>CAOLHI010000526.1:0-600000 GCA_948474755.1 Ctenosaura bakeri
ATCTCACAATTCTAATTAAATCCAAGGTTCCTCTTGTTGAGAATCCAACAGAGAATAGTTAAATGGATCTTACAGAGTGACTGATGCAAAACAGTTGTATTCATGATGGAGCACAATTAAAAATTCAATATATCTTATCTGCTGCAGCCAGCAATTTTGTTGGAACAAGTCAATCTCAGCTGTTGTTGTGTTTATGCAACATTGTAAACAGGTATTCAGAAAGGTGATTTTTACTGTATTGAGTCCTCCTGGGTGTTTTTTGTTTGTTTGGAAGGAAGCAAGGTGTGTGCATGCACACACAGCTATCTTTCTAAATTACTCTGAAAATATCAATATTTAAAAATATGAAAATATTGCTGAATCTCCATGTGAGAAGATTCTATCCTACAGGTTCATGCTCTGTTTATGCTCATAGAATCTCCCATATCCTCACCAAGCAGCTTGTGATTGTGGTGGGACTGAGAGAAAGCCTTGCCCTACAGATCTTAAAACTCTGGCAGGTTTTTATGGGGAGCTGTGGTCTTTCATACAGTCTGGATCTAAGCCATATAGGGTTTTACCAGCCATGATCAGCACTTCAAATTGTTCCTAGAAATGAACCAATAGCCAGTGAAGCTGTTTTAATAAGAGCATTATGTGCTCCTATAACTGGCCCTGGTCAACATTCTGGCCACAGCATTTTGGACCCACTTAAGTTTCCAGATAGTTTCCAAAGGCAGCTCAATGTAGAGTGTGTTACAGTAGTTTATCCAAGATATAATCAAGGCATGTGTCACTTCAGCCAGATCTGATGTCTCAAAGAATAGGCACAAAACAAATTTTAGCTATACGAATGCACTCTTGGCAATTGCTGAAACCTGGGCATCCAGGTTCAGAGCTGAGTCCAGGAGAACACCCAAGGTATGAGCTGAAGATCTCAGAGGAAGTGTAACCATATCTAGCACTGGCAGGGTCCATATTCCTTAATCTATCTTCCTGACTAGCAGCACCTCTTTCTTGTCTGGATTAAGCTTCCATTTGTTCCCCTCTTCCAATCCATTACTGACAACAGACATTGGTTCAGTACTGAGACAGGTTCACTGAAATCAGATGGAAAGGAGAGGTAGAATTGGGTGCCATCAGCATATTTGTGACACTGACCCCCCCAAACTCAAGATTATCTTTCTCAGTGGTTTCATGTAGATATTAAACACCATGTGAGACAAAATGCAATCCTGAAGGACCCCACAGGCCAACAGCCAGGGCATCAAATAGAAATCTTCCAGCACCACTGTCATAACTTGCTCCCTGAAGAACTTTGATGATGATGATGAGGAGACAGAATGCCAAAAAGCTGCAGCTCCTGGTGAGTCCAAGAAGATGGGGACTGGGGCAGTATGGGATCCTGCTCCCCGGCAGGACCTGGCTGAGGCAGGACCTGACAGATGCTGAACACATTCCCATCTTTTGTTGAGAGATGGAGGGAAAAATGCCAAGCTCAATAACAAACACTGACCTAATTAAGATGTAATGAAGCAGCTGGGGCCTTGAAGAAGCTTCTGATAAATACCCTGGGAGTCCTCAGTCTGAGGGCTAACAACTGTCTAAGCTGGTTAACTGGTAGTATTCTCTCATATTACCATTTTTTCTTGACCTTGGACTGGTGACATTTGGACTATTCTGTTTACTCTTTGCAGGCTCATGTACTTGGACTTCTGTCCTATTGATGCAACTCCTGGACCAGCTATGACCACCCTCATACTTCTCCTTTCATCTTGCACAAGTAATCTATGACTGACCCAGACTAGACTGACTACTCAACTGTTTCTACACAACAACCACCTGCTGCCTTGGGCACTTGCTGACTTGTATTGAGGACAACCCACCTTCTGAGTTCGCCCCTCCAAGAAAGACAAGAATCACTGCACAACAGTGTCCCCAAGTTCAACCCAGAAGGATACCATGGTTGATGGTATCAAAAGCTGCTGAGAAGTCTAGCAAAATCAACAGGGACACATTTCCCCTGTCTAGTTTCCAAAATAGATTATCCACTAAGGTGACCAAAACTGTCTCCATCTCATAACCAGGCCAGAAGCCTGACTGAATGGATCTAGATAATCAATCTCATCCAGAAATCACTGGAACTGGTTCTGGAGCAGAATTCACATGCTCCAGAACCCTGCCCTAAAATGGGATTTAAAGATGGGCCAGTAAATATTCAGAATGGTAGGATCCAGGGAGGCCTGTTTTTTAGTAATGGCTTCTTTGCAGCCTCTTTTAGACAGGATGGAAACTTCCTTTGCTGCAGTGAATTATTCACCACTCCCCTCACCCATTTGGCCAGTTCTTCTCTATATGCTTTCAGAAGCTGGCAGTAAGAGGGGCAGGGATCCAGTGTGTATATGTGTGTGTGTGTGTGTGTGTGTGTGTGTGTGGTGGTGGTGGCTCTCACCTCTGCAAGAATCCTGTCCACATCCTCCAGGTGCACAAATTGAAATGTATCCAATAATACAGGATAAGCAGGTGCCGAGACTGCACCCACTGTCCCAAGTACAGCATCCAAGTCAGAGTGAACCTGAGTAATTTCGTCTACAAAGTGCCTTGCAAATTTGTCACAGTGGGATGTTGAGTGGTCTTTGTTTCTTTTTGTGGGCCAGAGTGTAAAAAGCCCTGATCACTTGAGACAGCAACCCTGGATGACACTGTGTGGATGCAACAGTGGCAAAGAAACATAATTTCTTCACTGTCATCATTACCATGGCAGAGGCCTTCCAATGAACTCTAGCCCATGTTCGGTTGGATTTGCTCTGAGTCTTCTGTCAATATTGCTCTCATCTTCCTCTCACTTGTTTCATCACTGCCAATTCCCTAGTAAACTGGGGGCTCACTTGGCTCCATTTTGTGGGAGGGGGTGCTTAGAGGCAATCATGTTCACCATCCTGGCCCTTTCCCTATCCCAAAGATCAGCCAGGGCTTCAACAGGATTACATGCCAAGGCAACAGGAAACTCCCCAAGAGCCATCAGGAATCCATCTGGATCCATCAGCCTCCTGGGATGGAACTTCTTAATCAGTCCTCTACTCCTACAGAGGATCTGAGTCCCAGTGAGTCTAAACCCCACCAGGCAGTGAACAGAATCTGACGATGGAACTACAGAAAGTTCCTCTAAACCCAGATCACTGTCATCCTACTTAGAATAGAAAACCAGGTCCAAAGTGTGTCCTATAGTACTGGTGGCAACAAATATTACTTGGGAAAGACCCATGGTTGTCATGGTGTACATGAAGTCTTGAGCTGCTCCTGACAACTATCCCTTCCTGTTCATCCCCCCCCCGCCGCCCTCAGCCTCACTTCCTGTTGTATAAAGGTAAAGCTGTGAGATGTTAACACACACACACACACGGCTTCATCCAGCCACATCTCTGTAATGCAAGCCAGGTCAGCATGCTCATTCAGTATCAAGTCCTGGGGCAAGGATGTTGTCAGACGGGACTTAATTTTAGCAATTTCCTTTTTTTTCTTGCTGTGAGAAAGACTTTGAAAACCATACAGTTTTCGAAGACTATTCACAAATCAGGACTTAGTCTCTGCAAAGTTCAGAAGTGGTTTTGCATGGAAAACAGCACTTGCTTAAAGGAAACAGATTTTTCTGCACAGAATATAACAGTTCTGCAAGGAAATATTACCTTCTGCATAGAAAAAGCTGTTTCCTGTGTAGGGGAAAAAAACCTTTTTATTATAAATTAACAATGCGAAAATTTTGGGCAGAATACGTCCCAAACTGCGCTTGTCAGACCACGATTCTGCTCATCAGAATTTTCCAATACTCACAAAAAAAAAAAAAGGGTTTTTTTTCAAATATTCTTTCCATCCCTACTCTTGCTTCTTCTTCTACTGTCTGTAAACTGAAATTGTCAGCAAGACAGTTAAAAAGTTGTTGAAACGTACATTGTTAACAAAGTATGACTTCTACCAAATATCAGAGAAGTTGAAGTCTCCCATTACTACTGTATATATCCTTTCTGATATTTATTAATCTACTCTAAGTCTTCAGATCTTCATTATGTCATGGAGGTCTATAGCAGACCCCTACAGAGATGTCACTGCTGTTTCCTTTTTCTATAATATTTACCCAAGTGCTCTGAACTTGCTTCCCTACTCTGATTTTGCTATAGTTGTTTACTCCTTTATGTGCTTATCTGAGGTACCAAGTACCTGTTGCATATTCTCCAGCATTTTGCAGATGAAAATTGGGACATATGTAGCCAAGGAATATAAGAGTTTGGCATTAATAATGAGAAGAACACACAGCAGCAGTTTGCTTTTTTCTGAGCCAACTAGGAAGAGCAAGATTCTGCCCCTCCTGCCCTCTCCCACTGCTAAGTTAATTGAGTAAAAACTACTTTTGCATTTTAAAGTCCGTTTGTAGCAACTGAAGTAAGCTGGG
Organism: Ctenosaura bakeri; assembly: GCA_948474755.1. Lineage (NCBI taxonomy): Eukaryota > Metazoa > Chordata > Lepidosauria > Squamata > Iguanidae > Ctenosaura > Ctenosaura bakeri. The sequence goes on from CAOLHI010000526.1 coordinate 4,427, forward strand.
AATGAATAAGGAAGTAAGAAGAAAATAAGGAAACTGGAAAATTTTAAAAAACATCTGGAGAAGTGGAATAACAGATGATTAACTGGGGTTAACGATGTTGGGATGAGCTCCAATATAAGCCAGAGAAATCTTATGAGAACACACCTTACAAAGCAGGTAAGGTGTGTTCAAATGAAAGATATACAAAGCAGAACCATGATCATAGAACATATGTCCCTTTCCTGGCAATTCTTAAGTCATGTGCGGAAAAGCTAGAACAGGAATCTATTCTCAAACAAAGGTCAGAGTATAGTAGAGCCTTGCATTCTGGACATATGAGAGCCTGAGATTTTGTTTTTTAAAAAAATGTGGATGTGTTGTTTGCCTCTGATGTTGTCAACATTCTTATACGGACAATGTTAGGCCCCCTCTCACAACACAGTAAGGTCAGAAGCTATTAACACAAAGCCTCTTCATGTGATATTCTTCTTATTTAATAAACCCTATTCTGCAGTTTTTCATTCAGCTGGGCAGAGAAATTCTGGTCTGCCTCTTTAAGCACTATTTATTTTGGTAACTTTGGTGGCAACTCTGGCCCTTTTTGCACGGTATTTTCAATGCGAAAGGGCCCCTTGAGCATCACACAAATGTGAGGAGTGGTCCACATGACGCACTCACATTTGTGCAACGCTCCAGGGCCTGACACAGACCATGCACACATTTTTTCATTTTCAGCTTGAAGCTGAAAATGCTGTGCGATCGCGCATTGCTCTGGCGCCCTGCACGAACTTACCTTGTGTGCGGAGCCTCGGGAGCTGGGTCGGTTGCGCTTCCTGTCTCAGTGCAGCCTGGAAAGGTCCCAGGCTGCACTGCGAAAGGAAGAGGCCGGGCTTTCACGCAAGCAGGAAGCTCGTGCGGAGCCAAAGAAGCAGGGAGGCGAGAGCCTCTCTCCAGAGGCTGCTAGCATGAGCACCGCACCCCAGCACTGAAAATGGGTGAGTTGCAGAAAGGGTCTCTGATTCTGTAACATAACCTCTTCTCTGGAGGGAGTTGATTCCTAACTGTTTTCCCTGGGTGCTCCCCAGCTCTTCCTGAATGCCAGTAGGTCCCAAGGGGGCTCTGTTTTTTTAGATTCCCATCTGATGAGAACTTCTTTAATGAGCACATAATACTTTGGCCTTCCATTTTCCATAGTCAATTATAGCTTGGATTCCCTTCTATTTACAAAAGAAAATATATAATTAAATCTGCATTATAAACATTCATGGATGCTGAAATGGGACAGGATGGAAATACTGGTAACACTGAAGCCATTTCCGCACTAGTCTGTTATAGTGCTATTATTCCACTTGCAACATCCTATGGAATCCTGGGCCCTTTTCGCACTGAGGCTTTTTGCGTGAGCCGGGGTGGGCGGCTTGCGCGAAAAGTCTCTTCCGAGAGCCTGCCGGTTCCCCGCTCGTTCCTTCCGCAGGCGAAGGAACAAGCGGGGAAGCGGCAGCGTCCCGGAGGCGGAGGCAGCTCGCGCGTCCATCCTCCCCCGCTTGCGCGAGAAGCAGGAGCCTCTCGCGCCGCCCCCGCGCACGTGGGAAGTGAGCGACAGTCGCGCCTGTTCCCCCCGCGCGTGCCAGGAGCGAGCGACAGTCGCGCCCGCCCACCCCCCGTGCGCGCGCGCGAAGCGGGAGGCTGTCGCGAGCAGCCCCCCACCCGCGCGAAGCAGGATGCCATCGCATCCGTCATGCAAGCGCCCCACCCCACCCCTTCCTTCCGCAGGAGCGGAGGGAAGGAAGCCCTACCCGGCCGCCTCTCCGACGCACCGCACAACAGGTAAGTGCGGGTGGGCGCCGGGAGCGTTGCGCGAGCGCGGGGTGATTTTCGCTTGGAAGCGAAAATCAAAAACCCCGCGCTCGCGCCGCTGCAGCCTCGTGAGAGCGCCAGAAGTGGGAGTGCGTCGTGTGGAGCGGCGCTCCCACTCCCGCACGGCTCACGGGGCTATTTCGCTCGGGAAAGCCCGTGCGAAAAGGGCCTTGGGGTTTGCTGGCCCCTCCCTAAACTGCAAGCCCCAGGATTCCATAGGATGTTGCAAGTGGAATAACAGTGCTATAATAGTGCTATAATAATAGTGCTATAACAAATGAGTGCGGAAATGGCCTGAGAGAGAGATGGTCTTGAAGAACATTTATCCACTCCTAGGGCCTTTCTGCACTACACTGCTATAGTGCTATTATTCCACTTTCAACCTCCTGTGGAATCCTGGGGTTTGCAGTTTAGAGAGGGACAGTTAGAATTCTCAGCCAGAGAGCTCTTTGGCCTTAGGAAACTACAAACCCCAGAATTCCACAGGATATTGAAAGTGGAACAATAACACTATAACAGTGTAGTGCAGAAAGGCCCCTAGAGGAGTGAGCAAGGCATACTTAAGGAACTCTGTATGAAAGCAAAACAGTCATCATATGATGGTAGTGATTTCTTATTCTTTCTTGTACCTTGATTAGACATCCTACCCATGCACATAGCTGTACAAAGAACCCTTTAAGCCAAACAGCTGCTACATTCCATTGTTGCCAGATGGCTATATAAAGAAGCATATAAAATAATCAACTTCAGTGTTTGTTTATAGTGGACACGAATCATGAAGTATGGTCCTCTTGGAAAAGGAGGGGGCGTGCTCAGTTCATTATCAAGGAACAAGAGCTCAAGTAAGATTAATAATTTAGGAATGTTTAATGCTCAGATTTGATTTATGCCCTGATTTTATGTTCTATGTGTGAGCTGAATAACACACTTCTGGCTTAGATTCCCTTAGCAAGCCCCTACAAGGACTTTAATAGATTTTTGTGAAGCAGGATGCCATTCATTCAGTGTTTCATTAGGTTCATGTTTTTGCCCTTGTTTATATGTTGTCATAAGCATAACTTACAGTGACTGGAATGAGAAATGCAGGTGTAGTCATTTGGGAAGGAAATGAATATTGTGTGAAGCTTTATGTAGAGTTTTCAGTTGCAAAAAGAAAAGAAAAAACTACCTAGCTTATTCCAGTACTTTTAACAGCAGTGTGATATGCAAGAATTAGCAAATGAGGCTTTTTATGGCAGGGAGATAAGTATTATCACCTCCTAATGTCTGCATATCAAGAGCTAGACTGGAATGCTCAAGAGAGAAGTTGGTAACAAAATTTAGCAATCCTACTAGATGGTTGTTATTAGAAACACACTTCAGGTTGTTCCTTAAATTGAGCACAATCACTTTCAGGAAGTAGATAATTATGATCCCTGTTATCTCACACTTCCAAGTGAGCTTCAAAATATGCATGAGGACCAATGGATAGAATACCACAGCATGAGGCTAGGGAATTTCACCCACCTGAATTTGCTAAACATGCCCTACATATTGCTGGTTCTGAGATGCTGTAGAAATTGTCACAGAATGCAGATTTGCTGAGAAGCCAAGTGGATCTAGTATTAATTTATTACTTAAGGATCTGTTAGCCTGCCTGTCTACTCTGATAACTAGCATTTGAGGCAGCTTACAATAACATTTAAAATAATGATGCACTAAAAACAAAAGGTAACAAATACTGGGATCTTTTCAGGGGACAATCTATCCTAAGTTGCTTGGTGGGAGTGCAACAGAAAATAGGAAGTGCTTACTTACAACCCACTATCATAAGCACCAATGGCAGGAAAGCTTCAATTACTGGCTCCCATCCAGCAGCTGCCATTACTCCCCACATTGCTGCATTAGAATGGATAAACATCATGATGTAGTATTATTTTAGGCTCACTTTGGAATGTCACCAGTGTGACCTGTCACACCCACTCATCCAACCATATTCAACTGCTTCTAGAAACAAACCATAAATCAGTGAGGACACGGCAATGGAGGAATACAATCTGTAAAAATGTCGGTGGCAACCTACAACTTAATTATCATTTGGCCTGCCTTCTACAAGCAATTGTAACATTTAGATATTTCCAAAATCCTTATGTGTTCAGCTACCAAAGTTCCCCAGGTTTTTCAGGCCTGCCAAAACTGAATTATAAAACAAATTCAGATTGATCACCATGTAGCTCTATTCTTCTTCAAATAAAGTTCTGAAATCTGAAATTTATCATTAAATCTGCTTACAAGTGACCACTTTTGTCAATGAGAACAGTTGCAATCTAACACTTGCACGCCCGTTTGTGTTCTGTCATATTTTACCTTTTCTTATCAAATTGTCTGAATTCTCTTTCACAGAAACACATTCCAAAGAACTGTAACACTTGCTTTCTTTGGATATTTTGATATTTAAGGCAATAGACATTTATTTTTCTCAACATGCAAAAAGTAAGACGATCTTTTGAACTAGGAAGCTCAGAATGAAAAGCCTTGCTCATAAAAAAAAAAATTGTGATGGATTTTAAATCTGTCAATAACCATGCAAGTCCTGTTTGATTCTCCAAACTAGGCTGGAAATTTAAACCACTTTCCTGTCATCTGTAGATTCCAAGCATAACCCTTGAAAACAGAACACAGCAATAGTCGACTATACTCTTCTCCAACATCTACTCTTGTGAACATTTTGTCAGAATGCAATTCACTGATGGGTAGGATGGCTGACAACTAACTTCGAGCAGTTGAAATAATGCTTCTGATCTTTCCCTTGAATCTTTCCCCTTTAGCCACTGGATAGATTCCCCTGATCTGCTTACTGCCTCCTGTCTCCAAGTTTCTCATATATTCCTTTACTGACTCCTCTCTATCCAGCAGTGATTCCTTTTCTCTCCTCTCCTCCATCACCTTTTCTTGGAAATACTTTTGCTATCTTATCCCAATTGCATTTCCTCTACTCAGCTCACTCTTTGTTGTACTTCCTCCTAGAACTGTAGCTGTGGGGGGAGGGGAACAAAAGCATAGTCTTTTACTAAGATTTCTCTCCCCTCCTTAGAAATTTCCTGCACTCCTCCCCACCCCCAATTTCTAGCACTGTACTACCTTAAAACTTCAATTCAACATTTAGAAATACAGAAAAAGGAGAGGCAAACTTGCCGAGGGATTCTGAACACGGCAACTAAGAATTCTAAGTCTGAACAATTTTCAACATTTCATTCTCGTCATTGCTTGAAATTTGGGAACTAAAGAGAAATTTCATTTGAGGAGACAGAATTCTTGTTTGGGGAGGAAATGCTGCCATTCTTTCCCTCTCTCAGCCCAACAGCTATACCTCTCCTTTTTGCCCTGTCTTCTCTTTTTTCATCTTTGCCCTCTAACCTTGACTTTCTGCCCTGTCAGTATCCCTCATTCACCTTTCTTGTACTATTTCTTTTTTTAAAAAAAATCATATTTATTAATTTTAAAGCAAACATAGAGACACACTAAATTACAACAGTGGGAAAAAATAAGAAAAAGACACAAACTATACATAAACTATATGCATGTATAACTAAAACTGAAACTAGGTTACCTTAGATTGAACTGAACTAAGACATAATAGTAAAACACATTACTACTAGACTAATCTACTACCATGAACTAACCCTATCTATACAAAACACAAAAGAATTCTGATCCCAATTGTATGGAAAACCTTTCTTCTCCTATAAATCCACCTTGTGCTTTTTCTTTACCCCTATTCTGAGCTGCTGTTTCCCATTTTTTTTAATCTGTTCTCTTATAAAATTTCAGTCTTTCTTTTCTCCTTACCAAACTCCCCACTGTTCTTTGACAATTTTTAGGTCAGACTGAAATCTCTTGCAGATTATGGTCACCCTTGAATTGGTCCAACAATGGTAGATCAAAGAACAGGACATTCCGATAAAATCTACTGACAACACCTGACATGGGTACATGACCTGTGTTTCCCTAACACAGGTAATGCACAAACAATTGAATATGTTGAACGGATCACAGATCTCTGTTTTCTAGAGATTATTTTCTAGGCAACAGTTAACAACCATAATAGGGGGTTTGTTCCCCATACTTACTATGGTCGTATAAAGTTCAAGGATAAAAGGAAGGATGGTCAGTTGTACAGCCATAACTGAAATAAATGGAGTATGTACAAGTGTGCTGTGCTGTATTATGATCTTATTGTGTTTATCAGTTAATAATGGATACAAGAGATTTTATTTACCATAGACCTAGCACATTTTGAACCTAAAATGTGACAGTGTACCTGTACAATTACTGGAGCTGGTTTACCTAGTTTATATAATACTGATTGTAACTGCAAAGAATTACAAAATCAGTTAGGCTCATGAGAGTTTTTGTTAATCTAAAAGAGTGACTATCTTCTAAAATTATGTCCCATAAAGGTTAGAACTAGGGGCAAGGAAAGCAATAAATAACATAGTCTTAAAAGACAACAGATCAATAGGTGTGTGCTTCTTCCTGCTAAGCTCATTTTCACTTTTGCTTCATGTTCTTTGAACCAGACAATAGCCTTTAAGGGATGCTACAGAAGCTATTGATTAGACATTTTGAAAAAGTTGCTGTTGATCAGGAGGAAAAAAAAAAATCTTCAAGATAAGCCCATCAATGAGTTCAGGAAAAGGAATAACAAAACAAAATTGCCAGTTCTCAGTCATCAGTAATAACTTTTAGCTGAGTACAGAGACATAAACCTGCCAAGGTACATTGGAAATCCCATGGAATTTATTAATGTGCAAATCTAAAGCAGGCATTAAGTTTGAAAAAACAAGTACAAAAGCACAAAATCCCAGTAATGACCTAGTAGAATATGTTCATTCCCTTGAAGAGAGAGAGGTGCTGATTTCCCATTGGAGATACTAACTTACAAATGCTGGAAGATGTTTGATCTTCAGAGGATCAATTTCCAAGAATGCTAGAGGCCTGAATACTCTAAGATGAATTTCACACAAGACACCAAAAGGCATATTTGAGATTCTCTGAAGCTATGCACAGCTTTTATTCTGTGTCAGATTTCCAAAAGAAATCCAATGTATATTCTTTACAATGATACTGTTTGTATATTTGCATAACAGATCAATCTGAGGACAAAGTGAGGTTTAAATCATTATTTTAATCTAAGACATAAATAGCACCCTTTTTCTTCTCTTGTAGTATAAAACAACATAATTTAGCTGACCGAACTAGTGTCCTGGTAATGGATGTTCACAAAGCAGCACAAAACTGGACATGGCAACACACATATTTACAAGAAAAAGACTTTGACCCAATTCTATTGGAGTTTGGAATACAGATTGCTCCTTCACTGTGAATAAATAAATAAAAATGTGTGGCTTGATTGCAAAGTGCCTGTGAAATGTCATGGAGAACCATAGGCTTCCACTATGAACAATACAAGTTTCTGCATCAAACTCCACATATAATTTTGTGACATTCTTGTGAACATCAACAGTTTTTTGTTTTTTTAAAAAATACCTTTATTGATAACTTTCAAAAACATTAACATTCTACAAATACATGAAAAGAGAAAAGAAAAAAAAGGAAGAATAAAACATGACAAAGAGGGACTAAAGCATGAGAGTTAGAGATTAAAGAATAAAGAGAAAACTAACTTTTATTCTATTAAATGGTGTATGTCACTTAAATTATTTCAGGCCCATTGAAGATAATATCCAATAATTCTCTTCTTCCCATCCCCTAGTTAATTTTTTCTCCAAAAAGATGAAAAAAGAGAAAAAACCCTTTCTTTTTCCAAAGTTTAACATATCTAGCATTAATATATCAATTCTCTCTATATATTATTACCCAACATATGAGTCATTGCATCATATTACATCGCAATAAGTGATATTCCATTTTTTAATCTTGAAACTACAACCTACTTACTGATTTAATTACATGTTACTGTATTAAACTATTTGTCCTGAGACAGAGCACTTTTCTTTTTCATCTTGCTCTTACCTCCTTCAGTTTAGCAGCCTAATCTTGTCATTGGCCAATGCGGCACTACATTGTTATAGTGCTATTATCCCACTTTCAACATCCTTTGGAATCTTGGCGTTTGCCGTTTAGGGAAGGGTATTTAGAATTGTCAGTCAGAGAGCTCTTGTGATGTTCAGGAGATACCTACCAGGATTCTGTGCAAGAGAAGGAAATATGCCTTTTTGATTGATAAGTTGAAGCAAAATACGATTTCATTTAGATGAGAAAGACTAAAGTGCTTCTCCTTCATGCGAAGAAGTTGCATAACGAATACGGTACACAAATGTAAGGGGGGAAAAACACTAAAGGCACCTGGACAGTGAGAGGAAGAAGTCCAAGAGGGCATGTTGGATCAAAACTTGGCCAGGAATATGGAAAATACATTGAATGGAGAAGAAGAAATCTAAACTTTGACATGGTACTGAGATGTATGAGATTCATGACATGGAATGTAAGGTGTAAATTGGCTCCCAGAAAAAGACAAAAATATTCCACTATTTGAAAAAAGTTGAAACAAGATGTAATTTGCCTTCAAGAAATCCATGGAAGAAAAAGACATTAAGTATGCACCTTATCCTAAATTAGGTAAATAATTTATTGTGGTGTCATCAAAGAAGAAAAATAGAGTTGTTGTCTATGTGAGCCCTAATTTGTTACCAGAAATTGTTCTCGAAGACTAAGAGAGTAGATATGTGGTGGTTAAATTATAATTGGGAGACCAAAATTTTTGTGGTGGTGGTTTACATATCCCAGTGAGTGGCAGATCCCTGGAGATTTAGATATAGGGATACTAAAGATTTGTTTATGAGAAATATAAATTATTTTTGAGAGCTGACATGGGTTTTTTTTGGTCTGAAAGACATTAACAAATGGTATTACAAAAATGGATATTTTACCAAAGACATTTTCAGACCATAATCCTGTGTCATTAATTTCAAGGAGGAAAAGAGTTGTAGGTTATTGAAGCTTAATTTCAGGATGAAAACACTTTAAGAACGGGTCAAAAAAGATTGATTGAATATTTTAAGCATTATTTGGAAGAAAAACACTGATATTAGTATAGTATGGAATGCTAGCAAAGCATTCATGAGAGGATGCTTTATCCAATGAAATACGGAATTAAAAAAGAACAGGCAGGAAAAATTCAGTTACTTTTTCAGGAAATAACAAGTGAAGAAGAAGAGCTGAAGAAATCCCCCATGAATAAGGTGGGCCACTTGGACACGGAAACCCACTGGGTAACCTTGGGTACATCACTCACTGTCATCCCCAGAAAACCCCATGATAGGTTTGTTTTAGGGTCTCCATAAGTCCAAAAAGACTGGAAGGCCCACAACAACAACAAGAACATAACTAAAAGAATTTGCAGGTGATCTAGTGATCATTTTAGAGATCCCTATTGACTGCATATAAATGTTGACGGAGACACTAAAATAATTTGTAGAGATGACTAGATTTAAGATAAATAAGCTGAAAAATGTGTTATTAACCAATCATATGAGAGAGGAAGAACTGGTACAGTTGATGGACAAGCTGGGATTTAAAATCATGAAAAAAGTGAAATATTTAGGTATTACTATATCAAACCTGAATTATATGTTGTAGAAATTTTACAAGATGCTAAACAAAGAGGGAGGTTAGGATTATTAGATTTTAAATTGTATTTTTCTAAGTTCTGTTTGGTTTAGTTGAAGGAATGAATCTTGTTCACAAACAAGAGACTGTTGGATTTAAAAGGGCATGAACTGAGGTTTGGATGGCATGTTTAGTTGTGGTAAAACAAAGTCAAAGTGAATGTTGATTTTAGCAATCATTATGTGAGGTGTGCTTTGTTAAAAGTATAGAATATATACAATGAAGAAATCAAAAGGGTTTATATTTCGGACTTCTTTCTGTCTCTTGTGCCTTTTTGCTCACTTCTTTTTATTCTCAACAATATGGGTATTACTAAGAAACATTAGTCTATTAATGTTTTGTTATACTGGTATACTAGTTTTATTCTATTCTGCTGCTTTGATTCAGTTTTGAGATCTTTCACTGCAATTTAAATTACAATATCAACGTGGCCAGAAAGATATATCTTTTGCATTGCCCAGTTTTTAAATAAAAATACCTAAGATGAGAAAAAGTATATACAATTACAATCCAGTCATGAGAATGCCGAACCCTTATAAACATTGAAAACAGTAACCTTTTAACATCATTTTTCCAACTGATTTTATTCTATAGTATTCTTGATCAAATTCCAGAAAACTTGTTTTTGAACAGTCATTGAAAGGTTACCATTTATTCTGAAGGAGTAAATGTTTTCAATTCCCATAATATTTCAAAAAATTTTGACAATAAAACCAAGTAGGACTTTTTTTACTCAATTTTTTTTAACAAAATTATTGCATTAAACATAATCTTGCTTGATCTTATAAACAAACATTCTTGAACAGTACCTTAAAACCTGCAAGTCCCTTTATCATTTAGGTCCATGCTAGATGGCAGAACCTATCTCCCCATATGAGACTTCCTGGACCCTGAGATCTTCAGGAGATGCTCTTATCTCAGTTCCAACATCTACAGATACTGTTAGAGAGGCCACAACACAGAACACCCTCAGTGGCTCCTCCTTTTTCTAGGGGTATTGCAAAATGGCCCCCTCTTTGCTATTTTTCTGTCAGCAAAGGCCTTTTTATTCCAGCAGACTTTTAAAATGGAATGTTTTTAAAGAATGGGCTTTAAAGGGCTGTTGTATTGTTTTAAACGGAACAGATTTCAATTACTTTTTAAGTGAATTTTTAAATTGTTTCAACACTGTAAATAGTTTAATTCTATTTTAGTGTTCACTTTTTGTATATGTTATGCTTTATTATTATTTTAAATTGAAAGCCTCCTTGACTCCCAATTTTTGGAAAGAGTGTGGCTTAACATCAACAACTATAACAACAATAGCAGCTACTCCTACTTATCTTTATCTGTGGCAATTCTGTCTGCTTAGAAACAGGACTATTCAATTTCAGATGGAAACATATATGTTGCTATTAGGTGTGTCATTCCTAGAATTATGAAACAACGCTGAAAACTATTGTATGTTCATAACTATAACACCTTATTAAGGTTTAGTACAAGAATACTTCATGCTGTCCTACTGGGATCTGCAAGACAAGGGCAGAAGAGAGAATAGCTAAATGAGTGCAAGAAAATGCAGAAGCAGCAACAGTTGTCACCACCTGTTTCTTTTCTTACTTTCTACACTGCCAGATGGGCCCTACCAAAGAAGAGAAAAGATGAACAAATGAATTGTTATGACAGTACAAAAGAAAGATAATGGTCATCCAACAGCAACTAGGATGAAGCATCTGTATCTTTCTGAGTCTCCTAGTACTTCACAGGCCTATGTAGATATTCAGCAATAACAACCAGTGATACTAGGCCTGAAGTTATTGTTACCAGGTCATAGACCCCTTCTCCATGATATGTTTTAATTGGCAAAGCATATATTTAATTGGCATAAAATCTAAATTATATCCTGCTATAACTGGGAGCTGGCTAGCAAAGAGGAAAGTAGCTGTACACATGTGTTGCAAAACTAGGTCAAGAAGAGACTTCAGGGCCTGGCTAGGTCACATCCAGGGAAACTCCCAGACAATGGACTTGCAGATTCCCTCAACGACTCAGCCTTTAGAAACAATGGCACCAAAATTGCTTCTACAGAAAGACTGATCTTCTCCCTTTGTCCAGCAGAAACTCTCTTCTATCTCCTCACCTGTCTAGCCATTAAAGAGCTATCATGATTCCCATCCATCACCTATTGCTATGGTCATTAGCTCATTCTGAATCTCACTATCCATTCTCTGGACCTCATTGTTTACTCTGCTAGAGAGCCATTAAAATCTTCCCCTCAGGGTGGAAAAAGAGCATTTAAACCCTGGCTTTTCACATAACTTGTAGTACTTTTGTCATACAGACGATCGTTCTGCCACTCCAATTCCTGATTTGTACTACCCTTGGACTCTTAGTCTAAGCCATGATTGCTTCATTGTTTCTCTCTGGATTGGTAAATATAACCCACTTCAACCTGAAATTCCATTATCCAAACCTTTCTTCCCTTTTCCTTCAGTTAGCCTTCTGTGAGTATGAGACTTCTTGGATCTTGTGTGCATGATTGCAATTCCCTCAATAAAACAAATAAGTTTACTTTTGACTGTCAGACCGGTTTTTCTCTTCATTAGTACTGGTAAACATAGGTGTAGAAGATCTCATAAGGTTAACCCCCTCTTGCAGGCTGCCTCCTTGAGCTAATATTCCCCAATTTTTACAGAGACACTGGCATTGCAGGTGGACCCCTGAGTCACTCTCATTTTGGGGTAACATGATTGCATGCAGGAATTCTTTAATTGCTTGTGTATATCCTGGAAACATAATGTGTGAAAAGTGGAAAGGGCACTGGAAAATAATTATAGAAAATATGGACAGCAGAGAAGCAGTAACCTGCAGCCCAGTAGACTGGTACTTTAGAGGTAAGGAAAAAAATACATTATGGAAGTCCAATCTGGGAATGTCAGACTGCAGTGGGATTCCAACAGGTTTTTCTTTACAGAATAGCATAGACCAGGTAAAAGCATACTTGATTCTCATTAATTTATATTCAGAATCCCACCGTTTTCTTGGTAGCAAATACAAATACAAATACCAAAACAAAGAAAGAAAGAAACAAATGAAAACTCTTTGGAAATATAATCCATTTATGGATATGACTATTACTTTCTGAAGAGGTATTTCATACATTTAGTCTGGTTCTTCAGCAAAAGTCTGTCTGATTTGAGAGACCACTATCAGCGGCAATGCTGCCATCAACATAGTCTTTTGCCTCCCAGGAGCAATGTTCTATACAACTTAAAAACAGATGATGAAGACACTGAAATAGTTAAACATTTTTGATATCTTGGTCTACTCATAAATACAAATGAAGATTGTAATAAATAATTCAGAAAAAGATTTGGAAGGGCATCTATGGAGAAATTAGATAAGATCCTCAGGTGTAATGACATGTAATTAAATACCAAAGTCAGAATCATCTATGTCATAGTATTTTCAATACCTACATAAGGTGAAAGCTGGACAGTGAAGAAAAGTGGAAGGAAAAGAACTCATTTGAAATTTGGTGCTATAGAGAATTTGGTGCTGTGCAGATACCATAGACTTTCAAAAAGACAAATAAATGGGTTCTAGAGCAATTCAACTGAGAATTCTCCCTAAAAGCCAAAATGACTAAACTAAGGCTATTATACTTTAGATATATCATGAGATGGTATGACTCATTAGAAAAGATAATAATGCTGGGAAGAGTGAAAGGCAATGGGAAAAGAGAAGGAACACTTCATGAGTGAATTGACTCAATAAAATAAGACACAGCCTTGAGTTTGCAAGACAATAACAGGGTTGTAAATGACTATTGTTCTGGAAGGTATCTCATGTACAGTGTCACCATAAATTGAAGCCAACAAGTATAAAACATCTGCTGGAAAAGTGACAATACAATAAATCATGTTACTTTTGTGATGGCTCCATTAAAGTAAAGTTCCCTGCTTAGTCTCGTATGTTAGCAAACAAAAGAAACTATCCTATATGGAATCAACCCATTGGTTTGTTTGTTCATAGCAGTTCCCTAGGATTTCAATCCTATAACTCATGTTATAGATTGAGATTCACCTACAATGAAATGATATTCTTTAGCTTTCAGCTATCAGATTTACTCAGGGAAGGTATGACTACTCAATTTATTGAACACGTTCCTAATTTTTTTTAATGGAAATAGAAGCTGCCTTTGAAGAGGATACCCAGCCAGTCTATTCCAACTGGCAGTAATTGCCATGAAGCCCATGCCACTGATTATTTGGCTTTTAAAGAGAGAAAATCTGGCGATACATGACATTGAACCCAAAACCTTCTGCATGTAAGGAGTAGTCTCTATTTTACTGAACTCTGGCCTCTGCTCACCACAGAAGACCAACATATGTAGAAAAAGATTTCCACAAACAAGCAAGTTTCCAAAATAGTTGATGTGTTTTCATCAGTCCTGTCTGCTCCTCAGACTTTACAAATCATCAAACTTCTTATTCCTTAGAGGCCATCATGAGCACTTTACACAATGTTTGATCATGTGCTGTGTTCCTGATGGCCTCTAAGGAATAGTAGCTTAATTATTTATAAGCAGAACCCACAAACTAGTTTAACTAATCACATTTTAATTTAATATGTTGGGCAATTTCATACTTATTGTACACAAATAGAGATTTTATGAGCATGCCTGCATGTTACTAATGTTTAGTATGTAGTCTTCCCTCTAGAGTCTGACCTTGCAGAACACAAATATCAAATAAATAGAAACAAATTAAAGTTTGATAGGCCTCCAGAGTCCCTCTTGCTGAGCAAATAAAACAGTCTTTTTCCACATTGCTCAAAGAATCCATTAAAACTGATTAATTTTTTTTTTCAAAGTTGAATTTCCACCTTCATTTTGCTAATCCATTATTTGTCAATGCTGAAGGGAAGACAGCACAACCTTCCCTTATACCTAGTTATGATCACCACTCATGTCAGTATTCCAGGCCTAAAATTTAATATATGTTTGGGTCTTTGACTTAGGGGAGAAGGGCATTCAGAATAAATAGAGTTTTCCTCAGGCTTATACCTGAATGCACTCAAAAGTAGTCATATAATATTGTTCCACCTAAACACAAAAAAATAGTGTTATTCATTGGTCAGTGAGTTAGAAAAATTACTGTTTGTCTGCAAGGTAACTTTTCAAACTCCTTCTTTGAAAATTGGGAATGCGGGGGGGGGGAATACTTCCAGTTTAGGTGGAAAAATCAATGTCTTACTGCACAGGATAAACTCCAGTACAGGGTGACCCTTTTTTGTTTTTGTTTTTCTTAAGCCAGCCTACCAAATTGATAGCTAGGATTGAACTGACCTAATACTGCATCTGAACCACAGTTAAAAATACATGATGGGTGTGTGGTGCTGTCATTTAGCATTATGTATTGAATTCCCAGCTAGAAATAATCTCCATATTTTAATACACTCAAGCCCTTTTCGCACGCAGTTTCTGTTGCGAGAGGGCCCCTTGAGCGTTGCATGAATGGGAGCGTCGGTCCATACAACACACTCCAATTCATGCAATGCTCACGAGCCTAAAGCGGGATGCGCGTGCATTTTATTATTTCCGACTGGGAGCCAAAAATACCGTGCGGTCGCGCAATGCTCCCGGAGCCCTCACGCACTTACCTGCCGTGCGATGCATCAGATGAGTGGGCTGGTCGCGCTTCCTCCCCCAGCGCAGCCTACTGCTCCCAGGCTGCGCTGTGGAAGGAAGGGGCAGGGCTTTCACACAATGCTCGCGCGACCGGCAAACAGCTGCGGGAGGCAGAAGGGCTGCTGTGAGCGGCTTGCGCAAATGGCTACTCGCGGGAGCGCCACCCCCCACCGCCACGACAAAGGTAAGGTGTGAAAAGGGCCTCAGTTGTAATGGCTATCTGTGCTCATTCCTTAAATTCCGACATAAATGCTTGTCACTATGTTATAGAAAATGTAAAATTCTGAATGCTTTTTGTACGAACCATTTTGATATAGAAACAGTTAACAGGTTTAAGTAAACAGTAGTCATCCTCCACAGTTTTACCTTCATTTTTTCCTCCTTCTTTGGTTATCAGCTAACTCTGTTTATAGACTGAATTCTTGTTGCTAATGTTTCTATGTATATACCAGGCTCTTTGTGGGAAACCAGCTGACCTTGAGGCTTCAGACCATCTATTGCACAGTCTCCTCCCACTCTTTTTTAATCACTGATGGGACCTTCAAACTTTTTCACTTTTAAAGCTTCACCACAGATATTCTGCTGCCACCATGTTTCATGTGGCGCTGTTCCCGTAACTCTTACCTTGTTATAAAGCGCACATGAGTGTACCTCACTTAACAAAGTAGCTGTGTTCCTCGGCTTTATTTTTTTAACAAAAACTTTGGTACCATAGAAAGAATATGAAAAGGTTCCTATATTACAAAAATGGGGAGTACTCCAACAAGTTTCAGTAAGTCATTTATTTATTTATAACATTACACATGTGTGAAATGAAACCAGGTCAAGTAAGCCTTGCCTAAGTAAACAAAAACATTTTGAATCTTCTAGAGACTACTTTATAATTTCATTCAAAAGGTACCCTGGAATGATATTTATTATTCTTTTAACATCTTCCACTTTTCTTAAGATTTCCATTTTGGTGATGGAACTTAAAGATCTTTGCTTTATTCAGCATGCCACAATATAGGGAGTGGGCAGGCTAATCTGCTTTCCCTTTTCTTTCTGTTTTTTTCTTCAAACATACTTAGTGAATGATTTTGGAGGCAGCTGTTTACCTTGCCTCTTGTACATAAGCAGACACAGCCAGAATTAGAATCACTTAGAGCAGACTGCCATTCTTTCTCAGATCAAACTTTTTTTTCACCTCCCTTCCAACAATGGCAAACAAACAAAAAACAACCTTCAAGGTAGATAGAAGACAACAAAAGGGGGACTGGGCTGGACTGGGCTGGGCTGGCTGGACTCCCATAAAAAAAAGACTTTGAAAAAAGTCTTTACTAGTCTGTAAAAACTCTGTGTTACCTGGAGTCTACCTGTACTTTAGTTAGTATAAGTCCTTCAAAATCTGTCCTCTCCTTGCCAGGTGAATACATACTGTGAGTGACCCTTCCTCCTCCACAATTCCTGATCCTTATGCAAACTGTACTTCCCCGCTATTGCTGGTTTTTACTTGAGGCCTATTGTCACAATGTGGCTTTCAGTTTGCAGTGTGCTAAGAAGCAGTAAAAGGAAGCAGCTATTACCTTCAAAGGTTTACCATTATATAAGTCCACTGATTTAATAATGGATAGCAGGAGGTGGAAAAGGTAAGCACTGATAGGCTTAAGTCTCTTTGGTCCTCATTATAGATCTATGGAATGAAAGAAGGGAGTGTGTGAAGGTATGGAGCATGCTGCCTGGAAAGCAGAAGGTCAAGTATAGCTTTATTGAAGTAAGCCTATGGTTAAGATCTGGAGGCGGGCAGAGAAGATGTAGCCAACAGAGTCCAGAAAGAGCAGCCATCAGAAGGAGGTGAAGCAAGAGCAGAGCTGAAGAGGGTCAGAGAAGACATGAGAAAGGTAACAACAAGCCGAAGACAACCAAATAAAAAGAGCTGGAATCAAATGTCTACAGAATCAACAGGGAGAGCGAGACTTCTATTGCAGCACTAAAAGAAGTGAAGCCAGAACTGTCACCCTCAAACATACTGCTTCTAAATGCTGGAGATATTACATGACATTTAAACAAACATGCAGCAAGATCTAATAATATTCAGTCTGATAGGCAATTATGTTGTGGATAGTTTAAAAACATATATTAATGTTTATGTCTGTTGCATGCAGTGACAGTGCTAAGGGGAATAAAGAATTACAGGAGAAGTGATTTGCAATGGAAAATAAAGGATGAAGTATGAAGTACATTCTTCACATGGTGCAGATAGTGGTGAGAGGAAAAGTCTGTTACTAATTAATGCACATCAAAGCATAATAAAAATAAAATTGAGGAGGAAATCAAAACAACAACAACAACAACAACTCATATATCCAAAGCTAACTGTTGTTCAAGCTACAAAGGTCCTTATGTGATAGACTCTGGGCAACCTCATTGCCCACAATCTTTGTAGGCACATTGAGTCAGAGCCCTGATTTTCAAGTAAAGATAAAGGACTAGACAAAGGAATCAAATCTTGCAAGCCTCACAATTAGATGGTTTTCAGATACTTTCAGCAGCAACTTTATTCCAAGTGTAGCACTGCCTTTTCACTAGGGCTACCATTTTAAGTTTGCAGATTGCTCAAGGAAAATTCTGTGTCAGATTTATTATGGGGAGTCAAGATGGCTGCCACCTAGAACAGCATCAGTGCTGCAACATTATCATAAAATCAGTCCAAAAGCTTGTTCACCAGATGATTTTATGCTGCCCCCTGACAAAAAACATGCATTCAGCCTTGCTGACAGATTACAGTGAGCAACAAAAGAAGGAAGGATCTTAAGATATATAGAGAATATATAGAAATGAAAATGAGGGCTGGGGAAACTGCAGCTCTTCAGATGTCATTGGACCATAACTACCACAATTCATTTCTAATGGTAGGGCTGGTGGAACTGTGTTAAAAAAAAGTCTTCTGGTTTTGCTTCAAACTAACAATCAGTTTTCACAATATTAGAAAATCTCTGATGCAACAGTAGATTCTGGCCATGTTTATTTTTGTGTGCCTATGTTTCTTGCCAGCAAATACATTATAACGCTGTTACTTTCTTTACAGGCAGAGGAGACAAATGGAGGCATGCTATAATAATAAGCCAGCTGTCGTGTTGAGAGAGGGATTTCTGTGGAACAGTGATAGAGATGTACTGCAACCTTCAACAATTTAATTAGCTGCTTGGTCAATGCAAGACAGCTCTCTTGGAGGCAAAATGAAAAGGTCACTTCAAATCCCAAGCAAGAGTGGCTGTCTTTTGTCATCAGTGCTGACACATTTTTAAATATAGCCACTTGCTCTTGTGGCACTGACAATGTAAACCAAACAATTGACAAGCATGAATATAGTCAAATCCTTCTCTATTTACCTCCCTTTAAGAGATTGTAACATTTAGCTCAATAAAACTACAGGATGTGCTGCTTAGATTTTTCAGTTCCTGCAACTTAAGTGTCACACTTCACCTCAGATAAATCCAATTGCTAGTCCCAACTAGACTTGATTATTGAAGCAATAGAATTTACATATGTTGACCTATCATTCAGCAATTGATTCAATAAGTCTCTTTTAACTTCGTGTAAAAACTGGATTTAGGCCCTGGAGGTTTTGGGGTGGGAGAGACTGTTAGAAGTGCAACAACACTTAGCACTGAAGAATCCAGAATGCCTCACAGTGGGCAGTAGAAATAGAGCTAGTGGAGTTTGAGTAATAGAGTTAGTTTGAGTGACTTGAAGTGTTCTGCCTTGTTTGGTTCTAGCTATCCAGACCCCTCTGTGATGTAAACTGATACTCTTAGGGATGTTTCTCTGCCTCTTCTGAACACCCTCGGTCTCTTCCCAGTCCTTCCCAAGAATGCAGATAGATTAGATAGCACCTAGTAACTTTCCTATCTTAGGTCATTTCCGCATGTCGTCACTAAAACATAGTAGCTACTGGTTGTATTTGTTTCAGGGGCTGAAGTTCCACATAGTGTCGTAGCAATCCAGTAGCCATCCTGTCTAAAAGCAATAGCTTGGACACATTATTTGAATAATGGAAAAAATCCGTTTTGCACTGCCTCATCCACATATCCACATATCCCGTATGCTGCCTCAATGCGGAAATGTTAAATGTGTTTTACTGCGCATTAAGAAAATGGCAGTGCCAGCAGGAGGCCAATCAGGGCTGGCGGGGCAAAATGCGAAAGAGATACAGTACTTCAATTTGCATTAATGCTGAGAGGTGCAGAATGCAGTGTCGCTACAGCATTTCAAGAGAATCCTCCTTAACTCTAGAAAAGACCTGTTTATAGGGACTTAGACTGGAGTTCCTCTAATAAAGTCCTTTTACTTTGTTTCTTTAAGCCATTACTGTATCTTTGCTCCATAATCAGTATGGATGTTCTGCTGCAGATATACACTCTCTGTCAGAGACTAATCAACATTACATGTGTAGAACCACAAGTAATGAATACAATTACACACACTCACACGTTATCCACGTTACACAGTTACCCATAGTGTTTTGATAGTGAAAAGTAATTTTTCAATATACTTTTAATGACTTTAGTAAGTTGAATGTTATATTTATTCCCACTTTCCAACTTACACACACACACACACACACAAAATGTATCTAGCTGTGGTTTAATATGTGGTGGGATGAGAGGACTTGGAAGAAATGAAATGTCCAAGCTTTGTATAGCCTGTGATTTAAATGAAGCTTCTCCACATCTGGCTCTTCATCTCATGTCTCACTGGTTATGTTTGATTAACAGAAGCTCATGAAATGGATGGAACATCTGTAAAATCCTTATGTAAGTTCCAATGACTTATGGGAGTCTTATCATAATATTTGCTCAGAAACACAGGAAGGAAGCAGCTTTGCTGGCCTTGCATAAGGATGAGGCCAGGATCTCACCCTGCGGGGTGGGAGGGCACAGTGTGAAAGGCTAATTATGGCCAGGCCACCCCCAGCTCACTCAGCCTGAGCGGCACCACCCACTCTCCCACCTCTAATGCAGTCTAATTTTGTTGGTCACTTTGGGGCTAAGTAGGGATTTCCCCCCCTTTTCATGAAATTTCCTCCTCTACTCTATACTGCTACAGGGGTCTGGGTGATTGGCTATTAAGTTGTTGTCTTAAATAGGAATCCAAAGGGAGGCAATGGGGGGAGCAAGTAGGGCTCCCATGGCACCCATTTGGTGAAGAATAAGCCTCTGGAACTCGCCCTATATGTCCTAACACACGGGGGGGGGGGCACAAAGGAGAATGTCCTTGAGGCTGGCCTGGGGTCATTTATGGTCTTGTGACAAAGAAGGTTATTTTTAGGCCCACCTTTCAGAAAACAGCCGGCTGAGGTCACAACCCAGTTTCATGGATTTGCCTCAGGATCCCAGTGACTCGCCCAAGAGAAATTGGTGGAGAGGTCCCAGGGGAGGCCACTTGCTTCAACTCCTCCCACACTAGGACTCCACCCCTTCTTGCATTTCTAGGTGTCTAACTTTAAATAGGCAATAGTTCAAATAAAATTACCTATCTTTAACCCAAGCCTTGTTGTGTGGTCTCATCATTTCATGAGCTGGTCAGCAATAATTCCCAATGTGATTTAGAATCCATAACAGAAACAGCAATTTTACCATGAGTTCATAATCACCCATTAGGTATTTGAATTGTTGTTGCTGTCAACAGTAAAAAGTGCCATATGTGATAGGATAGTTATATCATTTTTTTTCCAAAAAAATAATCTTAGAATTACTAAAATTGGCATATATCTAATATATATTGAAAAAAGCTTGACTCATACAAAGAAAACAGTCCTTCATGGAATGAATCCAGCCTTCTCTCAAGGAAGGCTCACTGTCAATTGGGTATGTTAAAAGTTTCCTGATCCATCTTGGTCCTTCTGAATTCTAGTGATATAAGGTTGTTTCATAATTTGCATATGTTTGTGAGAAATGCATGTATATTATCATATATGAAATGCATTATAGGAACTGATTTTGCAAGCATGTTGGTATACTCAATATAAAAAGGGCTGCAAAAATGTTCAGAACTGATTTCCTGGGGCCATCATCCAACCTACAAGAAATTTTAACTGTTTGGTCATTTTTTAAAAAAAATATGTTTATTTCCTGTCTTACCTCCAAAGAATTCCAGTTCGATATAACTCTCTTTTTCTCCTTACAACAACTCTAAGAGGTATATCACACAGAGAGAATAGCTGACATCAAGTTACACAGTGAGTTTTATAGCTCAGTGAATCCAGATCTCCTGAGACAACAATTTAACCACAAACAAAAACTTTTCTTTGCTATTATGAGATGAAGCTTACAGGAGTTCAAATCATCTGCAAAAGGAACTCAAACTGTGAAAGGGAGAAACAAACCCCTGCACGCATACACATTCAACTTTTGGAGCAAGCCACAGAAGTAATCAGAGAGAGGAGGGGTAAATGCACCAGAGGACTAGAAGTTAAAATGTTCATTGTGCCCCACACTGCCCACTCACAGTTCTACTCCTTTGCTAAGACATCACTCTTTAATCCCTCCCCACCTCCTCTTTACACACCTGGGTTGCTCAATCTCCTTTCTTCAAACATCACCGCCAAATCGAACAAACATGTTAGTCTGGATACTGTAGGAAGAAGGGGAAGACTTCTCTCTTCTCCTGACACTTTGCTTTCATTTTTTTTTTTAAATTTTATTAAACTATAACACAAAAACAAACGAAAAATAAAACACCATGTGTTATACATAATGGTGAGTTAGAAAACAAACAAACAAACCAAACAAAACAAACAAATTTTTTTCCTTCTTTTAAACAATGCAAACTGATATTATTGTTTTTCCCTTCCCCTAAAATCATAAACTTGTTCAGCTTGTTCCATTCATACAACTTATACATTTTTGTTACGTATCTTCAATTCTTATTTTCATTATATTCATTTTTATTATTATACTTTCACTCTTAATTCAATATTTTTCACTCCCATTTAATCTCTTACTATTATTAATTATAAACTTATTACTTAATATCTCTAAAAATAACCTCTCTCTAAAACCAATTACCTTTTAACTTTTTTCCCCCTTTTAAACATTGAACATCACATATCAAATTAAATCTATAAATCACAAGTTTAACACACACAGATAATAAACAATATAAAAATACAAAATAAAAGATAAAAGTAATAATAAAAAAAACCCACCCCCAGAGTCAACTTTTTATTTAATCCACTTTCCAAAATTGCCATTCTTCTTTTAACAGGGTAGCATTACCATCTCTTTTCAAAACTTTTTCTAAAAATATTTTCCAAATTTCTTCAAAATCATTTGTTTTTGCCAAACCTTTCATAAACCTAATTCTACATGTTAGTTTATCATTGATTGCAATTTTCCACACTTCTTTATACCATTCTTCTATTTGAAATTTTTCATTTGTCTTCCATTTTTTTGCTATTATTAATCTCGCTGCAGTTAACAAATTTGTTATTAATTCTTTCTTTGCCTGAGTACACTCTAGCTTATTATATATGGACAACAACGCTATATTTGGACATACTGGTATTTCTAATCCTATAATCTCTTTTATCTCTTTAAAAACCTTTTGCCAAAATTCCTTTATCTTGTTGCAGACACTTTGCTTTCAAAAGAAGAAAAAAATGCTTAGCTTCTGGCTCAATGTAATGAGCAACAACAACAATCATTTATTGCAGTTATTATACTTTGGGGGAAGAGAGAGAGAAAAGTCAAGGAAAAACTAAAAGCAGATGAGAATGAAGAATGATCCCTATTCATTCCATCCACAGACCCACAAACACACTATAGACGTACTGTGAGATATGTATCTACTTTGCTTTGCTACATTGTGCTAGCTGATACTCAAGAAAAGATCTCAGCATAAAAGCTTGCAACAATCCTGATAAACTGCTTAAAATGGGGGAAAAGGCACTGAAGAAATGTGGGAGAGCCACAACCTGCAAAGGTCTTGAACTCTCCCTCCTTCCTCCATTTTCAACCAAAGATTTCCTGGCTCTCAGATGATCAGGAGAAATCCAGAAAAAAAATTAAGCAGCCAAGAGACTGTTGGAAAGAGAGTGAATCACAAAAGTGGGGTGGGGTTTCACTTACTATATAAACCTTGATTTCCTTTCTTCAGCAGGCTCTCATAGTCTTTGCTGGCTTGTTAATCCAAAGCAGCAACAATCTATTGCTGACAGTTACTTACTCTCTGAATGTTGAACCAAACTGCCACACTATCTGCTGCTTTTCATCCTTCTTTTTCTTGCCTTGCAAAAACACTTTAAGGCACTGGCTGATCTCCTCCTCCCTCTTCAGGGTAGGAAGTGGAGGGAAAGAACAAAGATTCAGGTCAGTGTCTGACAGCCAGCTAGTCAGATTCTTCAGTAGAGGGGCTTGCTAGCTTCAGCACATTTAATTAAAAATGTTGTGTTTGTTTGGCTTAAGGAGGACATAGCTCACCTGTCCAAAGGTTCCTGCCCCTCTCTCCAGCATGGAGACAGGGTTTGATGCTTGGATATGTTGGAGATCTGGCCACCCTATTCTTGGCCCCTCTAAAAATAAAGCAGTGTCTTTATGGAAATACGCAATTACACACGAGCATGCTAACATTCCAGGTTTGGGACTTGGTGAGACGTTCTAATTAAAGCAGTCCATGACTTAGAAGTTTCCTCTTGTTTTTAAAATAATTGATCATGTTATTGTGCATTTTCACTTTGTTTTGATTTCTGAGGTAGAAGAATTCAGCTCTGAACTTGGCTTCAGTTGAGACCCTAAAAGTCCTGATTTCTGTGACAGCCAAGTATTAATTTGTACAGTTAAGGCTTGTGTGCCAACTGTGCCCATTCCAACAGATACTGGATCTGGCTATGATGACACATGAATTAGTTTCCTCCTGTTTTGATTACTCTAACATGTTCTCTGTGAGACTGCATTTGAAGACTGTTTGGAAACTTAAGCTGGTTAAAAGAGCAGGAGCCAGAATGTGAAGTGGGGCTACTCATAGGAGGATGCAACTTCTTTGGCCATTTCCACACTACACCCTTACAGCGGAATGATTCCACTCTCTCTCTCTCACTCTCTCTCTCTCTTTCTCTCTCTATAATTTTTATTAATTTTCATCAAAAATAAAAGTTGTGTATATACTGTACAGTTACGCTTTGTGTAATTTCACATTTGTACAATGATTCTTCCTTGTTTCTTGATTAGAACAAATAATTATTATCATATGTCTTATATCATAAGTCCTCTATTATCTCCAACAGCAACCTTACAAAGTTTGTTCCAGCTTATTCATTATCTTATCCTTAAAGTATAATTCTTTTTCTTGCAGTTGTATAACTTAACAATCTGAAATACATTAGAAATGCTTACATCTATACAACCACCCTTCTTATTATAATTTGTGATCAAGATAGCTTGTAGTATTTATCGAATTTAATATTTTTCACACTCATTACTACTTTCAATAATATTTATATTGTCTATTTATTTTCTAGCTCTCTGCTAAAAATAAGTTTATTGGACCCCAATCTTTTTCTGTCTTCTCATCTGATTGTCTTCTAAATCTCTATGTTAGATTATCTGCCAATTTGATCTCATATAAGCTTTGAATCCAGAGATCTATATTTGGTATCTCTTCTTTCTTCCATTCTGGTGTATTCTGTTCTGGCTGTGGTTACCATATGTAGCAAAATCTTAGAATACTTTTTCTGTATGGTTTGGTGTATGGTATGTAGCATATTTAGCAAATAAATTTCTGGTTCTTTACTAAATTCAACTTGTAGAATTTCTTCAATTTTTTTATGTTATGTCATTCCAATATTTCTTTGCTTGCTTGTACGTCCACCATATATGGTAAGTTGTGCCCACTTCAGCTTGGCATTTCCAGCATTTTCCAGTACCTACGTTATAAATTTTTTGAAGCTTATTTGGGGTCATATACCATCTGTGGAAAATCTTCAAATAATTTTCTTTTAGATTTTGGGCTGCTGTAAATTTTTGTGACTTCCAACTTTGTTCCCAATGTTCTAATCTTATTGGATGTCCAATGTTTTGCACCCACTTGATCATTACGTGCTTGACTGTCTCGTCTTCTCTCTTATATAATAAAAGTGCTTTGTACAGTTTGGCAATTATATGTGGTGGATTTTCTTGCAAGATTTTAATTATTTCATGTTGCTTTCCCCTATTAAATCCATACAGTTTCAAGTCCATCTGGAATCTTTCTGTTAATTGCCTGTAGGGGAACCAGCTTAGAATTATCCTTTCATCTTCCAAATCCCTTCTATCCTTGATATTTGGGGCTCCAGTAGTATGTTCTTTGATTAAAGCTTCGTATCTGAGCCATTTGGTCATGTTTTTCCATCTTCCAAAGAAGGCTTCCTGAGGTGAAACCCATTTTGGAATTGAATTGATAAATAATCGTCTATAATTGTTCCATATTATTAAAAGGGATTTTCTGATGGGTAAAATCCTTGTCAACTTTGGCTTTGTCATAGCAAATGTACACATGCCATCCCATTCTTAAATCGGCTCCTTCTACTGTTAGTATTCTTTCCTTCCTTAAATTAACCCAGTCCGAGATCTATGACACGACTGCAACTTCATAATATCTATAAATATCCAGTGCTCCGGCTTCTCCTCTAGTTGTTAGATCAGTTAAAGTTTTCCAGCTTATTCGTGGTTTCTGTCTCTGCCAAATAAATTTGGTTAGGTCTTTTTGCCATTGAATAAATGGCTTTCTGTTGGTTGTTATAGGGAAATTTTGAAATAAGAACATTAATTTAGGTAGTACGTTCATCTTAATTGCTGCTAATATTCCCATAAGTGACAGTCGCAATTTTGTCCAGCCTTCTAGTTCTTTTTTTTTAATTTTTTTCCATTTCATTTTGTAGTTATTTTCATAAAGCTCATTGTTGCATTTGGAAATCCAAATTCCCAAGTATTTTATCTTTTTAGCTGTATTAAAGCCTGATGTCTCAGTTAGCTTTTCTTCCTCTTTTTTACTTATGTTTTTAGTCAAGATTGCTGTTTTATCCTTATTTGCTTTAAATCCAGAAAGGTCCCCGAATTCATTCATCAATTTGTTAAGATGTTTAATACTGGTTATGGGTTCATCTAGAAAAAAGTACAAGATCATTAGCAAAAGCCTTCAATTTAAATTGATGTTTTTTTATCTGCAATCCTTTCACTTCTTGGTCTTTTTGTATTACATTGTTTAGTATTTCTATTGATATTATGAACAATAAAGGAGATAGTGGGCATCCTTGTCTCGCACCCTTCTTCACTGTTATAGGACTTGTTTTCCCCCCGCTAATAATTAGTTGGGTTTGTTGTTGATTGTAGATTGCCTCAATCCATGCCATAAATTTGGAGCCTACATCCATCTTCTTAAGTACAGATTTTAAAAAGGGCTACTTCAATGTGTCAAATGCTTTTTCAGCATCTACAAATATCATTGCAAGCTTCTTTTCATTATGTTTCTTGTAATGTTCTATTATATTTATAACTGTTCTTAAATTGTCTCTTTTAGGTAAAAACCCATTTTGGTCTTCGTGTATTGTTTCTGAAAGATTTTTTTTTTAATCTGTCTGTAAGTATTGATGCAAAGATTTTGTAATCGATATTTAGTAGAGATACCGGTTGGTAGTTCTTCATGTCTGTATGATCTTTGCCTTCTTTTGGAATAAGCGTTATGTTCGCTTTGTTCCATGATTCTGGTAATCCAGAAGAAAGAGCTTCATTTATTGTCTTTTGTAAAGGGAATGACAGTTCATGTTCATGTTCATGTTTTGTAATATAAAGCAGAAAATCCGTCGGGACCTGGCGCTTTGTTTTGTTTTAGTCATTTAATTACTTCTGTGATTTCCACCATAGCCACTGGTCAGTTCAATATAGTTTTACGTTGATCTGAGATTTTAGGTATTTCACATTTAGCCAAATAATTGCGTATTCTTTCTGTCTCTTCTTGAGAAGCTGGGTTTGAGTTAAAAAGTTTTTTTTATAATATTCGAAGAAGGCATGCTTAACATCTTCCTGTTGCGTAATTCTAATATTGCCTCTTGATCTCGAGAATCATTTTCTTTTTTTCTCCTTCCGTAGTTTATACGCCAACCATTTTGATGGTTTGTTAGCTTGTTCGAAAATTTTTTGTTGTGTTTGCTTAATTTGATGTTCAATTTCATAAACATTTTCTTCATTTAATTGTGCCTGGAGAACTCCTTAACATTCTTTCATTTGATGGATTCTTTCTTAATTGTTTGTCTATATCTTTCATTTGGTCAAGGATTCTTTGTGTATTTTCATTTTTATTTTTTCTTATTTCTGAACTCCATTCAATGAAAAAGCCTCTTAAAACAGCCTTGCTTGCATCCCAGGCCCATTTCATGGAGACTTCTGAAGAGGTATTTTCTTGAAAGTAACTAGAGATTTCACTTCTTGCTTTTTGAATGTAGTCCCCTTTATGTAATATACCTTCGTTTAGTCTCCAAAATTTTGCTATTAACCTTTGTTTCAGTTCTATTTGGATAGGATTGTGGTCTGAACACAATTTTGGTAAGATTTCCATTTTGTTTATTTTAAGTAAAAAATTTCTAGGGGCTAATATTAGGTCAATTCTGAACATAGTCTTGAATCGATCAAAAAAATGTGTATCCTTGTGTATTTCCATTTTTATATCTCCGTACATCGAATAAGGAGAGTTTATCCATCATAGAGAAAAAACTTTTAGGAAGCTTTCCGTTGTTTCGCATTGGGTTTCTTTTAACAGATCTGTCATTTGTAGGGTTAATGATACCATTCATATCCCCCAAGAGAATTATACTTTTTTGGTTAGTATTTTGAATATATTTCGTTATCTCTTGATGTATTCTTTAGAAGAAGTTTCCCTTAGTGCCATTCAGTGCGTATACACCAACAATCAATAGTTTTCTTTGTAGGATATTAATTTCCACTCTGATATATTGTCCATTTTTATCCTTAAAATTTTCTTTTGCAGGATATTTACTGTTTATGTAGATTAGAACACCTCTTTTTTTGTTTTCAATGGTTGATGCAAAGCAATTTCTGAGTCTTGGGTTTCTTCCATATTTCAGATCCTGAGTATGAATTCTCACTTCTTGAAGACAGATAATATCAAGGTGTTATTTCTCAAGAAAGTGAAATACTTTTCTTCTTTTAAATTCCGAGTTTAGCCCTTTAACATTCCAAGTTTGGATTTTAATAGTTATCGTGGTATTCTTTTAGTCTTTGTTTTGTTTGGTCTTTCTCAAATTTAGGATTATTCTTCTTCTATTCTTTCCTCTTCTTCTATCTCTTTCACCTCTCCTTCTGATTCATAATCAACGTCTTCAGTCTCGCCCACTGCTCCTTCTTCTTCTTGGTCTCCTTTTGTTTGTTTTGGATCTGAGGATGCTTCAGTCTGGTATTGTTTCTTTGCTTCTTCATTTACTTGATCTTCTTTTTCAGATGACGATGATTTTGATAATCTTTTTTCAGTCTCTCCAGTATTTCTTTTGCTTTGTATATTGAATTAATTTTGTACCTCTTTTGTCGATATGAAAATGAGAGTCCTTCAAATTTTTCCCATTTGTAGCTGATTTTGTTTCTCATTAAGAAATTGGCTAATGGTTTATATTCTTGTCATTTAATAAGAATCTAATAAGGTATATCTTTAAAAATTTTCAATTCAGTATCTTGCACCACTGATTTTTTTCTTGTAACTTGTTTGTAATATTTTTTTCTTTGATCCTTGTAAAATAGATGACAACGTTGCGTGGTAGACTTCTTTCTCTAGCGATTTTAGATGTAGTTCTAAACATCCAGTCTATTGATGCTTCTAATTTTTCTTCTGATGTTTCAATAAATTCTGCCAGTACTGGTATCAACTTTTTGTACAGATTTTCAGGAGCATTCTCTGGTAATCCTCTCAATTTTAAACATCTGTCTCGGTAACAAAGTTCTTGAGCATCTATCCAATATTTTTCTTCCTCTTGTTTCTTTTTAAGTGACTCAACTGAGTCTTCTACTTGTTTTGTTTGTTCTTTTAAGGCTTTAGTTTCTCCTTTTAATGTAGTTATATCTTTAGTTATATTGTCTATCTTTTTTCCTATGATAGTTAATTCCTGCTTCATATCTGCATGCAGTTCAGACCTTGTCTCTTTTAATTCATGTCTTATCTCGTCTTTGAATTCTTCCATCATTTGTATAATTAATTCTGTTGATTTAGTTGTCAGATCTGTTGAGGTTCTTCTCGCAGCAGATGTAGCAGCACTCACTGCAGCTGCCGCATTCGCTGAACCTTTTCTAGTTTGTGGATCCATCATTTAACTTTCAGTGTTATATTAACAATATTAAATATATTTAACTTTCTAGTACACTCCTATAAAAATCAGGGTTTATTTCCCCTTTCTTTTTGCCCCAAATGCGATCAATTGCCCATCTCTTTACAGTTCCTTACAATTCTATTAATCTTGCACAATGACTTATTTCACTAGCTTAATGTTTAAAATATTTCTCCTTAAATCAGTCAATATGTGCAATTCATCTCACATTAGTTAATATGTTTACATTAGCTGATAAATTAATGTCTCTTACTGTAACTTATTTGCATCACTTAAATTTATAGTTATTCCATATATGTATACTATATACACTTATGTTGTTTATACTGTAGCTATAACACTTTAAGAATTATTGAATAGTTAATATATATACATATAAATATAAATATATCTTCAACTTAACTTATTTCGCAGTTCCTTGTTCACAATTCAATCCTTCATCTTAGAGTATATTACTAAATTCATAAAGATTCATAAATAAATATTATATACTTACAATAGATTAAATTTACTTGCTAGCTTTAAAATGTCTTGTATTATTTACTTATAAATTGATTATTTAGATGTAGTTTTAAGGGATTTTAAACAAACAATCAATTAATTCATTTGATTCTATACAATAATGTATGCCTTAAATGTACGAAATATAATCCAGTCGAAGTTGTTCTTGGTTTGCCTGGATCTTTGGATGCACAGTTCTTCTTCCAGAATGGGGAAGGGGTTCTTCCAGAGCAGTCTTTTGTAGATCAAATTTATTTACCCCCTCTCAAAGATAGTACATACGTAACACTTTAATGTGTAGGGTTGTAAAGATTTAAAGTTTATATGTCTCTTTACTTTGTTTTATCCATGTCGTAAAGTTGTGCTGGGTAAACAAGTGTCGCAAAATGGTCGCCAAGATCGCGGTCTCCCCATTGTTTCTTCTCGCTCCAAGCTCCATCTAGAGTCTTTTTGAGCAGCTTAATGGCATTCCACAGCAGTTCTCACTGAATGATTCTCACTTTCCACCCCCGCTCTTTCCTTTATTACTCCCGAAGTTCAAGCAATAAATTCTGTTCTGTATCAAATCAAAGTCCTTAAACTTTCTGGATCTAAATCTCACTTATAGGTAAGTTTACTCTTTTGTTTGCCTATTTAAAGTTCGTAGTTTAATAAATGGCATACCACATGGTTCAATAGATAAGTCCTTTATTGGCTTTTATATAGTCCAACTTTTAATTTTTAACAGAGTCCTCGAAGTCCTCTTATTGAGATCGTATATTTGAAAGCTAGATCTTTGCAAAAAGGTCTCTGTTTCTTCAGAACACTGACATCGTATGTAGTTTTCTAGTTGATATAGGTAAGATTGGTCAACTAGACAAGTATAGAAACTTACACTTATTGCTGCTTCTGCTAATAGTCTCTGGAAACCAGAAAAAAAGACTGAGTATCTGGTATTATTGTTCTGATAAAGTTTAAACGAGGCTTCTTGAAGCTTCAGTTAAAAGTTGGTGGCGGCGCTTGTGCTGATCTGCGATGACAGCAATGTGGCCGTGGCTGTTTCTTCCCCACAAGTTCCGTTTGCTTTTGCAAAAATCCTCTGCAAAGGCTGGAAGTCTGGATCTGGACCCCCTCTGAACCCCTAAAGACCCCCTTTACTGGGGGGGTACTGTAACCAGTCTTTAGATGGTTTATTGACCGGTTGATCCACGTTGTGTGGTGGCTTAGAGTGGAGCTAACACTCTGAGCTACCTTTCACGTCTGCCATGCGACAGGAAGTCCCAATGATTCCACTTTCAACATCCTATGGAATCCTGGGGTTTGAAGTTTACTGCAAACTGCAAACCCCAGGGTTCCATAGGATGTTGAAAGTGGAATCATCACTCTATAGGAGTGTAGTGTGGAAACAACCCTTTTTGCAACAGTTCCAATGGCTACCTGTTGGTTTAGGGGCACACTTCAAAGTGCTGATCATGACCAATAATGCCCTATACAGATTGACTTCACATTATCTGAAGGACAGTATTCTCCCTTGACTTGAGAACTCCAGGGGAGACCTTTCCCTCTATCCCACCACCTTCATGGACATGTATCTAATAAGGAATACTACCAAACCCTGGAACTTTTCTTCTAGAGAAATTAGATTGGTATCTTTCTGGAGGCAGACAGTTTTGTTTTGACATGAGTGTGGGAACTAATTGCTTATGTCTGTACTTCCCGTGTTGTTTTTTAATGGATGTGTTTTAAAAATTGCTTTTAATGCTGTTGATAATTTTATTACATTTTAACTTTGTACATTTAAACGATGTGGACTTTTATTTATACCTGAAATAATGATGATGGAAGAGGAGGAGGAGGAGGAGAAGGAGAGAGGAGAAAAATGAAAAATCTTCAAGAAAGATCTGACCAGTGCACTAGTGGAAAGCTAAAAATATCTTCCACATTTGGCAATCATTTTCATTTAGTCTGATAGAAAACAGTTTGTTTTCAACATAAAAGTTCAAAGGTAGAAGATATTTTGGAAAAAAATCTTGCAGTTCTGGTTTAGAGTTTTGGGGTGACCATGTCATGTAGTGTCATTATACTTGTCATCTCTCTAGCAGCTCTCTTGGCTTTCCATAATTTAGTTCAAACCCAGGGGATGACATCATGAAGTAACTGCCCACTTTTGAGATTAAGAGATGCAGGTTAGCCAAAGAAACTCCAA
This sequence comes from Ctenosaura bakeri, assembly GCA_948474755.1. NCBI lineage: Eukaryota > Metazoa > Chordata > Lepidosauria > Squamata > Iguanidae > Ctenosaura > Ctenosaura bakeri. The sequence continues at coordinate 36,635 of CAOLHI010000526.1, forward strand.
AGTGTTGGAGATATATATAGCAGAAAGAGAGAAGAAAATGACAAAGCAGACAGCTGTTTTACAAGAAGATAAATACCACCCAATTAAATTCTGAAAGTGGAACCTGTCTTCATAGAGGAAAAAAGTTTCAGAAACTGGAAGATTTTGGTGCAGCACAAGCTCTACCTCTTCTCTGGAGGCAGAACCCTGCCCTCCAACACATCTACAGGGCATAAACAGGAGAATTGGTATTATAAGCATCACTATGGGATATTTAAAATAGCGGTCACCAACCTTTTGGACCACATGGACCACTAATTCACAATTTTGAATCCCACAGACCACTAACATGATTTTTTTAAAAAAAAGTTCAAACATCTATAAAATAATGATCATAAATATTTTATTAATATGAAATGTACATGTTTATAACAAAATTATTATTTACAAGCAAATGAAATCGTCAAGTAGATATTGCAGAGATAAATCAAAATACCAATTTCATTCCTACTCTGATATTTACAGACATCTTATTTCATCAGGCAGGTACTATAAAGATAAATCGAATATCAGTTTGTTCATTAGCCACTGTGTCAATTCAGTCAAAATATCTATCCTAATAATATATTTAGTGTTTCTGCAGGTGTTACAGAATTCATACATTGACTTTTGGTTTCCTAATCTATACAGAAATTGATTCAATAGATTCATCAAATAAATTCACCAAATAAATTCATTAAGCCAGTTCAATAAACGTTATCTTTCATTGTCCCTTCCAGGCCTTTCTTCACTCTCCCCTCATTTCCCTCTCTCATTGTCACTTTCTCCTTTACCCTTGTTTTCTCACAGTACTTCTCACTAAGTTGTTCTTTTCTCTTTGGTCTCGGAGGGTAAACAGATATAAGCATCAAATGTCTAACAGTATAGGTCCAAGTTAGATGTTCTGAAGGTTTCCACTCCCCTTCACCCCATAAAACAGAAAACCACTTTGCAGATTTCTCCACCTTTTTCTTGACTGCCTGGCTTACACTCATGTACTTATATGCAATGACCAAAACAATGGTAGGTATGGCAAAATGTTGAACATACAAAGCGGTGGCCATTCTATACTCTTCATATGCTCATCCCATTTAGGGACATTGCAAAGAACAAAAGCCCTCAGAAGAAAGGATCAGCTGTTGTATAACTTAGAAACAGGGGGATAATTTCTCCTTTCCCTAAGAAAGTTCTGAGAAATTGTAGTTCAGTTTTTCAAGAACAGCTGTACATTGATTTTCAGAATGTGTGGATCAAATTAGTACATGTTACCAATCTGAAAGAATAGCTTGTTCAAAGACTTCTATTTTGGGCTGTAGTAGAAATGTGAAAATCTAGCTCTCTGCTTTCTAATTGACCTCTGCTGGGGATGATCTGATATGTATCTACAGTAAGTGAGAACTTGATCCCAAGATACATCTCTTAATGAATTTTTGTGTCCCAATTTTGCAGCTTGAGTTTTGTTGATAAATAGCTTGGCTTTGACTTTCATTAGCATGTATATTTTTTTTCACAAGCACTATGAAATGAAGACAGCAAAATCCTCATCAAGAAATTATCAGTAATTTGTGTTTCAGATAATAAGGTAATTTAAATTAGTGTTTGCTAATCTCCAACATACAATTGGTGAAAGATAACATGAAACAAGTTCTTCTTTAATCAGTTCAGAAGGATGCATTGCTTAGGAACAAAAAAACAAAAAACCTTTGCTGCTAATCCTACTTTGATGGCAGTCTGACAGGCTTGATGTTATAAACAATACAACCAGTATTCACAGGCTAATGTTTTTCACCTTAACTGTGGATTTTTCAAATGTAGGATTCTTACTTCTAGACATAGGGAAAGTTGTTCAAATTTCTCCAATTTATAATGCAACACACTTTTTAAAAAAATCAAGTAAAGTATTAGGAGATGCTGTGCTTTCCATTTATGAGTTCTCCAACTTAATGTTTTCTGTCTGTAACTGAAAGGTACATGGGTGCAAAAGTAATAGACCTCAAGAGAGCCATAAAAAGGTACTGTTTAGATCAATGTTAGGAAAGTTGCAGCCTTCCAGATCTTGGACTGTAACTGTCATTAGCTTTAATCAGGACAGACAATTGTGTGGGATACATAGAACTACAATCCAACATGTCCCAGAGGGTCAAACGTTGCCCACCTCTGGGCTGGATGAACTAGATTCAGCAAATTGAATTTCCTTCAAAATTCGTATTTTTGGTGAGTCTGTGGCATTATCAGCACTACAGTAATCACATTGTTCATCTGCTTCCATGGCAACCTTATTTTAGATCCCCACACCAGATCCACTATTGCTGTCATCTGTATGTATAAGGCCAAGCACTGGAATATATGCCCTCCCACATTGTTGAAATACAATTCCCAGCATTCCTCACCTCTGTCTATGCTATGTAGGACTGCTGGGACTTGTAGTTCAACCCTTCTGGAGCACTATATGAATCCCACCCATGTATTAGGCCTCTAGCTTTACTTCTCTATTATACTCATAAAAGTAATTAGGTAGCAGGCATGGCTATGGTGGGAAATAATTATGGATTTATTAAATACAACGTAACATGTGATCTATTATTATACTTTTAACTCTCCCGTACATAATTATGTATAGTTGTCTTATATATTTGCTATATAACCTAGATCCATGTGGAGAGGTAGGAAAGAAATAATAATAATAATTACAAATATGAGGTCCCTCTTGAATACAGAATCCTTTTTCTTCTCGTACACAGTGCTGCTTCTCTTTTCCTATTCTCCCAGGCTCTCTTTCTTGATGTCTTTTCTCCACTTCTGTTCATCCTTTCCAACACTGTTACTCAGATTTCTGGGGTCCCTTGGGGGTCACCTCAATGTGCTCCACATGATGGGGAATGGAAACTAACCAGAGCACCAGCAATAGCAATGCGAGAGGCAGGGTAACCTAGGGGGGGTCTTTTTACCCAGTTTTTACAGGGTCAGGCCAAGCCAAAAACCAAACCAAAAATGTCCAATAAATCATTTTATTGAATTAAAATCTCACGCAGCAATGCAATCACTCACACATGCACGCAAGAGCTATTAAAAAGCAAAAGAGGGGAAATTGGACAGGGGGGTATTGAAGGGGTGTAGTTGGGGCAATACTGCAACTTTTCCTGAAGTTTTGGGTCCGGGAAGGCAGCGGAGGAGTGAGGCTCAGCATGGAGAGTGCTGAGGGAATCACTTAATGGATGGATAAATGGTCTGCTGGGATGACTGGGAGTAATCCAAAGAACTGTTCAAAAACTGGGACTATTTATAGGGGAAAAGGTACCTGGTGGGCTAATCCTTTCCCAAGAAGAACAATGGGTATTCGAGTGATAATGAAGCTCCACCATGGTAATTTCCTTTGTGTGATGGGATTGCAAGGTATTGCCAAAGTCTCAGTATCTTCGGCTGTGTTAGTTTGTGATGTGACTTCATGTAAGTGATCTTTGCCTGATGGAATATTTGCTCAACTTGGGGGCAAACACGCTGATCCCCTCAAGTTGGCGTCTTGGGGCTGAAGATCCTTTGTTTATTGTGGGTTTACACATCTTGAGGTCTCCTGGGGCTACGTGACTGGGGATTTTACTGGCCTGACCTGGTTTTCGATTTTTGACCATTGCTGCCTATGTGCCCATCTGGGGACCTCTCTGGCACAGAGAATCATATTTTAATATTAAAATTGTGGACTCCGGGATATGGTTTCTCCCTTGGAGTAACAACACTTAAGTCTTTTGTCTGCATTTCCCATGCACTGTGAGTCTCTTTTCTCTCTATCAGAATTGCCATATTCTAGTTCCCCACATCCAGAAGTTGTATTTGCACATTATGCAAATAAATGGCTTATGGAGATCACATGTAGAAGGTGACAGCTGTGCAGGCATACACCCTTATAACCAATTTCCCTTGCAGAAACATGCATTTTAAAATTGCTTTATAGGCCATTTCCACAAGGGGCGAGGGAATTTTCCCGCACCACTACTTACCGGATCTTCTGGCTCCCCAGTCCAGTCCAGACTGCTCCAGAGCAGTGTGTGGTCGTCGATCCACAATGCTCCAGCGTCCAAAATGACACATTGCCTGAATGGGTATGTAGACAAGGAGGTCGAATGACCGAAAATAGGTCAGGCCTGGAAAATCCCAAGTCACATTCCCCTAAGGGACCTCAGGCTAAACACGTCTGGAAGAACAAATGGTTTTCAGCCAACCTGAGTGGATTATTGGGTTTCCCCAGGTTGAACAACTCAACATTTGTAAATCCTGCACTGTATCTGCATAAGCCAATCATGCAAACTACCAAGTTGCTATTATCTGGCATTTCTCCCTTTATTTTGGCCATTGTTCTTCCTGGGAAAGGGTCTGCCCTCAAGGTACATTCTGCCTTATAAGCAGTCCCAGTTTTTTAGGGTCCCTTTGGAGAACTCCCCGCCACACTAGCAGACTGGCACTCTGTTAGTCGAGTGCTCCCCTCAGCTGCCTCTCTTCGCTGAGCTCCATTCTTCTCGCCGCTTCCCGGACTGAAGGCTTCAGGATAGGTGTAGTCTCACCACCTTTACACCCTCTCCACTGAATCCCCTATCAATTTTCACCTCTTTCCTTTATCGATAGGCCTTGTGTGCATGAGTGAGTGAGTGTGTTGGTGCGTGAGAATACATTTGTTAATAATATCCAGTTATTGGGACAATTGTCTGGCTTTTCGCTTGGTTGGACCCTGTAAAAATTGGGTGAAAGATTCTGCTGCCCCTTGTTTGGCTACAGTCAGTTCTCCACTAGTTTCCCCAACCTTGCATTTTTGGAGCAAATCACGGTGTCCCCCAAGGGAACCCCAGAAGTCAGGGTAACAGAAGCTGAAACATCTGATTCTTTACTCATGCTAACAGCTGCTTTGATGTTGTGGTATCTTTCTGGGAATGACGTTTTACCTGGAGACAGTGCTACTGAGTTGTTTTTTGTCCACATATCCATATTTATCCATACATACATACATACACACACATGCACAAATATACTTGGAATGAGGATAGGCAAATCGCCTGAGTTATATTCTAGTAGAACCTGTGTAGTCTTAGGAGAGAAAAGCACAGCATTTGGCTGGAGGAGAAGGTTAAGTAGGCTTTCTGTTATTCTTTTAGGTTATTTTATTAAACATGGTAGGTATGCAAATATACATTTCCCTTAGGGAGGGGCATAGATTTTTCATTGACTAGGCCAGGGGTGTCAAACTCAATTTCATCTTGGGCTGCATCAGCATTATGGTTGCTCTCAAAGGGCCAGTTTTATCTGTAAGACTATATAAATATATCTACTCTTTTATCATATTAAATAATTGCTTCTGCATTTGATTATTACTGGTTTTAGTAATAACTAGCTCTGAAACTAGAAGTCTAGGAAAAATAATGGCAAGCAGATATTCAAGTGTACAATTATTGTACAATTTATTGAAAAATGAACTTTGAAAACAAAGGGTTTTTTTTAATCATCAGACAAATATGACTTGTGCCTCTTTCTGCCCCCTGCCCCTTTCTGTATCTGGTGAGCCTGATCCCCACATTGTGGGTCCCCAGCTGCTAATATTCTGAAGAGGTCCCAGCAGCCAGCACTCGTGATCTACTTCTACTTTTGACTGCTCCTCTGTCTAACTCTTGTGAGCTGGATGGAGCACTGCTATGGTAACCTGCGGCAGTACTCTGATGGCAAGACAAAGGAGTAGTCAGAAATAGAAATAGATCGCAAGTGTTGGCTGCCAGACCCCTCTTCAGAATATCAGCAGCCAGAGGCCCGCACAGGGATTGAGCTCGTCAGGGAAGGGGAAGTGCTGCAGCTGCGGGAGAGGTGTGAGGGCCACATAAAATGGCCTGATGGGCCGAATTCGTCCCTCGGATCTTGGATTTGATGCATGCAATCTAGGCAGTTACCTATTTTACATTTTATGCAAGGCATCACATTTTTACATCATCAGTTTTTTAAAATTTATTTTAGCAATATTCAGTAAAAAGGCATTACACTATTGTATACTGTATATCATATATTGGTCTCACACTTGTAAAGAATTGAACATGTCCTCTGTATATATCAAACCCACAGGTATTCTATGGACACTGTTATACATAGCAGCATCTATTTTATATATCTATAACAAGCATCCACTATAATTATAATAGATATTTATGTATTCAGATAAGAATTATATTGTTAGTCTTGCTTTGCCTATATGAAAGCAAATATCATCTGTTCTTCTCTCTTACTAGAATTGTCTTGGTATTTATCAGCTGCGAACAGCATTATCAACATCAGAGTTGTAAACTGATGTATCCACTTTGGAGACAGACTTGAGACATTTGTCTTTCAAGAGCTGGATTTGTAGTATTTTTGGCCTCTATCTGCACAATCAGAGGGATGTATAACTAGTCCTCAATAATGTAAACAATTATTCTTCCATCCAATTAGAGATGAGATCTTATTCACCCTTTATCAGTGACTAATCACTTCTGAGACCATTGTTTCCTAGATATTTGCCAAGTGATTTTACCGGCTGTCAGATATGGTAACCCTGTCATACCAATGTAGCACATTTTCTTGGCTTTGCTATATGCAGGCCATTTGTTTACTTAATCTCTAAGGTGATTTCCCTTTCTCTCTCTTTTTCAAATTGGTTGGCTTCATGCCTGGAACCAGCTGCACCTACACTCATACTATTACGCTGTCAAACACACAAATGTTCCTGCTTTATTCATTAAACAGATATGCTTATATATTTACTATTCCGGTTTCAGAGGCTTAAATTTTGCAAAACATCTTTCAAATTAGTGCTCAGCCTGCAACACTAGTAGAAGTTTTATGTGATTAGATGAGAAGTAGCCATGTACAAAAAACAGTGAAACCTGTCTTTAATTAGATGATAATAAAAGATGAACAAATAAAAGGAGCTTGAGATTTGCAGCTGCTTCCAAAGCTGCACATATGGCTGTATATAACAGAAGCCTACTCTGCCGTTCCTCAGTACTCTGTGATGCTGGTTACAGTTAGGCTATTAGATACTTCAAGGTATTGCACTGCCTGTGGAAGTGTGTGGTTTCTTCCAAAAGTGTGTCTCTAAAGTTGAATAATTTCCTCTACACATAATATTGTGAGTTTCTCTACAGATGAATGTATACAGAGGCCTGTTAGTCATGTATAACTGATGCCTGTTTAGAGCTGCGTAGTTCTTCATCAGATGCCTTTAGAGATGTATAGTAGCTCTACAAATTATATAAAAATGTTCATAGACAATATCTATATTTTGAAGTAATCCTTTTCTAGCATAATGCATAACTGTATCCATTGAATGGATTAATTTAATAAAATAGACTAAAACTTACAAAGCTGCAACCTAGTCTCCTGCAATAATGTTCTGTTAGTCTTGTTTAAGGAATCTATAAGAGGAATACATATGTTGATCTATTTACTGAATAAGACTGATCTTTGCACGCTTAGAAGCCCAGGTAAACAAAATGGCAAAACCCACAAAATCCAACTAGACATCTCCTTTGGGCCTAGGGCCAGCAACTGAGGAAAGGCCCTCTCTCCAACCCAGCTGCCACTGCTCTGGGTTTGAAGGGGAGACATAGGTTCATCAGCCTAAACCCAGCAGCTTACAACAGGTCCTCCATCCATCCAAACAGCAATTGTTGTAGCTTCAGAAGAATATAACAGCAGCCAGCATCTGCTGGACTTAATCTCCCTTACTGTTGTTCCTTTTTCCTTACATATCTTGTCTTTTTACCTTGTAAGCATGTGGGCAGGGAACACTGAAATTAACAAGTCTAAATTGCTTATGGTAAATGGCCTGCTCACTGAAGGTTGGGTGTTTATATATTTATAGAGAGAGAAGGAGAGAGAGACAGTCTTCTGAGGCATGGGAAAACTATGTTGTTTCAGGAAACCACTTACTTCAAATGAACTTTCCTACACCTGAGGAGCATGCTGCCTGCCACCTAGTAGCCTTGTGAGTCAATCTCACCTAGTGACTTAATGTGGTACTAAAGAGTAAATTAGATTAATTAATTCAAAATGATTAGTCTCTTTGTCAAGCAAAATTACCCTGTGATGCATATCCTCAAGGTCCCCTTATGCATGCCAAACTTCAGGAATCTGCGTTGAATGATTTTGGGTAGGGTAAAAAAACAGACAGGTGCAGATATGCTTCTGAGTTTCATGGTTTTGGATCTAGGGTGAAGAAACAGGCAGGTGGGTATGTGTCTGTGGACACAGGCACACACACATACATCCAGGTTTTATAATCAAGAGGGTTCACAAAACATTCCAGGCTAAGAAGGCAAAGATTATGCAGTCAAACCTATTCTAGCACAGTAATACAATTTTGCTGTTTTTCATGTCATGAACTCTAGAATATCCTCTGGGAATATGCTGATGCCAAAAACAGCTGCTAAAATCTATAGCTTACTGTGGCAGGACTATTTAGTAGAAACCCATTATTGGCATACCTGGTAATAAAAGAATATTATGGATTGTTAGAAATTGGACTTATGGGAATCTGTGGAAAGATCTGCCAGGAATAAGCACACACACACACACACACACACACACAAACTGAATTAAAAGAAAAGAAACCAGGCCTACAGTTTGAGTAAACTGATATACTTAGCCTTCCACATTAATCCTGTTTCAGCTACTGTCCCAGATTTGATTGAAATGTAAGCACCTGAGGAAAAGTTAACAGTATGAGTATGCGATATACAACCGGAACTGTGTTTCATTTTAAATCAAAATGTTGACACCTTTGTATAATATATCAGCAAGCCAGGAAGTCATAACTTGTTTACCATAGTGGCTTGATCATGCTGCATGCCTGGAAACTGATGCCGAATTTTAATGTGATGCCAACCTTATGTAATCCAACAAGTAACCATACAAGTATGTTTATTTTACTCAATCAGCATCTCTTCTAATGTTGTCCTCAATCTTGCCATATTCACCCTTTTAAAAGATATTATATTTACAAATCACTAACCTCCATAATACTTTATGTGCTCACACTAGTGCTACTGTAAGCTTCCATAAAAATTACATTTCATGATTTTATTTGGCATTTGTATGCATCAGAAACTTGGCATTAAAGGCCTTTCTTGTGATTATTTTTTGCAGCCCATCCATTGCACAACACTTTGGCTTATAGCTACCTCATACCAATTTCCATACCAACTGAGAGAGCACTAAGAAGAATGTCAAAGATATAACAAAGCCTACAATTGCCACAAGGAGTTGTATTTTCCCAGTAACATCTATGGTAGAGTAAACTCAGGTTACTGCTCAACTTTGAATAAAAGATCATTGCATACAATCTTTCAAAAAGCAGATAATACCAAATTATGTTTCTCTGTATGTCACTTTAGTTTTTGCTTCATTACTAATGACACTTCTTATGTTAGAACTGCAGGTACCTTTTAGTAAGTTAAGTTTTCCCCTCCCATACAAGTTTGCTAGCTTCATGTGTAGATTTTCAGCTTCATCCTGTGAAGTTCAGCATCAAACTTTGCTCGATTACTGACTACCGGACATAGGAAGGAAATTTGTTGAATTTGCATTTCCATCCAGAAATTTCCACTGAGGAATTTTCATTTGATGAAAATATACTGAAACTACTGGCGGAATGGAAAGCATATTTTCTTGGAAATCTGTGTTTGAATATATAAGCCTTGAAATGAACTTCAGAAAGAAGAAAAATGTGTGTAAAGCCATGCATAGATTTAAAAACTGTATAAATTCAAAAAATGTACACACTTCGGTCAATGTGAAAATGCATGCAAATTTGAACATTAAAAATGCATTAAAATACCTGCCATTTGGGGGGGGGAGTGTAAAAATTATACACAGATGTCTGCAGGCAGAAAAATCTCTCAAAAATCTTGTGGTGGAATGTGAATAACAACAGGAAATTGAGAAACCCAGTGACACTGAAACCGATAGATTTCACATTTCTAAACAATAGTGCTATGGATCAAGGGGATAGAACAGAACTATGATTTATTAGGATTATCTTTGTATACACTCCAAATTCTGCCTCTGCTGTCTTGCTTAGCTTTTATAATTTGCCCCTCCACTGTGTTCAAATATCAATGATATTCCAGTCATGAAAAGAGAAGACAATCAAGTTCATTTTTTAAAAAAACAATTATATCTATACTTTCCCACCATCCCGTGAAATGAGCTTTTTACACAAATGAAATCAACTCCAGAGATCACTTCTAATCCATCAACCACATGACCACTAATGACATGGGGAAAATCAGCCCCAACCCCCTCAACCATTGCCCACCCCTGATGTACATCATGTGCAGTGCTAGGAACATTAAGAAACACATGCCAAAAGTGCACAGAGTTCTGCTTGGTTCTGTCACTCAGCTAAACTGTATCACCCACAATATCTTCTCCAGAACATGTCACTCCTGCCAAGTCCTCACCATGCCAGATCCTGATCCTCAGCTTCTACAAGGGTCCAATAAAATTTTTAGTGGATTCCAGTAAATTCTCTGCCTTTTTTTTTTCTGAATCACCCATCCATCCCCAAATTTATCGGGCTTTAAAAGCCCTAAAAATCTTGGGCTGGTGGTATCCTATATCACTTAATTTGATGTGAAACAAAGGGTACTTTTATACAATGTTATTAAAGAAACAATTTGTTTGCTCCAGCAAACATATTTCTCTCATTTTTCAATGCCCTTATAACAAATGTTAAGATGTCTTAAAAGAATTTTTAGATCATTCTGCAGTGTAGAAGCAACTAGCTGCCCTTTTCTCATTGTTCTTTCTGTTGATCCAAGCATGGAAAACACAGAGGTGGAGTATATTTTAGAGTTATCTTGAGTTACACAGTCAAAGTTTTTTGCCAGGAAGTAACAAACTGTGACTGTTAATTTCTTTCTTTTCTTTTCTTTTTTAAACGGACTACTACATCTGATTGAAGAAAATTTGTGTATCAAGAGAAGATTAGCTGGAGAAAAATGGACACTCCCATCAATCTGTTCACTCACTGATACTCAGAGCCATAGTCAACTGACCTTGTAATGTTACATTCTATTGATGGATGGAATGATGCCATAGGGAATGATAAATTGTTACACCTCAAGAAGAAACCTTCTATTTTATTTGTTGTACTTTTTTTCTTAAAGGAACATATCTGAAATTTTCTCCAGGTAGAAGGAAACTGAATGCCTTTTGTTGTTATTTGATTATAGTTCTTTGGGAAAAAGTGCTTACAAGTAATTCTTTGAATTATCAGATGCATAAGTTGAAGGACTGCTTACTAAAATTAGTCTTTTTTTTTTAGTCTCTCATACACACTGAGCCAAAATAGACTGCCTCAGGTGTGTGAATAGATTATCTTAGGTGGAACACTGCTTCCATTTGAGGTTGAGAAGACATTGGAGCCTTCTATGAAAGAATAACCACTTTCAGATCTTGACCGTGGAACCAGTATCATAGATCATCCGAGGCCATAATTTTGTACAGACTGACAAGGAGTTAATTGCCAAAGACCTGTGGAATTTACATACATGTAAAGTTGCATTGGGTTAGGCAGCATCACTGAATGATCAGCTTGAGCCCTTCAATAAATTGAGTAGTGCTCCTCTAAGGCCCTTTTCGCATGGCATTTTCCATGAGAAAGGGCTCCTGGAGCGTTGCGCGATTGTGAGGAGTGATCTGCACGATACACTCACAATCGTGCAATGCTTCAGGGGCTGGCAGGCACTGATCATGCACCTTTTAATTTTCAGCTAGAAGTCAAAAACGGTGCACCATCATTCATTGCTCCCGGGCCCTGCACACACTCACCTGGCATGTGGAGCCTCCGGAGCTGCGCTGGTTGTGCTTTCTGCCCCAGCGCAGCCTGGGAAGGACCCAGGTTGCACTGCAGAAGGAAGAAGTGGGGCTCTCGTGCAAGCAGGCAGCTTGTGCAGAGCCAAAGGACCCTGGATGCAAGAGCCTCTCACCAGAGGCTGCTCGCGCGATCCCCGCACCCCAGTGCCAGAAGAAGGTAAGGTGCGGAAAGGGCCTCAGGCAGGCCAGTACAAAACTTTCATTTTAGCTAGCTGGAGGGCATGAGGACAGTTCACTGTTCTAGAACTGCTGTCAGGCTTGCTTTCAGCACTCTTCTAGCCAATGATTTTTCTCAATTTTATATATTTGTTTTGAATTCAGCTAACTAGTAGCTGGTCTTTGTTCTTCAAATACAAAACATACTGTTGATTTCTTTAATGAAGTCAGCCTTGTATCTCAATAACCTGATAACTATTCATGCCTACATTTTAAAATTCAGCTTTTATGGAAAGGTGTATATTTCCTCAGAATACATATTTAATTTCCCATACTGTGTTTAAAATGCTGAGAATTTCATTTGAATGTTAAAGTCCCCAAATCTCTGGAAACCAGGAATGGAGATGGAGGACAATTTGAGATTAGAAGGGGAACATAAACCATGGTCCTGCGCTGTTCTCTCTGCATGTTGTATTTCATTATCTTGGAAATAATTCTTGACTGATATCTTCTGGATTTGTTGGAGGTGGTACAGAATCATGTAGGAGGGACTTAAATATTGTAGTTTGATTATAGTTTTATAGTGGTGCAGTGACGAAAAGCTGAAGCACAGTTACTGGTGAAATTTGGCATGTTTTATTATTTCCATTCTGAAACGGTACCTATTCTATACATAGAGGACCACAGATGTGGTGGAATGTATTTTCAATTTGTTTTGGGTATAAGCCTCTGTGCCTGCTTGCCTGTCCCATCTTCTATCAAAATCAAGCCACTCAACAAAAGCTGAGAGGGAAGAAGTCCTTTTCCATTGTCCTTCCTAGGGCTTAGAAAGTACCTGAGAATGAGTGTGTGAATACAATGGCACGATGAAGCCATCTGTAACTGAGCAATGACAAGGAGTTGCACAATAAACCCAGAGTATGGTTCAACTGCTGCTAAGTTAAAGATGGCCTTTTATCATTATTATATTCATTCTCTTTAAAATGCCCAGCCTTGAAAATCCTCATTCCTCTTGATGCTCAGTTTGTAAGGGATGAGGCAAAAGCATGACACTCCTTTTTTTTGATGCAGGTGTGTGAGTGTGTGTCTGTCTGTATTGGATTCCTGTTTGACCATTACTTACTGTGGAGCACTGACAGAACTACATGGTACATATTAGCCAGACCCCACTTATTGTTAAGGAGTCACTGGATCAACAGGGGTCCATTCCTTTGTTGATCATCAAATGGCTGCCTGATGTTCCCAACCCCTCCTGTGAGCAATCTTTAGTGTGAGGCAGAAAAATATTCCTTGTTGCAAATCCCCCTTCTGCTAAAGATAGCTCTCATGAGGGGACTGGGAACATGAGACAGCTGCTTTCTGTTGGCAAGGGAACAGATCCCCATTGATTCCAGCAGCTACTTACCAGTAAGTGGGGTTTGGGGGATTTGCATGGCCTCCATGTAACCCCTAAAGTATTCTCCACCTTTGTGATATGGATTTACATTGGGATTGTGAATACACAACGGTTACAAATGTGTAATTGTAAGTACATGTTTTGAACTGCCCAACAGGATCCTGACATTTATCTTAATTGTCTTGAATATCCTGAGAGTCAGGAGTAGAGATGGTGGACAATTTGTAATTAGAATGAGGGTCAGCAAATGTAGCTTTGGAAAATGAAGGGCATATATAAACAACTGACCAAACAAACAAACAAACAAACAGTAAAGCCTTATTTGTAGCTTAACTCCTTTCAAAATGTGAAAAGCTATTCAACAAAACTGGTCAGATGCAGAAGAGCCAAATGTTTTCTTTCTGTGAGAAGAATAGTATTAAGCAGAATGACATCAGCTGTCAGCTCTGAACATCTGATATCATTGCATGTTGAAGAATAAAACAGGGTAGCAAGATGTCGAAGTCAGGAAAGCAATGTTATCATGGTTGATAGTGATGATGTAGTGGTTTGAGCATTGGACTACAACCCTGGAAACCAGGGTTCAGTTCTCTGAATTGGCCATAGAAACCCACTGGGTGACCTTACGCATGTCACACAGTCTCAGCCCAGAAACCATGTGGTAGGTTTGCCTTAAGGTCACTATAAGTCTGAAATGACTTGAAGGCTAACAACAACAACAGCAATGTTGATAATCTATTCCTCAGATGGAACAGGTTTTTCTTCTGCAGCTGCTGAAGGTTAATGGCCAAGCAAGGCCAAAAGACCCCAATATTGTTGTCTCCTGGCACCTGTAAGACATGAAGGGGGGAAGAAGGGAAAAAACGGTGCACATGCTACATCACAATAGATTCACTAAATTACTAACTTGTAGAAAACACCAAAGAGCAAACAAAAAAGGAGGCCATAGAATCCACTCTTGAAAACTAAGTGGGGGCACAAGTCATGGAGAGGACATATATGTCATTTGAGGAAAGCTGATACAGAGGTTTTCCATGGCAGCAATTCATGCAGGCAAATGGAAATATTTCATGAAAAAAAGTAATAATTTCAGTTGCAAAAATTAATAATTTCAGTTATTTTCTCCCCACTCTGCAAGAAGACAATGATTTTTGTGCAGTTTTAGAGCATGTTCCACACTTCAGGACTTAATGCTGGAAAACTCATTTGTTTAAAAACACATGATTGTGTGTGTGTGTGCGTGTGTGTGCGCGCGCACGTGTATGTGCACGCACGGAAATATATTTGCAAACAGCAACATTTTTCCTTAGGACCTTGTGAAAAATATGTCCCCCAGGCCCTCTACAAAAACAGGCTTCTGGAGGATAGAAGATGTATTTTTTTTTTCATAGGTCTCAGGAACATAACCTTTTGCACAGAAAAAAGTGTTTGCACAAAAACCATGTTTTCTACTCCAAAAGAAGTTCTCTGTGCAGGCAAGCCAAATGTATTTTTGGACAAATGAACCTTGTGGTGATGCCTTTTCCCTTTTTTAAGGTGTCTTGAGTGTCAGGACCCTCTTTTTTTAATTAAAGATGTGGTTATTACTGAGTATTCTTCACATCCATAAACATCATGTAAAACTATCTGTCTATCTGCCTATGTGCCTATCTATATATTCTTTGACTCAATAAAGCAGAATGCCACTGGCTGCATGCAACCAAAACCAAGAGCAAGAACATTAATATAATGGGGAAATTTCTGCTTCAGAGCTGGCATGGTGGAGTGGTTTGAGTGTTGGACTACAACTCTGAGTGAGAAAGATTCAAATCCCACAGCCATGGAAACCCACTAGGTGACCTTGGACCAGTTATACTCTCTCAGCCTCAGAAAAAGGCAGTGACAAACCTCTGAATAAGTCTTGCCAAGAAAATCCTGTCATAAGGTTACCTTAAGTTGGAGTCGTAGGTGATAAAGAATGTATCTAAGCAGTTATAATTAAGGGGAGCATTGACAGCAATACCTATAGAAAGCATACTAAACATGTATTATGGGTACTCCATTAGTGATAGCAAAAAGGGGTGCTAAGCCAAGACAGAAAAGGAGGAGCAGGACTTTCAGTTTAGGAAAGTAAGATGAGGACATAAAAGGAAGAAATGCAGTGATACCCAAAAATATCTGTCAATCTAGTAAAGTTTAGGATAGGTGGATAATATGTGCAGACACTTTAGGTCACTGAAACGCTATTTAACCCTATTGCTGTTGCTTTTTCTAAAACACATTTAACTCTTCAAATGCTGAACACTGCTGCATTTCCAACAGAAGACACCAAACATTCACAACCATTGATTCGGTTAAACCTGGGAGATGAGCACAAAATGTGGCCTGAAGGTTTCGTATTGTTCCCAAACTCGTTTTTGCAGCTCCTAGATCCTCCTGAAATATCCAACATGCACCACAAGAAGATATAATCAGACCATCATTCTACTGCTTGAAGTCTCCAGAAAGAGTGATTTTTGCTCTCTCCCTCCACAGCTTGCTTTGTTCCTCAAAAGAAAATCAGGCATGTACTACAAGTGAACCAAGCTAGAAGTGAGCCAAAATGAAATGTATTTTATTTTATTCATTTATTTTTTAAAATTTTCCTATCCCATTTCTGATTTCTTACCCTAAAAAAATCTCACTCTATTTACTCTATCTTATTTTATTTATTACATTTATCAAAAAAAAAAAAAAATACCATATGGTCTGCCAGAAGTGGACCAAACAGTCATGCTGCAGGACCTAGAAATTCTTATAGACAGTGCTTCTCCAGGCATTGGTAGGTCCAAAAGTGGACCATAGAGTCATGCTGGAGGACCCGGAGATTCCAAGAGAAGTGTTTTCAGGTTAAAAAAAAATTCATAATTTTTGTTTTTATTCACATACATGGCTGTATTGGAGGAAATTGTATCTGGCTTCAATGTACAAAAATGAAATCACCAAAACATTCTAAATCTGTTAGGAAATACCACCCACAAAATATCATGAAAAGAAAAGAACTTCCATGTGATGTATTTAATAGTTTAGATTTTTCCAGATGTGCCTTTTAGCCTTTGTGTTATTAATGTCTAACTTTAAAGAAAAGCTAAAAGATTTTTGAAGACACTGAGCCGCTTTATTTTCATCCCTCTTTACATTCCATAAAAGCTCCATCCATTTTGAATTGACAAAGCAGCTTTGTCCACTTAGTAATGGTTACAAATACAATTCAAGAAATTTTGTTTAAAATTCCTCCTTTCCATAATGGTGATGACAAGAACAGACATAGATGTTTTAGAAAGTTACATAGATAGACAGGTGGATAGATACAGTTACCATTAAACACAGAAAAAATTGTAACGTTGAAAACAAAGTAAAAGCCTTTCAAATGGCTTAATGATTCAACTATGTGTGCTATACTTAGAATGATAAAGTATATGTGTATTATTCTATTTGATGATCTCCCCATGAAATAATGACACCATTTCAACTGAGACTGGGTTGAAATATGTCCCACGTTAACTACCCCTATTTAGGATTAACTGGGATGTGCAAAAGGGCTAAACAACCTAGTGCAGGAGCAACTGAGACAAGTGGTATCTCCTAGATATCCTTCTCAGCTTCCCCTGGGTGAATACCTGAATTCCAAGAGAACCCACCTGTTGGTTAGCTCCCTGGCAGGCCATTACTGGAAGGCCAACCAGAGAATCTAGTCCCTAGTCACAAGATTTAAAGTGAGGGCTAATCACGCTGGCCAGCTCCAAGGAGAACCTTTGTGGAAACTTTGGAAAACCACCACCCATCAGTGCCGAGTGCAAAAGGTGCAGCCAAACCTCACACTCAAGGCCTGCCCAGCCTGACACCTCTTTGTGATCAGAACTGAACAGCCAGGGTGAGGAGGAATAGGGTAGAAGTTCTACTTGCAACATTAAAGAATGCACAGCCACAGAATAGTCTATTGTCTATTGTAGTATGTAACTTGAACTGGTGCCATGTACGAACATGATGACACTGTACCAAAGATAACACGGTGCAAAAAATGTATAAAGCATTGTGAATTGATGAACGGGGGGGGGTCTCGGTCTTTGGAAGCTATTCCACCGAGCCCAGCCAGCTGAATAAACTTTGAATGTCCTTTCCGTGGGTCTCAATCTCTATTTTTCTGCAACATTTTCTGAGGGCTCCTTGTCTGGGATCTGAGGGGCCTTTTGCCCACTTAAGTGGCCACTGCTTCCTCTGGCATCCGAGCCCCAACCAACAGGGACCTTGGGCACCCCCGACGTTTTGTCAGATGGTCCTCCTCGTGAGGGCGCCGGACCAGGAGATAGGGCTTGGGAACAGGACGGTTTGGAAATTCAACATAGATACTGCCTTAGGTAAGTGCCTCCCTGCAAAGTGTGTGAAATGGGGAGAAGAGGGGCTTGATCAGCCCCTTAGGACCTGCTCTAGTAGAGTGGCCCAGAGGGAGGCTACTGAAATCGCAGGACTCCTTAGGAGAATGGGAAAAAGGAAGGTGGCTGTGTTGTTTGGGTGAAGGAACTTGTGACTGGCATCGCAGTTCCTAGTGCATACCGTTGAGAGTCTGGGTGCTTGGGTCGGTGTGTGTGTGTGATTGTCTAAAACCCTGTTGTGTTGGACTGTTGGGACCCCTTACCCACAGTCCAACCCCCCTAACCTACTGTGTGTTGTTACCAACTGGGAGGAAAATGGGTGGGGGTTGCAGTCGACAAATGCCACTCCAAAGTATGCTGAAAAACTTCAAGAAAGAGTTAACTTACAGAAAACAGGCTTCTCGGTTCTCACTCTCTCTGTCCCTTTGAGTCCTGCCAGAAATCAAGCAGGAAGGAGGACGGCAGTGGGCGAAGCGTCATTGTTTGTCTAAACAGGCTGTTGAAGTTTTTTTTCCTTTACTCTTCCTCCTTGCAGCAGGGAGGAGGGGGAGAGGGGGATTTCTGGTGGCAAGGCTGGCTGTCCCGGTCAGACAAAGCCACTCTTTAGGAATGAGTGATTTCTGGATTTTCTTCTTCCTGCTTTTACAGGGGAGATGGATTTTTAAAGCTGCAAAACTTAACCTAACCCCAACACCTAATTAACACTTGGTTTACCTGAAGAGGGAGGGATCCCCCTTCAGCCAAGTCTAGATAATGGGAAGCCCCATTATCACAGGTTGCGAAACTTGTGTGAGGTAGAATGGCTGTCATTCAAACTGGGGTGGCCGTCAGAAGGAAGTTTGGACCCAGAAAAGATCAGGGCTGTGTATGCAGTGGTGGTGGGGAACCCTGGACACTCTGACCAGTAGCCCTATATTGATTCATGGGAATTATAGTAACTGAATCCCCCCCCGTGGCTTGCAAAATGTAAGGAACAGTACAGTAAAGTTATGGTGCTGATGAAGGATAAAACTCGGAAGAAGTTCAGCAGGGGCCCTGTAGTATTAGATAGCCCCCTCAGAGGAACCCAGCACACCACCTCCATATATTGTGGCAACCCCAGGTCCAGCCCTGGCAAAGCAGGCAGTGGCAGCACCACTGGGGAACCTGGCTAGCCCCATCCTTAACTTGGAACCAACTATCACTGCTGCCATCACCCCCTGCACTATATCCTGACTTGTCAGACCTGAAAGGGGGATCCACCCACCCCCTTAGTATCAGGCAGAAGATAAAGGCCAAGGAAATTAAAAGAATGCAAGAGAAGCCTCTTTGTGAAGCCCAAGACGAAGTGGAAAGGGATGAAGAGGAAGTAGCGGCTCCACTTAGACAGGTTAGCCAGCTGGTCTCCGATGCCCAGCAAGAAGGAGGCTTCAGGCAAATGCATAAGAAGGTGGAGTTGTTGGCAGCCGCATTGTGCACTCAGAAGGGCGACTCTAAGCAGGGAAGAGGAAGGGGCAGGAGATGGATGAGGAGAAGGCCAAGAGACTGGTGCTGGAAGGTCAGGTGCAGCAGCTAGGGAAAGAATCCAGGAACAAAGTCCAGGAGCTTCAGCAGCAGCTGGCAGAATTGTCCTCTGGTGCCAGAGGGGAGACAGGCGAGTGCGGGAGGCTGGAAGAGAAAGTCCAAACCCTAAGCAGGGACCAGGAGCAGCTCCTGCAGAAATTGCAGGCTGAGCAAGTGAAGGGGGCAGAAGCAGAAATGCAGATGAGGCACCTGAGCACCAGACACCAAGAAGCTCTGGCTGAGCTTCAGCTCAGTTTGTCTCTTGCACATTCCCAGGTCAAGGTGGTGGAGGGTGCCAAGGAGAAGCTCAGAGCTGAGACTGCCTCTTTGCAGGAGGAGATGGCGGCTGTTCACCAAGAAGCGGCCCAGAATGCAGCAAAAGTGAAAAAGGATGGGCGTGAAGCAGCGCAGGCCCTTGAAGCTGCCACCAGAGACCTGGCCAAGGAGAAACTCAAGAGAGCATAGCTGGAGGCCAGAGTGAAGCAACTGGGTGAGCATAGCCATAAAGACCAGTTGAGCCTCTCCAGTATCAGGTTTTCCCTGAAGGAGAAGGAGCACAAGGTGAACCAGCTCTCTACCCAGGTGAAGTCGCTGGAGAGCAAGTTAGAGGAGGCCACACAGCAGCAGACACAGGAGCTAGCTCTGCGTGACGAGGAAGCGACGCGGCTGGCAGAGGAGGAGGAGTGAGCCAGGGCAGAGCTAGCCACAGAAAAGGCTGGCAAGGCAGCGCTGGAGGTCCAGCTGCAGAACCTCACCAATGAGCACCGTGTGGAGGTCTCTGGCCTCCAGGAAGAGGTGGCCAGAGCCCAGGAGCTGGCTGGGGAGAAAGAGAGGGAGCTGGAGGAACTGCACCTGAAGAACGACTCTCGCAGCAAGGAGCTGAGGGACCTGCAGAAGATCGTCAGCAAGCTGAAAGGGAAGCTGGCTTCCGTGGAGGCACTGAAGGAGAGGGAAGCCAAAATGCAGAATGAGCTGCAGGGCTTCCTGGAGGTGGCCGGGATCCAGGAAGCAGAGCTGAAAAGTATCAAGTCCCTGGTGCACTCCAAGGACCTCTCCCTGAAACACCTGGAGGAGGAGAAGTGCCTTCGGGAACGGGAGTGTACTTCCAGCCAGAAGCTCTACGAGAAACAGCTGAAGGAGAGTGAGGCACTGCACGGCCAGATGGGGAAGCTGGAGCAGTAGTGCAAGGACCACCAGAGCACCCTTGCCAAACTGGAGAAGGCTGTGGCAGCCTCGGGGCAAGAGCAGCAAATGGAGATGGAAGCTGTAAAGCAGGAGGCGGTGCAGCACAAGCAGCAAGCCTCTGAGCTGGAGAAGCTGCTGGAGGCTTCCAGGTCCACTCAGGAGGCTGCTGTGGAGAAGCTGAAGAGGAACTTCCTTGAAAAGGGAGAGCAACTGGCCCAGAGCAGAGAGGCCGTGTCAAGAGCTGAGAAGGAGCTGGCTTCTCTGTGCTCCTCGGCCCAGGAAAAGGGCAAGTCTGAGGAGAGCTGCAAGGAGCAAATGTCACGGTGCCTCCAGGAATCTGAGAGGAAGGCCAGCCTGGTCAACAGCCTGGAACAGGAGCTGTCCATCATGCATAGGCAGCTGCCGGAAAAGGAAAGTATATCTTAACGGGATACATGGATTTGCTGCCCTTGCCTCCTCAAGGTATCAGTTGTGCAGCAAAACTAATCCTCGACAGGGACCCATGATGGCAGAAGGACAACAGTACCAAGGAAGTAATCCTTTTGAATCACTGGTAGCAGATTTCACTGAATTTCCCCAAGCCGGAGCCTATCACTACCTCCTAGTCTTTGTTTGTACTTACACTAGATGGGTGGAAGCCTACCCCACCCGCACTGAGGAAACGCGGGAGGTCATACGGGCCCTACTTTGAGAGATCATCCCCCGACACAGACTACCACATCATATAGGCTCAGATAACAGACCTGTGTTCATCCACAAGGTTATCAAGGACTCAACCACCGCTCTGGGAATCACTTGGAAGCTACACTGCACTTACCGACCCCAGAGTTCAGGGAAGGTGGAAAGGATGAATCGAATCCTAAAGACACAGTTGTCCAAATTGTGCCAAGAAACAAAGTTGAAGTGGCCGGATGCCCAACCCATAGGGCAGGATAAGGTGCACGCCATATCGAACCACAGGGCTATCCCCTTTCGAGTTGATGTATGGACGACCCCCTACTATTTTGAGTGGGTTGAGGGGAGATATAAAGGAATTGGGGAATAGGAACTTACAGGAGGAGGTTAGCACCTTAGGGAAAGCCCTGAATAAAATGAGGGAGTACACATTAGAGCAGCGTCTTCCCTTCTTACGGACTTCTCTGTGCTCCTCGGCCCACGAAAAGGGCCCTTCCGACCAGGAGATGAGGTATGGGTGAAGGATTGGAAAGGAGGGTGGAGGGGGCCTTACCAGGTTATGTTGACAACCCCCACCACAGTGAAGGTAGCCAAGTTGAGGTCTTGGGTGCATTACACTAGGATTACACTAGGATAAAAAGGGCCTGTACTGACTGGACTGCCGCCCCAATCATAGGGCAACCTTTGAAGATGAAAATTACCAGAAAGCAGTAAGGAAGACTGGGACTAGGCCCTGGTGTGTTCACATTCTGGGAAGCTGAACACCCGGCGCATGGCCAGATCCCAATCTGGAGAGGAAAGAAGACTGGGACTATGCCCTACTGCAGTTGCTACCAGGGATGCACTGCTCTATATACAGACAGATCCTGAATGTGGGAAACAATATTGTGGGTTGGAGGAGGTATAGGGGCAGCAGCAGGCCTTGGCTATATATTGTATCACTTCAGACAGTGGTATTGTGGGTCTGGACAATGTGTGGATATGGGATTGTGGTTTATGATGAGAGTGATATTGAGCCAGGGAGGCTGGGAAGTTAATTGGTTTCACCAATTAGTCAATCAGATCTTGAGCACCCTGAATGTCAGTAATTGCTGGGTATGTTCTCATGGGCCAAGCTCACACATGCAAGGGTGGCCTGTAATGCCGGCAGGTACCATGAATCTGACTAGATGGAATAGTATTACTGTATATGGTTCCTTGCAGAAGAGTCCAAGGCTTATTTGAACTCCCTGAATCTCCACAGGCCTGCCCAAGAAGGTATCCCAATATCAGTATCCCTCTCAGTTGCAGTGACACCTTCATCGAGTTGTATGGGATCCATAGGGGCCACTCCCCTTTAATTAAGCTCCAAGAAGAAGCCAGTTGCACAACGGTCAGTGGATTTATGGTCTGCCTCCTGGGATGTATTGGCTTTGTGGTTATTGGACAGGGAAAGCACTTCCCCTGGTATGGAATGGTATCTGCACTATTGGTTGTCTCAATTGGAGGGGTTCAGTTTCACCCCCTCAACCAACCTGTCGAGGCCTGGGATAGACAATTTGGATGGCACAGGTTGAAGAGAGTATATGATGAAAAGCTTTGGGTATGATCCTGATAACACATACCTAACTGAGAGTGAAAGATTCGGAGCCATAATGTTCCCCATTGCAGGAGTTGCCCTTAACATAAGACAGATAAGGCAACTGTCAGCCCAGTTAGAGAAATTGGCCAATTTAACAGCTAAAGGGATCAGTGCCCTTCAGACAGAGGTGGACTCGTTGGCCTCTGTACTAGCACAACATAAAATAGCCCTGGATTACCTTCTCAGCCGAGACGGAGACTTGGGTGTATGGTTAAATACCACTTGCTGTCATTATGTTAATGAATCTGGAGTAGAAGAAACAAATGTGGAGAAAATACACTCTGTGGTATTTACTATAAGGAAATCATACTCGCAGTGAGCGGATATGTGGGCATGGTTAACTTCCTGGCTTCCGAATTTAGCATGGCTGAAGACACTGTTCATGGGATTTCTTAATGGCCCAAACCAAGTAATTATGCTTAAATTGCTGTGTAGAATTAAGCATAAAAGGGGGGAAATGAAGAGGAATAGGGTAGAAGTTCTACTTGCAACATTAAAGAATGCACAGCCACAGAATGGTCTATTGTCTATTGTAGTATGTAACTTGAACTGGTGCTATGTACGAACATGATGACACTGTACCAAAGATAACACTGTGCAAAAAATGTATAAAGCATTGTGAATTGATGAACAGGGGGGGTGGTCTTGGTCTTTGGAAGCTATTCCACCGAGCACAGCCAGCTGAATAAACTTTGAATGTCCTTTCCGTGGGTCTCGATCTCTATTTTTCTGCAACAAGGGAGGCCTCTGAATCAAGCCAGGACCAGGACAAACAGGTATGCCTCTGTTCTCCCTTTCTGAGAACACAGTCCCTTCTGTTGCAGTGTATGAAAATGTAATGGACTCCTTGCTTCACAATTTCACAATTTCAGTTTATGAGAAAGTAAACTGCTTCTAGAATTGTTTAGACTAAGCCTGCCTTGCAAGTTCCCTTGGGAGAGTTATTCTGTAATGTGTGCTTCCATGTTATCTGCTTGCCCGGAACACGCACAGCTGTGTTTTCGTGTGTATTTTGAGACACAGCATTGTTATGTCTGAAGGATGTTGTTCTCGCTTGTTTTCCTGGTTTCATGACTTTGTAGCTTGCTACATAACAGCAAGCCTTGTGAAGAGTTCATCCTTCTTTGCTTTTGCCTTAATTAGAGATGGCTAGTTCTGCTGTCACCTAATCTGCTTGATTTATTATCCACAATAAACGCAGTTAAATTGCTAGCTGGCTTCAGGAGTGTTTATTTTACTTAACTCCTTTAAGTGCGGGCAAGAATAAAGCTGGGTTTTAGTTTCCACAAGATTTTTCTTTCCTATTTTGCAACACCTTCCTCACTCTTGTCCCCCCTTGGCTTCTTCCTTTCAGGACTCTCCCCCTTTACTGCCTTCTCTAAATGTGCTCTTCTCCCAGATGTAAGGATCAGCAGTGATTTATATTTTCCAACAATGTGGTACTGTTAGTACTAAGATCAAGATGAATTATTGGCAGTGTGTATATTCCAGGATGCAGAATAAGACTCTGTGACACTATTTTAAGGAACACAGAACTTCAAACATTTATTGTAACACTGTTGCTTTAAATATGTTTTGTATCTAAATGTTTATAAACAGCACACCATTCTTCTCTGTCAATTCATTCACTATCTTTCATACACCCAATTTCTCAGTTCTCTCTCCCACAGAGCTATTCAAATCTCCAACCTCCCTCAAACACAATACAAATCACACTGTCTTCAATTACTCCCCAGGAAGTTAAAAAACGTTATTTTCCTCTTTCCACTTGGGCTATCCAAGGCTCCATTTCACTAGCCAATCAGTTTAAACACTGTCAGTTGCCAAGGAGGTTCTGTTGTCAAGACTTTCTCCAATCAGGTTCGTCACAACCCTCTTCCCCATCACTGGGTCATATGACATATGGGGAAGTTCCAGAGACTTATCCTTCACCAAATGTGTGTTATAAGTGTCCACCAGACTCCTACTTTCTCCTCCTACTGCCTGCCACAGATAAGGACAACCCTGGCCCACTAGCATTGAATAATCCACAGACCATGCAGCAGCTGTTGAATCAGGGCCTTGGGCTTCCACAAACTGAGGCCATTTCCACCCAAGTGGGTGACCAAAACATGTGGCAGAGGTCCAACAGTCTTCCCCAGACAGCATTGGCAGCAGACCATACTACTGCAGCCCTCGCATGCATAGCCACTTGAACACAGCAAGATCAACCAGTCCCAGGTGGGATCCAAAATGCCTGTTCTAAGCCTGGTGCACCACCAGTAAATAAAGCTATGACTGCAGTTCAGGATGTGGTGCATCATCGGTTGTAACCTATAATCTGAAATACAATAAAGCGACCAGACAACATAGTAATGCTACAGTGGCCTAACATATCCCCAGAAAGCCTTCAGCACCCTATTCTCTGAATACAGGCAGGGCTCAAACCCAGAGCTGATGCTATAGAAGCTGCACTAGTTTGAAATGAATGCACACCAAATTTAACACTCTTTAGTCCCAGCAAAGCAAGGACCCTGGAGGTGATCAAACAGAATTTGTTGTCTGACTGTGGCCTGTTCTGACTGAGGGTAATCTTCTGCCAGCACAAGGTTGGGCATCAAGAGTTTGAGCATTGGGCTAGAAATCCTTCTGGCTCCTAAGAAAGGAAATGGCAGTCCTAACAGCAATGGCCCAGAAAGACCTGCTGGCAGGTAGGATGGAGGGAAGGGCGAGACTATCTGAGGAATTACGCCTAGCAGTGATATTAGCAGTCACGAGGCCAACTGTAGCCTAACTAGACATTAGACCTGACCAAGCCCAATACAGGCCTGCTCCTATGGACCATGTCCTATTCAGGCCTAAGCAAGGGCTATAAAGGCTTCCTTGGCCTAACCAGCACATGGTGAATTAGAGTCCTAGCTAAAACCACAGGACTGGCCCATCCCAGTGACCAACTAGAGGCATGTCCAAACACATGGCCACTTGAGGCCTGGCTCTTAGGGAAACCCGAAAATATATGTGGCCCATGAATGTAACCAGATAGGGGCCTTGCCAAATGGGGGTCAGGCATGTGCACAATTAGAGGCTTATCACACAAGTTGATTAGAACTGAATGGCAAAGCCTGCATGCCCAAACGGGGCTCCTCTCAAGGAGCATGGCCTAAATCAGCTGAATTAAACTGAGGTGGGGGGGCACTAGCAGCAGTTAAGCAAGTAACTCTATGAACAGGGCTTATATTATAACTACAGCTGGATCAACCAAAAAGGGGGAGTGTGTGGCAGATGCGAGCCTGCTATTGCTCAAACACAGAGCCTCAAATGCTCTCATCAGCATGCCTGTACCTCACCTCAGTGATGCCAAAACTGTTCCTCCTCCTAAGGCTGGCAAGGGTTGATATGAAGCAAAATAAACTGAGGAGACATTAGCACACAGTGGCTTCCCTGGTAACTCTAATCCATGCCCCCCCCCCACACAAAAGCCCAACAGAACCTGAACATAGCCCAAAAGTAATGCTTCTTTATTGCATATCAACCTGGTCCTTAAAGAGAATGCAGCAACTCCAGAAATTTCTGTTGTAGATTGGATTTATGCCCCTGAAGAAGGCCAATTAATTTATAAACAGGCTGAAATGTTGTTGGGCTTTTAAAAGAATAAACTTGGACCCTCCATAAAAGAATAAACTTGGACCCTCCAAGGTTATCTGAGTTTGCCTTTTGCCTCTCTTTGAGGCTGAGGGAGTATTACTTGCCCAAGGTCACCGATTAGGTTTCCACAGCTGAGCTTAGATTTGAACAGTGGTCTCCAGAGTCATAATCCAATGCTCAGACCACTATACCATGCTGGCACTATGTAGATAATACAGTCATATGAATTATACATAACATAACAGAGGATAATACATCATTCAAAAGCTTTACATGGGATTTGGGAAGACAAATAATACCAGAACACTTATTTTCACATTCAATAAAGGGAAGCCAAACACTATAACAACTTTTGTATCTGGTTCAGAACTTTAGAATGAGCTGCAAATTTCACAATTTGAGCAAAATCTCACACTTTGCCTCTCCAACTATCCAAAAATAGATAAGAAATATCTTTCCATTTTGTGGCAATTTGCATCTGTGCATTTTCAATAATAAACAATGAGAGAAAGTAAATTATTGGTGATACTTGAAACATTAATTAATGTAATTAAACTCATTTCTGCAAAATCATTAGTCCAGAAACCGTTAGCTCATGGATAAAATCAAAATGATCAAATGGGTATATAAGTGCCAGTAATATTACATCCACACCAGCACAATACACTTAAACTAGAATTAATAAATAACAATAAACTAGAATAATCTAAAATTAAAAAAATAGGTGTTAGATCAGTGAAGAACCTTCAAATATGCCCACTCAAAGATGAGGAGATTGTTTTTAATCCCAAAACATAGATCTCAGGTCACAAATATGATATAAATCTTTCCCTTCCTCCTCCTTAAACAAATTGAATCTATTCACATCAATAAAGAATCACAGAAATGGTAATAGTTAAGAAGATACCATTAAGAGGATACCAATAGTTAAGAAGATACTAATTTTGCCAATTAGCCCAAAATTTCATTATGTCAGAAAAGAAAGGATTAACAATATCTCTCAAAAGTTTAAAGTAATCCAAAGAAAAGATGGACCTTTTAGTCAGTCTGTATTACTTTTACCTGGATTCTCATAGATCACAAATTTTAACATTATTTTTCAGCATGTGTCCAGAAAGATGCCTAAGCTGAAAACCATCATGATATATAGTCATGCTTGGAATTCCTAAACCTCTATTTTCTGTGTGTTTGAAAAGTGTGGATTTTGGAATTTTGGATTTTGTTAAAAAATATTGAATCAAGTCCACAATTATTTTTGCCAATAAGAAAAACTTTCATAAAATAAAGGAATTGGCAACATTTGGAACAACAGCAGCAGCAGCAGGAAAACCAATATTCTTCCTGCTGCCACTTGACTTAAAGGACAGAGATTGAGTTTGTCCCATTTTTAATGTTTTAATTAATTAATTTAAAATGGTAATTCATTTTGAATAATTTAGATAACTACCTAATTATCTGGACATCCAAGCACTTCATGGAACTAGGATAGATAGGAATAGCTTTTTGGGGCCAGAAAAGCTCTTTCTTCAGTATACATATTTAAACTAAAATTAAAAAAAGACTGACTTTTATTAATTTTTAATTCTGATAACTTTTCAATATTCTTAAAAATTAACAATGTAACAATTTCAACAAAAAATTCAAAAGTGTAATGACAACATCATCTACAAAGAAATTGAATTTGGCTATTATTATTTTTCTGGATAATTGAGGATCTATTCTAAATAAATTAGCCACTGCCTCAATGGTAAAAGCAGACAGTAATAGAAAAGGGTGATAATCTTGTTCTGCACCATAGCATGAATCTACTGATTTGAAGTTGACATCACCTATATATATATACATGCTAAGAACTGAATAATACAGTAAGTGTAACACCCCTAAAACATCATATTCCAAATCCATTTTTGGCATGTTTTAAATAAATTGATCCAGTTCAACCTTCCAAATAGCTTTGTTATATCAAAAGATAGAATGTAAATGGTTTATTTTTACACTGAAAACAATTCAAGATTACATTTAAAGGATGCCAAATAGGATCTGCTATATATGCTAGCAGTTTATGAACCCAAACTGATCAGGGCCAATATAATAAATTGCAGTTTTACCTAAATGATTAGCTAAGATTGTAGTAAACAGCTTTGCATTCTCATTTATAATTGACACTGGAAAGTAAAATTCTACGTTCTCTATATTCTTATGTGGCTTCAAGATTAAAATTTTTAAAAGCTTCCTGGAGCTCAGAATTGGTGTACCCTCTAAAATTGGGTTGAAATAAAGCACAAAATAGAAGCCAATCCATTCTCAAATGTATTGTTTAAAAAAGCCACCCAAGCTATCTAGGCCAGGTGCTTTGCCCACTTTTAGTTTACAAATTAAACTTTATATTTCATCAACTGTAATTTTCTGTGCCAAAAAAATGTGTGATTGAGTAAATAAGATCAACAGAACTGTGTTTCATTAAATTAAGTAGTTATTCTTTAAGCACTGACAAAAAGATGCCATGATTACTACAAGTAATTTGGATTTCTCAAAAACAAATTTTGATAAGTAATCTTATGTATTTTTATAAAGTTATAAACTTGATAGATCATGGTAATAGTGATCATGATTTAATATACTGTGGCAAGGCTTTCGACAAGGTCCCACATGATATTTTGGCAGACAAGAAGGTAGAATGTCATCGACTGTAATAAACACTGCTATTGTTAGTGCATTTGTTACTGGTTGACCTAGTATACCCAAAGAGTACTCAGCAATAGTTGTTCTTCATCCTGGAGAGAAGTGACTAGTGAGGTGCCACTGGATTTTTTCCTGGTCTGATGTTGTTCAACATCTTTACTAATTACTTAGACGATGGAGTAAGGGCATGTTTATGAAATTTGCAGCAGACATATGATGAGGAGAGACAGCTAATATCTGAGGGGACAAAAACAGGCTCAAAATGACCATAACAGATTTGAGAGCTAGGCCAGAACTAACAAAATAAGTTTCAACAGGAATAAATGTAAGGCACTACATTTAGGAAGGAAAAGTAAAATGCATAAAGACAGGATGTCTTACACCTCCTTGACAACAGTACATTTGAAAAAAATGTAGGTTCTTATTATACTACAAAATAGAAGCGTCTCATCTCATGAATCAATCAGGAGATGCAACAACCAGTATGATTCTAGGTTGTGTCAACAGCGGTTTAGAGTCTAAGGGAAGTAACAGCATCACTACATTTTACTTTGGTCAGACCCCACCTGGAATACTGTGTCCAATTCTGGGAGCTAAAGGTGAAGAAGGAAATTGACAAGTCTAGAGGAGGATAGCCATGATGATAAAAAGTCTGGAAACAAAACCTTGTGAGAAACGGTTTAGGGATCTGGGTATGTCAACTGTGAGGAGAGAAGATTGAGGTGGTATGACAGCCATTTTTAAATATTTTTATGGATGTCATATATAAGATGGAGCAAGCTTGTTTTCTTCACTACAGAAACTAAGATAAGAACTGATGGATTAAAATTACAAAAGAGAGCCATTCAACAATGAAATGGTCATCCTCAGAAAGTAGTGGACTTTTCTTCTTCAGAGATTTTAAAACCAAAGTTGGATGTCCATCTCTCAGGTGTGCCTTAGCTGTGGATTCTAGCATAGCAGAGGGTTAAGCCAGATGAACCTTTTGTCCCCCTACATTTCTTTGATATGATTTAATTCCATATGATTCAATGATGCTCTGACACCTATGACAGAGAACATTTTCCCAAATGTTTGTCAAGCTTTCACACCTTCATGAGAAACATTTGCCATATCTCAGAGCTGATTTGGGGGAATGCTGGGATATATCTTAGTTACAAATCCCAGAATAACCCATCCAGATTCTGGAAGCTGGAATTAAAAAGGTAAATTTTCCAAGCTGTACAGCGTCCCTACAAAAAGGAAACTCTGAATTCTCTATACTCTTAAGATCAGGTTTTATGTGTATGCCTCACCTGTTTCCCAGTTTATAAAGGCAATGAGAAAAAAAGTGTGTAGTGTCACTCAACCAGTAAGCAATATCCTATTATGATGGCCTACTGCTGCTTTCAGAATTGTTCTAAATGCCATTTAATAACTTGGTGCTACATATCTAGGTTACATGGACACAATCTTACAAATGCTTTCATTGTTAAGAAACTCTGCAACTCAGCCGGACACAGATTACCATATTGCTTACCATTACTTAATATAGTTTCAGACTCACTGTGCTAGGTGCAATATAATGCTTGTATTTGGCATTCAAACACAAGGCCTCCTGCTGCCTTCTTTTGCTCATATTAAGGTCAACAAGTAACAGAGGCATTGTGTGAATTTATCAGCTAGCTTGATAGTCAGGAAAGAAAGCTTTCTGTCTCTAAAAACCACATAAAGCCCAGGGTATATACAAATGTATCTCTACTCTCCTTATAGCAAGGTTTGTTTAATAATCCACCACTGGGAGGGGCTAAGGACATGGGACAGAGTCTAAGCTAAGAAGGTGAAGCTAAGAAGGTGAAGGTGAAATCCTTACCTATTTTGAAATTTTGGACCAAACACAGACGGCAACATCCCATTCTATGCATCTCTGCTTGGGAGTAAGTTTCCTGTGATGCATACAGAACATCAGTTCCATGCAACATCTTTCTGGACCCCAAAGCACAGCTCAGAAATCAAAAATCGCTTTCATTAAACAGCTTCCCAGGCTTTGAACAGCCTCCAGCCTTTGATCACTAATTGGAGAAGAAATCAAATAACCTTGCAGACCAGATGAAGCTCATTGCTGGAGGGTAATCATACTCATAGCAGGGGTGGGAATCATGAATCTCTCTTGGTGTTTGATTGTAGTTTCCAACATTCCTAGCCTGCAGTGTCAATGGTGAGGAATGCTGGAAGCTGCAGTTCAGCAATGTATGGAAGTTCACAGAATTCCCATCTTAGCCTTATACAAAAGCATAGGGTTGTCTAAACTCTTTAATTTTAGATATGTGAGAATTTTTATGTGCATGTGAGAACTAAGACCCCCCTTTATCTGCAGTTCAACAATTTGTGTGGATTGCAAGGCATGGAGGGAGAGAATATTAAGCAAATGAACATCTATCCTTTGTTCACAAGTCTGGAATAGATCCAGTTATCATAAAACATCCATCCTGCACTTCCATAAGTAATGAGATAACTTCTTTAGGTGAGATAGGGAGTTTTAGGTAAGAGGGTACTTTGTTCTTAATTCTTCCTTCCACTGAGAAGCCAGTGGATTGATAAGGGACTATGCCCCTTTAAAATCAGCTGTGTCTTCCCAAGAACTGAACAGTCAGGCAAGGAAACTCTCCTGCCCCATGTTGTTATTGAACAGCATGTCAATCTGTAATAAAACCTGGCATGACTAACTAAGATCTTCATGGATCTGGATGGAGTAGACATGACTCAATTTTCTCTGCCAGGAAACTTGGAGCATGATCAAACCTGATCAGTGTTGGAGAACCCAAAGATTTCTACATTCTTGAAGGATTTCTGCAGTCATGCATGAACTTCCATAAATCTTCATTCTATTCTCCTTTGGTCTCACTTCATGTGGAATATGGTGTCCAGTTCTGGGCACCACAGTTCAAGAAGGATAATAATGAGCTGCACTATGTTCAGAGAAATGTGACCAATACAGTCAAAGGTCTAGAAATTAAGTCTTATGAAGAATGACTTTGAGAGTCGGTATGCTTAGTTGGAGAAGTGAAGATTGAGAGATGACATGGTAGCTACCTTTAAATATCTAAATTAACGCTATGCGTAAGATGGAGCAAGCTTGGTTTCTGAAGCTCCAGAGACTAGTACATGAACCAGGGGATTCAAATTATAAGAAAAAGATATTCCGTCTGAACTTTGGGAAGAATTTTACTGAAAGAACTGGTTGACAGTGGAATGAAATGCCTCAAAGGCCTCAAATGAAATGCCTCCGTCTTTGGAGATCTTTGGCCAGGGGTTGGATGGGCATCTTTCAGGAGTGTTGTGATTGTGTATTCTTGCATGGTAGGCAGTTGTACTAGATTGTCTTTGCAACCCCTCTAACTCTAAGATTCTATGACTTTATGATTCTATGTAAGTTTTGCAGATAATATCTATCCTTTCTAGTTTCCCTCCACTGCTGTGTATTGTATTTAATTTATTCTTTTATTTTATTTACCCAATGCAAAGGATGAGGAATGTTTGACTCATGCACTGCCTGTAGTGTCCCAGCCCCATTTTTCAGTACCTGAAGCCTCCCAGGGCATACCAAGCTGCCATTCCTTCTCAGTCAAAAATATTTCATTTTTACTGCTAAATGCCCCTTGAATACTCAAAACCACTAGAGAACATAGAGGTTTTTCTCCTGCATATGAAAGGTAAAAAAACTACGAACAGATCCAAAAGTAACATTGTATCACTTCTGGCTTCATTTTAGCACAGTTCTGTGACCCATTGGAGAAACAGAGCACAATGTCCCTCATCTTGGGTGCTTTTGCCTGCTTCCCCTATTCAGTCTTTTTTCCTCCCCCAGTTTTTGAAAGCTACCTGCTAAGGAGACATTATATCTTGTCAGGACAATGTGGCTAACAAGAACAATGTGTGCATTGACATTACAGGTTGGTGTTTGATTTACCATCAAATCCAGTTAATCAAGCTTCTAATCAGTAGTATATTCCTAAACATTTTGTTCATAAGCACCTGCCTAATGAAGGATCCATATAGGCATGCATGTATTAGACTGTTTCTATCACCAGTTTGTGAAAGTTCCATCCATCCATCCATTCCATTTCTATTTACAAACTATATTGCTGGCTAAAATTCAGCTTTGACAACAACAGATAGTAGAACATTCTGTATCTGTTGGGAGAAACCTCAGAAAGGCACTGAGAGATAGATATTATCATTAAATATAGCATCTCTATGAACTCAGTAGCTAAAAATTAGTCATGAATGGAACTCCCTGAGGTTCAGTTCAGAACAGCCTTAGCTATTGTGATGTATTTCTATTTGTATTTTTCAGACAAACAGAAAACAAACCCAGAAAATAAATGACTATTCTACTGATGCAGTACAAGAAAAATTAGGTGAGCCTCTGTGCTTCCACAGACATGCTGAGGTCACAGGTTGCCTCATATGCTGCAGCCTCCAAGTTGCTTTCTGTAAGAATGCACATACACAATTATCTCACCTTTGGTCAAAGCAGGGTGCCATGACACAGTCTGCCAACAATTCTCAAAGCCCTATGAGAGTTCTTACCTCCAGCATGAGAGCAAGGTACCAAATATTCTTTTTGTCTGATTATTATTATTTTTTTACATTTTGCACACACACAAAAAATCTCTTTATAAAACTAGTGTCTTTTCTCCTTTTGTGTTGATAAGTACACACACACAGAGCAAGCACAAAAGCACAGGTTGTTTGATCAAAAGACACAAAAATAGATCCAGTGCTAGTACCTTTTTAAGAGTCCATGCAACAAGGAAACATTTATAACAAATTTTTATTATATACCTTTATAGAAAGGTGCAAAAACTGGTCTTTCAAATATGCAAAATATCTCTGATATCAATAAGATAAAAAAAAATAAGCATATCCCAGCAAGAAGATTTTTTTTTTAAAAAAAAAATCTCATTTACTACCTAAGAATGAACCAAGTTAGGATATACACCCCCAGTTTGAATACAATAACTGCTGACATGCCCTTTAATGCAGCAATATTGTAAAGTTATATGTGATCATAACATCTGCATTCTGCATTTCAGCAGGCCAAATCACTTGCCAATTTTAAAAGTTTCATTAAAAAAAACCCTATGAGATTTAAACTATCAATTTTTAAATTTAAAATAAGGGATGTTGGGTATACCCAAAGTCCATTATTAATATCTAGATCACTGACTTAATCATCTTTCATTCCCAGAGACAAGCTCTGCTCTACTTTCAAATTAGGCTTGGAGGAACAATTTGGCACTACTTTTTTTTTAAAAAAAACAACAACAACAACCTGGACTTTTCATCCTCTTCATCTAATTTATTAGAGTCCTCTCAAAAGTCAACTAATTTTCATTTCCCTCTGGAACACATATGAACTTCTTTCTCCATTGAGTTTCATGGAGGACTAAGCTTTTGGAGAAGGTACAAATGAGCATCTTCAACCAACTCTAATGAATACTGTTTTACTGTAGTGATATTGCTACTGTGCCCTGTCCCCCAGCAGCTGTAAATAGGAAGGAAGCACTTGACCCCATAAAGAACTATGACTAAACATTCCCTCTCAGCTATACCAACATTCTTGAACACCTTCATCTCATAGGTTCATAACCTGAATGCATACATCAGACTGTCTCCCCACGGAGAGAATTCTCTATTACAGCACTCAAGAAAGAAGGGGTAAGCCTAAACACAGACACTATACAAAGCTGCCTCCTCTGCCCATGGGAGGAAGTTGGTGTATGAATACTGACTGAACACTCAGGCAGTTCCACTCAGTTTTTTCTCACTTCCGTGTGCATACCTGTTGTGCAATCAGGTTAAGGGAAAGTGTGTTGCAGCTACTGACTGAGAGCATTGCACCCTTTGACTGGCATCCTGTTGGTTAATCCCAACTGTTCAAGCAATTGTTGAACACTGAGTCAACATGTAGATGAAGCTCACTGATTGAATGGATTGATTCTAGTTAGGACTAAGAATGGGACTGTGTCCTCCATCTGTAACAGAATTCAGCTCTGCTCAGATCCACACCCAGGGGCTTCTCAGAGGGGCAGATCTTTTCACAGACAATGAACCTGAGCTTTAGATCCAGACATAATAGCCACAGGACCATAGGTGTCTGTGTGACTCATCTGGACTCCTGTAGAATACTATCCCACATTGTTACTTTCAAGACTGAAGACACTGGGGAATGGCAAACTATGTAGAATTTTCTTGGCTACTGGTTAAAGCCTGTCTAGCTGCTTATCAGTCTACTTGGGATTAATAGTTATTCTGCCTAGTACTTCTATAATGTCTGAAAGCATCTGTCTGTCTGTCTATCTATCTATCTATCTATCTATCTATCTATCTATCTATCTATCCATCTGTTTTTGTCACTCTTTATATATACAGCTTACATATTTTAGGAAGAAAAATATGGATCAGTTTGAATGTGTCTCAATGGACCATGAAACAGGCAGCCCAAAAACTTTCACTACAATGCCTATCCATAAATGCTTTTTTATTTAATCCAATATTGTGGAAAATTATTAGGTCCTTACAGCCAATAAATTAATTTTGTCAGCAATAACAGGAATGAATGGGATATCTTGTGCAGCACTGGCAATGATAAATGGAAACTTAGGGATTATGCTGTAAAAACGTTGAATTGGTTGGAAAAATCTTAACTATAATAAACTACAATTAAAACAAAAACCTATTACAAAACTTAAGCCATTTCTGCACGTTACCTGCTCCCATCGTCCTCCCATCACGATCCCAGCAGTGCCTTTGCCATGAAGGGAGCATGACAGGAATGCTTCCCTCCGCACCCAGCCAGCTCCCTGCAGAAGAGAGCATGAGCAACATATGCCTGGCCTTTGCAGCACAGCCAGGTTCTTTCCTTTGCTGTGCTGGGGAAAGAAGTGCTTCCATTGTGCTTCTTGCCCTTCTGCATGGCAGGTGACGATGGGAGCACTGTGCAATTATGGGTGCTCAATGGATTTAATCTGTTAAGCAAATATTCCACAATTGCAACAGGTGGGGGCAAGATGGCAGTGGCACCGTGACAACATTGTGCAGAAGCATAGCGCACGGACTGCTGCCATCCTGTCCCCATAGTGGGACTGTGATGTCATGTGAAAATGGCCTAAGAATACAATCTTATGTGGGTCTATTCTGATGTAGGCCTTTTGGGTTTCACTGGGAATTACAAAGAAGAAAACAAGACAGAGTAGAAACCAGTGCAGCCGTACTCTCAGGGTTCAATACTATGTCAACAATGCTGTAGACATTTTCCAGGTCTTTGAACACTCTCTCTATGTATCACTGCCTACACACCAGTGTTCTGTGAAGGAGATGAGTGTGTGTGTGTGTATCTCCTTCATCTATATATATTAGACAAATTAGATTGGTAGATACATTCTTTTCTCTCTCTCTCTTTGTATGTGTGACCACACATATGTACATTTGTATTTTAATCAGGAGTTGTAGAAGAAATATTGTTACTTCTTTTACTACTACACTACAGAAATAGAGGAAGAGAATATATACAGACACACATAGTACACACACAAAGAAAGAGTGACTCTTCTGCACTTTCAAAGGACTGAACATACCAACCCAACTGTGGTCATAATAAGTGAAAAAATATATAATTTTTCCTTTCTTAGCTGACAATAAAGTATCTTTGTGGCTTTTTTTTTATATTAGATTGTGAAGAAGAGAAAAATAAAAGAAATGGTCCCAGATTAAGAGTATGACAACTTCTCCTTTTCCAACAAAATGTCTACAGAAGATTTTCTTCCTAGTTGTAAGCAGGTTGAAGAACTATGGAATCTCAGGCTATATAAAAGAGATTTAAAAGACTGGGGCATTGAATGCTATTTTTTCAGTTTACAGACAATTTATATCACAAAT
Source organism: Ctenosaura bakeri (assembly GCA_948474755.1). NCBI lineage: Eukaryota > Metazoa > Chordata > Lepidosauria > Squamata > Iguanidae > Ctenosaura > Ctenosaura bakeri. Next base: position 73,734 of record CAOLHI010000526.1, read on the forward strand.
ACCTACTTAAGAAGTAAATAGATCTGATCTTTTCTCTAGCATACATATAATAAACTAGGCTCACAGATACATAGAGAATTCAGAAGAGGGGTCATTTAAATATTCTAACTAGATTTACTTTTGTGATATATTTGACCAGATGTTGAACATATATCTTGAGGAAAAAATGCAGATTAGAAAACCTGCAATGTACCTTTTCATATGAACACGAATAAATCTCTTTCAGCGTCATGTTTAATCTGTATGTTATATCCTGTGTTAGCTAATCTCCAGTGTTTAATGTTTCACAGTCAGCTGGTTAAAATCTCCTTTGCCCCTTCATCTGAAAATTTTTTGGAGAAAGTAAGGACATATTCCCTTTTAACTGCTGTTCAACTGCTTTAATTGAATGAACATGTGAAACTCCTGTGCAGGGGAATTAATAGCTGTTAGTAGGATGGATGTTCTAACCACTTACAGGCTTATGTACAAAGTGCAGGGTATTTAGATTAATCTCTGACATTCAAACCTGTCCCTAATTCTTTAGTCTTCAAGACTAGGTGCATTGATTCCGTAAACTGAAGGTTCAGATAAGCTTTTAAAAAATCCATTAACTCAGGGAACTGGATAGGCTTAAAGCTGACACTGACAAAGTAAAGGGTTTCACAGTACTGCTGCATCAGATTGATCCAAGTGTCAGATGTTTAACAACATCAGTTGAGGCAATATTACATAAAATTGATGGAACAAACCATACTTTAATTTGTTTGGGTGTCAGGACTGGCAGGTGGTGTGATCCTAAGTCTCGACAATATCATGGTGTTTGGAAGATATTGAAGTAGTTGCAGGTGGTGGTAGCTAGAGATGGGAAAGAAATTTGCATTAACTGTTGTTGCTATGAATGTATTCAATTGACAGTGTGGGGGTCTTTCAGTTTTCTGCCACTGCAAACAAAACATGAGAGGCAAATGCTTTTGTTGTTGTTCATCTTACTGTTGTCCTTTTCTCCTTTCAAATTATACACAAATAAGTAAGCGCAACTCAAAAAGCACACCTTTGAAAATTCTTTAGGTAATATGGGAAAATATGTATGTTAAGAAAAAGACAAAAAGGTACAAACATTATGTGTGGTGCTTACATACCCTAAGTGCCTAAATACCTTGAAGACATCAGATCTCATTTGATCTCAGAAACTAAGCCTGGCCAGTACTGGTTAGCATTTGGAAAAGACGCCACCAAAGAATGCCAGGTGCTGCAGACTATGTTTAGAAGGCAGCAAAGGAAAACCTCCTTTAAATAAATTTTGCCAAGAAAACCCTCTGATGGAGTTGCCATAAGCTGGAACTGACTTGAAGACACATAACAACAACATAAAAATATGCTCAAATTTCCATGTTTCCCTTCACAAAGTATGGCAATCTAGAGATAGGAAGAAAGTGCAGTTCAGAATTGGAGAAACACAAACTATTGAACTTGGTAAATTTAGTAAAGTAGCTAAAACCAGTATTTAATGCCACCCCAGCCCACCATGCACTGTGTATGTGTATCACAGTAAGAGAAGAACAGTTTGAATATGAAAGTAAACAAGAAATAGGCCTGAGTATTACAAATGGCTAGAAAGAATGAGCCATAGAAATGAGAGGAATAGTCTTTGCTTGAGGAAGAACCACTGTTGTTTTAAAAAGTGACAATCACATTCTGTCTGTATGGTTTTCAAGTCCACCCTGTAGAACTTGTATATAAATAGATATTACACACATGTCATAAATATCCAGTACCTGCACTTCACGAGGGAACTCAAAAGCCTCCTGGAATCTCCCATGGCTTGGAAAAGTGTGTAAAGTAAACAAAGCAACATTTTAGAACAATATTACATTTATATCCAATTAGGTTTATTGAAAGTGCTGCCCGAATACCAGCAAGCAAATCAGTATTGCCAATATCAACATTGCTGTTCTTATATTTTTACATGATATGTTTGCTAAAGGAGTCTTTGAAAAACCAGTGTGCATTACAGTGCAAGCTATTTTGATCTAATAGCAACAGCTACAGAGGAATAAAAAGACCAAACCATACATCATTTTGGACTACACTAGGTTTGAATGGTTGTCAACTTCAGAAGTCCTGATAAATGTTGAATTAAAGAAAACTATCAATGGCAATATGTCAAGACTGTAGGGCTAGGTTTGTTTATACTATTATTTATATATCAGTATCTATTGCTTATGTCATATTGATGCCATGTATTGCATAAAATGAAAAAACAAAAAACAAGAAACCACACACACAAGATCTAAGAGTAGGCAACATAGGCCACTACGTGCCTAGCCAATGCTGAGGTTTTTTTGTGAGGGTGTTTGTGTTAAAGAATTCTACTTTATTAATTGTCACTTCTGGGGAAAGAACATTCATGTGTCTAGTGCAATAAATCTTAGCTTTTTATGTATGCATACATATACCTAACATTCATCACTGATCCCTTTCTGTGAGCTGAAAATAGCAAATCCAGACATGAGGGAGACGTGCCAAATTGCACCTATCGCATTGCTTTCTCATTCTGCGCCATTTCGAATTTAACTCCCTGGAGGTATTAAACACAAAGCCCATGAACTGGATAAACAAATTCAAAGGTGAATAAAGCACAAGAATAACACCCTGAAAACACTTTCTTAAGTAACTGAGCTCCCATCTCGGCATGAGGATTACGCCTGGGGAATCAGCGACTTTGCAATGAATTTGCAGGTCTTTTCATTCTATTACTGGGTGCACCAGCTCAGGATATTTTCTGACAGCCAGAAGGAAATATGTATAATTTTCTCAGAGATCTTGAATATAGAGATGGAAAGCAAGGAAACTGTTAAGTTTGTGACAGGGAAAGTATAAGGGTAAATGCTGAAAAGGCACATTTTGCAAGATCTTAATGGTTACTGACACTGTTGCTTTTCATATGACATTGCAATAATCCTCTGTTTAGTATTTAACATGTAATAAACTGACCTGTCTGGATCCTTCTAATATTCCTTTAGCACTTCTGTCACCTGGTGAGATCAACACTTATCTGTATAAGTTAACCATATAGATGGTTTTCAGCATAAAAACATAAAATAAGACTTTTTTTTTTTAAAAAAAAATTAACACCTTTCAGGTATTTCACAACATGGGAGAGGAATCAGAATTGGATGACTAGATTGGCAGCAGGCCTTTGCAGGATGGATGGTTTCAGAAACCATGTACATCTCTTGACACAATTGGGTCTGTGCTGGGTGAAAACCAGCCACTTTATTCCTCCCCTCCCTCCCTAAGTTAAGGACTTGCTTGGAGTGCAGTTTCTACTTCACCTTCTAAAATTGTGGGTTCATCAAATAGTTCTTCCTCATCAGTCATATTTTCATCTCTTTTATATAGTTCTTCATTATATTATTTCCATAGTCTTTTAATTTCTTCTTGATCATGCAGTGTTTTTCCCTATTGGTCATAGAGCAACCTCACTCTTTGTTTAAATTTCCTTTTGATTTCCCAAATCTTGCAGAAGAGGCCTCTTGTTGTACCTTTTTGTTATCATCTTCTATTTTTCTGCCTTGACTATTACAGTAGTTCTCTTTGTCCCTGCACATAAGTTGCTAAATAATTGTCTTTAAGATTCTGACTTTATTTCTGTAACCATTTCTTTTGCATCTTGTCTACTCTTATCTGTCTGCAGATTTTCATATGTCATTCATTGAGGGTTCTCATTCTTCTTGGATTCTTCTCTGACAATGTTCCTGGCTTTGGTCCACAGTTCTTCTGGCTTTTGGTCAATTAAGCCTTCTACAGGATTGTTCTTCACCTTGCATTTTGGTTGTTGTTGTGCACTTTCAAGTAATTTCTGACTTGTGGCAATATTAAGGCTACAGTACTACTCCTAGTCTTGTTTTTTTTTTTTTTTGCAGAGAGAATGGAACTTTTCTACCTTCCACTTCCAAATATGTAATCTATCTGATGTCTATGTTTGACATAATCGATACCCACATATACAGTTGTCTCTGTAATTGTCTGAAGAATGTGTTTGCAGTCAATGAATTGTTGGCTTCATCAAATTCAATCAGTTGCTCTCCTGCCTTTTTTGTTTGTTTGTTTGTTTGTTTGTTTTCGATGCCAGGGCAAATTATCCAAAAATCTTTGGTTCTGCTCTCTTTCCTATTTTTGTTTTGCAATCACCTATGATTACCAACATAGCCAGTCTCAGGCCTTTTCCACATTTTATTTTTGAAATGGGTTGGTGCATCCTCCCACAAGGACATTCACATTTGGGAGCGAGCTGGGTTCGGACTACTTACTGTTTGTCCGGACTTCAGCCCGCTCCGGAACGCCCAGAACTGCTGGTCGCCCGTGCTATTGAAAGACTGATTAAAAGAGGACTTTCAATATTGCGGTGCGCTCCAGCCCGTCGCTCTGTAAAGTATAGATCTACAGGCACGCTCTGGTGTGGAGTCTGCAGATCTTCTGGGGGCGGGCTTCCGTCTGGAGAGCTTCTCCGATTGGTGGAGAGCCTTTGCCAACCAGAAGCCTCCATTTTCGTCGCCAGAGAGTGTGTAAAGCAGGCACACACAGCTCTGGACTGTCGTGGATCATCAGGAAAAGCGTGCCAGTCCAGTAAGTAATGGACTGCCCCATTTCCCCTCCAAAGTGCGGAAAAGCCCTCAGTGTGTGATCGCTGGACCTGAGCATAGAAACCTTCAATTTCTCCCTCTTCTGCCTCTATATATGAGGCACAATCTTGGATTATGGTTATATTGTCCTTTTATATACCTTTTTCATTTTCCTAGAAACCTCTTTTACAGAAGTTTTTCTGTCCTTTCTTTTTTCTCTACCTCCCCCACTTCCACGAAAATTACTTCACTACTATTGTGCTCAGCTTTTTCTGGATGGGGTCATTCCTGTCACAGGGTTAGGTTTACACCCACGGCACAAATGATCTTCCACCAGCTGAGACATGTAGCCCAACTTCAGTCTTTCCTGATATGATCTAGATTGGATTACTACAATAATATTATAAGAGTAAATTGCTGGTATTTTAAATACGAGTAGTGTCTTGCAGATATGATTATTTTGGAGGACAGAATGAAAAATGTGGTTTCTGTGTAATTTTTGCAGCTTTGCATTTTACTACCATATCTGTTTAACTTATACACAGCATGTATATTCTTCAAAAGATGGGAGATATGTACCAAGTGACACCTATCAATTCATCAGACACAAGATGTCTGGAGACTGATGAGCGTGATGCAAGAAGCCACAAAAATTTCTCAGGAATCACTTCCTTGTGCCCAACTGGGCATGGTTTCCCGTAAAGTTGGTATTTTGGACCATGTTCTAGAAAACAGTTTGGCTAAGAACTAAGAAATTACATCCGTGATTTCTTTTTCCAGCTTATTACATCACTTATACTTTTTTTTCTGCAGTTGGTGACTTTGTTAAGCATGGCTGTCTGGAATGTTGCTGTTATGGCCTATTTTTCAGAACATAGATGTTTTGCCTGAAGTGGGTAATAGAAAGTGATTCCTGAGCAATTTTGGTGACTTGTGTCATTACTCCCATGTAGTCTTGTACTTCTGCTGAACTTGATGTACCTGGTATCTTGGATTCCAATTGGCACCCCTGGCCATTTTCTGGAATACAGATGTTTTGCCTAGAATGGGTACAAAAAACGTAGTTTCTATAGAATTTTTGTGGCTTGTGGCAACATTGACACCTAGTCTTGTGTGGCTGGTGAATCTGCTGGGCATGGTACTTCTACTTCCACGTCAGGCATAAGTGCCATCAATGAAAGATAAAATAAATAAAAGTTATTAATCTTTAAGCTACCATGAAACTCATTTTTCCTGCAAAAGATTAACATGACTAAATCCCTAAAAAGTCTGTTTTCCTTTTTGTAAGAATACAAGTACAAACACAAGTTCAAAGCAAGTAAGAATCCAGTGTACAAGACCTGTTTCCCCATTAATACTACCCTCCCATATTTTATTTCCACTTTTTTAAAAAAAATTCTTCTAGTCCACCATCCCCATCCTGGCATGTGAACCACCAGATGCCAGATGGCAAAGCGGTAATATTTCACAGAGCTTTTACACCTCTCTTTACTGAATACCTGTTCATTTTTGAATGTGATTGTGGTGGGGAAGAAGATATCTCATACGAGACCATCTTTCTATTCCTAGCAAAAATTGATTTACTAAATTGGAGAATAATGTCTGGAAGACTTGACTACTGCTAGTCAAGATGCCGAAGAAGAGCGATTCTTTTAAATAAAAATCTTCAGATATTTTATTGCTGGCATACTTTTTAAACATGTAGTACTTAGCAATACTGCAATAACACTGAAACATCTTAAAGGGTATTCTGTTCAAGCTGCAAGAAAAATAATAATATTCTTAGGAATCTGGAAATGTGCTATCTGGTATATATCACTGAATTATGTTAACAAGAAAAGGCAAATATCTGCATAAGGTTGAAATGCAATTGCATTTGTTTCCCGTTTTGTTTTGGAAAGTAGCAAGATCTTGGTTAGAATTAAAATGTCCAAAGAGTCACAGTAAGCTTGGAAATCTGCCAGCTGGCACTAGTATGCTTCTCACTTTAATATTTAAGAATAACTCAGACAAAGGCAACAAACAACAGCTTGGATGCAAGGAGATGCCTTAAGTTTCTCTTTCAATTACTTCTGTTTCTTTGGGAAAATATGGAAATGCATTATCTGTCCATGATGTCTTGAAAATTGCACAGCAGCACATGCAGTAAGTAACATCTGAGTTGTGGTTTTCAATAATTTGCTTGGTGTGTTTTGATGAGTTACTGATTGACCAAAACACATGAAGCATGGAAGGGACATGGAGGAGATATTAATGGGTGATGACAGTAACAATTCTTTTGCCTAAGGACTACAGGAGTTTCAAGGACCGAAAGGAAAGAACTGACTCTCCCAGGGTTCTTTCAGCTAATGTTTGAGTGGAGAAACAGGTACAGACTGAGAGCTAAGCCAAAGTTCATCTTACACATTTCCCCCCTAGGCATTTGATAGGAATCTTCCAAAATCCCAAACTGAGTGAAGCAATAGACCTCATATTCCTTGTCAGTCTCTCACCCTACATTTTGTTCAAGGGGAAAAATGGGAACAGGTTGGGGAAATGTGGAGAAAAGGATTAATTTCAATACTGACAAAATCCTGGAAAGTTTCATCTTAGCAAAAGTAGGCAATAATGGAACACCATTACCTGTTAACACTTATGATGCTTATAGTTTTCAAACTATAAATCCTACAATCCTCATCAGAAAAAATGTTCTGTGCATCTTTACCAGGCCTTGCAAGCCTCTTTTCCCAAGGTAGCATTTTTTGAGTGCAGGAAGTATGGGATTTTCAGGGATGGTTTTGTAACAATTGTGGCAGCTTGTGAATCACATTCCAACCACAATCACAATGAACTTTACTTGAAATGGAGTCAGATGTGTAGAGCAGGTGATCTTCTTATTTGAGCGTCCTTCATCCCAAGTCTCACATTCTCATAGACCCATAGAATGCTATGTTTCTGAATGACAGTGCTAACATTTGCTGCCTCAATCCTCCTTCTCTTTCTCCTATAAAGTGCTAAGAAAGTGATACATTTTTTTTTCTTGTTAGAGGGCTGGTTTGGAAAAATCCACTTGTAGAAGTAGTCTATAAGCCATGTCTCATTGAAGACCTTCTCTCTTCTATTATTCAGTGGTATTTTCTCATTTCCAGAAATGATGGAAGGTCCTGTTTCATTTTTGTTCAAAGGACACCTGTATTGAGATACTGGAATATATTGCCAGGTAGGTTTAAATATTTTACATGTGGTTTTGCAATGCAACTCATTTTAAAACAAAAAAGAAAAGCCAAATGAGTAGCAGAATATTTGGCCAAGCATTTGGAAAAGAGGTAGGGTTTTTTTCTTATTCTTTTGCCATAGCTTAGAAGCACAACAGTCATAGAGCTCACATCTAGTTAGAGAATTCAATAAACAGGAAATGCAATCTGTATATGAAAACAAGGATAGGAATATTAACTTTTCCAATATTCATGCAGTGTTCTGAAATCTCTGCCAGTCATGAGGCTTCATTCCCACTGGTATTCTACCTGAACTTTATCTCAGGTGCAAATGATGTTCAGTCTTCTAAATGTAGTTGGACAGCAACTCCTAGCTGGCCTAGCCAGCATAGCCAATGTTGGGTAAAAACTGAAAATTGCAGTCCAACAACATCTGGGGTGCTGCATAATTCCCACCTCTGCTGTGTTTCATCCTCTTAAGTCCTTCTCACCACAACTTCATACCCCTATCTATTTTTCTCAGTTTTATGAGCAAAAGTGAGATTCCATTTCTTTTCAGTCCCTGTTGTTGCTGTTGCTTGTGGTCAAGTTGACTTTAGTCATCAACTACTAGGTCTTAGTAGCTTCCTTGGCTGAATTAGAAAATCATGCTGGGCTTCAATACAGCTGATTTCAATCAGCTTGGTGAAATACTTGGTGATATCCCATGGTCAGAAATGCTCAAAGGGAAGTGAGTTCATAATATATGGAAGTTTTCTTAAACACAGATATAAAAGACACAGTTGCAAATGATTCCAATGAGCAAAAAAAGTGGCAGGAGTCTCAGATACCAGTGTAGATGAACAAAAAATTTACAGATGAGCTGAGCCTTAAAAGAAGATGTATCAACAATAAAAGGAGGAAATTACCAAAGAGGAATTCAAACAAATAGTTATGAACCTATGAATCAATCAACCAATCAATGAAGCAGTGTGGTCTTCCTCTTTTCCTACCACCTTCCACTTTACCAAGTATTATGGTCTATTCCCATGAATCATATTAGCATATGTCCAAAGTATGGCAGCTTCAGTTTAGTCATCTTCACTTCTAGTGAGAGTTCATACCTGATTTGATCTAGAATGCATTTATTTGTAATTTTGGCAGAGCCATTTATTTGTCCTTTTACTGGTCCATGGTATCTGTAGAACGCTTCCCCAATGCTGCATTTCAAATTAGCTATTTTTCTTCTTGTTAGCATTTTTAACCATGCAGCTTTCACAACCATAGGCAGAAATCAAAAATATTATGTTGTGTTATTCTGTAGTTTAGCTTCTGTCTATATGGATGACCTTAGCTGTGGAGTATCCGATTCCTTTGGCTTATGATTGTAACCAGAAGTTCACCTTCAGCATCACAGATTAATTTGTCTTTGAAACTAGCTCTGTCTGGTGAGCTAAAATCAAATAGGTAGAACAGATCTAGAGGCATGTTATTCCTTTCCCCAGCTGTCAGTTCATAGTTCTACAGTACACACCTGCATCATTATATATCTTCAGGAATATTAAAGCTCCTCTAAAGGACTGCAGTTGGTCAATTCTGAATAGATGAAGTAATTGACCATGATTCGGTCATGAAGACAACTTTCATATTCACTGCATATCCTTATGTAGTGGGATTTCTATTGCATTTCTTCACAAATATAACTGAACATATTTAGTGGAAAGGTACAGTAATAAAGTTTTGATTTTCAAAAGTACTTTTCACCTCAATCTATTGTCTTGCTGACTCTTCATCCCCCTTTCTTTTTTTCTGTTATGGTTAGTGCTATTTCAAAATAATTTGGTAAGCAAAATGGTGGCATTTCCTTAGGGCTGGATCAATGCATTTTTGCTGTTTGAGATGGAACAGTAAATGTCCCACAGACAGGTGCTTATTATCCAAAGTTCATATTACCCAAGTGTAGTAGAGGTATTTTGTCTCCCTAGGAAGAAAATGTCACAGGCACCACATGCTAGGCATGATACAACAGGAACAGATCAAATCACTATTTACTTCTTTTTCATGATACCCATAATTTGTTCATGAAGTGAATGTCTCATTCTGCCTACTACTAGGGCTGACCTTGTGGTTCCTGTTAAAATAAGATGTTTTTCCACATTTACATGCTTTTATTTTTGCATGAGACCGTCAAATAAAAATAGATTTTTTCTTAACATGTTGTTGTTGTTGTTGTTGTTTGTTGTTGTTGTTGTTATGTGTCTTCAAGTTATCTCCAACTTACGGTAACACTAAGGTGACCCTCTCATGGGGTTTCCCAGGGCTGAGAATGTGTGATGCGTTCAAGGTCACCTAATGGATTTCCATGGCTGAGTGGGGAATCATACTCTGGTCTCCAGGATCATAGTCCAATGCTCAAACTTTTGAACCATCCTGGCTCTTAATATGTTCTATTTACATTTTTTAACCATAAAATATTCTGATATCCTAGCAATATAAAAGGCATTCTCTTATAAAGGTGCCATTTTCTGAGGGAAGAAATTTCTGTGGGTTGGAACTGCTTTATTCTGAATCTTTATTGACTTAGAGATACTCCAAAATTACTCAATATTTATGGTTTTGCAATATTAGTTCTTTAGGGTCTTGTTCTGTGGTGATAGCAGTTATGCTCTAGATTTGTAGAAAAGAAAACTGCCACAGCAGCAACAACTTTAAATGTGCAGCTTGGGGTGGTGGTTGAGGAGGCCAGGAAAGGTGTACATTTGATTTATGATTTACTCAGGCCAAGGACATCAATGTGTCATCTGTGGGACTGGGGGATCTTATCTTCCTGCCTGATGCAAGCTGTCAAGAGTACTGAAGATATGTGCTGAGGAGCAGCTATCTATGCTTATAATCTGATTTATCTTGGTAAGGACAGGTGATGCATCGATCTTGGAAGTCTGCAATTGATGGGTGCCATCCTTCATGCCTAGAAGTACCTGTGAATCCATTTAGGTAGGTTATACCAGCTGGGTAGATGAAGATTGAGGGGAGGGAATGGTAATGTTTTTCTCCGGTGAACTACAAAACCTCTGATTTCACAAAGAAATGTAGACATGTATTGATTATCATATTTCTGAAACAGAAACTACTACACATTGTTTTGGTCTGCTCACACTCTTCTAATGTGGCAGTTTCAGTTAGAGATTTGCCAAATATAGCTATGTTATGTTATCTATCCACTCACCTGTCTGTCTCTCAATTCATATCTCTCTCTCTCTCAATTCATCTAATCTTTCCATACTTCCATGTATTAATTTAAGGGCATCTATATCTTATCCATCTACATTTGTCATAATTACTGTAGAATCAAACAATGACAGTGAAAATGAGCCAATACAGGTCAGACTTTCCAATGAACTGCAACAAAATATTGTTCAACAGAGTCATTTCGTACAATTGTTTCTGAGTCATCAGCTGATAAAGCAGTAAGGGAGGTACATGGATGTCATGTTTTAAAACAATTTATAACACCCAGTTCAAAGCCTAGAAAGTTGCTTTTAAGAAGAAAGCATATAACAACATGCTCAAACCATTCATTTCTGAACAGTGCTTTGATAATCCCCTGAGAGCCAGAGCATCACCCCACCATTGCTCGTTTATGGCTTCAGAATGTCATTATACTCATTTGCATTAATACCGACTATCCAAGCTCTGCCAGTGCTGAAATCCTGTACTTACATATTTAAGAGGAAATGGAAAAACAAAAGAAAAAGAGAAGGAAAAAAACACACTGAAATATTAACTTTGCATATATATTTGTTTCAACAAGTACTTATTTGTAACTTGACTAAATGATGCATGCTTTTCTGAATAGATATTGGATTAATGCAGGGGATGGAACTGTGTAGCTCCTCAGACATAGATGGACTGCAACTCCTTTCAGCACAAACTAGTCAGTTGTAGGGAATGCTGGGAACTGCAGTTCAACAAGATCTACAGGACTGCAAAATTTCCACTCCTGTATTGATGCATATTATTTATTTTTTCCCCAAGAATAACTGAGCTGACCTGAGCTTTCCAGTCCTGGGTAGAAAGACCAGACAAGTATTTTTCAAGAAACAAGTGTTTCAGGTGTGATCAAAAGATGTTTCAGTGTTGAGAGAGAGAGAGAGAGAGAGAGAGAGAGAGAGAGAGAGAGAGAGAGGGAGATCTCCCTTCTGTAGAAATGAAGTCTGTTTCACCAGTGGATTGAATATCATTTTGAAATTTCAATAGGGTTGAAACAGTAAAAGATTACTTGGATGCAGTCAAGGTCTTATTACGCCCTGGCTCATAGGGAGTAAACGTCAACAGCTTAACAGTCCAATGTGAAGAAATTCCATGGCACCTTGCACACAAAATTGTTCAGATCCACTCTGACTTGAATGCTGTAGTTGACACAGGTCTGAGGGGTGTAAACTCACTCTGGTCTTAATGTTACCACTAAATCAAAGATCTTGTTTAGCTTTAAGAATTCCAAATATCATTTCTATGAAATATGGCACCTGTTTGTCCTGTGGTATTGAATATATTTCATATTGTTTAGCTTAAGAACATGGTCAGGTTCCTTGGAGAAAAGAGCCACCACATATGTGTTGGGTCCAAACTGATGCTTCCAGATGGCTTTCAATGCAAGATGTGTTACAGTGGTAAAAGAAGGATGCAACGTCTAGAGCATGAGTGACCATCAATTATCATGAGAATCCATTTCAATGGGAAAACACATTCCTTCCACATTCCTTTTTTAAAAAAATGGTCTGTTTTTCTATGATAGCTTATTTAATTGCTTTCAGTTTTTCTCAGACTATACAACTGATTGAGTTTAGCCGAGTTTGATTTTGAATTGTGTTGTAAACCACCATGGGTCCTGTGATGACAGAAAAATAAAATATAAAATAAACAAGTTAATAAATACATCAGTGGGAGTGCAGGGTAATTTTGGGATTTCCTGTTTACAGTGGAACTCATCATGAATGTTTAAAGTCTCTGAGCCAGACAGACATAGTTAAGATTTGTATGTGGTATAAATACTGATGAGATATCCATCTACATTAGGTTATGTATGGGACCTGTGTCCACGGGTGTCTCTGTAGTAAGTACAGAGTATTTGGCAACTGTGTTCATATATACGTGAATGGGGCCTTAGTATCTCAGAATATGTAGAGCTAATGATCTCCCTCTCTATTTTTTCCACATCTGACTTCTGCAACCTCTTCTACTCCACATCTTGTGGTTGCTAAGCAACCTTGCACAGGGTGGCAGAGTGAGCAAGATCTGTCAGATTCATTATTTTGAGGCCTTAAAGAGGCAACCTCTGATGTGCTGAAAGCTTCTATTCTAAATTATAATTATTATCTCAATTAAGTTATTTTCTCCTGACTAATGCTGAACTCGTGCGTATTTTTAGAAGACCTGGGAGAGATCTGGGTCTGACCCTGCTAAAGAAGGTAGGCAAAGAAAACTCTCACAGCTGTGCTGGAACTCTGAAACACCCAAAAGGTCTCCAGCACCTGAGAGGAGCTGGGGAAAATGAATGCTTATTCTACTCAGGGGGCTTAGATCAATGGTGGGCACATAGCAGGAAAGCCATGGACACTTCTTAAACTCCCACAGTTCTTTGATGGCTTTCCTACATAAATTGGTGATTTCAATCTAACTTTACTGTTAATATGAAACAAAATGGAAAAAGAGACCAAGAGTTCTTCATTAGAATATAAAGCCAATATATTTCCTTTCACATAATCTTTGAAGTGTTTCCACAGACTGAATAATTCACTTTGATCATAGAGATAACATATTAATTTAATACGTTTCTTTCTCAAGATTACATCTTCTTCAAAGGGTGAAGAAGAGCCTTGCCCTCTGAAACATAGGGTGAAGGTAATGGCTATCCCAGAAGGAATGTGTTTTCCCACTGAAATGGACTCTCACGGTCATTGGTGGTCCTTCATGCTCTTGATATCACATCCAGCTTTTATCATTATAATACACCTTGTATTTCAAAACCATCTGGAAGATTCAGTTTGGACCCAATGATGCCAAGAGCAAAAGCTTTTCAGTTTAGCATCAGTGCTTTTGAATGCCCTCCCCAGTTAGACCCTGACGCTATGTGGCTTCTGGAGGGAGACGGCAACCAGGTTATTTAAAAAAGCATATAAGTTAAGTGAAAAAGAGCATGAAGAAACCAGGCTCCAATAACAATTAATCTACACCCCAGAGTTCTTAATCATTTTTTCTTTGTTTTGCTAGCTTTTTAGCAGGATGATGATGATGATGATGATGATGATGATGATGATGATATTATAATGATTATTGCTGCACTTGTATTTGTTATAATTTTTCTTTAAAAAAATGTTACTGGTAACTACCATTTTTGACAACCACCATCCTTAATGGTAACCACCATCTTTGACAAGATGGCTGGATGCAGGCTTCTCAAATAATAAATAAATGAACAAAGTAAATGGGAAGTAATGCTTTCTTTATTCAGAGTTTTGTTCATTGTGAATTAATATTTAAACAGATAAAACTATCCCTAGCTCCAACCCAAATATATGATTTGATTTTCAGGAGCTGCTTACTTGAACTTCACTGGGACATTACATACATTTCTCTTAAGACAAATCGCTTATGCTATTCTACACAAATACCATTCCATTAATGTTTTAAGAAGATATTATAAAATTATGTATTAGTTTTAGGGAGTACTTATTTGACAAAGAGATTCTTGTCATTGGTTATAGTGGGAGATGAATTGTAACTAGGGAGGTTTTGATAACTTATAATTAGTTGGTTTGCACTATTAATATAGCTATCTTCCAAAGCTATCATGCACACATAACTGAAGCTAAGATTTGTAAGTTAATTTCTCATATTCATATATGCATATTCTGCATGACTGTCATGCTTAAGTACCAAAACAGTGTCATCATTGTGCATGCTTAGATATTGCTTGTTTTAATCCTTTAGTTATTCTGTGTGTTTCTAGTCTTTTATTAGACAAAACACATGGCAATGGACAACTGGAGAACACTGCATCCTCATGCTTCAGGGTTTGATGCAAAGGGAGGAAAAACAATACCAAAACATGTTCTTATGCTAAAATGATAAAGTAGACAAGATGCTTGGGTAAGTTAAGTCAACCACCTGACATTAGACGTGTATCAATACTCGCTGATCAGAGCTAACAGAGGAGGTCTAGCCAACTGCAAACGTTTCTTTGAAGGGAGGTTTATTCTACTTCCTTTAAATTAAAACGCTTGATGAAAATTTCCCTGGACCCCACTGTAGAAGGCTCAGGGAGACTCAAAGACTATTTCCGCACTACAATAGCAATAGCATGTGTATTTCTATACCACTTATCAGCTAAATGCTCTCTAAGCGGTTTATAATGTGTTAGCTAATTGCCCCCAATAAGCTGGGTACTCATTTTACTGTCCTGTGGAAGGACAGAAGGCTGAGTCAACTTGGAGCCCAGCTGGATCGAACTCGCAACCTTGTGGCTGCAATACTGGCGTTTAACCACTGTGCCACCAGGCCTCCCTTGCTGTTCATTCTACACTCTTATAGTGCTATTATTCCACTTTCAACATCCTATCGTATCCTGGGGTTTGTAGTTTAGAGAGGGGCATTTAGAATTCTCAGCCAGAGAACTCTTTGGCTTCAATAAACTACAAAACCCAGAATACCACAGGATGTTGAAAGTGGAATAACAGCACTATAACAGTGTAGGACAGAAAGACCCTAGAGTTCATCCAGTTCAGTATGCTGATGAAACTTTCTGCTCTGTTCATGCCCTACAGGGGTATGTGACAGTCCACGTAATGCAGCCTGGATTAGTATTTAGACATAAGAATGGGTTATTCCTTACTAAATTTCAGTTGGGGGTGATAACATTCAGGGCTTTGGACCAATTGGAATTGGAAGGAATGGAATTTCCTACCAATTCTTTCTGCATGGAGTTGGCTTCTACAGCTGTGACCATGGCCTTCGACACTGACTCCATTCAACACATTAGGTGCACAAGAGTATAGGTCCTTTATTTGTTTCCTCAAATATTAACACAAACATCTGACTTCTTGGCTTTTCATTTTTCACATCCAGGAGTGTCCTTAGGATGAAATCAAGTGCTGACTTGCAGGCACAGTATGATTTCTTGGGCAGCTTGCTGTGAGAAGCCTCCCACTTCAGTTTGCAGTTGGGTCTCAGTCAAGTAGAAACAGTTGGATCATGGGAAAAGTTGGGGCCAAGGTGGCCTTGGCTTTTCTCTCTATTTTTGGATGAGTGCAGAGGCATTCCCCCAACATGTTGGTTGACAATTTGGGGAACAACAACTTAGTATCAATGAACAGCAAGGCCTTAATAATCCAAATTTTGGACATTTTTCATTTTTTGCAGATATTTTTACAGGGGTTTCAGTCTGCTATTCTGCCCTGCCAGAAATGTTAGAGGAAAGGGGGCCCAAGGTGTTTGGATGTAGCCATTAGAAGGGTTAAATGAGACAGAGGTTGTGCTACTTTATTCCACATTGCAAGATCATTTTTCAGCAGCCTGATCTCAACAGAACAAAAGGTGGGTAATGCTAGTCCTGGAGGATTTGCAACAGGGGATGCAGGTGGTTTTGGACAGCCTGAGGGGAGAAAGGGCTGAGCAGACACTTGCCCTTTGCCCATCACAGGGAGTGGGGGGGGGGTGAATAGAAATTTGGTGAATATCTGTAGGCACAGTTTGGGTGAAGTGGAGGTCTCTAGAATAGCCTCTTTGGAAGTGGAAGGGGAAAACCCTTGAGACTAGCCTGGAAGATCATCTAATTTTAAATCACAAGACTTTAGGAGAAAGTCCTTGGATTGATTTTCCATGATTGAGCTGGCCAGGTGGCAACCCAGATTATTGGTTTGTCTCTAGAGCTCAGATGATTAATCAAAGAGTGGTTGGAGCTGAGGTCAGGATTGGACCCCCACTTCAGCTTGGCTCCCCAGTTTCCTCTTCCCTTGCATTTCACAGGTTTAAAACTACTGTAGTAGATTGAAATTAGATATGTTAAATAAAGTGGCCCTATTCAACCCAGGCATACATCTGGTCTCTTTATTTACCCCTTTAGTTCAGCAACATAGACAAACACTTCAAGAATTATTAAAAATGGCTCACATTTCCATGCTGATATTCTGTTTCCAAAGAAAGCCTGCATATATTGATGGATAAGATATCAAGAACTGTCTACATTCTTAAATACATTGATCAATAATGACATAATTTTTATCACATGCTATGAAAGTATAAATGATAAACTTTGCTATAAAATGTCACCTGGAAGTGATAGGTTTTAAATGTTCTGTAGAAGACATAGTTTATCAACATTGTCTTCATAATGAGCAACAAGCTAAATCAGCTAATAAAGATCTCAGAAGTTCTGTCATCCTGAAAATCACTTTGGTTCTTACTGTGAATCCCCAAGATTTCATAACTGGGAAAGATTTACATGATCTGAATTAAAAACAATAAAATTAAAAATAAAGATTTTATGACTGTAGCATGTTTGTATTTAATATATCTTTGATGTCATACTACTAGGGTTAGGTCAATGGCATAGTAAATTACACATTTACCCTAAAACCAGTTACATTATTTACTGATTTGCTGATTTTTTTGTTAATGGAATTGTACAGCTTAATTAGGGTTTTAATTGAGTTAAAATCATGAAAGCAACTAGTTATAATCTCAGTTAATTACCTTGTAATTAGTTTTTTTAGTCCAATAACAAAGGTATAGCTAACTTACATAATGATTGCAGATTTTATAAAAGTGATAATGTCACTCCTTTGTGAAATGTAAGGTTTAGTTCCTTTTAGAGTTAACTTTATTTTTTATAATTAACATCTAGTTCTTTTCAGATGTAACTTTTAGTTAAT
This sequence comes from Ctenosaura bakeri, assembly GCA_948474755.1. Classification (NCBI taxonomy): domain Eukaryota; kingdom Metazoa; phylum Chordata; class Lepidosauria; order Squamata; family Iguanidae; genus Ctenosaura; species Ctenosaura bakeri. Next base: position 91,443 of record CAOLHI010000526.1, read on the forward strand.
GTTACTTCATAGTCTTACTAAATGGTGGAGGAAGAATGTCAAATGAATCATGTTCTGGTTCATGCTCTGCTTCATATAATGACCCTACCTTACACTATTTTCTAGCTGGTGAAGTGATGATAATAAAGAGAGTATTTTTTTGTACCCCAGACCAGTAGTTTTGCTTTTGTGGTATAGGAATTTGAAATGTCACTTTTAAGATTGCAATAAGAATAGTAAACTACTTTGAGGGTCTTTCTAACTATACTATTATCTACTTACCTTTAATGTAACTTTCAACCCTTTGTTGGAACCTTCTGAGAATGGCTTTTCAAACATGTACTTGTCTCAGCAAGGACTGATGTTGTTTCGCTGGGTCTACTGTTGCCCTGTTGACTTCCTTTCTTTTTCTTTCCATACTATCATTCAAGGGATCAAGGCTAAGAACAAGTGAGAGTAAAGCAGCTTCCTTCTCTCTCTTTCTCTCTCTCTGGGTATGTTTGTACATGTAAGACTCTTTCTGGTAAGTACGAGGTCTATTTTTTCAGGGATTCTTGATTGTATAGAAAGTTTTAGATACATTGGTAATGAGCAGGTCTGCTATTATCAACAACATCCACACCACACCCACATTCACATGTTTTCATCACCCTAGTATAAAATGGGTGAATGTTAAATGCAATGTAAAACCAAACCTGTGAAACCAGCTCATTACAGAAAATAAACTATACAGATCTTCTCATCTTCCTGGTTTGACAGAAGCGTCCTTCTTTCTCAAGGTTAATTTGTTATTTTGTTAAAGCTACTATAACTAGGTTAGAGGTTAAATCAATCATCTTCTGCACTAATCAGAGCAAACACCTTCCAGTAGTCTTGTTTGTGATTCTAATCTAGAAACCAATTGTTTTAGTATAATGGTAAGGGACAGGGACAGTTCCTTTGTGTATTACAAGCTCTGTCTGACATGCTTGATTGCTATTTTCTTTAGCTACAAGTTGGTGAAAATCTGACACAGTTAATGGTGACTTGCCCATTTTTAAAAAATTAGTAATGCTTGCTTTGGATTTAAAGGGATCTAATTCTGAACTTAATTCTGAACAAGGCAATCCAGGAGGATCCAATGTCTTAAGCATTAGAATCTTCACTCTTTGTATATCTGGATATATGAACTCAGTTTTTAGATCGTATGCTGTTATCACAGCAAGCTACGAGAAGTATACAACTGATTTCATAAGGAAAACACAGTCCATCCACAGCGTCCCAGAGAACACCATCCTAGTTGCTATGGATGTGGAATCCCTGTACACCAATGTCCTATACCAGGACTCCCATGAAGGATACCATCCTGAATGAGGCCACAGTGCATCTAGCCACCAAACATTAGAAGTTATAACAACTTTACTTTTGAAAACAGCATGTACCTCCAAGTTAGTAAAATTCCCATGGGCACCTTTATGGTACCACAGTTTGCAAACATCTTCATGGCTGACTTGAAGCAATGCTATTCCAGCACATGCACTCAGAAACCTCCATTTACTTGATGACTTCTTTCTTATTTGGAAAGCCATCAACTGAAAAATCTCACTAGGATTTCAACTTCCCCCTCCCATCACCCTGAGCCTGGAGCAATCCACACAACAAATTCACTTGCTTTATACCAGTGAGCAATGATGCAGCGGACCTCTAATCACCACATTTTGTTGTAAACCCATTCATTGCTACACATATTTACATGCCCCCAGTTCTCCTCTGAAACATACTACCAAATCTATTGTTTACAGCCAAGTCATCTGGTACAACCACATCTGCTAAGACCAACAAGACAGACATTCAAATCTCTTGGATTTATAACTGACATTCCTTAAACTACAATGCCCACCAAAGGCGGTAAAGAAAGAAATCAACAAGACAATATTAATGCCCAGGAACCATATAGTACAAGACCACAAAATGACAAAACATCCTTAGTGGTCACTTACAGTCCCCAGCTGAAACCACCCAAACACATTTTCAATGAGCTACAACCAGTTCTGGAGACTAACACAGCCTTATCACAGTCTCTGGGAGGCAGGCCTTTATTGGCCTACAGATAGCTTTCAAATCCTAAACAACTACTTACTTATAACAGGATGCATAATATAAATGACAATACAGGGATAAGCCCCTACCACAAACCCAGATTCTAATCCTATCCCTACATCTATTCTGAAAGCAATATTACAGGAACCAATAACATCACAACATGAGAGGTACATTTACTTGCTCTTCTTCCAATGTGATATATGCTATCCTATGACAGCAATGCCCCTCTACACTGTCTACTGGACAAACAAGAGAGTCTCTGCATAAGAGGGTTAATGAGCACAAATTCAACAGCAGAAATGGTAATACCCAAAAACTAGTTGCAGAACATTTTAGGGAAATTGCAAAAGACTTGAAGAAGAAGGAGGAGGAGGAGGAGGAGGGGGAGGGGCAGGGGGAGGGGGAAACCACTGAATTGAATTATGTTCACAAATTCCAATTCATTAGCAGAGGTATGAACATGGACAATAGCTCCATGGCACACTACATTTATTAATACAAAAGTCCTTGATACTGCACATGTAACAAAAAGAATCTTTACAGGAAAGGTTTTGAAGGCAAGGAAACTGACTTTTGGAAAGCTGATTTATTGCTTTCACACATTAACACTGACCATCTTAAAGATTTGAAAGCCTTATCTCACATTACACAGCCTTTTGAAAATTTAGGGCAAGGTCAAGATTTGCATCTTTCTAGATTCAGTTACTTTCCATCTCACTCCCACTCCTACAACTGGGTAAATATACTTTATATCTTGAAGCCTGGATATCACTCTAAATAAGTGGGTTTATATCCACAAAAACTCATGGTAAAATGAATTTTTAAAAATCTTAATGGTGCTGCAACATTCTTTTTTCTCCTCCTCTCTACTTTTTATATTGCAAGAGAACTAACACAGCTACTTTAAAAAAAATCTGAACTGTGTTACTTCTAAGTGGTATGATTTCTGCCATGTAATATCAAGTCTAGCCCTAAGTCTTAGAAAGCCGACTGTCATTGTTAACAATAATGCTTCATCTGTATAACACTAAATATAATTTTGTTCATTATGCAGGTTGTGACATATTTATAATATTATAAATTGGTGATACTGAATGGAATAAACAGAACAATTTGGTTTATGAGACTTAAGTGGATTAAGGAACCCAATGTTCAAATTTCCTAAAGGAATACATACATTCTATATTCACTCTTTGGTTCATGTTGTATATGACATAAGGTACATCTGTTATATCCAGGATACATACAAGCTGTGAGTCTGCACTGGCTCCCTATGAAGTAGAATTTGGAACCCAACATTTGTAATTTACAGAACCACATGTTTTGGGTTTGCTTTGAAAAAATTACATGCACTTAAGATTTCAAAAACAGCTTCACAAATATTGAGCCTTTCATAGAATCATAGAATCATAGAGTTGGAAGAGACCCCAGGGGCCATCAAGTCCAACCCCCTGCTATTCAGTACACCCATCAAAGCATTCCCAACAGATGGCCTCTGCTTAAAAACCTCCAAAGAAGGAGATTCTACCACACTCCGAGGCAGCATATTCCACTGCTGGACAGCTCTGACCGTCAAGAAGTTCTTCCTGAGGTTCAGGTGGAATCTCCTTTCCTGCAGCTTGAATCCATTGCTCCATTGAGAAATTTACCTAAGGTAAATCAGGAATCCATTGCCTGATAAAATCTCAACACAGTCAGAAAAAAGATTTTCAATGGCTCGAGGTTCCAGTTTATATCTCCTATTGATCAGTAAAGACAGAAATAAGTTAAGCAAAACAAATGGATGTATGGATACTTCCACCAATTTGTTTAATTTGTTTGGCTTTAGAATTTGATGTATGTGTGTTTTCAGTACAAAATGTTTGTGGGATCCTTTCATCTTAGTGTATTGTACAGCTAGTTTACTGGGTATTCTCTATAAAGCTGAGATTGTTGTGAAACTCAGTGCTAACAGTACAGTCTTACATATTTCTGCTCAGAAGGAAGTACTCTTGACTTGTGCCTGGTCTCAATTAAGTATAAGAATACAGTTTAAATTTTAAACAGAACGGACTACTGATAAAGCTTATCTACTTGTTCCATTCCAACACATCTTACAAAACAGTTCCCAAAACTAACTCCCACATGCATGCGCACATGCACACACACACACACACATGTTCATACAAACATACACAGGGAAGAAAATGAGTAGGCAGATTTTTGTAGATACCGCAATACTTCAGAAACACATTGTGCCCTGAATCCTATTGATTATTTCAAATTAAAATAGACCTATTGATTAATTATTGAATATAACCCAACATAAGGGTAAATTTTACTGATTCGGTGACTTTAGTCTATACGGGAATATGAGAATAAAACCAGGATGCAAGTCAGTGTTTGTATTGTTTTGACTTACTTCTAATCACTTCAGTTGTGATATAATGAATTCTAATTCTATTTTTAAAAAAATGCATGGGAGAGGATTTGGGAATGATCATCCACTTTGTTTTAGGAGAGAGGAATGTGAAATATGGTAGAAGTTATGAGAGAAATTTCCATCATGTTTAAATCTACTTTAGGGGAGTTAGATTAAGAGTGTCCCCCTGCCTTCAGAATCTTTGAAGGCCCTCTGAGATATTGAACATCCTGAAAACCTAACATCTGGAATGGAAGGAACATTATAAAATTTAAAAATAAAAACTGCCACTTCCTTTATATCTGGCAGAAAAATACTGCTTCTTCAGTTGTTAGCATGGATAATTGTGGTCACAAAACATAAGTGTTTAATGCTACCTGGTGGCTGCTGCTGACTTCCATGTCAGTGGGATGGTGAATCTACCTATAGACCATTTCCACCCTGCACTGCTATTGTGCTATTATAGTGTTTTCAACATCTTGTGGAGTGCTGGGGTTTGTAGTTTACTGAGGCCAAAGAGCTCTCTGACTGAGAATTCTAAATCCCCCTTCCTAAACTGCAAATTCAAGGATTCCAAAGGATGTTGAAAGTAGAATAATAGCACTATAACAAAGTAGAGTGGAAATGGCCATAGTTTTAGTCTTGACTTTAAAGGAGATATGTTGCTGAATCTATTTTAGAGGTAGTATTTAGCATCTCAGATGATTTTTTTAAAGTTTAGCATAAAAACTGGAATGGATTCACAATCCCACTGACATGGAAGCCAGCAGCTTCCATTGATGTTACCTCCTGTAATAAATAAAAGGGGGAAATAGAACAAAATTACCCCTCCCGAGCAGAGCACTCATGTAACTGACAGAACATTTCAGTTCATAAACGTAACTTTTATTTTATTTCTTGGAAGCAACACATTTAATGATTAGTTCACCTTGGCTTTGATAGTCTGTTAAATCAGCCTTGGAACAGATTCAGACATAATGAGAAAGCTCAGGGATTCTTCAAAGGAGTTTCTAAAAAACAGATTTTAAGTGCTTCTGTTCACATTTAGAGAAATATTAGCAAGACATCCTTTTATGTCTTGCTAATAATTCTCTAAACATGAACAATAATTCACTAAAGTCAACATACAAAACCAGCCCAACTGTGTTTTTTTCATGGCAGATAATTTCCCCTTGATGCTACTTAACTGAAAGAACAAACAATTGCTTCTCACAAGTGTCTAAAACAAATATACTATTAATTTTCAAAATATTGCCTCTCTACTGCAACACATTCCTAGTACACTAAAAGAATATATAAGAATATTATTGAAGAAGCCATGATTAGAACCCTAGATAACTATCAGTGAGATTCCAGTTCTCACTTTCCAAAATCAGATTATAGAACGGGTTTTGACAACAGAACTCCAGGCTTTTTTGGATAAAGGTGATTATTTGGGTCCTTTATCATCTGGGCTCAGGACTGGTGGTGAGACTGAAATGGCCTGAGTCACCTCAGCAGATGACCAGTGCCAAGCATTTTGCAGTAGAGTGTATTCTTTGGTTAAATCTTCTGCATCTTCTTATAGGGTTTGATACCATGGACTGTGGTTTCTTTCTGGTGCTCTTCACTCATACGGGACCCAGATGCCTTGTTTTGCACTGCCTTGATCCTGTTTTTCTGAATATTCCTGTGCTGGGTGACTACTGTTTGGGCCCCTAACTGATGGCCTACCAATATAGCTGTACACCAGTGATATAATTATTCATTAATTTTGTTCTCAAAACTAGCAGTGCATAGTTTTCATATTGTATTTCCAACTGGGAAAGAAATCTTTGAAAATTGATGTTGACCAGATGCCCTGCCCCCGCTACTGCACGGCCATAGGTACTGGAAAGCTACCTTCCATGAAGGAGAAAGTATTGCATGAAGGAGGAATTAATAACTCCTTCTGCAGCATTTCAGAATTTGCATGCACTGCCATAGCCCTAAGCAATGCCAAGATGTATCATTGAAAGGATTCTGGCCTATATAATCCCACTCTTATACTACAGCACTCTTATGCCAATTGCACTGACATTCAATTTATTCTCAGTCCCAGGCGAAGGCATAGATTTACTTACAAAGCCCCAACTGAGATCAGGTTATCTGAAAGGGTCATATTTCAACCCATATGAAACTTCCCATCCTTTATGATCCTCTTCAAAGGCCATGTTGTGTTCCATGACCAATGGATGTAAGGTCGGTGTGGATCAGGAACAGGACATTTTCTATGTCAGAAGCCCAATTATGGAACCCATTTTCTAAGGAGGTCAACTTAGCCCCATCCTTACCTAACTTTAGGCAACTCAGATTGCTTTATTTAGCTAAATCTTAAGAGTTTTAAAGTTTTATTCTGTTCTCTGAATGTCTTAAAGATTGCTTGTTGTCTTATTAATTTGATTATTTGTTTTAAAGTTGTGCATTATTTCAGTGGTCCTTTGGATAGAAGAAAAGTTGGTAAATGTGTTAGTAGACCATCAGTGGAATATTTTATTACTCATGTTTTTCAAATGAATTCTTAGAATGCTGTAACTATTGTGTTAGTCTCTAATTTATGATGGAATCATGTGGTTGTCCTGAAGGTGTTGGGTATAACACCCAGCATTATTCACCTTTGGCTATACAAGCCAGGGTTGCTGGGTGTTGCAGTCCAACAAATTTTGGAGACCCCCATGTCTCCAAAATTCCACACTTAATGCCTTGTCAGTTGCCATCCCCATATTCTAGATAGAATCGTAGAAGAATTGGAAGAGACCACAGGGGTCATCCAGTCCAACTCTTTGCCATGCAGGAACCCACATCAAAGTACTCCCAACAGATGACCATCCAGCCTCTGCTTAAAAACCTCCAAACAAGGAGACTCCACCACACTCTGAGGCAGCATATTACACTGCCAGACAGCTCTGACCATCAGGAAGTTCTTCCAGAGGTTCAGGTAGATTCTCCTTTCCTGCAGCTTGAATCCATTGCTCCTTGTCCTAGTCTCTGGAGCAGCGGGAAACAAATCTGCTCTCTCCTTCTTTCTCAAAGGCCCCTCCCTAAACTCCAAACCCCAGGATTCCATAGGATGTTGAAAGTGGTATAATAGCGCTATAAAAGGCTAGTGCAAAAAAGGCCTTAATTAACTTTAGGTTAGTTGGGGGCAGAGGTTTCCAATATAATTAAGAATCTGCATGTATCTGATCAGAGAGATGTTGATGATGTGTGTACTGATTCCTTTGTTCAGTTGCTGAATTATAACTGTGATTATAACTGTGTTCTTCATGCGGTACCAAGAATAATAAATTCTAAAGTTGCCACAAAATAGAGGCTTGTCAGAACACTGCTGTTCAATGTTCTCATTTAACTTTGTCTGAATAGCCACTTTAATAGTTAAGCAGAGTCTGGATAGCCATCTCTTAAAAATGTTAGAATTATGGGCTGCCTTCATTGGCAGTGGGCTAGAGTAGTTGACAAGTTGCTGAGTAAAGACTTCAGCCTTGCAGAACTTTTGGTGAGATATGATGAGATCTATCAACCTGACAACATGGATGAAACCCACAAGATGACATTTTTCCAGTTTGTCCATTTTCTTACTTTATCCAAAGAATATAAAAATGTGAAAACGTTCATGGCATGTATTCTGGTACCTAAGCTTCAAAGTGCTGATACTGAATGTCTCATGAACACAAGTGTCACAGTGAGGTCCATAACCAGTCACAGACTCATAGCTGAGTGAAAAGACAAATATTTCTGCTTCTATCCTAATATTGCATCACTTACTGAATGGGATTGAATGGGATTCAAAAAGCTGTCCATTTGTACTTGGAACAATAGCTACATCAGGGTGGAGAATTACCCTTTCCTGTCTAACTTAGTTTGTGCTGGTGTGCAAGTAGCACTCACAGAGCTTGAAAAAGTAGCCCTGCTGGCACAGGGACTCTTTGAATTGTAGTCGCAAAAGGTAATGTTTCTAATAAAGTGCCAATAAGGTGAGTGAAGTGTGGTAAAGTTGGCATGCACATTGAGAGCAGATAGAGAACATAGTATGTTTAATCAGAGTCCGCTACCTGGACTCAGTATGGGTTTTGATGGATTGGATTTCTATCCCCAAAGAATTATAAACCCATCTTGATAAGGAAGCTGTTTCTGCTCCATAGCAATGTACATCAATATTTAGCTGATCACCTTGCCTCTGACTATAAAATATATGCATGCAATTAAACATCATGGAATCTTAACTGGATTTTTACTGCCCCCCTCCAAATTATGGAAGTGTTAAGTGGAAATTACTTAGGTGGAATAGAAGTCATTCCATTACCATCTCTCTTGTCTCAGCCAGTTGAGGTAAACTGGAGTGGATGTTGAAAACTTCAGATTTTAATCATCATGAACTAGGTAGCAAGACAACAATTTAGAACCAGGAAAAGGGGTAACATTGTTTATCCTCTTGTTTCTGAAATGTTAATGGTCCTTCTGGGAAGGCAAGAAATGGTAAACAAATCAATAATTGGATTCTTGAAATAGATCACATACTACTGCCCTCCTCTCTCCCTTTCATTTATATTATCCCTTAAAAAGTGAGGCTGGACGGTACAGATAAAAGACGTGAAAATAGAAGTGTATCATGGATGCATTGTCCTCAAGAACACAACATTCAGATTATACTTTTCCATCCAAGGACTCTTTCATTGGGAAAAAAGATAATGTCAGAGATGAAATTCTCTCCAGTGCCTTGAAAAACAGTGATTCATCTCTGCCTTAGATTGCAACAGGAAAACTGAAATGCAAATCTTCATTTCTTTTATTCTATCATATAAAACCAAGAAAATTGAAAGGGTTTCTCTCCCAAGTGGATGAAATTATGAAAATCTCTTTTTAATTTCTGTATTTTTGGTGAACAGTTCATCAAGATGTTTTAGTCCATAAAACATTGTGTTTTGCAAGGAAAAAAAACTGTTAGAAAGAAAAAGTTTTTGTACTAAAAACAAGACTAAAACAGAAAATGAAAGGGCATAGGTCTTTTTGCTCATGTTCAGGGTGTACAATAATTTGCTGGAGTTTGACTTTATTTATTTATTTGATGGGATGTTTGTTCACTCAGGATAAGAACATTTGGAAATTTCTTTATAGCCCTACTGGGAGGCAATTCAGTACCAGTCAAATGTGGCTGAAAATGCCATACATAGCAGATGAAATTAAGGAATTGCTTGAAGTGTGAAGAGAGTGTGTACAGTGTCATAAAGAACTTCAAAGAGTAATTACTGGAAGGAAACTCAATTAGGTGGAAAAAACAACTGATAGTTCAATTAGGGAGAATCCAGAAAACCACTACAAAGCTTTTGCCATGCTTCATGTCTAGTTCATTTGAGAATTATAGCAGGCACTCCTTTTGTTTAGCTGTCTTGCAGAAAGTAAACACCACCGTGGTACATTAGCCCCTTTTCAAAATACATTAAAATCATAGAATCATAACATTAAACAGGGTCCAAAGGTTATATTTCAGTATAGAGGGAAATCTGCTCTTGTGCCCAACCTTAGTAGTCTGTATAATTTGGAGGACTGTACTTTGAGCAACTGAAACAAAACACAAACTGTTCTACAACCTAATGGATGAAAAAGCTTCTGCTGATATATGCTGGATACAGTCTAATGAGGCAGATAGTGCTTAGAGCTTAAAAGCCCAGCTCAGCATTCAGAGCTAATGAGACATTACAAAGGTGAGGGATACTAGGTTGTAGTCAGAAATGACAGTAGGATATGTGGTAGGACTGCTGGACTGGAGCCAAAGGTGGAACTGGAAGTGAACACTAGTAAAGCAGAGGACTGCAGTGATTTCAGTTAGAGCTTGGAAGGATGAGAGCAAATATATGGAATATGTGGAAGCTAGAGAAGGCAGAACCAAAAAAGGTGGGAGGAAAAGGTGGGGATATTGCATGTTTGTGTGTTCTGTTGTGTCAAGACAGCCAGGAAGAGAGGAGGACAAGGAAGTGGATAAAGAGACAGGATGACAGTTACATGCTTGTAGATGTGACACAGGAAAAGATTCACTGCTTACTACACTTAGGAAACTGTTGTTTTTGTGTACTTTCAAGTTGTTTCCAACTAAGGGCAACTCTAACCTGAACCTATTTTTCTGAGGTGTGCCATACCCCAAGTCACCCAGTGGGTTTCCATGGTCTCCAGAGTTGTAGTCCACTGGCCATATTGGCTCTCACTTTAGAAATACCTTTGTTATATCGGTAGTTTTCAAAGTAACTGTGTTAGTCTCTTGCAGCATAAAAATGAGGAAGGAAAGGGGAGAAAATACTAATTGGTCTCTTTTCTTTCCCCATCTTCCTTCCTCATTTGTTATAATAGTCACACACAGCATCAATTGTTTGATATCCACCCTTGCTGCATAATTCTGGCCCTTTGAAAACCTGTTAGGGAAGAATCAGAAAACCTGATTCGATCTGGAACAGGACAATATTGGAAATGTGGTGTCAGCTCAGAACAATATACCACATGTGGTGGACTTGTCGAAAAGCACGAGAATATTGGAATGGTATACATAAAACAATAGAAAAAAAATTCAAATCCAATATACCATGACCCCAGAAACATACCTACTAAATATACTAAGTGAAATAGACAATCAGATTATTAAGAAATATTGGAGAATCCTACTTTATATGATAACAGCTGTAAGAATAGAATATGCAAAATTATGGAAAAACAAAGATGTTCCTAAAATTGAGGAATGGTTACACAGTTTACTGGAGATGAAAATAGCAGATATACTATCTCAAAAATTGAAAAACTCAACAGAAGAGAACATAAATAACAAATGGCCTCCAATTGATACTCATCTCCAACGTAACAACTGAAATAGGATTAGTTGATACAATAGACATCCATAGGAAAATATAAAAGGGGAAAATTACTATATTAGGATCTGAGGTTGTTAAAACATCTATAGTTGAGTTATCATTAGACTACTTTGAGGTTAAGGATCTGGAGTAAATGTAATAATTACAAATGTAGAAGTACACTTATAAATGAAACAAAGAAATACACTACAATGTTAGGTCGAAATGTTGGAAGATTAAGAAAATGTGGTAAATTCAGATACGTAAATAGAGAAGTATGGTTGTTACCTTCTCTTTTTTAAAATTTGATCATTTTGTATATAAAAATGATAAAAAAGAGAAAACCTGGGATGAAAGAATAACAGTGCAGTTTTTGCCCAGTAGTCACATGTCATATGGGTTTTCATGAAGTTATTCTGTGCAGAAATATCTGTGGGTTCTTTGTTTGACAAATATGAGGGTGTACTCAAAACCCCATGTTGAGCAGGGACGGCTACACCATCATGCCTGTTTTTCTTTTTCTCTGACTGGAATAGCCACTTCTTTTTAATCCCACTATAGCACCCTGGCTCCCTCCTTTCCATTAACCCCTGCTTTCCCTCTAAAACCACCACCTTAATGGATAAAGAGCAAAGCTTATCAATGGTTATTCAAAAGGGATTGATAATCTATGGTAGCATGTTCTTATAAAAGTAGAACTGAACAAAAATATTCTGTTGAGGCAGAAATTACAAAAATAGAATGAAATCTTTATTAAAATAAAACACAGGGGGAATATTCAAGAATATTCAAACAACACTTTCCCAACGATGCTTAATTTCTTCGAATCACCACAGTATTCAAGAAAAGAGCTTTCACATATACACACAGACCTTTGGCTCCCCTTAGCATAAAAGTGTATTTCCCAACTTAGAGTCTTTCTTTCCAGGCTCTAGAGCTTTTTCAGGCTCTGACTTAAAGTTCTTTCTAAGGATCTCACTGAAGGAAGCTAGAATCCAATTAACACTCCTTGTATATATGCTTTCTGCTGTCTTACGCACAGCCCTCCCTCTTGCCTGGGCTGGGTTTTGCTCAAACAGAGCCAATCTGGTTATTTGACCACCTGTTACGACAGCTGCTTTGCTAGCCACATCCCCAGGCTCTATCACACCCCACAAGTATCATGCTAAAAAACTATTCCTCTCCAGAATAATTTCCAGAACACTCCTGGATGTGTGAATATGGTTGGGAATTGCATAGAAATAGCCCTTTTCACTGTAGTGGGGGAGAAAACAGTTGAAATAATTCATCCTCTCTTATGAGGATGAAATAGTTGGATATTTACATTATCAATATACTCGATATGTAAAGAAGTATGTTTGCACATCTTGGTCTCACCTCTACCTTTGCACATCCATTTGAGATCCTGAGATCTTCCTGCTGTAAGAGTCAAAAGACCGGTACATTTTTTTTTTTTTTTGGTCCACAGCAGCAATATTATTGAATAATATTTTTGCATATCACATTTTCCTGCAAAAATCAAGTTTTTATGTAAGAAACCATTCTCTCTCTCTCTCTCTTCCCTGCCTCCCCCAAAAAAATCCAGAAAGAATCATACTAAAATGCTCAAAAAGTCTTCTAATCTTGCATTGTGTGTGGCACGGAGAGTTTTGACTTTGTTTCATTTTATATGTGAAAACTAAATTAGCATAGTCCCTGTGAAGTGCTGTAAATCCAGTCAGGAGAGCTGGTGCGATCAGTTTCTAGTCACACATACAAAACTAATATGCATATAGCAGTTGTTCTGCGTACACAGATACCATATTCACTTTCAGCTTAAAACAGGAGTAGGGAATTTCTGGCCTTTGGTCTATTCAGTCTGGTCTATCTGTTTTGGAGTACAAGCTCCATAATCTTTTATCAGTGGTTAGGATTAGATATTGAAATCCAAAACATCTGAAGATCACATGTGGGATCCATCAATATAATCTGTTTCACTCTCAGTCTATGTTCAACCTATGCATACAAGGAAAGTAAGAATTAATTTTTATTGCATATGCAATAAATGTCAAAGAAATCTAACTATTCTTTCAACCCTTCAGTTTAGCACTGAGGAAAGTACTGCTGAGTACTGTTTACCATTCAATGCTGTTTGACTCCTTTGCTGCTGTTGAGCAAGGCATCCCACATGTTTGTTTTTTTTAAAAAAAAAAAACTTAAATGCATTCATTTTGCATGCCATTTTCCCTGCCAAATATGCTTCAACACAAACTCTAATTCATGTTCACTCCTGGGTGAAAACACGAAATGTCCTAACAAGGACACTGGTTAAGTAACAATTTGGATGGTGATTCTTATGATGTGAACATCTGTCCACTTGGAACCGGACTGAGAATTCTGTTTTTTGTTAAATGTCTGATACCTTTGATTTTATTTTGGATAACGTAGAGTCTTTAGTCATCATTGAGGCAGTGCTCCATATGAAACTAAGAGGCATCAGTAGAGGCTCTTCTGGAAACAACCATAAATGAAAGAGGAAAGTTTCAAAATAAACTTGGCTTGAACACAGAGAAGCAAGAGTCATGAGTGGGCTTTGTTCAACATGAACACACTGAATCCTTTATGAGATTATTGAAAATTTTGCACAGTGTTTGTGTAGTCCTAGATAGAACGTTTGATTCAGAATGTAGCTGTCACTTTCCTGGGAAGCCAAGCACACTGGATGCCTGTAATTACCTTTATATGCAGACATGTGCCAAACCATCTGGGTATGTCAAAACCAGCGGGGCTGCAATTGTGCGATACTGGCTGGCAGGCTTAGCGTTATTCCAGGTGCTGACTGTAGTGGGTTTAGTGACGTCTGAGGGTCAAAGAGATGAAAAAGACTAGCACAGGAGAGCTAAGATAAATTCAACCACCTGCTAGACCTTCATAAATGTTTGGAGGGAACAACAAAGAAACAGTAATTAGAGTTCTGCTTAGGTTCTTTTAAAGATCTAAGGTAGAATAAAACTACTGATTCAATTACACTCTCATAATTTTCTACTCCTAACTGGCATCAGGAGCTTTCTTTGTATCCTTATACTGGAAAGAAGTTAGCATTTACACACTTTACACTTTGATCACAGACAGGGCATTGGCTGTAGATAGATTCCAAGAGGTGTGTAACATCAAACTAAAAAGTCATGCCTAATGGCTGCTATTCTTTTAACAGCATCTGTTTCCACAGGAGCAAACTCCAGTTCTTATAAATGGCCTAAAATTCCCAGCATTTCTCTGAAAATGAATGTTTCAGAGATTTTTTAAGTCTATATGTGGCTTTCTTTAAACAAGAAAAAACAAATGTTCAGTTCATAATGCAGGGCTTGCATTGGGCATAGTATGTGCAGAAGCCATGACATCAGTAGCAATGATGGTAATGGTGATGGTGATAATTTAGTGACTCCCAAATTTTGGCTTCAGAAAGTAGAAGTAATTTGTAATTGACATAGTTTTGTTGCTTTGGTGTCTTTTTTCACAGAGTGGTTTTGTAAAAATATTGACAGTCATCTCTAACCCTAATTCTGCATGTTGTAAGAGAGAAACAAAACTCAGAAAAATGGAGGGGGGATGAATATCCAGCCCTAATGATCATCACAACGAGTGATTGATTGAAGCCATCTACCTGTATTTTCTTAAACTCTTTGTGTAGCAGGACGATGAAGATTTTCTCATGCAGCAGAATCTCAGAGCTCCAGATACTCTGAAGCACAAACTATCCAAAAAACTTACTATGCTCATGAAAAAAAAAAAAAATGGGGTTAACTCTAACTTTACTGTCTCATTATTAATTTTCAGTGCTGTCAGCTCATTGCGGAAGCTGCTGTAGTAGTCCATGTTACACCAAGTGGCCAGCATCCCGGTTGTCACTTATGTATGTCTACATACAGCTTTTTGGTTGTTGATTTTCCCTTGCTTGCTGTCCAAAAACCTCCCAGACCTGTGAGCTGTCAAGCCCCAGAAAGGTCTGCTGCTGATCCTTCTTACCCATGGAAAGAGAAGGGAAGATGAAGGTGATTTAGACTATGAAGATCCAGCATGTCTGAGATTCTGGGGAAGAAAAATGTGGAGACACTCAATTTGTGGACTCTTTTATTTATCCGCCTCAGCTGGGCTGAGACCAGATGCTACTGGTGGTGGTAAGATGTGGAGTTAGATGTGGGGAGCTGTATATACATGTAGGATCTCAGCCTTTGTTACTGACCTCCAGAATAAAATATATATTTCTGAATGTAAAATATGGATTGCCATCAATTATTTTACCTTTCACATCTTGTTCCAGTTTCTCTTTTGTCTTGTTCCAGTTTCTTTTTTGCCTTCAGTTATCTGTTCCCTTTATCAGCTGTCCTCAAATAATCTTTTTCTTCTGCATTATACAATTCCCCTCCCAAAGACTGCAGATGACTACTTCAAGAAACTCTTCTATCTTGGCAAAATTGAAAGAGATGCATGAAAATGCTAATATTTTGTTCAATATGCTATGCCCAAGATGTCCCCGATATTTTCTCCTAGAGAAAACTCCAATGAAGCTGAACAACATAGCGAGTGTATCTCATACAGGTCCTCATCTGCACATGAAAATACCTATTATACACATATTTATCTACCCATTGAAAATAGTACTTCAGTAGTTCATGTTTGGAGCAGACTTAATTACCAAGATCTATGCCTTTTGCCTTAAAGTACAGCTGTGCACCTGGGTTTGGTTTTGTTACCCCAATTTAGCAATCTGGAAAACAGCAAAATTAGGCTCAGACAGCTTAGAGTGAGCTATAAGAACTGGGTGGGAGGATAGGGAACTAGGAAGAATTAATTAAACCATTCATGAAGCCTTCGCTCATCCATTCAACAATGTTCTTCAAATGATTGCTCAGTTAAATGAGAACTAGCAAAGAACACAGATCAGACTGGAGCAAAGCATGGTGTGACTCTCACCATCCTGCGCTTGAAGAACTGACTACAAAACATTGATGTGATGGTATCTGTAATTAGAAGATAGATTTGTCATTCATGGAGCTCCTCTCACCCTGGCAGTTTTCCATATGTGAAAAAAACATGTAATATAGCAAACAAAACAAGACCCTGAGGACATATTGCCTGCCTTTCAGTAATCTGCCAAATTGTTCACAAAATATCCAGGTAGGTCAAATTCTATACTGGTCACTGGGAGGGGACATTTCTTGACCATGAAAGATACATTAATCCTACCAAAGTCCAGTTTGAGGTAAAATTCATGCTTGGGTCAAATCTGATGAACATTCTTCTCACAAAGCAAAATTATCTGTTCTTCTGGAGTGTCCTACTTACCTATTGTAGCAGTAGATGTTATCTACAGGACAGCTTCTTAAAGAGTAGAAAGTATGCGAGCAACACAAAGGCTACTAATTAGTTGAATTATGTGCTTAAGAAGAATACAATACAGCCTAATGTGCATTCACAAATTTTCAGCTGTAAGTCTCACACAAGTATTGTTTTACTATATTCTGCTTTGCTCAACTTCCAATTTCCAACATATCTTATTCCTGACACTTCTTGAAATGTGCTCAGATTGGTGTACAGCGTAATCATAAAATTGCACACAATAAAAGCCATCAGCTAGCACAACATGCAAGTATGTTTGGCCATCTCTCTTTGTCCTTCCAGTCAGAAATACAACCACTGAAGAATGGAATTATACACTCTATATCCCAGCCAAACAGCCCAAGAAGATACCATATTTTATGATATTGAAAGCTTAAAGAGATTCAGGAGAATTATGGGTAATCTTGATGTACATTTCCCAGTCCAGAGTGACTAAGTGTTCGTATCTTTGGCTATTTGTGGCAGGATCTGAAGCAATGTCACCATCCTTCTTCTCTTCCTCCAGTCTTTGTAGCTACTCTGCCCTTATCATTGACCTCCCTGCTGATCACATATACTTCAAGCAAATTTGCAAACACAATGGCCTTTCCCAAAGAATCCAATGTCTTGCTTGGCCCAGTTCCAGGTCAATAAGTAATCAATTACTAATAAGCAGTCTGGTCACTTTTTCCATCTGCAATAATGGCACACAATATCATATCAGGGAATAGCACTATGGTCTGGCAGACATTACAACTTCATGGCTACTTCAGTGCCAGCTAAACAAAGCATTAACATAGTGGCACAGCTGGTTAAGATGACAATATAGTCATGCAAAGAGAGTCAGCTATTCAGAGTCATAAAGAGAGATGCAAACTGGAACCACAGAGATATTGTTGTCTTGTCTTTGTCTTACCTCGTTAGGAAAAAGTGGGCTGACATGTGCTATGTCCTCCCCCTGCCGTGGTGTCATGAAAAGGGACTGAGAATTCTCGCCCAATGCATGAGCAGAGCAAGAACCCAGGTCAATGAAATGAGTTATAGATTTATGTTTACTTTGTATAGCTTGGCTGGTGATACTGTCAATAAGCTGTGACTGAATTTGTTGTATCTTAAATCTATGCCTGAAGGAGTAGATCCAACATCATATTTTTGCACCACATGCAATTAAAGTTTCTTATTTATAAGAAAGCTTAACTTCTTCTAACCCCTTAAGCTACTCAGTTTTGTGACTGCTTGGCACATGCATTCTGTCTCTGTGAAAATGGGGAGGAAAACACTGAGTCCTAGCCATTATTCTATCTCCCAGGGGGACAAAAGAGTAGAAGAAACAGACATGCAGGCAGTTAGCTTCTGTCAAGAAAGAAGGAGGTTCAATGGGAAGTGGTGGCAGATTTTAGGGGAACCGCATTTTTCCCATTCAGTGGAAGGAGCAAAGAGAACAATTACTCATGCTACCACAGATGCAAAAAAGAGCAGCAGCTTTAAAGTTAAGGGTGAACTGTACTTGGCAGGAAACGTGTTGGAAGGAAAGAATTTGAAGATTGTTGAGAATAATGAGAAGGAGGCATGCTGGTAAACCTAGTCAGTCACTGGGGCACTAATAATGATTACCAATCTGGTGAGCATGTTCTGACTTTATGGTAACCCTCCTGACCTAAGATGCCTATGCTTAGACTACAGCTGGCATCCTGTTAGTGAAATATGCATGTAGAGGTCATACTATACATGCAGAGTGAATTATTTGCCTTAGAACAATGGATATATTCTGCTGATCATGGAAGAAGCAAAGTTGTGCACAGCAACACTGTACACTGTGGTTATGCATTGTAGTTTGTGGCAGTGCATTGTGCATTGCACATTGCACAATATAACCCAGTCATCACATGTGTTGCATAATTCTGTTGTTCTCTATGGGGGCTGTGTAGTGCTTGTGCAGTGTACCTCCACATTTAGATATTTATGCTATCCTGAGGAAATGATGGATTGTAACCATTATGTACTCTGAATGTGTTTCTGAGTATACTTTCTAAATATGCAGAGGATGACTGTAACAAAACATATTTGCAATCACTTTTCAGTCATTGCTACCTCCTCCTTCCATTGATTCACCACAGATCAAGGTGAGAGAGGGCCTTCATGATATGTAGGTCCAGTTACACCAAGTGCAGCAGCACAATGTAGCATGTGCTGCCCTCCACAAGACAATGCTGGCACCAATGTCTGGTTTTGAAGGACCCTTTGAGGTCCTGTCTTCCAAATGCCTGCATCTGAGAGGCCCTTCCTCAGAGGCGGTATTGTCGGTTGGGTTCTCCAAGAGAATTCCTGAACTGTGACAGAAATATAATAAACAACCCAGAGCTAATCACATTGTGACAACAAAAACATTGAAGATCCCCTGACGCACAGATCGACATTCTCCAAACAGAATAGCAAACTGTTACCCTGATTTCTGGGGTTCCGTGAGGGACACATCAATGTGCTCCAAATAATGGGGAATGGGAATTAGACAAAGTACAAGCTATAGCAATGCAAGAGGCAGGGCAATGTAACGAGATCTTGAACCCAATGTTTACGGGGTCAGACTGAGTCACAAACCAAGCAGAAGTAAATTACAATTGTTATTTATTGAAAGACAATCACAATGCACATACACATTCACTCACTCAGATCTAAAAAGATAAAAGGGAGGAGGTTTGATAGAGGATTTTGAGAGGGATTTTTCAGAGGAAATACTACACCTGATCCTGTAGCCCGGGTAGTCAGAAGAAAGTCAGTTGGAGCGATGATTCTCAGCATGTGGAAGCTGAGGGGAAGGCTTGGCAAACAGAGTGGCAGCAAGGCGGGATGGAAGCCAGGAGCGATCCAAAGAAGCACTCAAAACCAGAGGTTCTTATAGGGGAAAATGTGCCTGTAGGGTTGTCCATTCCTGGGGAAAACAGTAGGTTTCGGGTTGGAGACAAAGCCTCTGAAAGGTCAGTACTTAGAATGATTGGGTTTTGACAGAGTTGTCAATAGCGCAGACAGTATGCAAATGAGGAGTGCTTGACAGCTATTCGGATGCCCTAATCTCTCCAAGCTGCCTGCTTGAGGCAGAGAATCTTTCGTATGCTTCGCGCATACTTAATGTAGTTTCAAATTGTACTTGCCTGGAGGTCTCCGGAAGCTGCATTCTGGCAAATTACTGGCCTGCCTGAATTTATCTTGTACTCTTCAGCTATTTCGGCCATGTCCATGTGCATGCTTGTCCGGGGGCCTCGCAAGCACGTGGAGAGGAATGGTTTGGAATGGCCAATCTCTTGATATCAAATTATATTTAGTAAATCCTGGGCTCGGACTATAAGCTACAGTAACAAAACATTATATAAGCCTAGCTAACAGTGTCAGGACAGACACAGTTTGGGAAACATAGGTAGCTATGTTATACTGACTCAAATCAGTTTCTTCTTCTTGGTAACCTGGACTGGCTATCCAAAATTTCTTTGCTGTACCTAGATATCAATGGTCTTTCATAGTATCAAACAGACCCAAACATTCTAAGTTCTGAAATCAAATGTTGAAAAGGAAATGGTGGTAAGATCTGAGGCTCTTGTTTGCCATGGATGAACTATGACAACACCTGTTCTTGGGTCATCGAATGGATGTTGTTGTGCCTCTGGGCAAAGCTGGAAGTAGCTAACTGAATGCTTTTGCCAAATCCAGATCTCTCTAATGCAAGCCAGACTTAAATCCTGCCTAGTGGTGAGTTTACTGTTTAGCAGCTTGGAATTCAGAAGCAGCATTCATAATCTTGATGAATTACTGACATTCCTACTAGAACTATCATGTCAAAGGAAAAACTGAAAGGTGAGGTAGTATGCAAGTATTTCTAAACTATCTTCCCTAAACTACATAGCTTACATGGTGATATCTCCCCACACTCAGGACTCGACATCCTGTGACACCATCAATTCTAATATTCCTTTCTTCATTAATGTGGTCATCCAAAGGCTCTGTCAATGGGCAAATTGAAAAGCCAAAAGATCAAACTTTGTTAAAACCAAGGCATAATGGAACAAAAGATAACTTTAAATTTTAATAAACTAAATATTCCATAAGCTAAACTCCAGTGGCTATCCCAAGGGTCTTTTAACTGTCTACTCTGGGTTTTTTTCCCAATCCTGAAACTTCATTTGTAGATTTCCCCCCTCCTACATGAGTATACAAAGAAGCTCCTCCTGACATATTCTGAACATTCAAAGGATGTGGCATAGGAAGTGGTCACAACAACATCAGAGCGGAGCTAGGTTGAGATCCAGTAAGCACACTGATGGATCTCAAGTTGTAGGGACAGGGTGGAAGATGCAGCTTTCTCTCTTCTTCCTCGCCAGGTTGACAACAACAGTTGAGAGGCTCACAGAGACAACTCTGGAGTTTTTGTTTTGTGTTTGTGTTTTTTTATCTACAATTTAGCTGCAAGGTGCACCCATATATGTTATGGCCATCCTTGTCTATCAAGGAACAATGTTCACCTTCCCCCATTGTAAGATGCTAACTGGATATACAAGGGGAGCTAGAATAGACCTAGACACATGCACCACTCAGTGGGCAAGATGATGAAGCTGTGATACTCCAACTGCTGTTGCACACTGAGGGCAAGGAAAGTTGTACAAGGAAATGCAGAATGCCTTCTTCTGTAATGTACTTAACCAGGAGTTAATCCTCAGTATGTCACTAACTAAATTTTAACCCTAGTCTGCAGAACTCTGTCATGCCTTGGTGCAATGCACTGATGGTGGTCTGAGCACCTCTCATGTTCTAAAAGTCCTAAGCCCAGATTGTTTTTCCTGTCATTTGTCATTGATCTTACTGCTGCCTCTAGATGTCTTTTTATTAATCCTCTTTTGCAGACAACTTCTTACGATTCCTTAATATAGTCCTTCCCATTTTTGTGTGATGATTTTGTCTTGGACACATAAGATACATTTTTAAGAGTTTGCCCTGAAACAATATTAGCAGAGAAAACCTGTCCTTCAGACAGAAATGTATGACATTTATATAAGATCAGTTTTAGATCTGTTTACTATGGGTGAAGAATGGCTTTCAGGGTGCCACCCTGTGGTTAAAATATAAAGTCCTGCAAAGGCAACAAAGTTCTAAGCAATTGCACAAATAATTAGTTCCCCATTCAGCACTTTACTGTGTTTTTCAGGTATATTGAACTAAAGCTTTTTTTTAGACAAATAGCATATACAGGATTTTTTAATCTGATCTACATCTAAGGTGTTTTTTTTAATCTTTATAAATCACCATCACAAGGGACAATTGATTAATAGTGGGGCACATAAGGATGCTAGAAGGGCTTTTCTATCTATGCATTTATTATATATATAGGCTCTGCTCTTCTAGAACTGAAAAGGTGGCAAAGTATTTAGCCCCACCAAACTGGATTGTTTGAAGCCTTAAGCATGAGTAGCCAGTCTAATTAATTGCCCAAGAAAGAGAGCGTCCTGGCACTGCATTATATGTCTTGCTCTATCTCAATTCCAAGTTATCCTTACTCAATGAATTATTCATATCTGCATGTCTTACCTTAGATGTATTTGACTCTAAGTGTGTTCATGTGTGCATGTGTATATGCACATGTGTGCACCCATTTGAATCAAACTCAGAAAACTTTAGAATAATGTTTCATTATGAATTTGGGTCAAAGCTCTGAGTCAGTTCATACTTTTTCATCTAAATGAATTTGTGCAGCCACTCAGAAAATATATTTAGATCTAGATCAAGATACACACACACACACATCCTTTTGTGTTGTTAGTGGTTTATTATTTAGCTAGACTACAATGCCTTCAATGGAATGCATCTTGAGTGTCAGACTCTGTTTTGAAAGACAACACTGTGACAAAGTCTGAGTGGGGGGCTTAGCAACAGAGCCACCTTAGCAACCCAGAGGGTTCAAATTGATCGACTGGTGCAAATGCAACCCCAGGCTAGCCAGAGGGAGGGGCTAGATGGGGGGAATGAGCAACAGAAATGCAACTGAAACCAGCTGAGGTTTGGAACAGAGTTGAGAACTGGAGAACAGAGTTGAGAGTTGATGTAGAGAGTTGAGTGTGGATGTGAGAAGAGTGTGTGTCTGGATTTGAGAGACAGAGAAATGTTGTGCTGGTTTATGAATCCTTACTTACAAAATATCTATTACCTTGACAGTGTGTTAAATAAAGATTTGTTTATATTTTTATAAAGAGCAGTCTCAAGAGAGTGGCATTGCTCTGTACTGGGTTTCACATGCTACCATCAATACCCCAGTCACTGGAGAGTTAAATCACTGTTTGTCCTTATATCTGAAAAGAGTGAGGACTTCGGGAAAGCTGTAGAGGGAGATACACTGGCAGAAGAAGCCAGTGGGGGACACAGAGTAAGAAGGGCCTGCATTCTCTAGAGAGGGGGAATAGGGACAGATCTGAGTGTCATAGCTCTGGCTTGATCCAGAGATCTCCCTGGCTGTTCAGACCTGGACATAAAGACATGCTAAGCTGGGCAGACCCTGGGTTTTCACAAACACTACTTTGTGGGTACATCTCTGTATATACTTCAGCAGAACAGACTTTGTAGGCATGTAAAAATTACATATTTAATGTTTAATATTGTTTGGAGCAGGGACATGATGGAGGGCTATGGAAAGGGTCTTTAGCCCATATTACTCACAACTATCTTGAAGAGAGATACCTATTATATGTGCTTCAGAAAAAAAGGGCAAAAAGATTATTCATTAGGTTGTTAGCTGGGTGATGCCCAGTGCATTCCAGAAGACTTCACTGAGAATCTTCAGAGTGTCATTGCTTTCCATGATGAAGACACAGTTGTATACATCAATATCAAAAAAGGTAAAATGAAATCTTTGCTTGAACTTGGGCTTGCTCTGCATAAATACGTATATAGATATACCTGGAAATTGTAGGTTTCCTGTGAATATTACCTATTACATTATTGGAAGAATACATACACAAAGCCTTTATGAGTACTGCCAACCATGGTCTAAGCTGCAGAGAAAGAGATCACTATCTACAAATGGTTGTATTCCTCTATCTGACTAGTTTTAGCCACTCTCCTTTTTTTGTTGGTTTGATTATAATTCCCAGGGATCTAATGAAATCGTGTCATTAATGTGTGAAGATATTGTATAGCATGAGGGAGAGAGAGAGAAGAGGGAACACATGTGAAAGTCAAAGTGCCACCACCCAAAATCTAACACTATAAATGATAAAACATCCAAAAGATAGTGACAAAAGAGAAGGGTGGAGAAAATGGCATAAGTCGCTTAATCAACAATTGACCCAGCACTTGTCTTCACTCCCAAGGCTTCCTTTTAACTCACTTATAAGAACTATACATTGTATTGTACATTGGAATAGTTAATCAGCCCATCCTAGCCTTCCTGGTTTTAAAATGATTTTCCATATAATGAAGCTAGTTTATCTGCAAAAAACATCTCCTACCAGAGGTGTTATATACAGAACCATGAAGATGCCATCTGCAGCTCAGTCCTGGAGCTGAGTAAGCTGTAATAGTTCAAGGACTAATATGTGCAGCAGACAACTAAACAAGGCTCATGGCTGATTAGTTTGATTAACTGAGCCCCCTTCAGTTAAATCTACTGTATAGTTATATCCACATAAAGACACTTCCAGTTGCATCTTTTATTCAGTTACATGTACTAAAAATAATGTCAAGGTTAAGTATTTGGAAATACACCACTTCCAGACATGAATGTTTTGGAAACATTTGTTTCCCAAGTATGCTGTTTGTTAAAGTGCATGCTTTGTTTTCAAATGTGTTGCTTTAAAATGAAGCACAGATTTTCCACAATTTATTTTCTCAGCACATGCTGTGGGAGGAAGGGGGTCCTCTGGTATCATAATACAGCATTTTCAACATGGAAGTCTCCCTTCTACATTTGGAATTCTCCATCAGAACACATCGATAGCGGTAGCAGTATTCATTGGCTGACGAAACTTGCTGTCTCAGGAAAAACAAGATTGCATCTTCCCCTCTTGGGCCATTTCTGCACTAGACTATTATAGTGCTAGTATTCCACTTTCAGCATCCTGTGGAATCCTGGGGTTTGCGGTTTAGGAAGCGGCATTTAAAATTCTCAGTCAGAGAGCTCTTTGGCCTCAGTAAACTACAAACCCCAGAATTCCAGAAGACGTTGAACATGGAATAATAGCACTATAACAGTGTAGAGCAGAAATGGCCTTAGTCTGATGTTAGTAATGTGGTCATATTGTGCATAACAACCTGGAATCAGCAAACTACTTCATGGGGTGCAGAGCAAGTTGTGTGACCCACAAACCATTGTCTTCCATTAGAGGGGGGTTGCTGAGGATCTCTTTCCTATCCATCTTCTCTCAGAAGTGATGTAAATTTTAGCTAATTTCATGTCCACACATAGGAATGAAACATTTTGAAAGCTTTTACCCCATGATGAAATTATATGAGCTTTGTTCATTCTTTAGTTTTTTCCATATTTTTGTCAAAAAAAATAGCAAAGCCCTTTTGTTCAAAAACTGAGTTTTTCTGCAAAGTACATGTTTTCGTGTAATATATGTTTACATTTTAAAAAAAGCACCCATGATTTTTAAAATTATTATCTTTGATGCTAAACAAAAAGTGTTGTCATCCTGTTCATACAGAGGCAAAAAATCTTACAGAGATAGGTGATATTCTAATGGGATATCTCAATATAGCAAAATATGTTTTCTCTCAGCAATAAGTCTTCTCTCTGAACCTAAGAAAAATTGTGAATATATTAAATACCTTCATCTTATTTACTAGTTTGTTAAGGACCTCCCTTTCTATTGTGCTTCAGTTTTTCTGCAAAGCACAATTTATACTGATGGTACCATGTAAGTAAGATGTTAAGGATAATCTTTCTTTCCCTGAATTTTGCTGTGTACAGCTGCAAACAAAATCCAGGCAGAAGCAGTTCTTGCCAGCATGACTATTTCTACTACCTTTTTCTATTTCTCCCTGACTTTCCCTCCCTTTTCCCACATACAACTCTCTGCTTCAGGTCTGGCTGTGCCTCATAGTTTCTCCCTGTATTTCCAGCTATATGACTGAAGCCTTTAATTTATTTTCCACCAAGTGCCTCTGCTTCTCTCTTTTTGTGTAATTCATACCATACCCTGCCTGCTGTCTTCTGTTATTTAATTCTGTAATGCTTTCTGGGACACAAACCACTCTGTGCCACATTGTATTGTATCGGCGCAGTGCATCTTTAATAAAGTTGTTCTCAAATAACATTCCAATAAATGGAACATACCTGTCGGGGGATGTGCTGCTGCATATCAACATGAAAAACGGTGCAGCATAATGGGATACCAAGTGAATGGAAGGGATAGGTGTGGGGGTGGTGAGGAAATTGCTACTTCTGTTTGTGCTTTTCTGTGCCAGTCCACTCCCACCCACGCGTGTGTGCAATCATCCAGTGCCTTTTGCTTGTACGATTGTGTGTCTCTCAGTTTTGAGCCTTCCTGGGTTAAATTGTCAACTATAATTATTTACAACACATCTCTGGAAAGGTATGAAGACTAATTCAGGGAGAAACTGTCAAATGGTAACAAGTAGCATGCAAAGAAAAGCCTGGAAGTATTTTGTTCAGCATGAGTGAGATTTATCATCAGAGATGGGGCACTTGAGCAAAATTCAAATAGCAAAGAAAGAAAGAAAGAAAGAAAGAAAGAAAGAAAGAAAGAAAGAAAGAAAGAAAGAAAGAAATCGGTGTTTGTTTCTCTATCATACATATTTTGTACTAGAATCCAACCATATTTTCAGTGAATTTGCAAAAGAACACACCAATTAATCTGTAAATAGAAAAGGTAAAATAAGTGACAATCACAAATTGATAAAAACATTTTCAAAGGAAGTCACACCAATCGAGCACTTCTATGTATTGACTGACAACATTCAGGAACCCCCTTAGAAGTATTCCCATCATGTGAATAGGAAACACATGGATGCAGAAAATTCGCCTTCTCTGTATGTTCACTGGATGCCTGAAGGGAGCATCATCCACAGAGTTCTACAAAGGCAATGACATCTCCCTTCAGGCATGGCAATAAACATGTGAGCAAGACGGCTAGATCTTGCCATAACTCCCTCTGTATATTCATAAAAAACACCTGCCTGAATTAAGTTCCTTTGAAAACATTGACCTGGTTCCTAAGTTTCTCCTCTGTTCAGGTAAAGGTGTGTGTACACACTGCTACTCCTTCCACAAGTTCTTGAAAACCAAGGAAGATAACTTCTGAATAGTGCTAATGTTTTAAGATCTACAGCTTAAAGAGAATGAGGTAGTAGCTGTAGCAATCCTGGGCAGTACATACAAACTATGTCTTATTTGTGAATGTCTCCTCCTCTAAAAACTGTCCATGTATCACAGCTTAAAAATGATAAGTTAAAAATAACATAGTCACTTACAACAAGTTATTGATTCTTAACAAATTGCATTTTTGGAAAACGTTGTGTCACATGGTAACAAAGTTACTTCATTGACATGGCAAGTAAAAATCTAGTTACTTTTAAACATAACAGAACATTTCTAAGCCTTTTACAGGCGGTTTGACAGGTTTTTTTTCTTTTAAAGATTTAACAACATTTTCTCATGGCTGGAATTCTGTTGCTTAGCCCAACTAGAGCAGAACCATCAAATCAAATGTTGAATGATGAGTCAGCACTTTGATAAATTATATTGTTTCAATGGATCTATTCTAGCTGGGATTTAAGGCTATGTTTCTCGCTCAAAAAATAATGAAAAAACTATTGATATGCTTATTTTATTACATAAAATCTGTTGATAAAAAATAACTAAACATAGATTTTTAAATATTTTTAAACACTGTAATGAATAATAACAGTCATTTACTTTTGAAAGCAACATTTCAAGTTCTGCTATGTGCTCAGCACTAACAAACCAGACAGAAGCTTTTTTAAATCTTCTCCTCAATTTTCTACATATAGTGATTTTTTTTTTTTGATTTACATGGGATACAGATGTGAGATTAACTTAGACCCTTTTCGCACGGGCCTTTTCTCGCGCGACAGCCCCGTGAGCCTCGCGGGAGTGGGAGCTTTGCTCCGCACGACGCACTCCCACTTCCGTCGGGCTCACGGGACTGAAGCGGCGCGAGTGCGGGTTTTTTTGATTTTCGCTTCGAAGCGAAAATCACCCACGCTCGCGCAACGCTCCCGGCACCCGCGCGCACTTACCTCTCGTGCGGAGCGTCGGGAGCCGGCCGGGTCGCGCTTCCTTCCCTCCGCCCCTGCGGAAGGAAGGGACGGGGCGGGGTGCTAGCGCGACGGACGCGACACGTCCTGCTTCGCGCGCATGCGTGCGGGGGGCGGACATGACAAGCGCCTTTCTCGCGTGCGCGGGGGGGTGGAGGGGACAGGCTCCTTTCTCGTGCACGCGGGGGGGATGGAGGGGACAGGCTCCTTTCTCGCACGCGCGGGGGGGATGGAGGGGACAGGCTCCTTTCTCGCATGCGCGGGGGGGATGGAGGGGACAAGCTCCTTTCTCGCGCACGGGGGGGGGGAATGGACGGAGGCTGCCGCTTCCCCGCTCGTTCCTTCACCTGCGGAAGGAAGGAGGGGGGAAGCGGCAGCCTCCCGGAGAAGGCTTCTTGCGCGAGCCGCCCTCCTCCGTCGCGCGAGCGCCGGCGCTGTGAAAAGGGCCTTAGTTTCAAACGAAGTTGTGATGGGCATCTCTCAGCCTGAACTACCCAGACTGTGGATCAGATGCAGTTTGCATATTGCAGTCTTTACATTCATGGGTGGATGTGCAGGTGTTTGAAAAAAAGTACACGTTTGAAAAGTGTACATGAAAAAATGTGCACATTTCAGATGCATGCAAAAATAGTCTAAACATGATTTTATTAATGCTGGGAATATGTTCAAATAGGGAATATAATTTAAAATATGCACACAGACATGCATGCCTTTGGAAAAAAATAATCAAAGAAGAGGAGAGATCTCACTGAATTTAAACAAATCTTTAAAGTCTGGAACTGGAAGATGACCTAGGCATGAAAGTTGGTAAGGCAAGAGACAGAGAGACAGACAGACATACTGATGCGTCTTTCATTGATTTGCCCATTTTTACATGGAGGAACATTAAAAACATGACACGCTATGAGCAGTGTGAAGTAGTGCTGTCCAGGATTCTACCACCTCAGTCTCTCCTAATTTTGAACAACATGTACTTTGAGTCAGAGCTTGGAACCAATGCACTGATTTTATTTAGGTTAGGAATTACAAAATGTCAGGGCAGAATCATAATCGGGTGCTACACTGGCATAACTCCTACTTATTCAAGTAGAAGTATTTTTCTACCATTGTGTATCAAGGTATTCAGAACTTCTATAGACAAATAATTCTGTAGTGGTACAATGGCTTGTGCTCCTTCCAGCCAATGCTCTGGTGTAGCTCAGTTCCCACCATCCCCACTATGACCACTTCTGTCCTTGCTGCATACACAGGATTTATGGTAGTTGAATATTTTTTCTCTACTGGCACTTTAGGTTGGGTTCTGGTGTAAAAACAAACGTCCATATATAATTTGCTTGTTCTTTGGACATCGTTCCATGTAACTGTATTGCATTTTTCTAGGAGGGATAGCGGGAATAATGTTTTCATTGCAGTGTTTTTCCTGCCCTTTGGCTTTCTCCCTTGCTGTCCCCACCATAGTTTTGCTTTCTGCAACAGACAAGGATAGCAACAAGAAGAGGATTACATGAGGGAGGAGCAGGAAGAGGAAGCCTTATGATGCATTATGTTATTGTACAATAGCATACAGAGGTATGTAGTGTGAGGAAGAGGGGAAGCATGAATGAATGCAAAATGAGATGAGAGGTGAAGACGGAGTGTTTCAGAAAATGCAGAGAAAGAAAGAGAGAACAGAGTGAATGGACAAAATAAAAAAGAGAAATGGAGAAAATGTGCAGAAAGAGAGAAAAGACAACAAAGTGGACAGATGGAAGAGAAATGAATGAAGAGTGGAGAACACAAGGGGGAATAAAAGAAAATATAAGAAGTAGGGAGTGAGATGAAACAAAATATTGGAGAAAGCCACAGACATGGACAATAGAAGTAAGAGATGGAGAATATTTCAAAGAACTAAGAAACACTGCGAGAGAAAAGGGTGAATGGGATGGTTCATATTCTGGCCTCACCAAAAAATAACACAATTCGTAATACCAAGGATCATTTTACAAGTAATAAGATTAATGTTTCAACATTTACATATGTATATTTTTGATCAGAAACAGAGAAAAGTATGTTAGAAATGTATGGCTGTAGATACAAATGCCAAACTTGGAAGATTTAAAAAGAAATATACCATCTGCAGCAATAATTTAAGAAAACTCTCTTGGCTGCCTAAAAATTTTAATATTTTTTTTTTTTACAATCAGTTGTGGATTGTGAGATTAAAAGTCAGAAGAACTCATATTCTGCCCCATGAGATCACTGGAGGAAAAGTGGGGCAAAACATAAAATGAAAAAGAAAAAACTAGTTTAATGATATTTCTCCTATAAAATTACTGAAAGAGCATTTCATTGTTGTACTAATTGTGAATATGACCTATTCCATCCAAATGGTGAATAAAAATGTTATAGTTCCATTTAAGAAATCATGTATATATGTGAGTAGGGTTTTTAAAAAAGAGTCTTAAATAATGGGAAAATCTTGCTGAGATTCTTCATGCTTGGGACTTTGCTGGAGAAAATTCATTTGCACAAAACCATAAATGTTTCTTTTTTTTCGTTGAAGAGAATGGCATCTGCTTTCTAGAACAAAGGTAATATTTTTGATCAGTGCATTTTGTGGACAAGCTTGGATTTTGCACAGAAAATACTTTTTTTTTCCCTTCAAAAAGTGTTATTTTCTGAGCAAGAAAACTACACATGGCTTTCCTGAGCAGAAATCAGTGTGTTTGCACAAGCTGAATAAATTATTTTTTTATTCCTCTACAAAGCACAGATTTATTTTTTCTTCTTTAATGTAGTAACATTACATAAATTTGAATGTCAATTTAAAATCAACATAAATGATATGTGGTCACATCACATGAGAGGGTGGGAGAGAAGTCTATTTAATCTTGATCACCCCTGCATGTGATCCTCTTGGATCTTTACAATATGACCCACTCTCTTTCCCTCAGTGCAGTATAAGATTTTTCTGTTCTTTTTGGGTCCAAATAGGACTACCCCCCCCCTTTCTACCATTCTTTCTCCTATTCTATACTGTGTCTGTGGGACTTAGACAATTGGCTTTTAGTGGTGTCATTTAAATAGGCTTTCCTATGACACATAGATGGGGGAGAATTTAAGACTTTGATTATTACATTTTGATACCCTTTTGGTACAGGGTAGGACTCTGGAAACCCCCTTTTAGGGTCCTACAATCCAAGGGTGGGAAAGGAAGCTACCCTTGATGCTAACCTGGGATTCAGGCTCTCACTTACAGAGTTCTGAAACTTGGGTGGGAGTCCCCGGGTTACTTTCCAATGATGTTGGGCCAGGGAGCAACCAAATAGCATTTGGACTGTATTTGGGGCTGAGGTGATTCACCCAAGGAAAGGCTGAGAAGATAGTCATGGGGTGACATCTGGCCTCATCTGGACCCATATTAGGTGCTCCCCTCTCTTACTCCAATTGCAGGCCAACACAAGTTAAAGTAGCCCTTATTTGATCCATTTTCTGTATCTAGTCTCATCATTTCATGGTTGATAATCAAATTACATTTGAAATCTTTGTTTTTGTAGGCACAGTAGAAATGTGCGTGTGTGAGAGAGAGAGGGAGACAGAGAGTCAGTCTATATCATGCTATCTAAGCTTTTAATCCATATAATTTTATCTAGAACTACTGTGGAATGTCACTTTGCATTTGCTTTAACTTTGCTTTGTTATTTTTGGTCACCGGAGACATTCTGTATAATCTTGCCCATCCGTTCCTTGTCAGATACCTTCAGGTTTCTCCCACTGTGTGCCTTGCGTGGTTCTGTGATGTTGCTCAGGGTGGTTTGGATCCTTTTTAGATTTCTTAATGCTGCACCTTGGTGATAAAGGCTTTGCTTTAACTAAGCACAGCAGATAACACTGGGAGACACAGCAGAGATAATCTTGTCTTCTGGTAACATTGATGACTTGGAATGGGAAAGCGGGGACAGAGTTTAATTTCTAGCCTTAATGAAATATTCAGCCCAGCTGCCAGTATTACCTGCTAGTCACTTTTATTTTATTTTATTATTTTGTAAAGAGAAGTAGAAAGGAAGAGGTGTGATTAATATTATGCTTCTTAAGGGATTTGAATGATCCACTCCTGGCAAAAACAATTTCCAACACCCAGCATAAAATTAGAGCTAACGGAGAGTTCTGTCACCCAGTATTAAATCTCTTTGACTGATTAAAGCCTACCTTGCTTTTCTCACATTTATATTAATTGGAGAACAGTTCTTTGCAAAGGAAGTGATAATTGCATGGCCAGGTTTTCAATAAAACTTCAGTCCTTCTCAGCAACTCTGCTCTCCCCCCACCCTCCACCAAGGTAGCAAGTTAGAAAAGCACAGTTTCCACTGTATCCCATTGTATCCAAGATGTATTTAGCCCTGCTGCATAGGAAGTCAATTCCAGCATCAGGGTGCCTTAAACTTTTCAGGCAAAGATATGCTTTTAGCTTTCCACATTTTTGAAGGTGAACAGCATCATTCCCTAACTGTGCTTGCTGAGATTCATGGGAGTTGAAGTTCAATACATCTGGAGGATCAGTTGTGATGCTGGCATTACTTTGCATCCAATATAAAGACTTTTATATGTAAATTGCATGAAGTAGCCCTGTAGTATAAAATTCTAAATCTAGATACCACATTAAGCTACAAATTATTCAGCTAACTTAGTTGTCAATATCAATCTAGGTAATTTTACCAAAGAAGCAATGTATTTGGAAGTCTTTGCTCAAGACACAGTTTTTAAAAAATCTGATTTTTTTTTTAAAAAAACCTGCTCTAAATCACTTGTAAATAGTATCCTTGTTTTGTCAGACATTTACCTTGTGTTTGGAAAACCAAACCTCTGTTTGCTCAGTGTCAGTATTTCATGCTAAAAAGAAGAGGTCATTTAAATGACATTTGCATGGTGAATTTATTCCATGAAGCAACAGGGTGTTACCCTGATTTCTGGGGGTCCTGTGAGGGACACCTAAGTGCACCCCAAATTACAAAGGTGGGGAAATTAGTCAAAGAGCACAAGCTAGCAATATGAGAGGCAGGGCAACGGAGCGAGATCTTTTACCCAATGTCTATGGAGTCAGGCCGAGTCAAGGAGCAAACAGAAGTGAAATAATAATAATTGTTTTATTAAAATACAATCAAGCAGTGTATGCAGCACACTCACTCAGATAATTAGAGAAATAAAGGTTGGAGTGGGACAGAGGGATTTTTAGAGGAGTTGTTGGTTTGGGTAATACTACACCTGTCCTGAAGCCCAGGTAGTCTGCAGCAGAAGTTCGTGGAAATGGAGTCTCAGTACGTGGGACTGAGCGGAGGGCTGGCCAAGCAAAGCGGCAGCAAGGCGGGATGGAAGTCGGGAGCGATCCGAAGAAGCTCTCAAAGTTCTTATAGGGGAAAATGTGGCCGTAGGTTAGTCCGTACTTGGGGAAAACAATGAGTTTCGGGCTGGAGACAAAGCCTCTGAAAGGTCAGAATTTAGCATGATTGAGTTAAGTCTGAATTGTCAATAGAGTAGACAGTATGCAAACGCAGAGTGCTTGACAGATGAGGATTCATCTAATCAAGCTGCCTGCTTGGGGCAGGGAGTTATTTGTAAGTAGCGTGCATACATAATAGAGTACTTGCCTTTGAGGTCTTCTGAAGCAGCAGGACGGCTATTTCTGGCCTGCCTGTATTTGTTTGGAATATTACAGCGATTAGTGGCCGTGCCTGTTTGCAAGCTTGTCCGGGGGACCTTGCAGCACATGGAGAGGAATAGGTAAAGAAGGCCAAATTATTGATATCAAAGTGATATCTAATATCCCTCAAGTCCGGGCTGGAAACTGTGGTAACAAGGGCTTTTTTTTTAACAACATATAACAAATTGTTATCAAATACACTGTCAAGATAATACTTTTTTGTAATTAAGGATTCATAAATTAGCACAACACTTCTCCCTCAAACCCAACACTCAGCTTTCTCCATCCACTCTCTCTGTTCTCAACCTCTACTCCCTGGTTTCAGTTAAATTTCAGTTATTCCTTTCCCCCCCAACTAGCTATCCAGGGTTCTATTTGTTCCAGCCAATCATTTTTAAGACTCTTGGTTGTTAAGGAGGCTCTGTTGTTAAGTTCTCCCCCTCAGGTTCATCACAGACCTCCCCTCTTTATTCTCTCATTGTGTTGCTGAGGCCTCTACACAGGTCTCATCAAAAGCAATGAGGATTGACAAACAACAATTATACAATCCCATTAAATACAATACTTACCATATCTATATCTATCAACATGCATTAACATTTTACCAGTTTAATATAAACAATTGATATATTAGGGATGGGCCAACTGAATCCTTGGATCCTCAAATCCTTGAATTCTGGGAAAGGATTCAAGATTTGGGGATCTGGATCCCTCCACCAAAATAGGCAAATGGAATCTTTTGAATCCACCAAGTAGGCCCTTGACATGCAGTGGACCTACTTGGTGGATTCAGGCCCGATCGGGCGGAGGTTGACCAGGCAGAGACCGAAGAGCATGAGATCACACTCTCCGCATCTGTCTCCCAGCTGTCCTGGGCACAATTGGGTGGAGGGTGGCTGGATGGAGACCAGGGAGTGAGAGATCATCCTCCCCACATCTGTGTCCCAGCTGTCCTGGGCCCGATTGGGTGAACGGAGGCTGGGAGGAGAGTGGGGTCTTTGGCAGCCACAGAGGTGCCAATTTGGTGGGCCCTGGAAGTGCCAACTTTGTTTTTATTAAAAATTGGTGCCTTTGGGGCCCACCAAAGGCCTGATTGGCTGGTGGGGCCCTGGGTGCCAGAAAATCAGGGTATATAGCTGCCCACATGCTGAGGCTGCCTGTTCCTGGGGCTGTCTGTGCTGGCTCATGCTGCCTGTGCTCACTGGGCTTCCTGTGCCCTCTGGCGCTGCCTGCCTGTGCCTGCTGGGGCAGTCTCTGCCAGTTGGGCTGCTTGTGTTGACTTGTGCTGCCTGTGCCTACGACTGCCTCCCTCTGCAAGGTAATAAAAATATATCTTTCTTTTGACTTGATCCTTCTTTCCCTTGCTTTTTAAACCCTTTAAAAAAAAAGATTCAAAAGATTCAAAATTTGTTTGATTCATGGATTCCCAGAACCTTCCAGGGATTCGGATTCAGAGAATTCTGGATTCGTCCTATCCCTAATATATATCATTTCCATTAACAGAATACACTGCATATTAACACTTTTCCACTATACCTGTGCTCAGGCTGTTCCAACAAGGTATCTAATCCCCACCAAGGTATGCCTTTCTACAAGGGTAGATAGCTTGGATGAAGCAACAGTTTTCAATGCCCAGCACTTTGAGCTTCTGACATGGGCTGAATTAATGACTTCCTAAAACTGGGATCATTGTACATCTCAGAAGTTTTCATGGCATGGTGAAAGTCCACAGCTGATTATCACATTAAAACAATTAACACCAGATTTTCTTTGATTGTTTGCAGGGCTGGGCAGACCTGTTGAATCCATTTCCATGGGCTTCTGCTTCTTCTAGTCTCCAAAAGTGTCCTATGCCAGTTCCAAATAGAGTATATTTGTTTTCTGTTGTTATTATGTGCCTTTCAGTTGACTCTGCCTTATGTCAAGGCCATCATAGGGTTTTCTTGGCAAAATTTATTCAGAGGAGGTTTACCATTACATTTCTCTTCAGGGCCATCCAGTGGGTTTCCATGGCTGAATGGCAATTAGAACCCTCAGGTCCCAGAATCCTAGTCTAACATTCAAACAACAATTCCAGGCTGAGCCTATTTTGTTTATATATATTCTTAAGCAACTTTTTTTCATGAGTGGACATGTGAATAGTTGCACACTCCCATTTACCAAAGTGTGTTGGTGCACTTTTTAGGAACACGTGCAATATTTACTTCACATTTTTTAAAATGTGTTCGTATGTGTACAGATTGTGTAATCCACATTTTTCTTGAAATGCATTGCAAACTCAAAAATGTACAGATTACATTTAGTTCCATGTCAGGTCTGTAGCAGTGGTTAAATTGATCGAAATAAAATGCCTACTAGTATAAAGAGTGTGTTGGAAAACATGAGTATCAAGCAAGAAATCAATGTTTGAATTTCAAACTGGGGATGAATGGGAACAAATTCCTACTTCACTTCACCACCAGAAACTGCTAATTGTATTAGCATTAAGACAACATGCAAATTAACACTGTCCTAGTTGCTGAATATGTTCACTGTTCCTAATATATGTCTGAAATACAACAATAATAACAAGAAGCCTATAATAGCTTGCACAATAGCTGGTCCTTTTTGGCAGAATTACACAGATCAGTTGGTTTTCAGGATGCTGAGATATGTTTGTACATATTCCATCTGTTTTTTTCTTCCCTCTCTTGACATTCACATATGTGTTCTGTTGTGAGGCAAGTTAAATAGAGACTATTATTTTCATTCAGAAATAAACTGAACTATGAATAATGATTTGGATATTATGAACTGGATATTGGTGAAAAAATTTTATTTTATTATCAGCTAAAATGATATTGCTCCAGCATAGAACTGTGGTGTAAACAACTGTGGTGCTCTCAGTATGATGCTAGCAGTTGAACAGGCTCCAGAAGTCCTTGTAGACATGAGTTCAGTGGCATAGCACATGTCAGAAATGTACTAGGTCCTTGTGATGGAGCCTGGGGGTGTGGCTAACCTGAGTGGCAGGGCAGCCCTAGCAACAGATTGTCATGTAACCAAAGTGGCTCTGTGTGAGAGACATCTTAGTCTATCACTTTTATTGTGGAGTGCCCAGGCCTGCTTTTCTTTCCCACAGACTGGAGTGACACTTTTCTCCCCACCTTCTATAGCACCCTGCCCCCACCCCCCTTTTCCCCTGCTTTCCCCCCCGCTTTTCCCTTTGAAACTACCATCTTAGTATATAAAGGGTAAAGCCTCACAGTTGTTATTCAGAACGGTTTCTTGATCTGTGGTAGCGTGTTACTAATTGATTAGAACTAATGAAAAGTACTCTACTGAGTCAGAATTTATAAAAATATAATGTGATCTTTATTAAAATAGCAAACAGAAAAAAGGTATTGGGTGTTATAAGTAATTCCAAGCTATACAGAACTTCAAAAGATATTTAATCAGTTTCTTATAGCTCAATTCAATATACAGACACAAGTCTTTGGCTTCCCTTTTGTTCAAAAGCTTAATTCCCAAGTCTGGGTCACACCTTCTGACCCAACTCAGAAATGGTTTGGTTTCTTCTCTGTCTCTCCCTAGACCCCTGAGAAGATAACCACACTTAATTCAGACAACTCCCCTGGCTGACTGATTAGCTATAACTTTAAACTCTCTCCTCCCTCCGTCCCTCCCTCCCTCCCTCCCTCCCTCCCTCCCTCTCTGGAAATCACACAGAAGGAATCTGAAAAATCCAAGTCACTCTGCCTCCTATATAGACCTTCTCCTCACAAACCCCAGCCCCTCCCTCTCATTAAGTGACTGGGTTTCTATCACACAGAGCCACTTTGGTTACATGGCAAGCTGTTGCTAGGGCTGACTTGCTACTCAGATTAGCCACATCTCCAGGTTCCATCACAGTCATCTTAAAAAGGATCACTACTATTAGACTGCTTTGTCTACTCATGACAAGACTCCTAAGAGCCACTGCCAATAAAGAATAAATAGTGCTGGTCTGGATCAGCTAGTGATGTGAACACAACTTCATGTAAGTGATAAACATTTTGAATACATGCCTCACTTGAGGGGGGAAAATTAGGACAAAACTGCAGTTTCTTGTGTAGGCAAACAGAACACTGTTGGGTTTCTGAGACGATGGCCATTTCTTCAGTACACTGTTATAGTGCTATTATTCCACTTTCAACATCCTATGGAATCCTGGGATCTGAAGTATAGGAAGGGGCATTTAGAATTCTCATCCAGAGAGCTGTTTGGCCTCAATAAACTACAAACCCTAGAATTCTACAGGATGTTGAAAATGAAATAATAGCACTATAACAGAATAGTGTGGAAATGGCTTCTGTCTTGTAAAGATCTGAAGCCCTGGTGTAGTTTTATTACACACATTTATCACAGCCATTTCTCTCCCCCAGCCCTAGTTATCTGTGAAATAAGTATAACTAGGCTATTGTTCTCCAAGTCATACTCAAACCAGAGGTAGATATATTGGCATCAGTAGTGCTTACTTATGCTCAACGTGTTTAATATGAAAACTCTGTGATGATGACCCTATTAAAAAAGCAGGCATTATCCTATTTAAGCTGTATGGTGAGTGAGGCTTAGATAGAAAGTAACTTGCCAAAGGTCATCATACCAAAAGATAAGATTTGAATCAGGGACTTCTTTATCTTTTGCTCTACCACTATATTGCTTTATAACTACTTTGTAAAGTTAACTATTGATAGCTCAAAGGTACAGATCCTCCTGCATATCAGTAAGCTGTACGTCTCACTGTTTAAACAATAACCATCTGTGCTTTCAACCTAGAGAAACTGGATCTAGGATGCAGCCCTTCCAGAAGTGGCTAGAAGGAGTTTAGTCTTCATCCCATGCTAATAGGGCATGGATCAGCAATTCAGTTATGACATTTTAAGGTCAGGAATGTTCAGTTGTTTAAGAAGCTCAGAGAAAAAGGCAGCACGTACACAGTGGTTTACCTTCCCCAATTGTGAGTCATCTACAGCTTGAGATAACTTTATTTTATACCTCTACCAAATCTGCTCATTTTTTTTTCCAATGGCTAGTGAAACAGCTGCCAAAATGGTGATGAAAATGCCTTTTCCAGTTGTCAGAATAAATGCTCAGTCTCAGTCTCTGAGAAGACATAACACTCAGTTGCATCATGTCTATGTAAATGAAGTTTAAAATAAATAGACTAAAATGCATGGATTCGAAGTGAAAAGCCAGAATACACTGAAAATGGATTTGTTACTTTGGGGAAAGGTGAACCATAAGGGCTTGCCCTTTCAAATTTGCCTGCCTGGAGTGCTCACTAACTACAAGAGGCATACCCTAGATCATCAGAACTTTAATCAAATTTAACTAGCATTTAAAAATCTTAACTAATGAATTTCTTGGAGATGAGTGTCTGAATTGTTCCATCTGAGAGAGCATCCATTTCATTTGGTAGCCTAGTGCCAGGGCACATATGTTTTGATAATTAAGCAAAATGTTTGCATTGGCACATCTGGGTATAGCATGAGAACTCTGAAATCCTTGTGTAAATTGAGCATATAAATTTCATTCCTAATCATGAGTACAGCTCAAAATATTATTGGATATTTTGGAATGGTGTCTAATAGGATCATATTTTCAGGCAGTAAAATTGTGGTTCCAATCCCATTAGAAGCCAGGTGGAGGACACTGAAAATGGCCTCCATATGGTATATCATCCCATTCTTGTTGCTGTGACTATCATATTGTGAGTCAATCTGCTCTGATTCCATGTCATTGGCTTGCAGTTCTGAGGATGGAGAATCTCATTTGATGTATCTAGCCCATGAAGTGGATGCCCCTACATGTTACAACAAAGAAAAAAACATTACTAGGCATGGGAATCCTGGCAGCCTCCACATGGAAAATGTGACAAATAGACTGGCTCTAGGTCAGTGTATTTAGCTTAAATGATCTGTGGAGCATGATCCCAATCACTTCTCTGTGTTGGTGCAGAACATCAGTACTAGGAAATACAGAAAGTCAGATACAAATTATTTCCTGTGGTCAATGCAACAATTAAAGTTCCTTTCAACTATCTATCCAGGAAGACTTAAGAGGACAAGCTATATTTCATGGAAAGCTCGGAGGCTGCATCATCTATGAAGTTATGTAAGAACTTTGTTAATCTGTTTCCAGAAAGACCTGAATGGCAACAGGAATCTCCTGATTCTGTACAGGTGCAACTAAATCCAGTGCTATCTGGTGACTAACTTATATAATGGTACTGGCCAGCATCCCCTTAATGAGTTACAATGGCTGAAGTCCAGCATATACCATTATAGCTTCCTATTTTGGTCATGGCAGAAGGTGGAATTCTCTTCTGACCATGAAATGGCCAACACCCCACCCCATCCCACCTTTTCTCTGCTGCAGTGACACATCCTCCAGGACTTCTTGGGGGAGGGAAGCTCTCCCAAGATCCCTGAGGATAATGTCATTGTTATGTGTTTAACCATATTAACATAGTGAAAAGCTTTTTTTGCCGCTCTCCTCTCTCCACTGGCAAGGAATAGCTGTGTTAAGGCAGCAAAGAAAATGTGGTGGTGGTGAGTTGACAGTAGTCATATTGTAGTTATGCATATGTAATATATGTCTTGATCTTGGCCACTATCTGCATACTAGCCATGAAGAGAGAATCATTGCTTACCAGTTAGGAAATGAGATCAGACAACAGAGCTGGTGACTAAACAGCCACTTTATTAATCATTTAAACCTTTTACATTGAACCTTAATGGTCTGAAGAGGGGAGGAGCATAAAGTGAGTTTCCAGCCTGACCTTCTCCTCAGCTACACCAGAGTAAATCACCGTTTTGGCTGGGCACTCAGCCAGCTGTCAACAACAGAGCTTTTTAGGGACACCCCCCCTTGTTCCATGACAGAAAAGGAAGTCTCAAAGTGGTCTCTTTTTCCACCATCTAGGCCCAATGATCAACAGAAGCAAGTTGAAAGACAAGAATTACTAAACGTGGCAAATTACTGCTTTTATCCATGCAGGTATACCTCAGTTAATGAAGCAGGTGTGTTCCTGGGCTTTGCTTCTTTAATTGAAACTTTAGTACCACGGGTATAAACAATATGGAAAAAATAGGGATAGTTTTTTACACCACAAAATAGAAAAGCAGTTCAACATGTTTCAGCAAACCATTTATTCAAAATTAGCATCATGCACATGTGAAATGAAACAAGCAGGTCAGGTAAGCCTAGCATGAGTAAACCAAAATATCCTGAATCTTCTAGAAACGACTTGAAAGTGTTTTTTTTTCAAAACATGCCCTGTTGCCCCAAAACATGGGTGACTCGGGGTCCACCCAAAATGCCAGTACCCCCACATGACAATGGCGAATTAATTAGCTTAGAATTAGAAGTCCAGCAATAGTGGGGTAACTTAATGAGATCTTTCCACCTATGTTTACAGGGTCTTGCAGGAAAGAACCTGCCAGAGATTCCAATAAGCTAAAATGTAATTTATTGAAAGATTCACACAGGCATGCAAAAGATCCAAGCACTCATACAAGAGATAGCCAAAGGATAAAGGGAGGAAAGTGGTGGATATATGAATTTTAGGGTTCAAGTGATAATTACCGATTCAAAGAGAAGCAAAAAAAAACAGTGATGTGGCTTAGACAGATGATCAAGGACAGTACTCATTTGGGAATCAGATTGACAGTGTTGTGACCAGCAAGTGAAGTATTGTGTCTGACTGCTCAAATCGGAGGGCTTCTATGCCCAAAACTACCCTGCAGGTATGGATGTGAATGGCCCTCCCAGCCAAGTGAACAATGAGAGTTGGAACACAGACAATGGAGTCTGGATGGAGTTAACAGTCTTAGTGTTTAGGTGACAAAGAGGTAATGGCTGTTGTAATAGCTTTGTATTGTGGAGAGGTTTGGAGGACAATGCAGGGAAATATCCAAGTGTGAGGGAATAGGGTTGAAACAATCATGGTTTTGTTGGGAACTTCCTTTTGACTATTGTATTCTTAGAGATGTTCCAGTTTTGGCTTAAGCCTATTATCTTCAGAGTCTCTTAGTAATCTGCCCGATAATGACTTTGGCTATGCCTAGAATGGATGTTGGCTGACCTGCCTTGCAATCACACATTTTCAGTCAGTAAATTTCCTCTGCCAAGCTTCATCTTCCAGTCACCTCAGGTTCCATTTCATATCAATGCCAATTAATGTAGTTGCCAATTAAATAATATTTTGCTAATTAAATTGTATGATCTTGAGGGCATGCAGAGCTGTAACATGCCTTGGGGTATTTCTTTTTCTTCCAACATCCTCCACTTTTCTCATTATTTCCATTTTGGTGGCCAAACTTATAGATTATGCCTTTTCAACATGTCAGTGTAGCTGGTGAGCTAGGTTAATCTGTTTAATCTTTTTCTTTCTGTTCTGTTCTTCAAATATACACAGCAAGTGATTCTGGAGCTGTCTACCTTGCCTGTTGTACATAAGCATACACAGCTACTGGAAGATCATTTAAAGCAGAATCCCATTCTTTTCCAAGCCAAGCTTTACTGCATTTTTAATGCAGACAAGCTGCTTCAACCCAACACTGAAAGTCTGTCTTTCTCCAGCTCTTTTCATCATGTTCCCAGTGCCAATACTGGGGCAAAAACA
Organism: Ctenosaura bakeri; assembly: GCA_948474755.1. Taxonomy (NCBI): domain Eukaryota; kingdom Metazoa; phylum Chordata; class Lepidosauria; order Squamata; family Iguanidae; genus Ctenosaura; species Ctenosaura bakeri. Next base: position 133,715 of record CAOLHI010000526.1, read on the forward strand.
AAAACTTCTGACTAGACAGAATACATGAAGGAAGTTGCTGGGCTGGACTCTAGTAAAAAGGACTTTGAAAAAAGGAGTTTTTTTGTCAGAAGTTTTGTTAACTATAGTATTTATGGAAGGTAAATATGATCATTTACATCATAAAAGCCTCATATGAATATTGTTATCAGTAGCTCATTGTGGGAAAGCTAGATGTTAGAAGGATGCAAACAAATTGTATGTGTCTAGACTGATGAATAATATTTTACATTTTGCATTGATGGGATAGTTAAAACTATATAGAGGAACACTAAGACACAATGAAGCAAGAGATATATTTTGGAAGATTTGCTGTTAATTTAATCAGTATGTTAATAAAGATCATAAGACCAGAGGTCTTCCAATCATATATGAAAATTTCCATGGCAACCTTTTTTAAATGTGGTTTGAATATGATGACATCCTTAGGAAGTGTGGCTGACTTCTGCAAAATACCTGGGGAAATTAAAAAGGAGGCATAAGAAGATTTAGTTAAAATAACGTGTTACCCTGTATGTTGGGGGTCCCGGGAGGGGTGCCCAAATTACCAAATAAAAACACAAAATGGGGGAAATTAGACTCAAGCACTCTCTCAAGCTAATGAGAGGCAGGGTAACTTTAGCTGGGATCTTTTACCCTATGTCTACAGCGTCGGGTCAGAGAGCGGTTAGACAAGTTCTAAAGCAACAAATAATATTTTTATTGGGAATAAACAACACAAAAGACACGACATACACTAACTAACTGAGAAATAGAAATGGAGAGTTTCGGGGAATAGGTAATACGACACCTTTTCTCGTAGTCCTGGAGAGAAGTGGAGGTTGCAGGGAAGAAAGCTCAGCATGGTTCGCTGAGGGGGCAACTCGCTGGACAAACCAGCAGCAAGGCAGGATAGCAGTCCAGAGTGTTCCTGAGTATTCCAAGGAGGGCTCGGAATTGGGGACCTTTTATAGGGTGGATTGTGCCCAGAGGCCATGCCATGCTCGGTGAGAACAAATTTAGAGCAGGACAAAGGCGTTGGGAAAGGTCAGGTTTTACATGATGAGCTTAGCGCTGGATGACTATAGTATGGCCAGTATGCAAATCGACCAACATAAAGGAATGGCTCGGCACTCGGCCGGGCGTCTTTGTGTAAAGTCGCGCTGAGGAAGGCGGTTTGCAAGAAGAAGTGGTCCCTAAAGCATCGGAGAGGCATTAAGTTGCCTGCCTGAATGAGGTTTGGAATGTACAACCATTAACGGCCGCTCCTACTACTTGCTTGTCCAGTGGCCCTTGCAAACACGTGGAGCAGGGTAGCCGAGAAAGGTCAAATAGAGGCCAAATAAGTTTGATATCAAGAGATATCTAGTGCTCTCACCAGACATATCATAACCGTGGTAACAAATGCATTGATTAATATGGTATAACTATCAGGAGCTTCTAGAAATACTCACTTACAATTGTTATTTACATAATGTAGGCTATTATATATGATTAATATGCCATTTGTGTTTGTGAAATGTGAAAAAAAAATGTAAAAAGCAGGCAAATTCAAGATCAAATCTTTGCTCATAGGCCAAACCTTGAGACTCTCAAATAACTTTTGGGATCTTTGAATATTCTCAAAGTCAACAAACCTTCAAAGTCCTTGGCTAGGGATATTTCTTCTTGCTTATTTGCAACACACAAAATTACCTATCTGACTGGAATCCAATGATTTCTGCTGCTTACTGAAGACACCTTTGAGGATATCTGAATGTTTCAGTCTTCCTTAACTTTACAGTCAGTTTGCATTGTCTCAGCACAGGCAAGGTGTGCTTCATTTGATTTAGAAAAGCAGCTCCCAAACACAGCCCTCTCAGTAATTTTTCTCCCATTTTAAACTTCCAATGTTAGCTTCCTTTTAAATTTCATATTGATTTTAAGAACAAAAAAATGAGTCTCTCATACACGGAGCTTTTAACAAATAGACTGTAATAGTAACCAGGTCTTTATGTCAGTTAAAGTGGAATAGGTGTTAAACTAGTTTATTCCCTGAAAGAGTTACTTCAAAGTATTTTTAAGACTGAGGAAAAAGATATATCAATGCCCTATCATACTATAGTGTTATAGCACTATATTCAGCTTTAGCTGTCATGGCAACATTCTGTGGAATTCTGGAGTTTGTAGTTTAGTGAGACTCAAAAGCTCTTTGGCTGAGACCTGTAAATGTACCTCCCTATATGGAAATTCCCAGGATTCCAATCAATATTTCCTTGGTAGTAACGGTGTAGTGTGATGGCACCCTTCAATACAGGTCCTTAGACTTAATAATAAGCTCTGAGTTTGAACCATCTCCCTAGCAGACTTAGTTTAGGATCTCCTTTCTGGCTTCAGCCCCCACTCCCACCTTGCTTTCTTCACTCCTTATTCTTACTGATTTACCTTAATTAAACTGATGAGTTATACAGTTCAGTGGTCCCATGAAAACCATATGAACTGAAGCACAGTATGAACTCATGCTAGTAGTATATGAAGTGACTTCAAGCAACAATGAGAAGAACAGAGAGTGACAATTCCCTGATACCAATATTACTTCATTCTTAACTGTCAAGCTCCATTGTCATTAATAATACATTTATAACAGTACTATCCAATACTTGATTGTAGAAGTAAATGCAATTTTCTAGATGTAAATCTTTAAAAATGTTGTTCTTACAAGAATGAATAATTTCACCATTTTTCATCTTACTGTGAGAAAGTTCTCAAAAACTATGCTGTTTCTGAAGAATATCTGTAGTTTAGGCATGCAGAAAAATGCAGTGTTTTTTAGGGGGGTATTCCATAGAAAATGACATTTTCTGCCCAGAAAATAAGTTTCCTGGCAGAAAACTGGCAGGAAATAACATTTCTTTGCAAAAAAATGTTATTTTTTCTGCAGGAAACTTGCCATTTTCTGACCAAAAATATGCTTGCTTTTCCCCCCCATAAAATAAATCCTGAACTGTCAAGATTCTTGTCTATCCAAAAGCCTCCTGATCAGGACCTCTTGATACTTAAAAAAATCCATTTTGACCATTTTTAAAAACTATTTTAAAATATTCTCTCCATCTTTATACTCTACTGCTAATGTTATGCAACCAGGTATGTCTATCTAATAATGCTGGTGAATGTTTTGCTCTTCATATGTTTTGAAGTTCAAGTTTCAGAAGTCCCAACCATCATGGCTAGTCAGAAGGGATTATGGGAGCTATAAAACATCTAGAGGGCCAAAGATGCCAGACCTCTAGTGTATTGTGTTTTACTGCTGAGCTTCCTGCCCATTCACTATTGTGAACATGTCAATAGCACCACTTTCTTTGCTATCTGTTGTTACTGTGGACTTGTGGGATATTAGATATCATTTCAATATCAATAATTTGGCCTACTATACCCTTTTTCCTCCACGTGCTTGCAAGGCCCCCGGACTAGCTCGCATACAGACATGGCTGCTAATCGCTGTAATATTCCAAACAAATACAGGCAAGCCAGAAATAGCCAACCTGCCGCTTCAGGAGACCTCAAGGCAAGTACCACATTATGTATGCACACTACTTACAAAGAACTCCTTGCCCCGAACAGGCAGCTTGACTAGCCAAAACCTCATCTGTCAAGCACTCCACGTTTGCATACTGGCTACTCTATTGACAATTCAGTCTTAACTCAATCATGTAAAATTCTGACCTTCCGGAGGCTTTGTCTCCAGCCCAAAACTCACGGCCTGACCCCGTAGACATTGGGTAAAAGATCTCACTCCGGTGCCCTGCCTCTCGTATTGCTAGCTTGTGCTCTTTTGACTAATTCCCAACTTGATAATTTGGAGCACAGTTAGGTGTCCCTCACAGGATCCCCAGAAATCGGGGTAACACTGTAAATACCTTCTACATTTTTGTAAGATGCCAGAGTTTGATCCCAGAATGTATCGTAATGATCTGGAATGAATCAGAGTTTACTGAAACCATTACTAATCAACTATGAAATAATGAGATCAGACACAGAAAATTGAGTTAAATAAGGGCCATTTTATTTGACCTAACTTATTTTAAGTTGCCTTGGCCTGGAAATGGAGCCAGAGGAAGAAGCATTCTAATGCTGGTCCAGCTGAGGTCCAGGTATCAACTCCCATGACAACCTCAGCCTTCCCTTGGGCAAAGCCCCTAAGCCCCAAGGGCAACCCAAATAATAAGGGTTGCTTCCTGGTCCAGCTTAATTGGAAGGTAACCCAGGGACTCGCACCCAAATTGCAGAACTGTAGACATGAGAACCTGAATCCCTTGAGGATAGCCTCCTTCCCCATCCCCTGTGATGCAGATCCCTATAAAGGGCTCCAGAGCCGTATCCTACACCAAAAGAGTGCTGAAAGGTGATAACCAAAGTCTTACATTTCCCCCCTGCTACCTGTCAAAAGGAAGACTATTTAAGACACTGTCCAAAATCAATTGTCCAAATGCTACAGATATGATATGAGATGGGGGAGAAAAACAGATAAAAGGGGGAAAAATGTCCTGTCCAGCTCTGAAGTGACCAGACAAGTCTCACACTGCACTGAGGTCAAGAGGGTGGGTCACACTGTGAGATCAAAGAGGGCACATGAGGAGGCTATCAGGCTTTAACGGCCTAATATGTGCAGCCCCATTATGTGCAGTGATTTGGAACAAAGTGCCAGTCGCTCAACATTCTGGTCTCTTCCATGGGAACCACAAAATGGTTACCCTCTCCAGCAGTTCACTAGTCATACAGGTCTGGGTAAGTATTACAAATAGAGAGAGGTGAGCTGGCATGGTATAGTGATTTCTGTGTTGGACAAGGACACTGGGAGACCAGGGTTAAAATCCACGCTTGGCCATGGAAACCCCCTGGGTGACCTTCTGGAAGTGATGGTCTCTCAGAGGAAGCCAAGAGCAAACTTCTGAAAACAATTGCCAAGAAAACCTCATGATAGATTTGTCATAAGTCAGAAATAACTTGAAAGTGTTGATAGGTCATACACACACCCACAATTTGATATGATTTAATTGGCGAATATTAATTGGCATAAATAAATTATATTCTGCTATGGCTGCATGACCATGCTGGCTAAGAGGAAAAACTGGCCAAACATATGCATTACAAAAATGGGTCAGGAAAGACCTTGAGGCATAGCCAGGTCATAGTTAGGAAACCACAAGGAAACTACAGTGATAAGGAACTTACAGTTAGCCTTTGATAACTGTACCTTTAAGAGACAATAGTGTCTGTGATGTTCCCATAACAGCTGATTATCTTAGTCCCTCTTCCTCTGACCACCAAATTTCCCTTTTGTCCCCAGACCTGTCCAACAATCAAAGAGCTATCAAGATTCCCATTATTCCTTTGTCACCTAACACTAAGACCTAATGCTCATTCTGTACCTCTTTGTCCACTCTCCATTGTTTACTCTGCCAGAGAGTCATTAGCACCTTCACCCTCCCCGCAGAAAAAGGGTTTTTAAACCCCAGTTTTTGGCTAGCCAACTTGCAGTACACTGGTTTCTGGTTGTCACTCCACTGCTTAGATTCCCATTTGCGTACTATCCTTGGACTCCTAGTCTAAGCCACATTGCTTCTTTGTTTCTCTTCAGGATAGGTAAATGTCACCCTCATCTCCCTATAGTCTCACCATCCAAACCTTTCCTCCCTTTTTCTTTAGTTCACCTTTTGTGATTGTGAGACTGCTTGCGTCTTGTGTGTGTGATTCTTAATTCCCCCAATAAAACAAACAAGCTGATGGTTTGTCCCTACATTAGTACTAGTAGACATAGGAGTAAAAGACCTCATTAAGTTACCCCCCTCTCGAAGGCCTCCTATTTGAGCTAATATTCCACACCATTTCATGGAGGCACTAGAATCATGAGTTGACCTGTGGATCACCCACATTTTGGAATACCAAAGGCACACAGCAACAACAAAAATATGTAGGAGGAAAATGTAGAAGCCATTGAAACCAAGGAATAAAGCCATCAGCCCATCTTGTCAACTCTGACTAGCAGCAGGTTTCCATGGTTTAGACAGGATTCTTTAAAGCCTAACTTGAGAGTCCGTAGTGGCTTCCTATCACTAACTAGGCCCAATTTTTCAGCCTGGAACAGAACTTCTTTCTTTCTTTCTTTCTTTCTTTCTTTCTTTCTTTCTTTCTTTCTTTCTTTCTTTCTTCCTTTCTTTAAATTAATCTGGAAATGTTACTTTCTTGGTCAAATCTTACACAAACCTCACAATCTCCCAGATAATGTGTCCAGTTGGAAGCTATAATCCAAGAAATAACTTTTCCAAAATCTGGAAAAGGAAAAATTTCAGACATCTGATTTAGACCTAAACATATCCATTTGTAACTAGATGCTGGGACAGAGGGACACCCTGTTGTAAGTACTGGGATAGGTTACCACATGTGAATCCTTGAAATATGATGGGCTTTAACAAAAAACAAAACAAAAATCAGAACAAAGCAGTACAAAAACTGTATGGAAGGTATTCCATGTTTTTCTCCCACTGAATACTAACAGATTTCAATATACGTGCTACCATTTCCCTCCACAATTTGTAGCATCCGTATTATTTAAAAAATACTAAGAAATTATAACTCTGAGTTAATGCTATTCCTTCTTTGCTTGTTTGCATCACTAACATCACTAGCTAATGCAAACAAGCAGTTACATCAGATAATTGCTCAGCTATATCCATGCCAACTGGATTTCTTTTTTTAGCATTTTATTTTTTATTATGAACTTGATTAACATAAAATATGTACTCTAGCAAAATGCAAAACAAAATGAAACAGATGTTCATCTTTACAGTTCAACAGGCATACACATATTAAACACAACTGTAAGGGCAAAACTGATGACATCTCAGACTGGACCAGTCCCATTACTGTGTGAGAATAATTTATATATATAAAAAAATTCCTACCACATGATGGATGCAACATCCCATACATTATTTGTAGAAGAGTTTTAAAATCTATTTTACATATTGTTTTGAGTGTTCCTTAATCCTTCTTTAGAAAGTTGTTTTTAGGCTTATGAACCATATTCATACATTTTTATTCATGAAAAATATATATCTTTCATTGAACAAAAACAGTCAAATACCACAAGATATTTCATTCTTGTGTCAGATGATAGTGCATCTCCACAAAGTCCTCATTTTTTTGTGAGTTCATGCATTTGTGAGTTCATGCATTGGTGAGGTGGTGGTGGTGCGTGTGTGGAAATTACATTTTTTCACAAAAAATATTTTGCATGAAATGAAATGTTTTTTTCTGCAAAATGACCGATTTTGTGCAAAACACATCTTATATTAAAAAAACTCACAAAATGATCACAAAAAGTCCTGAAATGATAATAAAGGCTCTCATAATATCATCCAGGCAGATTTTTATTTTTATTTTTTAAATTTTTATTTATTTATTTTTGTTCCCAGAGAGATTTTCCAAATCTTTTGTCTGCATGTACTAGAATGAAGTAAGAGAAGATTGAAGTTTGTAGTTGTGGTGTTTCCTGATTCATTAAACATCCCTTTCAGTATTTTCTCAAAATTTTCTTTGTTCATGTAAAATCTACCTTGCTCCATCTAATTCTGGCCTATCTTCCAAGCCATTTCATTCCATCTCTTCCCCACAGAACACTCTTTTTCCCTTTGTCTGGACTGACTCCATGATTCATTATTCAGAGTTGTGTATCCTCTTCCACATTCTAGGAGATCACCCATCATAATTCCTACTAGTCCTGGCTGACTCAGTCCGTGCTACCACAGGGAAAAATAAATTAATCATTCATTGAATTGTAAGTTTGGCTGTAGCTCTGGTAGTGTTTGGTTATGCATGCGCAAGAGAAAGAGAGCATGTGTGAGAGAATTTTCCTGAGATATTATATCCCTATATATCTGAGGATATATCTGTTTGATAGGCCCAATGGAGGGGTCAATACACTGTGAGAGGATGTAGAGGTTTTGTTCCATGCTTCCTGACCTTGTGTAGGAGAGGGGCACCCATGTTAAAATAACTCATCAGTCACTGCCACTGCAGCTTTCTCTTTTTAGAGAACCCCCATATTCATTGAAAAGGCTGGAAGCAGTCATTTTTATGGTGATTTTATGGTAGGGTTTTCTTGGCAAGATTTTTTCAGAAGAGGTTTGCCATTGCCTTCCTCTAACTCTCAGAGTATCTGACTTGCCCAAGGTTACCCAGTGGGTTTCCATGACTGATTGGCGATTTGAAACCTGGTCTCTTAGAATTCTACTCCAACACTTATATCACTATAGCACTGGTTTACTAAGAAGTTTTCCTTTTTCTGCCCCTCGGTTTCCCCAGAGATTTCCTCCATTCTTCCCACAGGAGACAAGAATGTCACAAATACCAAGTGAGCAGGCATACATGTTACCCCAAAATGTGGGTGCCACAAGGGCCACTCCATGATGCCAGTACCTCTATATAAAAGTGAGGAATAAATAGCTCAAAGAGGAGGCTTGTGAGAGGGGGGTAACTTAGCGAGATCTTTTTTACAAGTGTTTACAGGCACACGCAGGAAAAGAACCAGCCAAAGATTCAAAAGTAAGCTAAAAAAATGTGTTTTACTTGAGGGGAATTCACTTATACATGCACACAAGATATATACAGTCAAGCATTCACGCAAGAACTAACTGAAGGAGAAAGGGAGGAAAAAATATGCATAGAGAGGCTGAGGGTTTGGGGGGTTATATAGTTACCATTCCAGAAGAGTAGTGAAGAGCTTGAAATGTGACTTAGACTTCTGTCTAAGGGCAGACAGATCAGGATTCAGAGTTGTTACCCTGTATGTTGGGGGTTCCGGGAGGGGCACCCAAATAACCAAACAACAACACAAGATGGGGAAATTAAGCTCGAGCACTCTCTTAAGCTAACGAGAGGCACGGTAACTTTAGCTAGGATCTTTAACCCTATGTATACAGCGTCAGGTCAGAGAGCGGCTAGACAAGTTTTAAAGTAACAAATAATATTTTATTGAAGACAAACAACACAAAAGACACGACATACACTAGCTAACTGAAAAATAGAAATAGAGAGCTTTGGGGAATGGGTAATACGACACCTGGTCTCGTAGTCCTGGAGAGAAGAGAAGGTGGAAGGGAGAAAGCTCAGCGCGGTTCGCTGAGGGAGCGACTCGCTGGACAAACCAGCAGCAAGGTGGGATAACAGTCTGGAGTGTTCCGAGGTAGTCCCGAAAATGGGGACCTTTTATAAGGTGGATTTTACCTACAGGCGATGCCATGCTCGGTGAGAACAAAGAGAATTTGTAGCTGGACAGAGGCGTTGGAAAAGGTCAGGTTTTGCATGATGAGCTTAGCGCTGGATGACAATAGTATGGCCAGTATGCTAAAGGACCAACATAAAGGAATGGCTCGGCACTCGGCCGTGCATCTTTGTATAGATTCGTGCTGAGCAAGGCCAGTTTGCAAGAAGGTTTTCCCTGAAGCATCGGAGAGGCTTAAGCTGCCTGCCTAAATGAGGTTCGGAATGTACAACCATTAATGGCCGCGCCTAATACGTGCTTGTCTGGTGGACCTCTGCAAACACGTGGAGTAAGGTTGGCAGAGAAAGGTCAAGTAAAGGCCAAGTTATTTGATATCAAAAGGATATCTAGTGCTCTCACCAGACATATCATAACCGTAGTAACAGAGTGACATAGTGGGGTCCAGCATTTCATCTAACTGCAACTGACTTCTCAAAATCAAGGGTTTATATACTCTGTTTCTCTCCCTGAAGGGGTGTGAGTTCATTGCTCTCCCAGCCTGGTGGACAATGGGAGTTACAACACAGACAATGGGGTCTGGAATGGACTGATTAGTTTCAATGTCTTGGTTGAGTGGGGGTTTCTGGGTTAGCTGCAGTAAGATATGCACACAGTAGGGGTTCTGGCCTCTGCATCCAGGCACTTTATTGTGTTCTGATGTTGGCATTGATAGGATTAGCTCACAGCCATTACGTCAGGCTTTCTTGGCTAATTCTAGTGATCTTTTAGCCTGGCCATGCTGAGATCATCTCTGACCTACTCCCAGCTAGTGTTCCTTTCTTCCACATGGCCTTGCCAGCCATAAGTATAATTTATATTTCATGCCAATTAAACATATCTGCCAATATATTTTGCCAGTTAGACTATATCAAAATGTGGAGGTGCATGGCCTGGTAACATACACAGGAGTCGAAAGGAGGAGTTCTTGCATTTTTTTTTAAAATTGTAATTAAGTAGCTATATCATGGTTAAAAATGAATCATATACACAATGAGTCCCATCCTTTCAGTCAAAGTTTTAGAGAAATTACAAAACTCACAGAACAGGCTTACATCATATTCAGCCACGACAAGAACATGTAACACCAGAGCATTTCTGAGTTACACAAGCCACTATTCTATTCATGGTGGAGTCCAATCTGATTCTTCGATGTCCACCTAAAAGAATAGAAATCTGAAACTTTGTACAGCCTCAACTGTGTTTCTCAAAGATATGGCATAGTAGCCAAACCCCTGCCTACTGTGCTATCTGTCTCCAAAACTCCATTGCACCAGAAGATGCTATCCTTGATGGTAAACTGACTGGAAGGAGGTAGGTTTTCACAAAGGACTCCCCATTGTGTGACTGTTGTCTCTTGAGGTCGCCTGAAGATCTATGTAATTTCCCCCAAAAAAACCTACATTTGGTTAACTTGCAGTAAGCCATACAGCTGTGCTTTCATTAGTGACCAGCATAATGGCGGAGCTTTATTTCACAGAGAAGGTGTTCTCTACTGTGACAGTCCAATTATGGAATACTGATTCTTGGGGATTTGATCACTGCGAACACTGATGTAATTCTAGCAACAAGTGAAACTTTTTTCCCCTAAAATATAATTCAAATTGGCACATGTGCCTGATTTTGAATAGTGTTAAAATATTTTATTTGATATTAAACTGTTTTGTCTTAGCTCATTAATTGTTCTTAATTAATTGCTCTTATTGTTTTAACTTTTTATTTGATTTTAAAACTTCCTTTGATACAGCCAAGCCATACTATTTGTTCATGTTTCATGAACACTTCCTTATAATTCCCAGGTCCCTTACATAGAATTAAACAATGAGTTCTCTTTTGCAGGGAACTACTTGGATTTTCTGAAGTTTGAGAATGTCCATAACAGAAAAGACACAAAAAGATTGAGCATGATGGGATGAACAGCTGAGGAATATAAACCAAGCAGATTGGATTTTGAAGGGAAAAAGAAAAGAACTGTTAAATATTATTTTTTTAAAAAAAATATCTCTGGGATTTTAATAAATATGTGTAACAGATTATTTAAAGTTTTAAAAACATATAGTTTGTCCAGAGCTTTAATAGTACTTTAAAATATATGGATGCATTTGAGTCACAAGCCAGGCTATTTAGATAATTACCTTAAAACCTCCTCACGAACAAGAAGAAGCTAGGCAGAGTACATATTGAAATGGAAAGACATGACCAATCATCTCACTTTCAATTTAGATACAATTTTCTGTCCACACTTTTAACAAGTTAATAATCATCAAGATCATGTCTCAAGTTTCACTTTCAGATTCATAGAAGCATATTTAGCAATTGTCATTGACCACTTGTGTTGCAAGGTAACTGATCCCGCTATTTCTTTAAAAGTGATTTCTTACCAGTATTGGCTTCTCTGATTCTCCGACAGAGGTTGAAAAGTTCCATTCTGATTTGTTTTTGTTTGTTTTGCTTTTGAGAGAGGAGCAAAATTGAGTTAATGCCCTAATGTTGATACTAGTGATTTGCTGAGTTGCCTAGAGACTAACACATGCTTTAGTGATGTTGTTACCCTAAAAGTTCATGGATGTTGGGGTCCACCCTTAGTGCGAACATCTCATTTGAATTTGGGGAAACTATAGCTAAAAGAAAGCCACTGAGAAGAGTGTAACCACAGGATGTCTTCATCTATGGATAATACTGACTGCAGTGTGGCTCCAGTTAAACATAAACAAAGTATTTTATTTGGAATCAGCAACACACAGGAAATCAGACAGTCTTAAGAATCATACAAGGCTGTCAGAAAATAAGACATGAAAGGTTGGATAGAGAGAGAAATTGAGGGAAGGGGGTAATAGTTTCCAATCCTGGAGAAGAAGGATGAAGCAGAGAGGCTCAGATAGCTCAGATAGGACCAAAATTAGGGTTTATATACCCTTTTTCCTAGCTTGAGGAAAATTTCTCATGGGGCTGACAAAGGGCTCTGGAATAAGTGATTGCTTTGACACCAGAGTGACAAAATTTACAGGAATCATGATAATCTCTTGAAGTCTGGACTGGTAGGGAGTATAGGGTGAGACTGAAATAGATTGTTTTTGATTGTCTTATCTGGGACTATTTGGAAATGTAAAGCTCTGAGATTGATGATGAGATTAACTTGAACTCCTTTTATGCCAGGGCTTTCTGCCTAATCCCATTTGAATTTATGGCATGACCATGTCTCAGGTTGGCTTGACCTCTTCCAGTCAGCATGCCTTCAATTCATGTATTTGCAGCCGTATGAAAAAGCACATCCCACAGGGTGGGGGTGTAGGGGTAGGGTAACAATGTTTTTAGAAAATATCTGTGAAAATACTGGATAGTAATGCCATTCAACTGCAAAACTAGTTCTCGCTATTGTCCATGTATTGGCAACTAAGACATTATGATCCTTATGATAAATATAGCAAAGAAAGTTGGAAGTTGGTTGGTGTTCATATACCACAAAACTGGGGCAGTATGGGAGCAATGCGTGCTGTTCATCTCAGTGGAGACAGCTTCTTTGTGTGCACCCATATGCAGCATTCATTTCTAGGAAGAAATAGTAGGCTTTCACAAAGACTGTCATGACAGTCCGGAGCTTTGAGTCAGTTTAAATGTTTCAGAGCATTTTATTAGTGTTTTTCCATATTCCCCAAACATAAATACGAACACAAAAATACAAACCTTTCACAGCTGAATTTGGAAACATTACTGTGGACATGCTGCCTGGGGGATTTTGTGAGTTGTAAAACAAACAGTATCCTCGTATCTCACCAATGGGTGACTTTTTACAGATTTGATATACACCTCACATTTTTTCCCCCTATCTTGATGAGTTCAATAAACGGAAGATAATGCCCCGCTGAGCCCAATATTAGTTATACATTCCCAACTTAGATAATTTTTTATAGTAATGAAGCTGCTTCTATAGTACTACAGATGATGTTTCAGAGCTTTTTTGTCCTCAGCTGTATTTATTTCCCTATTGTATAGTAAGTGATCAGAATTCCATCTGGAGTGACATGCACATCAACTAGAAAATCACCCAGAGCATTCAGGAATCCAGCTTTTCAAACAAGTGTCCAAGGACAGAACAACTCAATAGGCCATCACTTCTGCAGACTGGGAAAACCACTATTATTCCAAAGTTCACTAGCGAATTGTATGTCCAAGAAATGGTTGGGAATATGTCGATTCAGTCCTCCAAACATTTATTCACTTGAAAATACTGGATCAATTAGAACAAGGATATTGGGAAAGGTATGTTGGGCCAATGACATGTTGAGACAGCTTTATGGTTATCATGGCAGCTACTAAATTCCAGTTGGGGCTTCTTGAGATGGTCCTGGCATGGATATTGAAATGCTTCAGGACAAACGCAGGTAAGCCTTAGCTTGTGTTACCTCAGTGTAAGTATTTAAAATTTATAATGTAAAAAAGGAAGAAAGGAGGAGGAGATAAAGAAAAAAGAAATGTGGCAGCACCTTTAGGATTAACTGGCTTTTATTTTTTGCATAAGCTTTCATGGATATAAATCCATTTCTTTGGATGCAGTACAGAGTGATAATAAATCCTCAGATATAAAGCATATTCACACAGTTGTGGAAGTGTGATTGAATGTAATAAGACCCAGAAAGATCAAGATCATGAAGAGCTATGCAATGCGATACAGATCTTTCAGATCTTTACAATGGTCAGTTAGTTCTGATATGTGAAAACAATAAATCTGCATACCAAATGTCACTTTCTCTGGGTTCAAAACTCTCTATGAGTTTTGTTTTAGTTTAGTTATATGTGCAGTAGTGAGGACTCTTATATTAATTGTTGTGATGTTATTGGCCCTTGTAATATTGCTCCCAGAGTAGATGTGGGGCATGACTGGCAACTGGTTTTGTCCCTGTATTGCCGTCCATGTTATGTATTGTGTTGTAAGTGAGCAATTGTTTAAAAATAGGAGGCTGTCTGTGGGCCCGTAAAAGCCTGCCTCCCAGTGCTTGTGAGAGGTCTGTCTGTGTGCTCCTTTGAAGAAGAAAAGTCATCAAATGGCAGGCCAGCTTCACCCAGCCAAGGTCCTTGAGATTAGGAGTTGGTGTTTCTTCTGGTCACACTGAAGAGCATCTGCACATTTCTCTAGGCTGACAAATGTTTTGATGTTTTATGTTTGAACTTCTTTAAAACTGAATAACATTACTAACTTTGTGACTACTTCATCTCCATTAGAAAACTTCAAGAGGAAAAAAAAACTAACACGGTTTCACTTGGGCTAACACAGAAAAATATTTGCATTCCTTTTGCATTGTTTCAGGAACTTTCATCCAAAAAATAAGCTGAGACAGCAAAACTTAAGCCCAACATATCTGGTTCATCCAGATATTTTCCCTAAATAAAGTCATGAGGTGATATACAAAAAAGACATGGGGACTTGGACTAGTTTGGTGTCAAAAGAGGCTAATATTTTGTTCCTCATAAATCTGTTGACTGATTAGCACTTGTGTAGCATTGTGGTAACTGTGGTGTCATAGCTACAATCAATGAGCATGTTCAAAAGAGGTGTTTTGGACACCTACTGGAAGAGTGAATGGAAGCAGTCTATTTTTCTTTAGCACCAGCTAAACGACAGTGAGCCATTTATTCATTTTCACTGGTGAGAACCTTTACAATTTGCTCAGTGTGTGGCTGGATGTTCAAGAAGATATTGCTGGCAATATATCATAACTGAATAAACTGCTAGGCAGTATAGGCTGAAAAAAGCATATTGCTCTTGTTTTTCATGTCACTGAAATGTTATTTCTTTGAGGCAGGCAACATCGCTTAGGACTTTTAAAGTTTTGCTTCTCTGGTAAAGATGAATTCCATTACAGATAAAGATACTTCCTTGCTTTTTTCCTGGGGTGGTGCAGAATTAAAGAGTTTATGGTTGTATACAAAGATTCTTTAACTATGTTGCAAATCTAAACCTTTAAATTCAAGCTATTTCAAAGTATTTGCACTAAGGCCTCCATGGGCAATGGCTGTCCCAGCAAGCATGCCCTTCAATAGATATTGCAGACTTGGGCACCACTGAGGTCCATTACACTAAATCTGAAAACACTTCTGCCATCTCAGGACAATGTGGAGACTGCTAGGAATGTGTGAAGGATATGATTCCAGTCTGAGGTTCAACAAGCTTGACTTTGTCTACACATCCTGGAATGCCCACATGGTAGACACAGTTAGATCTCTGGCTTCCTCCTATTGATGCTTTTACAAGGGGGGTCTTATAAACCTGTTTGCATGTGGGGCCAAAAAGTCTAATCACTAGTGGAGCTTGGGTTATACAAGTGTAGGATGGAAATAATATTCCTAATTACAAATTCCCATTTTTTAAAAAAAACACATTTTCCAACAGCTGGAAAGGCCTGCTGAGGAAAAAAAATAGATCAGCAAGATTTGTGAGCAATTTTTTTTCTGGTAGTTGAAAGCCCTGAAGTGTTGCAAAGGAATTATTCTGCAAAGAAAAATGCTTTTTGTGTGTGTGTGTGCAAAACACCTCCCTGTTTGTTTGTTTTGGTGCAGAAAATGAGTTTCCCACACAGGAAATAATATTTCCTCTTCAGGAAACTTGCTTCTTCTGTGAGAAACCAGGTTTTAGGTTTTGTGTAACCCATACCCCATACATGTTTTATGTAGAAGATAGGAATTTCACAACACCTTGGAATAAGAGGAAAACTACAAAGGAGATTTCAGAGTATGTACCCACCCCTACTGTCTACTGATGGAATACTCTTTTAATTCTAGCATACTTTTTATTTTTGGGAGAGAGCTGGTGTGCCTCAGAATGAATTACTGGATTGCTGCTACCAACCATTCTCATTTTCTAAGAATTTTCTTGGGGTTCAGAGTCATTCACAAAAATGCAGCTGCACTAGAGGCTTTCCAGAACATCAGCCTCACAATATGTAACAAACATTGGCCATTTCTGCACGGGGCAGTTATGGTGCTATTATTCCACTTTCAACTTTCCCATGGAATCCTGGGGTTTGCAGTTTAGAGAGGGGCCTAAGGGTAGCCTAGAGAAGAGGCAGAAGGGAAATCAACTCACTGTTACATCTGGTCAGAGAGAGTAGCCTAGATCTGAGAACACAGCCTTTGGCAAAGATGGAAGCTAGAGGGCTGTGTGTGTGTGTGTCCTTTATGCTGTAGTAAAAAGACAAGACACTGTTTAAATGCACTCTGTTTGATCTGTTTGAACTTAGACATGCATACAAGACTAGTATGTTGTTCTGTTTGCTGTTTTAATAAAGATTATTTTCTTATAAAGTTGGTCTCAACTGAATGATTCTCAATGGTTATAACCAACCAGAACCATGCTACCATAAATCTTTAAAGGGGGTTTAATGGATAACTGAAAGGCTTTACCCTCGTTAAACAAAGGTGGTGTTTTTTAGGGAAAGCCAGAGCCGTGTATAAAGCAGCAAGGCACTTTGGCAAACTTGGGGAGTGGGGGAAACTGCCATTCCAGTCTGAAAGAAGAGATAGCAGGCCTTGTTGTTGTGTCCACAGTGTGTATATATGTGTGTGTGTGTGTGTGTGTGTGTGTGTATCAGACTGTTTCAATAGAAGTAACCATTTTGCAGGTATTTTTTCATAGCTGTGATCATTCTTTCCATAACTAAGACTGTATGTGGACATTTTAATTAGTTTTGACTCAACGATTCATATTTTTCATTGGTAATTTTATTTGCATTTATACATAATTGTCCTCCAGTGATTCATGCTGACTTAAAGCAGGGGTGAGTGAAAACTAATCCTGAGGCTGCATACACAACCCGAGACTGGGTTTTCAGGCCTTGACCCCTCCAGATTCCCTATACCAATGCATTCTTATTCTTATTTTTTCACGAAAAGGAGACGATTTACCTTTTCTGAACGTCTCCTGTAACAATCATTCCCCTTTTAAATAAGATGCACGGCTCCACTGCTCTGTTTAATATTTTAGAAAAACCTATTCCTGGCTGTATTGTTTTGGTTTTGGGTTGTTGGCCATTTTGGCCTCTGGAGGACATCTGGAGCAGAACACTGTCCCCTGGACACATGGGAGTTGCCCACCCTGATTCAAAGAAATATGGCAATACTCAGCCTGTTTAAGTATATTGCTGTATTGATTATATAATCAACATGAAACAATGGTTTGGGTTAGTGCATTTTATATGCTTTGTAATTTGGTGTATAAATTCTCATTTCTCTGACTTTATTGCCATTTTAGTGTTAAAAAAATTGTGAGGTTCCTTAACTAGGGCCTGTGGTGAAATGCAAGTCAGTAAAGGTCTAGGGGATGAATTTGCATGCAATCATGGCATTTTCATGGTTACTGAAATGAAATGTCATAGATCCCTGAGAAGATTTATTAAGTTATTTATTTGCATTGGTAGTCCGTCCTACCATTGTTGAAACTTTAAAAAGGCGAAATAGGCAGTCCCATGTCGAAAACAGAGAGGTAGAAAATACTAGAACATATACAATTGGGAATTTTGCATTACAGCCTTATTTATTGTAAGCTATTTTGTGCTCCCTTTACGCTGTGGTGAGGGGGATGCTGAAGAAATACAAAATAACACCTTAATAATAGAGATAGGGGGAAAAAGTATAAAGCAATGATTCAAACTGCATTTCAGCATAATCATTTGACCATTAGTTTTGAGCTACTGTTAAATTCTTTTTCTCTTCCTTCCTTTCTTCCTTCTTTTTCTTTCCTTTACATTTTTTTTTTGATCAAAGAAGAAGGTGTTTTCTGTTCTTATAATTCTTTTTATAGTCTCAAATGCAGAATGCTGAGGGAAAACTTAATGTTAGGATTTAAAAAAAAAAAATCTTAACATTGACCTGTTGTAGATGAGCTACTGTCATGTCTGGGTCATGTTTAAAGCAAATGAAAGAGAAAAACTCAATTCTGCTGAGAAGCCTAAGGGAAATACATACACAGAGTTAATCACAGAACCAAATTCTGTCAGGTCACTTGTTATCTATATACCTATTGCGTCTCCTCCATGAGAAAGAGTACATCAAATGCTCCACCTTGCATGACCTCTCAAGCAGACCCAGAGCCTCTCAGGTAAAGAGAAGTGTCTTTATTTTAAGGCTAGAGTCCTCAAATAAGGTAAATGGCCAAAGCATCATTGAAAACAGCTGCAGCATGAATGGCAGTGGTATAAGTAAGTGGCTTCAGGATACAGGCCTTGGTAAGATCCTGATAAGTAGTTGTAGGATAAGGAACCTAGGCAGGGATAGGTTGGGTGGGCCCAAGGATCAAGCAAAAACACAAACAAACCAAGAACAAGAAGGTATCTGCTAAGACACAAAGGGTGCTTCACATCAGCCACCTCAAAACCACTCCTTACCTAGCACCTTGTCTGCGTTTCCCATTTGTTGAAGGGCACATCTCCCAGCTTCCTTTAAAATATGAGAAAAACCTAACCATAATAGGAAAATAAATCCTATTAAATAACTATCCTATATCAAACACCACTAACATGAGAACAGTTTGCAAGAATTTGAAATGTAACAGTGACAATAAAAGTATAGCATATATCCCAATTATGGGACCTTTCAGAAGCAACCAATTAAGAGCCAAAGGCTTGTCTAAATAATAGTAATAAAAATAAAAGTCTCTTCCTGCTAACCAAAGGAGAGTAGAGGGCTGGTCAATTCCATGTTACTTACTTTTGACAAATAAAGTAAAAGAGGTACTTTTAAAAAAATGTAATTAAAGTCATACTTGCTTGGGGGTTATAACTAGAAGTAACTATGAATGTTTAGAAAATAACTTTCCAAGATTGGAAAGGCATACCAGGAGGGTAATCGTGTTAAGAAAGAAAGAGATCTACGTATGGCATGGTGACGTTAAAAGGTAAGCAGTCTTATTCCTCAGTTGATCTCACTAATAGGAAGGAGTTAACATGCCCTAGCTCAAGAGCTGATGTGGATTTCTAACCAGTTTGTGGACATATCCTGGGCACAGGAGAACTGAGGATCTGCCGTGCCAGCGTACCCGCATGTCTAGAGTTGTGGCTTTAGTGCAGGGCAAACTGAGGATTTTGTAGAGGAAGGAAGATTAATCTGAGGTTGAAATCTCTTTTCTTTTTTTCTGAGAGATATCCAATCAGTCTTGTGATTCCAAAAACTTTAAGGCCATTTCTGCCCTACACTGTTATAGTGCTACTATTCCACTTTCAACATCTTATGGAATCCCTGGGTTTGCAGTTTCGAGAGGGGCATTTAGAATTCTCAGCCAGAGAGTTCTTTGGCTTCAGTAAACTACAATCCCGAGAATTTCACAGTATGTTGAAAGTAGAAACTAGCACTATAACAGTGTAGTGCAGAAATGGCCTAAGAGTACAACCTAAAAGGTCTTTTTCTCTGCCATTCCATTATATATATTATGTTACTGTGATCACTGAGTAAAATTTTAATGAACAGTCTACTTAATGGACATGAAATTTAACAGTAAGCTAGTTGTGGTATTTGCAGTAATAATAGAGAGGATCATCATTATCAAAATTATTCCAGTAAATATCAGTAAAATTGACCATATCATGGTGCTTATTTTACAGTTTCAGCCTTTCTGTATTAGATCCTGTTACTGCAATGTCTGTGACATAGATATCATTTTGATATCAATAATTTGGCTCTCTTCCACCATCCCTTTCCACGTGTTTGTGAGGCCCCTGGACAAGTATAGAACTAGACTCGGCCACTAAATGCTGCAATATCCCAGCACTATACAGGAAGGCCAGAAATAGCCAGATCACCACTTTAAGAGACCTCCCTGCAAACACTCTATTATGTATGCACGCTACTTACAAAGAGATCCCTGCCCGAAGCAGGCAACTTGACAAGCTGAACATTCAACTGTCAAGCATCGAGCATTTGCATACTGGCTACTCCATTGTCAATTCGGATCTAAAACAATCATGTTAAATTTTGACCTTTCGAAAGCTTTGTCTCACGCCCGAAACTCATTGTTTTCCCCAAGTACAGAATAGCCTGCGGTTATGTTTCTCCCTATAAACCCCCCTGATTCTGAGACCATCCTCGGATCGCTCCTGAGTTCCATCCCATCTTGCCGCCACTCTACTTGGCAAGCCTTCCCCTCAGTAATATTGGCTGAGACTGCGCAACTTCGGACCTTTGCAGTGATCTATCCAGGCTTCAGGACAGGTGTCATATCACCCAATTCAACAATCCCTCTGAAAAATTCCTCTGTCCCACTCCAACCTGTATTTTCTATAGTTATCTGAGTGCATGTGTTGCATACACTGTTTGTCAGTATTTAATAAAGATCTCAATTATTCTTATAACTTGGTGTGCTCCTTGTCTTGGCCTGACCCCGTAGACTTTGGGTAAAAGATTCCACTGTGTTGCCCTGCCTCTCGTGTTGCTATCTTGTGCTCTTGGCTAATTTCCCCAAACTTAGTTAATTGAGAGCGCATATAGGTGTCCCTCCCGGGACCCCCAGTAATCAGGGTAACAATCCTTCTGATCTATGGCATTTCATGAAGAATGTGTACATCATGGGCTCATTCCATGGAATGGCTAATGCCACACTGCAGTTGTTGAGCCTAGTAGGAAAGGTATTCCAATCCAACTCTCATTGTAAAATTTGTCTCTAAATTTATATGTGGTTATTTTTAATGTGACATTTCTGTGACTGATGAACACTCCCATCTCTCTTCCTGATCAAAAAAATAAAGACGTCATGAATGTGATGCATTATCAACTGGAGTATTATTTTGCATACATGGAGAGATCGCAGCAAATATGGTTGATTTTTCATTCCTGCACATATTTTGTTCACTGGGTAAGTCAGCATTACCATTTATGATTCTCTCCAGGAAGTTGAGGCACTGACTTGCCCAAGGACATTAAATGAGTCATCAGCAAAGCTCCAGTGTCCTTTGGCACTTTAACATCACATTCCTATGACACTTCAAGCATTTACAGCAGATAAACATTTTATTCTAAGGTATCTCTTCCTATATCTCAGTTTTCCTGCCTCTTTAATGGGATACCAATCATTAATTCCCTTGTGATGTTTTTGTTTGTTTAGCATACTACTGTGAGCCTAAATTGGCTCTAAAGTCAACCGTTCTGGGAACTCTGCCTCCAGTTTAGACACAAAAGTGGATAAGAACATTACAAAGTTGAAATATAGCATCTGTTTTCATAAGACAACATACATACTAATTGGACATGCAAATGAAAAACAACTAGGCTAGGAACCTGATGCTCCCTTTGCCTGAACTTCTCTCCCTCAATCTCTAAAAAGTTTTCCTTTGAATTCAGAGCTTGTTTTCCTATTACATTAGTGTAGAGATGGTGGCTATGTTACTTTGACACAAGGAAAAGGATACATTAATTTTATTTCTTCATGTTTCTTTTCAATGACATAATGCCCAGTGGCAGACCTTTCCTTGTTAATCCCTCTGTCACTAAATACTGATAAATTATTCCTATCCCAGCAGACCATTATGGCTTAGATTTTTTTTCAATCTGAGCTGTTGACTAAGCATGACCTATAGCTTATTAATGATGGCCTTATCTCATTAATAATCACATTCAGCTTGGTGCAACATGGAGGTATTGCATTCCAAGCTGTAGTTTGTTCATTATCTCTCTGTGTTTCTATGATAGTGTTGCAAAGCTTTTTTTTTTTTTTTAATAAAATGTTTGAATATGCACTAATTAGAAATGAGTTTTGTCAGGTTGGATGATTGTGACTGAGGAATCTCTCATTCCTAGCGAGGTTGAATTTTGATTAGTGTCAGCTTCTCTCCCTCCCATCCCATCCTGGCCCTCTTTCTCCTTGTTGAAAAATTAAGTGATAGGGGGGTTTGCCTTTGTATTTTGTGTGAGTTTGTATAGGTGGTGGTGAGGGGTGTAGAAGCTCCACAGTCCTTCTTTTATTGTTGCTTGACTTTGACAATTGAGTAAACTGAGTTGAGTTTAGGGTGCTGCTCATTTCTGCCTGAATCAGTATTGAGCAGCGCATTTCAACACTATCCTAGAAAATTCTTGGTGAACTAGAAAGGAAATTTATAAAAATCCAATGGCATTCCTGTCCAGGTCTGGACTGCCCCCTTTACACTCTAGTATTATTTCAGACTTATTTTAGTAAAATGCAAAATACCCTCTGCAAAAATATACATCAATATATTTTGTACAAATCTGTATGAAGATCTACACTCTGTTCTTCAAAAGCCTTGTATGTATTCTCTTCATAATACTAACATTTTTTATTGTGAATGTAATCCCTTGGTCCCAAATCCTTTTCTTCCCCCACTAAACCAACTACATTATTGTCACTGCAAAGTAGCTTCCTAATACTATAAACAATGTCCAGTTATGACATCTATAGCTATTGATATGTCACTAGGCACTAGCATTTATCATAAGATAATTTCCCAGGAGGACTTTTCATGCCCTAAAACGTCTCTTAGATACCTCACAGGTCTAACAGAGTTAATGACATGCAGTAGTTCTCCATAATGTTCCTCTTCCTAGCACCCTTTTATTCTCAGTTATGTTGAGCAGAAAATGTTAAATGAAACACCAAATGACAGTGAACTACAATTCATGAATGACAGAAGGTTTTTCAGATAACTTCAATATTTTCATGCAGTTCTTTTTAAATTATGCCCTTAAAAATAGTTCAAGGGAATATCAAGAGACAGGATAAAGGAATTTTGGTTAGCAAGGATTCACAAATTTTTGGTACTGAAGGTTCCATGTGATGCTAGTTTTGAGTTTATGGGTTAAATGTACACACATGCACAAAAATAGACACATATTACATGCATATACATCCTACAAACATACTTTGTTTGTACTGAGATTTCATCTTCCATGCTCTTCTATCTCACTACGCCTCTCCTTCAGTCCTGAAACAGAACGTTCTTTTCCTCACTCATCATCATCATCATCACCATCATCGTTGTTAACTGCCTTCAAGGTAGCTTCAGCTTTGATGAGCAAGAGACATCTAAGTTACCCTATCTTCAACTGCCCTGCTCAGGTCTTGCAGAATCAGGGATGTGTACTCCTTGATTGAATCTATCAATCTGCAATGCAGTCTTCCTCTTTTCCTACTGTCCTCTTCTTCACAAAGCATTATCATCTTTCCTAGTGAAGCGTATCCTCTCATGATATGCCAAAATACAGCAGCCTTGGTTTAGTTATCTTGGCTTTTGAGGAGAGTTCAGGCTTGATTTGCATTCACTGGTCTTTATAGCAGTCCAGGGTATGCATAGAACTACATTTCAAATGAGTTGATCATCTTTCTATCAGCTTTCTTCACTGTCTTGCTTTTACAACCATACATAAAAACTGAAAATACAATGGCATGAAGAATCCTAATTCAGTGATATATCTTTACACTTCAGGATCTTGTCTAATTCCTTCATAGCTGCTCTTCCAAGTTCACTGATCATAGCAGGAGGGAAAGACTGGTTCCTTTGAAATTGGGAAGTAGACAGGGTGAATTTGGTGCAATGATAGTTTTAGGGCATCCATGGTGAGTTACATTCAGATTCTATGTAACTTGTAATTGTGAGCAGACTGGAGTTCAGGCATTTGTATGGGAGTATTTCAAAGCTGAATTTAATTAGTATTTAATGCTGAATTCAATCTATGACATACTCAGTCCTGCTCTACCAAAAAATGTAGATAGAAGGCAAAGTAACAGATTGAAACCAGGGCTACAACTTAGTTATTTTTATTGTTATCCGACCTAGCTGGAAATACTTATGTACTTGAAGTTCAAGATAACTATTTTTAGTCATTCAGATTAGTCAACAGCCACATTTGGGCCAGATTCAGTAAACATGCTGGTGTCATGTGAGCTTCTGGTTGTCATAGTAAACCTGGTGGTAGAAGAATTATCCTTCACTTCCAGCAAGGCCAAGTGCCCATGATCATAAAAATCACTGAAACTTTTTAACACAAAAACAGTGAAGTTACCCCATGTTAAGCAGCAATTGTTGTGCAGTGCAGTTATACTTTTATTATTGGGGTCAGGGACAGAACTGATTACAAATTATTTTTAAGCTCTGCCAGTCCATTATTCATGGCTCTTTGCTTAGTTCACAGGTTCCATGCCTGCTTTGAAGAGATGTTTTGAGTAAGAACAAGAGTCCAGAATAATGAAGCAAGCACACTTCTGGGATTTGTCACTTTATAAACAATTATGAAATAATCTAGTTCAGCATGCTGACTTGCCATGACTTACCTCTGTAAAAATACTGCAATGAGCTATGTGCTCCATGCCTCTTTTTTCCCTTAGAAAGAGATATAGGCTTCCATCTAAGGTTTTTACTTGAAATGCAGAAAGCATCAATCTTTATTTCAGTGTTTTGCAGTATATGAAGCAGTTTTCACATTTATCTGTTCTCCATCTTTCTATATCACCTAAACAAATACATTTCTGAAATGCAGACTATTGCCCTGAATGCTCATATGAACTTTCCCTCTGATGCATGAATCTGAGGAGATATTGCATTGAATTATATTTTATGCAGATATTTTCCATAATTTTGGTCCAAAGATAGATTTCCCTCCCCATACCCCTTAACAGTAGGTACAGGGACTGAGTTGGAGTTAAACTCTGAAATGTAGAATATTGTCTTGACATAGGTTGTGCTTCAAACTTTAATTTTATTTTCTATATCTTCTATACCACTCCAAATCAAGTTGGAATTTTAACTTGTTATTTAAATGTGTGCTCTGAGTAATTATATTAAATTTAATTCCATGATATTAATGAATTTATTCCGTGGCAACTATATCTGCCTTATATGCAGAGCAGTAGATAGGTTTGTACTTAAACCAATGGCCTTACTTTACCTTGTCAATGAATCAAATTCTCACTTCAGAAAAAAAAAAAAACGTTTTGATGCCATTATTCTTACTGTCTCTGGACGAGAAAAGAAAATCTCCTTTCTCTTTCCAGTTCAGCAATGACTCTGATGCAAGGCAGATACTTTTTCCAAACAACAATAATGCTACAAATCAGAATAGAAGAGTAATATGATCCACTCAGACTTCTTCCCTGTACAGGACTTGTTCAGAATGGAGGAGATTTATTTGATGGGGTAAAGATGCACTTACATATTGTAAGTGATGTCTTCATCATTTTGGGGTAACGTGAAATTTATGTGATCAAAAAACTAAGTTATTTTTGAAGGGTCACAGTGTAGCCCTTTGCCACCCTCTGGTGGTTTATGTAGAACTCTCAGAAGTTGAATGCTAGTTCTTTGGTCTCACTGGTAACATGTCAATGTTGAGGTACCAAGACAATGGACAGTGATTGTATAGTTACAGTTGTGTTATATTCTGCTAGCCTCTTAACCACCTTCAACATTTATTGGTGGTTTATGAGGTTTTTTTATATGAATTTCATGGGTGGTCTTTACTAAAGCTCCTTAGATATTGAAAACATTAAAATTCCTGGAGCAATTTTAAGAATGATAATTCACTATGTTTATTCTTGAGCAAGTTAACTGAAGATCTGGATCCAATTTATGATGTCACTTTGATAGACATGAGAATACATCTTCTCATTGCCAAGATTCTAGTCAAGACTAGTTGTTTCTGCATAACAATATGGCACATTCCTGATGTTCGTGAGACAGTCCCCCTCCAGCATATGACTGAGATGGCAAATGATTTTCCTATAATTTGTGCAATTTGTCCAAAATTTAACTTTGTGTAACTTCCATCTCAATACAAAACTGGTGGCTTTCTCCTTGGTGAAAGTAAGCACAAACATACACAGCACACACAACTGGCTGGATAGCAGTACATGTGAAAGGGATCTAGGAGTCATCATAGACCACAAGCTGAACATGAGTCAGCAGTGTGATGCGGCAGCCAAGAAAGCCAATGCAATTCTTGGCTGCATCAATAGGAGCATGGTGTCTAAACCGAGGGAGGTACTGGTACCACTCTACTCTGCTTTGGTTAGACCCCATCTTGAATACTGTGTCCAGTTCTGGGCACCCCAGTTCAAGAAGGATATTGACAAGCTGGAGCAAGTCCAGAGGAGGGTGACCAAAATGGTGAGAGGCCTGGAAGCCATGTCCTATGAGGATAGACTTAGAGGGCTGGGTATGTTTAGTCTGCAGAAGAGAAGGTTAAGAGGGGACATGATAGCCATGTTTAAATATTTGAAGGGATGCCACGTAGAGGAAGGAGAGGGCTTGTTTTCTGCTCCTCCAGAGACCAGGACAAGGAGCAATGGATTCAAACTGCAGGAAAGGAGATTCCACCTGAACCTCAGGAAGAACTTCCTGACAGTCAGGGCTGTCCGGCTGTGGAATATGCTACCTCAGAGTGTAGTGGAGTCTCCTTCCTTGGAGGTTTTTAAGCAGAGGTTTGATGGCCATCTGTTGGGATTGCTTTGAGGGTGTTCCTGCATGGCGGGGGTTGGACTGGATGGCCTGTGTGGTCTCTTCCAACTCTAGATTTCTATGATTTCTATGAACCGGACAGTATGATTGATCACAAAAATGTCTATCCAATGCCACTGCTTTTACTATAAAGTACAAGCTTTCCAATACTGCATATTTTGTAGGGATTTATGAAAATTCACAAGTTTTCTTCAAGGCTTGCAACAACATCAAAGGCTTGATGTGTCAGATTGACTTACATTGAGGAGAAGTTTTAAGGTTATCTTATTATTGCATGAAGATGAAACAAGCTAGGATTTGCATCTCTTCCTTCTAGACTGTTGAATGCACTAGAATGGTCCCTGGATGACTTTTTTTTAAATGTATCAATTTATTATCTCTTCCCCCCCCCCAAAAAAAAACAACCCCTGAAAGCGCCAAGTGGGCCCAACCTCAAGCTTTTGGACTTTAGTCCCAGAGAGTTACTAGTCAGAAATGCACCCAACAGCCTAGACAAAGAAGATACACTCTGCTAACTGCACCCTTAACATGATGTGTTTCACTACTGATTGTCTGCCATTTGTTCTGCTAAATTAACTACACTAATCACACAGCCAGAAGGACTTTTTTTTTTTTGCAAGACAATATAATTTGCTTTCGACTTCCTGTTTCCTAGCTATTCCAAGTCTGTAGCTTGCACCTAAGCCAGTTCGTCACCCTGCCACAGGAGCTTGCTTGCCAACCTCTGCTTGGCACTGAGTTTTGGATGTGAAATGATTTTATACTTATGGCTTGGGAAATAGATTCTGTGACCTTTGTTCTGAAAGGCATTTGAGAGCTAATATTCTGCAGATGAATATTTCATGATTTTATTTGTATTTTAAGGCGTGGGTTTAGATTTTATTTTGTTGACATTTTCAATGCATTAACTAACTAGAGTTCCCATTCAGTTGGACAGTGACTGAGATGCTTTATAACAGTAATAGTAATAAAAAAAATCAAATCCATAAAGGGCCTATAACTGTGGTAGCATCAGAAATAAAGCTTTATCGTCCCTTGAAATCATATGAAGAACTCAATGACAGTGAGAGGATGATAAGAGTAATGCAACCAATTCAAGACTTGAAAAACCAGTATGGAAATACAGATATCTCCAGCTGAGTAGTGGGTGTTGTATCATAACACACCATTGAGTTACATCACCAGTGGAATTTTCCAAAATAGTGGTGTAGTTAAGTAAGTTAAGACTCTGGCCATTTCTACCCTACACTGTTATAGTATAGTGCTATTATTCCATTTTCAACATCCTATGGAATCCTGGGATTTGCAGTTTAGGGAGGGGCATTTAGAATTCTCAGCCAGGGAACTCTTTGGCTTCAGTAAACTACAAACCCCAAATTTCCACAGAATGTTGAAAGTAGAATAATAGCACTATAACAGTATAGTGAGGAAATGGCCTCTGAATGGTCTTAAGACTTATATTTTTTTGCAATAGGTATAGGCCTCAGAAGTAAAACTGGCAATAGCAGGTAGAGTCTGAAGGTGCAGGAAGAGAAGAGGAAGAGCCACTCACACTATATTAGTTAAGCAACAGGAAGATTATAGGCCCAATAACTGCTCTGTAGAAAATGACATCTCCTTTAACTGTTCCAGTCTGACCAGGATGGCCCCCAGTTAATCATCTGCCATCCCACTTTCTCAGCTACATTTGTAACATCCTGGTTTCTTTCTTCTCCTTCCGCATTCCCCTTTTCTCCCTAGCTTCAAATGCAGCAAAATGAGTTCAAAGTGCAAAACAGTTTGCCCTCAGTCAACTGAGCTGGAGGGAGAGGAGAGGAGAGGCTGGTGTCTTGCTCTTTCCAGTAAGCTCAGACAAAAGCTAATGCCATAGCCCTTGGGATCAGGACATCAAAATTGTTATTTGAAGTAAGCAAAAGGAATAAATACACCTTGTAAAATCAGACAGAGCTGTGCCAGTGAAGGGGGGCTTTCCTTGAGGAGATCTTCCTTAAGTTACAGCACCCCTGACAGTGTGTTCCAGCTGATCTTTTAATCACTTTTGGCCTGCCACATGTGAAATTGCTGTGGTTGTGAGGGAACAGCTCTCAGGCACTCCCTCTACTTCCCTTGAAAAAGGAAGAGAAATAATCCTGATAGAAACTGACATGCTGACATTCACTTAAATTATTCTGAAGAATTTTGTGAGTTCCTTTTATGAATTTTGCTCAGAATGTTTGATATTCTTTAATTCTCTCTCTCCTCTAAATTTTTAAATTAATTGCTTTCTAACTTAGTCTACGTAAAGACTCCCCCCCCAAACTCAAGGTGTAGGGTTGCTTGAAGAGAGGTATGAGAAACAATTAGATGGAGATTTAAATTTTTCATAAAGTAAACTAGAAAGCACAGGCCTTTCTGAGCATGCTTGGGGAGATATATCAAGTGTCAGTACATAGTCCCAAATCTATGATTACTCAAAAGTGCATAAAAAGGGGTGGGGGGACATATAAAGACATTTCTGGTGTTGAACTATCTTTATAATGTCTAATAGATCTAACAGCCACTTACTGATTGTACTGGCCCAGGAATCTTGAAATGGCATGGGTTGAAAATGCAGTTTTGATGTAATAGGTCTGGTTTTATTTTCTTTCTTTAATGGGATAGTGCATGTCTGATGTCAGCTGGCATCTTCAACTCAAGTTGCAATTAGTTGTTGTGGAAAAAGAGGAAACAAAACATTTTATTTGTGTTAGAACTAATTGGAAAGAGACTGGTAGAGATAAAGAAAATGTTGTTTGTTCCCAGAAACTTAAGTGAAATAGTTTGTTCTCAAAGAAAAAAGGTGATTATGTATAAAATCGTAGAGCCATATAGTCAAAGAGTTAGAAGAGGCCTCATGGGCCATCAAATCCAACCCACTGCTCAATGCAATGTCTCCAGCTAAAACATCCCTACCACATTATTAGCCAACCTCTTTTTGATGATGTCCAGAGAAGGAGACTTGGCCACTTCTTTAGGGAATTAATTCCATTGCCAAATTATTCCTAATGTCAAGACATTCCTTCTAATGTTCTGTCTTGGAGTTACTTTTCTGCTGCTAATGGATTTGAAATTTTATTACCTGCAATTTACTAATCTCTGTCCCCATGCCGCATGGCTAAGAAGGGGAGTGGCCTCTGTCTCATCTAGACCATCTTGATAAAAGAAATAACATATGAGCCAATAT
This sequence comes from Ctenosaura bakeri, assembly GCA_948474755.1. NCBI lineage: Eukaryota > Metazoa > Chordata > Lepidosauria > Squamata > Iguanidae > Ctenosaura > Ctenosaura bakeri. The sequence continues at coordinate 163,653 of CAOLHI010000526.1, forward strand.
ATAGGCCTGTGACTCTAGCATCATCACTCTTCTCCTCCTGTTATGATTTATAACAACTTGTCCTGATGAAGAAGTCAGTGAAGCTTCAACAGCTTGCATGATCTATTTTGTGCTTTTTAGTTGGCCCAATAAAGTATCACTGTTTTGTGGATTTTGGATTTTGTTGTATTTTGCTGCAGGGCAAACATGGTTACCCCTCACATTAAATATTATCTTCCTCCATTACCACTTGCCTGGAGACCCAAAGAAGCACAGAAATCCCTTGAAAATTCAGGAAGCACCCTGAGTCCTAGAAACTGAAATCCACATCTGCAACCCAAGGAGTACAGAGACAACCTGGTTTAGTAGCTGACATCCACATGTTATTGCCAGAATATTAACCATCATAGGCAGGAGTTGTAAAGTTACAAACTGAGAAACTTGCCCTGCTAATCTTTTAGTGATAATGCTGAAAATAACAGGTGGCTGGCTGTGATCTGAAGCAGCTTTAGCAGGTGATAAATGATGAGCTTGTCTTCCTTAGAGCTGCCTGATTTTCCTTCTACAAAGGTGCTGCTTTTCACCATGAGATAATATTTCATAGAGCATCACAACATGATTAAGGATGCATCACTCTCTTGTGTGCAGTCTGACAGTGCTAGATGAAAAGCGTCAATAGTGAGGAATGCTGATATCTAGGTATTAAAGATCAAATGATCTTAAAGCTAATTATGTAACTGTCTCTGATACATAGACATAGTTGAAGGGGCATTTTTAAAAAGCTGCAGTTATGGAAATTTTCAGGAACAGTTTTTCGACAGCTCATTAAGGAAAGCCAATGTAGCTGGGATCTCAAGATATGGTACAGACATGCATTAAAGAGCAGAACAGTAAGGCTGCGCCAATATTTACAAATGAGAACATGCTATAGATTTCATGGTGTGTAGAGTAACAGGAAAATGAATACATCTCAATATAGTAATCTTTTGCAGACAGAGGGCTTCAACTACAAATGGAATTGCATAGCCCACCCGTCTTTTCTTGGTCATTTTAGTAAAGGCAATTGTGATAAGAATGAAAAAGGCATGAGTGGCCCTCCCATTTGCTTAAAAGCTTCATACCTGGGCGTGGTGTTTACCAGCTCAAGCCTTCCTCATTGTTCTATGATCTGATCTGAAATTCAATGGGTAGAGTCATGAAACTGGATAATTTCAGTGGTGATACCTAGATTGTGGAATATTTTTCTCAAGGGCTATGGAGGTTATATGACTAACTCATGCTGACAACTAGCTGAAACATGGTTTTTAAATAAGTTTTTGCCTTGAATTTATTATTTCTATGAATTTTCTGTTGGATCTTTACAAATGCCCTTATGCTTATTTTTTTGAATTCTGAAATGGTTGGTTCTAACATTTTCTATTGTAAGTTGCCTTGAGAGAATCTAGTGGGAATATGGGCTAAAATATTTTAATAAATAATAAACAGTGCATTGTAGAGCAGCAAAATCAGTTTGCATTTATATGATTCAATCCGCTGCCCTCACCCACTTGTCATTTGAAACCCCCTGACGTATACCAGCAATACTACATATACACATTTTAAGTGTGTCCCCCTTCCCTACACATTTTTCTCACTGATGGATGCTATTTTGTGTATTTGAACTCCTTGGGTCTATGGATCATACTAAAGAACTGTACTGGTAAAATCTGGATAGGTATTCTTTAAAATTGCAAAGTTAATTCAACTGCCTTACTGGAGCACAGCATTTGGTAACTGAATTCAAGTGGGTTTCTTGAGAAATAGCATCATCAGCAATACAGGTTATTCCCCCTGTATTCTAATTAGATTTGATTTTGTGACGTGGAAACCGAAATGTAATTACTTCTTTTAAAAATGAGAGATGGATTCGCATGTGCTCCAGATCACTGTGTGGTTCAGTCAAATCCTACAGGTATAATTTAATTCAGACATTCAGATTAACTGTTCTCTAATCCTGAGCACCTTGGACAAACACTTAACAACAGTTAAGGTCACACTGGGATTCTTGTCCTTCAATGGAATTTGACATAAAATTGGGCTATTTAGCCTGGTGGATTCACCAATAATGGATTAATCATATGTTGTCAAACTTGCTTATAGAATCTACAGGATAAAAGAATGTGCTTCATGTATAGGGCAAGGACATAGCAAATCTACCTCAAAGCATTTCAGAGGGAAAAACATAACCTGACCTTTGTAAAAAGTTTACGGGAATTAAATACAGTCAAATTCTTTCAACTTCACAAAGACAATCAAGAGTGTTATCTAGATTCCACAGAGACCTGGAGTTGCACTAGATGCAAAAAATAAATAAACAAACAAACAAACAAACAAACTTTATTTCTTACTTGCTTCTCCCAGAGGCTCAAGGCGGGGAACAACATAGATTAAAATACAACTAAAAATACATAAAACCATTTAAAATACACCAATTTAAACTCATTATTAAAGATTGTCTGGGTAGGCCTGCTGGAAGAGATAGGCCTTTTCTTTCTTTCTTTCTTTCTTTCTTTCTTTCTTTCTTTCTTTCTTTCTTTCTTTCTTATCAGACTGCTGATATAGCTGTCAAATCTGTTCTGGCAGGTCACTCTGCAGTTTAGGGGCTGCTGATAGAAACGTCCTTTGGGTGACCATTTTCAGTCTAGTCCTGGCTGGCTTAAGTAAAAGGCTCCAGAGGACCTGTTTATATGGGGTGGATTGCACTAGAGGAGGTGATCCTGCTGGTAACTTGGACCCAAACCATGTAGTGCTTTAAAGGTAATAACCAGCATTTTGTACTTTGCTGTAAACTGATTAGCAGCCAGTGGAGTGATGTTAATATCAGTGTGATATGCTTACTTCTTGAGGTACCTGTAACCAATCTGACCACCACATTTTGGACCAATTGGAGTTTCTTAACTTTGTACAAAGGTTGCCCCTATGTACAGTGCATTGCATAAGTCCAACCTTGAGGTTATCAGCAAATGCACTACTATCTTTAGGTCTTCAAATTCTAGGAAGGGGCATAGTTGCTCTATCAGCTGAAGCTGATAATAAGCATTCCTGACCATCACATTTATCTGAGCTAACGTTTGGAGAGATGGCTCCAGGAGCACTCCCAAGCTGCAGACACAGTCTTTCAGAGGTAGTATGACCCCATACACAACTAGTTGACACACCTACAACCCTGGATTAGGGCCCTTAATAGTAAGTACCTCTGTTTCGTCTGGATTTAGTTTCAATTTGTTTTTCCTCACCCATCCTATTACCTCCTTCAGGTATTCATTCAAAGGAGACATATAGGTATTAGAAGTATTACCCCATAAATATTAGAAGTCATCCATACTGGCTAGCTGGGTTGCTTCTTCACAGTGGTTGAGAACGGCTTTTGACAGAGGTCTCACTGTGTGTACTTAGTATATACATACACAAATTTTTTGGATGGTATATTGAACATCTATGTGTAGAGAGAAGCAGGAAGACATGATTGTGAAATATACATACACAAATTGCAGTAGTCATGCTCAGCCACCCTTGAGAAGTTTTCTGAATTAAGACTTGTATCAGAAGGCATACATCACACAAGTGGGCAGTAAAACTAGAAGCAGTGCCAGCTTATTCAGTATTATTAGAATGAATGGATGAGCAGTGTCCCTATATAGTTGTAAATCACTGGTATTGAACCTGCATATTCCTGAGCTGCTTTTTTTTTCTGTTGTGCATCTAGTGCAGATGTGGGAATCATACTATTCAGGTTAGGACTATTCAGACTTGCAATCCAACCACATCTGGTGGGTCATAAGATTGCTTCCTCTTTTCTAGCAACTACGGGAATGTAGGAAAGAGGAAAGGAGGGAAGAACAAAAAACAAAGACACCTTGTGTGTAGTACTGGAGACAGCAATTTGAGTGGTTAAAGCTTGAGTAAAATGTGACACTACGTGGAGCACTGAACCAGTTGTGTTCCATGCAGCAGAACCGATAGGAGTGCTGAAATTTGGGCTCCTACAGGAGTAAGAAGTGCAGTGTGGTTCCTTCCCATCACCTTGGATTGTGACTGGCATGCTGGCCCTTGTGCTGGGTCATTGCCTGGGGATTCCACTCTCAAGATTGTCCTCCCTTGTGGGAGTCTTCTTCTTCCTCTGAGAGTAGTTCTGGCCCAGTGTCAACAAAACCCCAAACAAAACAAAGTTGTGACAAACTTCATCATATATTAACAGCAACACACAAATAGAAAGAACAAATGAACAAATGAAGGAAGGGAAGAAGAAAAGAAGGTGAAAACCCTGTGAAAGTGGGAGAGAATTGAAGTTAAATTCCTTCTCACCCCAACCCCCGTCCCCCCTCAAATGGCAGATAATGAAACTAAACCATCACGAGGGCAGGTGGGAAAGCTGTTCAAGGAAAGTGGCTGAATCCTGACACCAGACTCAATGCAAGTCCAAACAGGAAATCAGATTGAAAAATGCAGTGTCTTGATATACCAACTAAGACTCTCTCTTTCTCTTATAACCACACACACTACCTGCTTCAGATTCTCATTGAGTGACATGAAGAATGTTTCTAGTATTTTGTCCAGCTGGAGAGAGGCTGGTAAAGAGAGAAGTGCTCTCAGATGAAGACAAGCCATACTCCTTCCTGTCTGCCTCCACACCTGTGTTGCAAATGGGAATTTCCAGGACAATGGAAACCCTGAATTTTCCTTGATTCTGTAGCACCTCACTCCCACTGTCAGTAATAATTTTGCTTTCCTTCAGGCTATGGAAGCTCACAACATCGTGTTTGCACTGCAGCTGTGAATTTAACCAGAAGCCTGCTTTTACAGACATATTTTAATTAGGGCTTAACATGCAATGAAGTACTTATGACTCATTTGGAAAACGTATTAACGAAAGACTGCCAGCCATGCTAGGTATCCAATTAGCTAGTTATCTTTAAATGATCAAAATATATTCTCTCATCAAGCAGTGCACAGTGGGAGTTCAGACACAGTAGTGGGCTGTTATCCCTCTATTGGTAGCCATCAAAACTTTTTTCTTTTCTAGTATTTTTTTTTAAAAAAATATTCACTAATTCACTCTTTGCAAGACAGTGCTCAAGAGTCTGCATTCTATGGATTAAGTATTAAAGATTTCTGTCTTGTTTTTGTGGGATGAGAGGAATTTCCCTACTGTATTCTTGAGTTGTTCCTAAGGGGTTATGTGCCTTCCATCCTTCTCATCGTCCATTCTGAGGGTAAGGAGAAGGAGAACTACCCAAATAATAATAATAGTAATTCTTGACAATGCTCAGTTTACAAGTGTTCGGTTCCATTCATTCATTTACAACTCTGTCACAGCCACTGTTGTCTCAAGAGGTATCAATTGGAGAGTATGTTGAATACTTATAAAACCAAGCCCTTCCCTCCAAACCAAACAACAACAAAATTATGATTCAATTGTTAGTGTGATTGTGTCAAAATTCTTTTTAAATGGCACTTTCCTGTTGCAGCTAACCAAGAAGTTAAGGGAGGAGTTATGAAACCAAACTAACAAAATTGCAGAAGTAAACAAAAAAGGTCTAGGTATGGGCCATATATAAAAAGTCTTCTGTTAAACTCAACAGTGTGCAATGTAATGCATTCATAATAATGTCTTAATTCTGGGGTGTCAAACTCAATTTCATCTTGGACCTCATCAACTTTATGATTGCCCTCAAAGGGTCGGTTGTATCTATAAGACTATATAAACGTATCTACTCCTTTTTCATCTTAAATAATTGCCTCTGCATTCGATTCAATTAAATTGCCTTCCCTCTGCATCAACTTTACTTTTTTTTGGAATTTTGGTGCTATTTGATTGTAGTTTATGGTCCCTATACCTCTGTAAAGTGACATAGAATTGTTCAGTATATCCAAAGTGTGCCACTTTCTGCCCCCCAGACCCTCTCTGTGCCTCTTTCTGCCCCTCCAGGGCCTCGCTGTGCTTCCTTCAATATCCAGCCCCCCTCTGTGCCTTTTTCTGCCCCCTTCTACCCCTTTCTGTACCTGGTGAGCCCAATCTGCACATTGCAGGCCCCCAGCTGCCAATTTTCTGAAGAGGGGCCCAGGAGCCAGCACTTGCAATCTACTTCTACTTCTGACTGATCCTCTGACCAACTCTGGTGAGCCACGTGGAGTGTTGCTACTGTAACCTACGGCAATGCTCTGATGGTGAGACTTGGACAGGCTCACCAGGTCAGGGGAGTGCCGCAGCTGCAGAAGAGGTGCAAGGACCACACGAAATAGCCTGGCAGGCTGGATTTGGCCTGCAGGCCTTGTGTTTGACACATGTGTCTTAATTAAAATGATGTAGACCACTAAATGAAGCAGGTTTGCTTATCAGTAGATTAAACTATGCTTAGCTATGTTCGCTAGCTCCTGCAGGGAAAAGATTGTTCCCTGTGTATTCCTTGTCTAAACCAGGTAAGCAGTAGAGAGATGGAAAGAAGTATGTGTCTGCCTCTTTTTTATTATTATTTTGTGTCTCACCCTCTTTTCCTTTCCTCTATTCTTACTTTTCTCACTCATCCAGTCTCCCTCCCTTACCTAATCCACCCCTCTTGTTTCTTATCTTACATTTCTTCTCTTAAGCACAGTTCAACATTTGTAAAACTTTGAAACAATATTATAAACCAAAAAAATTCCACTAGTTGAACTCTGCCAATATATGAGCATACCTAAGAAAATCATTAATGTTGCTTCCATTTCTATGAAGTCTCAACATTTGAGAATATAGTACACTGGGACCTGTACCAAATATTGTAAAATGGGACTTGTACTAAATTTTGGAATTTTATTTATTTATTTACCAATTTAGTTATTTTGAGGAATATTTGCAAGCTGTGGTTAGTTGAATCCATGGATCAGAATCCACAGATGTGGAGGGCCAACAGTAAATGCCTTTTCTTCTGGTCTGCATAGCAATTATCACCTGACAAAAGGAGTTAGCATCAGTTGACTGTATATAGACTAGATGAACCTTTCTCTTTATGTCTAGATTTTTTTTTAAAGAAAATAATCCTGTATATGTCACTGTTCTCAAATCAAATAGTATAATATATTCTGTTAAGTCTGTTCTGATATTCTTTAACATCTTTTACAGATACCATCAACATATTTTTAAAAAATATCTCATGATGTGTGCAAGAAATCGATTTTCAGTCAGATCCATGTAAGAATGCTCAAGCCAATCCATGGAAAAAAAATGACTTGTTCAGAAGCAAATCTGCTGTAAATCTGCAGTTAAAGTTCTGCTAAGTGTGAAAAGTGGGTGAGTGGGAGAAATACAACTTTCCTTTTGTTTAGTGAACATTCAGTCAATTCCTGAGCATTTTCAGGAATGCTCATATACAGGGATACTACGTCTGGTTAACAACTAGATATCATCAGAATCTAATTACCTCCACCTCCTCCTGTATTTGAAGTACAGTTTGATTTGAAGAATGAATCAGCTTCATCCAATCCATGTCTGTAGAAATGTGTTCAAGAATGAAATCACTACCTGAAAAAGTGTGGCTGGGTACAAGAACAATATTCTTGTTGATCTTGGATGGGAAGAGGAATAGGGGCACCTTCACTTTAGTTTCCAGTGGAAAGTCATCTGTTAGTCTAGTAATGTGTCCTTGTAGAATTGCTTAATTTAAAATGCTAATAAATCTCTCTTTTAACAATTTTCACAGCTTCACACCCACACAGTATTTCCCAGTTTCTCTAAGCATCCTTGGAACAGTCACATTATCATGATTGCCCCTTCCCTATCTGCTAGTTTAATGATATCATCAAGTTTTTATAGGATATTCAAAGTAGAATTCCCCTTACTAATCGAACAACGCACACAGAAGTCCTCCTCCTTCCATTACCTGATTTTCCTGACCACCAAAATACTATAACAGTACATTTTACAGTCCTCCTTTGACATCCAAAATATTAAGGTAGATTAATGGTGGTTTTGGCGTTGTGTGTTTTCAAGCTTTTATCAAGTATCTACTCTCTTCTTTTAAAAGGCAACCAACACTGTCTTCCAGAAAAAGGTTTTGGAGTTCCACTGTGGATCTGAATGGCTCATGTCAAATGGTAGAAACAAAATACATTTGCCAAATTTGTTGTTGTTATGTCCATTCATTAATTCCAGCTTATGGTAACCCTGTATAATGTTTTCGTAGTAAGATTTATTCAAAGGAGGTTTGCCATTGGCTTCCTTTTAGGCTGAGAATTGTATGACTTGTCCAAGGTTGTGTGTTTCCATGGCTGAGCAATGATTTGAGCCCTGGTGTCCTGCAGCCCCACATCAGTGCTCAAACTACTACAACACACTGGCTCTAAGGAACAAAAGATACCTTTTGCAGAATACTACATGACAATCTGCTACCTATTATAGGTAAGACCACTGAATTTTCAGTACTTTTTTTTAATGGCACACTGCCCTTTCCTTGCTTCTTGTGATTTGACATATAAAAGGATCCCTCCATTCTAGAAGTGAAAGATCTTGCTGAAGAATCTTCATTTCCAGTCTAAATTGTCACTGTTATTATCCTTCTAACAAAGATTATTTTCCTTTGACAGGTACAGATTTCTGAACATATGGATCTATTTTGGGTTTGCATCAAGAATATACCTTACTTTCCCTCTCTCCTAAGAAGTGGTGGAATTCATGGAAATAGAGTTCTTTCCATACCTGAAGTTCAGTTCCTTATCCAAAATATCCAGTTCTTTTGATTTTTTAAATCATTAGTGCTGGCTCTAATACTGTCTTTCATGTGCTTTATTAACTTGTTAATCTGTTCCTTAATTGTTCACATCAGCAAAATCAGAAGATCAGTAGAACACTATTTAATAATTGTGCATCATTTCTCTGCATTTCTTATTGCTTGAAAAGATACTGGGATCTTTCTTTGTCCCTATAAAGCAAGGGTGGAGAATATCTGGTCATTCAGATATCCATGAACTATTACTTCCATAGTCCCTCATCATTGTTCAGGCTGGTGGGGCTACTGAGAATTTGAGTCCAACAATATCCAGAGGGCAGTAGGTTATATAGTCCTACGCTAGATCACATCTGAATTCTTTAATTTTTATAAATAATTATATTCACATGTCTTCATGCTTTTTCCTATGGGTCAACAAATGGGCAATGCATGCAGCTAATAGCAAGCAGGAAGACAAAATGATCCAAAATAATTTAAGTGGTGGTAAACTCAGTACAAAATTTGATTTTTTTTTTAAAAAAACTTAACACCTGAACTAATGGTGAACTTCTAATTTATTTATTCTATTTCATAAACAAGAACAATTAATTTGGAATGCCAATGTCTAGTGAAAAATCGGGATGAAGGTAATTTTCAATACATGTTGTGATCTTGCACAATGCAGTCTGGCTTGTCATTGGACTTCCTTTTACATACAAAGGAAGTACCTTGATCTTAAGACTGTGTTCAGGCTGTGATTTGCAAGCTTGGAAAAAGGTTTCCATCTGCTCATAACATTTTAGGGCCAGACTTCTTTGACTCAAGTACTGGAACTATTTACATTCCAAAATAAAGTTTTGTGTTTCCCATTGACTACCACATTTTAGCTAACAAACAAATAAAACAATATAATGCAAAGTGCAAAAATGATTAAACTATGAAGGTATTCACCAAATTGTATTAAGTTTTTCAAGTATGTCCCCCCTACCAAGAGAATTTCAATTAACTTTTCAGACAAATAGAACCAGTGTTGCTTGTAACACACTTTTACATTTAGACTTAAAAGAAAATAAACTAATAACTTGTATATTTGATTAAGAAATTGAATGAAATTTGCAAAGATAGGAGGGATCAAACCTGCAAAGCTTCAGATTAAAAAAGTACAGGAAGAACTGTCTTTACAATACTGGGACTATAAAAGGGTTCAGCATAGCTATTTTTCTAGGAATCCTGTGGACCACTACTTTTAAAAATAATGAGCTTCATAAAGGTGTTCTTATATAACAAACCTGCAAATATTCAGTGAGATAGTTTCAGTGGCTTTTCTGGGAGTCCAATTTTTTTTGAGGGGTATTGTAAGTTATTCACATTCTTTTACCTTCCCGTTTGTAGTTTTGATGGAGTGGCAATTTGTATGAAGTGGCACAAATTACAGGAGTTTCCTTAGGCAAAAAAGGTGGAAAGTTTCAGAATGATAGGTGCAGGAAAGAGGTAGTGATGCTGTTTGATAACCAATGTAAAGCTTTTAAAAAAAACTGACCAAAGAGGGAACTGGAATCTTCTTTCATGAAAGTCGTAGTCCTTCATAATCCCTTCCCCAAACTGCAGAAATTAAAGAGCCCTTGGTAAAACATGCTCTGGAATTAGAAAATGGTTTCACTAATCACACACACACACTTTTTCCCCCATGCTGGACCTTCACAAGAAACAAAACATAAAATAATCTATTTCTTCCTGTGTTCTCCCAAATGTGAAGCCCACACCAAACGTTGGCTGAGGTCCATCTTTCTTTCTGTTAGCTTCACAAGAAAGCTTGTATTGTCTTAGGAAGCATCTGAACTGATATAAAGTGGCCTGAATAAAGTGGCAATTTGAGTGTTATCTGAATCGAATGTGCATCCCTTTACTGCAAGTATATAATTAGATCTGTCACAATTGGCCATATGGGGCAGTGAAACAATTGTGCTCTATCCTCTCTTGTTGATGTGACTGTTCGTTTTGGATGGTAGTGGTCGGGACAGGATATAGGTATAGGTTGTGTCATTGGATTTTATGATTCTATCTTTTGTACAGTACTCCAGAAAGTAAATGTTTTTCTATAACTAGGCAGGAAGGTTTGGCATGGAAATAGGAGCAGGGAACCTAACGCATCCTTGGGAGGGAAAAATCAATCATTCCAATTTAGTCTTAGCGTGTGGCTTCTTTATTATATATTGATTTTTCTTCTCCCCACCCCCCCGACAATCAACTATATACAGAATAGGAAGGGTGGATTGTGGACTGTGCCCTACTTCTAATCACATCATTTCCCTCTTTCACTCCATCTTTCACTCCATCTTTCTTTCTTTCTTTCTTTCTTTCTTTCTTTCTTTCTTTCTTTCTTTCTTTCTTTAAAAATTCATGTCATATAGCATAAGAAAAATACATGGCACGTACAGATACTTGCTGATTAAACTAATGGTGAATTAAAACAAGGTTGATTAGGAATTCTATTTTACCACAGCATGCCCAGAATCCAGCAATTCTCTCATACTAAATATGTAACACTTCATTTTCTTTAACTTACTGATGTATTAAAACTTTAAACATCAACAACAGAATGTTTCTCTTACACTTCATTAGCAAACTTTTCCAGCTATAAAGCAAGGCAGGCTAAAACATTTGAAATGCTGAGCCAAGTCTAATACTACACTTACTACTCTATTTGGAAAATTTAGGCAGCCTTTCCTACAGATTTCTCTCCAAAATGTTAATTTGGCAAATTATTGGAGATGTGCAAAAAACAAGCAAAAACCAGGTATCACTGATAGCGACAATGGGCAGATTTTCCCTGGAGTGCAACAAAGCCAGTAAGTCACACACCAGCAGGAGATTCAAAATAATGAAAAAAATAGTATTTTATTCAGCCCAGACTGAAAGCAAAAGATGTCCAGAGAAATTTCCACAAATCAGATGTGCCAGAAGAAAGAAAGTCATAGACATTTATACTTTTCATAAGAAAATGAATTAGCATACTAAGTTATATCACTTCTATATAAGATCTGGAAGGCTTCAGGTATCAGAACATGAACTTTGGCCCTGGCCAATAGTAGCTCCCCCCCATACATCAGTCACGTAGCACTTATCTGTTATTTATCCAAATGGAGCCTCCTTACATTCCATACTCTAGGAGCTTGGCACTGCTGTTTCCTTTGTAATATCCATTCCATTCCCCAGGCCTATATGTCTTCCTGGTAAAATTGTTGCTTCTCAAGACTGGCATCCTAATTCCCATGCATCAATCTACCACTTTTTTTTATATATATATATATTATTTTTATTAAACAACATCTATTAATTCACAATACACATTTGTATTATCAAATTTACAATATAAAAACAAACTTACATATCGTGTATTTCATACAATCTGTACAATTCTCGTATAACTTCCTCTCACCTCTCAATAGAACTTCTATTTTTCTAACTTATCGTGATCTCAATAACCATATGTACTCTAATGTAGACTAGCTTCTTAACTACATGTATATATATATATATATATATATATATATATATATGTATATATACAAATACGTATATAAAATATAAATCCAATTTAAATCGAGTCAGCATACACTTGTTCCACAATTCTTCCCCTATTCGTTCTCTATCTCTAATTTTCCTTTTATCATTGTCTTAATTGACCTCAGATTCTCCAATTTTTTTGTCTGTTTTTTATCTTGCAGATTAAGTGTAAGGTCTTCTAAAATGATAAATTCTAAAACTTTTTGTAACCATTCTTGTACATCCGGTATTTCCTCTTTTTTCCAATATCTTGCATACACAATCCTGGCTGCTGAGACCATATACAGAATTATATATTCATATCTAGTGTGTTTCTTATCAATCTGGTGCAGCATGTTCAAGAGATATATTTCAGGTGTCATAGGCATCTCTATTTTTAAGATTTCTATCATTAATCTGTGAATGTTTCTCCAGTAAACCTTTGCTTTGGGACATTTCCACCACATATGATAGAAAGTTCCAATATCTCGCGAGCATTTCCAACATGCTTTATTCTCTAATTTGTAAATGTTTGCCAATTTCGATGGGTCTAAATACCATCTGTGAAACATTTTGATGTAATTTTCTTTTAAATTCTGGGCTAAAGTAAATTTTTGTGTAATAGCCCAGCTTTTTTCCCAATGCTCTAAGTTTATTGCATGACCAATATTCTGCGCCCAATCATAGATTCTTTAACTTTCTCAGTTTCTAATTCCATATCTAGAAGGTATCTATAGAGATGTGATGTTAAATGTTCTCTTTCTCGAATATTATTTTCTCCCATTCGTTCAATTTAAAGTTTGTCTCGATTCCTTCTATTTTTAAATCCATTTTGTATCTTTCTTTTAATTGCATGTATAGGAACCATTGACAATCCCAACCTTCTTCAGTCAATTCTTCTCTAGTCTTAATTCTTTGGTTTCCTCTGGTATCTATGATTATTAGGTCTTTGTATGTAAGCCATCTTCTGGATTTTTGTTCCGATCTCCCCGTCAGCGCCTCTTGAGGTGAAATCCACAATGGCATTTTCGAATATATTTTCTTTCTCCAGTATCTCCAAATTCCGAATAATGGTTTCCTTATATAGTGATTAAGGAATTCTTTATCAACCTTTGTTTTATGGTACCAAAGGTAACCATGCCATCCAAATCTTAAATTTGGGCCTTCAAGGTTCAAAATTCTCTCATTTTTCAATTCTATCCAATCTTTGATCCAATTCATTCCATTTGCAAAAAAATATAGTCTTAGATCTGGAACATTACAGCCGCCTCTTTCTTTTCTATCTGTTAATATTTTCCATTTGATTCTTGGTTTTTTGACCGCCCATATAAATTTCGATAAATCTTGTCTCCACTCTTTAAAGTACTTGAAATTAGTAATAATTAGGAGATTCTGAAATAAATAATTTATCTTTGGAAGGACCATCATTGTAATTGATGCCATTCTGCCCAATAATGAAAGATTCAGTTTTGACCAATTTTGCATTTCTCTTCTAATCTCTCCCCATTTCTTGACATAATTGTTCTCAAATAGTGCATTATTTTATTTAGAGATTATAACTCCTAGGTAATTAATCTTCTTCTCTTCTTTAATACCCGTTCTTTTTTCTATTAATTCTATTTCTTCCTTTCTCATATTTTTGGATATAAACTTTGTTTTCTCTTTATTAATTTTAAACCCCGCAATTTTTCCAAATTCTTCGCAAATTTCTAAAAATTTTGAAATACTCGATTCCGGATCTTCTAAAAATACTACCAAATCGTCAGCATATGCCCTTAATTTATAGTTATCTCCTTTTATTTTTGGTCCCTTGATCATATCATCTCTTCTTATCTTCCTTAGTAAGACTTCAAGCACCATAATAAATAATAAAGGGGAGAGTGGACAACCTTGACGAGTACCTTTCGTTATATCAATCTACCACTTTTTAATGACAACAGGCTAGTAACGCAAAGAGCATTAGGGGAGGCCTGGCTAATTGATTTCTTTATACTATTCAGTGTTACTGTAAGTCCCATCATTCTCAGCTTCTCTATCATCATCAAAGAACAATACATTTGTGACAGTCCCCTAAAAATGTTGATGTATAATTTCTGAGAAAGTATGTTTGTCTGAGTTATTTTATTTTATTCCATTTGTTTATAAATTTGGAACTTGACCAAAGCACACTAGACTGTCCATTTTTGCTATTATGTGCACTTCAGGGTTGTTATAACTTTAATAACATTTGAAAAGATGACCAATTTGCAAATGCTCTTAATTGCTTATATGCATTTCAGTTTTTAATCACTGACTGCTTGCTGTTATTCATAGTGTCAGACTACTTTGTGTGGGTGTGAATCTGAATTTCACAGACTTTTATATGAGCTGATCCCATTGCACATCTCAGATGTCCAAATAACATATACATATAAAAACTATAGACAAGATCTGGCATCATCAGATGCCCACCTCCCTGAAACCTACTGTTTCATCTTGGCAGTGTCTCCACCAAAGTGTCTCCAAGGTTCTGCAGAGCAGGACGATTTCTGTATCATTCTCCTGGTTGTAGGGCATGTCATGAACAAGCAGTTGGAGAGACTCTTTAAGGTCCTTGTTCAACTGCTTGTCTCAAAGTGCCACACAGAAGGAGGAGAAATGCAGATATATATTACCCACACCCAACTCTGCAGTGTTTCAGAAACCCTTCAGCTGAGGCTCTGACAGGCTGAAATGATAGGTTTCAGGGGTTGTGTTCAGTTTTTAATGACCACAAATATGAATCCCCAACAGTTACAAGATTATGACTTCTGAACTTATCTCATAACTGCTGAACAGGATGCCAACAATAACTAAATATTATTGTTATAGACATATGTGTGTGTGCTAAACAAATTGTAAAAATGTACTATAATTAAAAACACAAATTTAAATGTGAATTTTGTGAGCAAAAATTATATATTATTTTAATTGCCCCCCTTCCCCTGCTTTTTAAAATCACAGTTTACTGAGGAAATGGAATGGGTCAAACATTGCAAAAGTGACACAGAACAAACTATAGATTTTGTCTTAATCACTTGCAGATATACTATGTTTCCTATTTGAAATCCACTCTCTACCAGTTCAATCCACATGGGAAAGGTGGTTTAATAAGACTACAGTCTACATATACAGGCAGGGATCCTAACAATCCAGGGATCCTAACAATCCAATTTAGAGAGATTATCTTGATTTTCAGTGGTGGAGCAGTGAAATGAGAGGGTTCTTTGAGTAATCTTTTTTTTTTCTCATTTAAAACAAGTACCATGGCATTATACATTATGGCACTAGAAAGGGCTTTGCCTTGAAGTGTTCGGAACTTTTTCTTTTCTGGGACTACCACAACTCTGGGCTCCAAAAATCACCTATCAGATGACCTCTTCCATTTTCAGTTTCACAGGTTCCAGGATCTAGCTTCAGGGGGATCCTTCCACCCTCAGGTGATCCCCCAGTATGTTTTGAATCTTGGCAGACAGAGGTTGATCATGTCAACTTACTTTTTTTATCTGTGTCAATCTTCACACTTTATCAGCAAAGTTTATGCACTTTTTGGGACTTCCAGAGAATTGAGAGGGATCTACCAGATGCTTGCTTGGGACAGAGAAAGTACTGTGGTTGCATTGTGGTTGTCACAACCATCAGCGATTTAAACAGTTGTGGCCCTTTACTCTAATGTGATGGGTCTTCTACACCCTATGATCTGCTTCAGAGTTGGTCACATTCTAGAAGGCTGGGTGAGGCAAACCACTCACTTCCCTGAAATGAGCATTTCCGCATATCAGAAACTGTTCCCTCCTGCTTTCTTCATGTCCTCTCAGTTGTTTGTTCTTTCTCTCCTAAGGTTGTACAATTTAGAATGGAGATTCCCATGGTGTTTTTCCATGTGGATCCATGAATTTCTTCTTAGATCCTGATATCTGACAGTGGCAGTAGGATGAATTACACCTCTACTTTATGTGGTCTAAGACAGACCAGATAGGCAAGGACAGTTCATTTCTTTATGGAGGTTCCAGCTTATTAGATTTGCCCAGTCTAGGCTATAAGGTGCTATTTGTCAGTGCATCCACAATATCTGGAGCATTGTTTATATGTGTCTGGCTTGCCTAGTATCAGTTTGGCTCTGTCTCAAGGCAAGTCATCTTAGTAATTAGGCTCTTGCCTTACTAATTTTCTACCCATTCATTCTGCACACATACTGCTATATACTGCTACAGCAGCTGTGGAGCAGAACTTTCCAGTTTTCACATTCAGAGGGTAGGACAATGGTGCTCCAGTGCTTTCAAGATCTATGTTAGGGTTCAGACTAGCAATCAATTGGCCACATATTTGGGAGGTGATGCAACAGCCACCAGCACCATGTCAATTGTTACATCATTTCCAATCTAGGTTGAATAGATGGTGCCCTCATTTACCATCCAGGTTTATGTGCAAACTTAGTACACCTGTATAGTGATGGCAGCATACATCTCTCCCCAAAAGGATGACTTGTATTTGGAGAACCTGTCTCATGAATTCCAACACTAAATTCAAATGACTAGAAGGGCTAGCTTCTAGGGCTAGAAGAAAGGAGTAACAAGCAAGACTAGCTCCTTCCTGTGGTGGATATGGAAATGGGGAGGAGGTGGCAGATAAAAATGTGCCCAACCTCCATGTCATGAAAGCAATGCAGTCCCTGAAATCTCATAGCTATGTGAAGGAACAGTTTGCTTGGAGGAATTTCTACTGGCATTTGACCAATGAAGGCATCCAATACCTGTGGGATTATCTTCATTTGCCACCTGAAATTGTGCCTGCTACCTTGTGCCGCAGCCTTCCTGAGACTGGCAGACCTTGACCCAAAGGTTTGGAGGGTGAGCATCTTGCTCATCTCACACGAGGAGAAGTTGACAGAGACACATATACACATATCACTGCTCTATCTGGTGCTGACAAGCTGGTACTGGGGCAACTACTGAATTTCAATTTAGAGGTAGATTTGGGTGTGGACATGGACAGCCACCTCAGTAGAACTCTATTATTATTTGGTTGCATCTTGTTTATAATAGATAGGTGAAAATTTTCAGAAAGAAAGAAAGGAAGGAAAGAAAAGAAAAGAAAAGAAAAGGGGAGGGGAGGGGAGGGGAGGGGAGAAGGGAATGCTGGACACCATTAAAATCCTGGGGCATCAGGACAGCTGGTGGCAGAAGCTAATCTGCAGGTTTGGTCATCTGCAGATTGGCTAACCTCTCATGGGCTGTTCTGTTCACCCCACAGATTGTCAAATTTTAGCAAGCATTGCCAGATATTTACCAGATCCCAGCTGTTTCCTGCCCTGCTTGGGCAGGTATTGATCTGGAATGCCCAGAGCTCTGTGTCCTCCCTGCCTTCTTCTCATTGGTTACCAAGTTTGTTGGTGATGTAATTTGCATTCTATGTTATAAAATTGTGGCTGTGACATTTAATCCATAATTCCGAGTCTGGTCTCTGTGTCTCTGTGTAAAGAGCCCAGTTATTTTGGCAGATGATCCAGAAATCCCATAAACACCTCTCTCCATCTATGGAAGTAAAAATGGAATAATAACAAAACAAATATCTAGGATAAAGCAGTCTCTTTCTTCCTAATGACAGGACAGCTGCTACCAAAGACAAAACAAGATTTACTTAGGAGAAGGACTGATAGTCCCAAAACTAGCATTTTTGCAAAGCTTACATAACTCTGCTTTTGATTCTGTCTTTATACGGAGGACAAAGACCTTTCACCATAATTGCTTTAATTAACAAGGTCTCTTATTAACCCAGATGTTGTCACTGGCATCAGGCCTTGCTGGAAAGGAAGGTTTCATTCTGAATACGAAATGTCATTTTCCAAAGTGTTCAGATCCCTCAAAATGTTTACAGTAAATGAGGATGAGAGGAACCTTTAGACAAAAGCAGTATTTGAATTCTTTGGGTTTCATGTCACCAAACAGGCTTACTGAAAAGCAACCCAGCTCAACTTTGTTTTACCTCCTGCCTTTGATCTAATATAATATCTCCTACACACAGCATGTCTGTGAGGAAACAATTTCTATTAATAAATTGTTTTCTACTTCTCTGGAAGCCTCATCCAATTAAATGTTTCCCACTGAACCTCATAGCACATGAAAGTTAATGTTTGTTAGATTTTTTTTTTAAGAAAGTAAAGGGAAAAAAACAACACCTCAGGATGTAAGTAGTTACGCTGCCTTGACTATCAGGCTATCTATCTCCTCTTCCCCCACCCCAATCCTTCAAGACTTTTTGTTGTTGCTGTAGGTTAAATCGCTTACCTCTTAGTTTTATGTAATTTGGAGTCACTGTGTGACTGATGTTCCCAAGCCTGCTTCATTGTAGCTTCTTGTTAGTGCTATTCATCATCACATCAGCTCTTTTATCTTTCAGGAGAAATGGAAGCACTGGATGTTGGCAAAGTATAATCACAATACAGCAGGCAACTAAACAACTGCATAGAAAGACTGGTTAATGATACCTTTTAAACAATAAGTCCCCATGTTGGCTTTGATCATGATTTTGGATGTGATTTTAAGAACAAGAGATCTGTTATAAAGATGCAGAAGGCACAGTATGTTGGGTACATTTTTATCCTTTCTGTTTAGGGCTGACTATTCAAGATCTTGCGATACCAGGCCCAAACCCTGTGATTAGGAGATGCTCTCTTGTGATGTCACAAGTGGTGGGCCCTGGTGATGTCATTAAGCATGATAAAATTAAAGCATCAACCACAGTTGTACTGACTACAACCACTCAAATAGAAACCATCGAGTCTAACAAATGAGAAAAATAAATGTTCATGTGTAAATTTATCCAATGTACTCTCATCCTGAGATTCTTCCCCCTTGCCTTGAGAACTGGTGATTAAGACGAGGCCCTGAAATGTGGCAGCCCTACTGCTCTTCAACCAGAGAGGAGGACTTTGATTTATATCATACTATACCTCATAGAAAGCCAGAGCTGCCACCAGTTTGAAAAAAAATATTAACATAATATTAAAGGTTTAAATATTGCTCAAATGTCATAGCTGTCTTGAAATTCACTTTAGTATGTGCTGGTTGCAAAAGAAGGCATACTCTTCAGATCGCACCAAAACAATCTCCTTGTTACCAAAAAGAACTGTGACATTAGGCAGAAATGTTCAATTTTCCTTAAAAAAAGGAGGAAAGTTGTCAAAATTATGGCCCAAGTTGCACTAAAGGAATCAAAATGTATTATGAATACAGGATACAAAATGAAGAGATTGTTTATATCTTAATCTATGTTTTGTGGAAGAGTAAAGATTTTCATGTCAATCACACATTTTTTCCCTTCAGAAATAAGAACCTACTCCTAACTAAAATGACTTTTTAAAAGCCTTTGAAACAAAATATTGTTATTGTGCCTCTGACACTCACACAGAGGAGAATGACAATTCAACATGCAGATAGACAATTAGGGAACAATGTATAAGATAAGGCATAAGGCAGTACTTTTTGTGAGATGTGAGTTTCTCTTACAATAATTCTAAAAAAAAAAGTGTGCTACTTTGTCTCAGTATTTTAAAAATGAAGGCAAAAGGAGTCTTTTGGCAACCATAAGGCTAGCTAATTCTAGCCTAATGGCTAATTTTAGCCCTTCTTCAGATAGCATCTGTGAAGATGTGGGTAGTAGTCCTTAAAAGCTTATGCTGGAATAAAATGAACAGTCTTAAAGATGCCAAATAACTCCTTCTCTCTTCCTCTTTCTCAAAAAATAACTTAAAACCATATGGAACAACAGCAACTATTTGAAATAACAATTTGTGTAAGATGAGATCATGTTTCCTGTTGTATGGCTTATGCTGAAATAAACTGGTTATCCTTAAAAGTGGCAAAACACTCCTTTCCCCTTCCCTCTGTTATAAAAAATGACTCAAGACTTCAGTTGAGATCCCACATTGGCATCTAGTTCTGCACACTCAGTTCCTTGTCCTGCCATCTCACAGCAGCTGTCAAGCTCAAAAGGGGCTCCTGATACTGTCATCAGTAGAAAAGTGAGGCAAGGGAAGGAAATTCAGACCACAGAGAATCATCTGGTCTCAGCTTAATTGGAGGAGGAGGTAGGAAATGAAGGTGTGTTCTTGAATGGAGTTTATGTGCTTTCCCTTCCCTCAAGATCTCAGAGCAGCTAGATCCCCATGGTCTGAAATGCTTCCTCCCTTCCCAACTGCCCTCTCCACTGGCACACAACATCAACAGGGGCTTTTCCAGGGCTTGATAATTTCTGGGCATTGGGAGGTTCAAGGATGGAATACAACTGAATAGCTTTCTGTGTCTCATTCAAAATAGGATTTATGTTACTCCAAAATTTGGGTGCCACAAAGGCTCACCAATGACGTCAGTACCTCCATTCAAAAGTAGGAAATCATTAACTCAAATTTTAAAGACCTGAGAGAGAAGGATAAACTAACCAGATCTTTTCTACCAATATTTACAGGATTGCACAGGAAAGAACCAGCAGAGAGTTAAACTGTAGATTAAAAATGTGTTTTATTAACAAGATTCACACAAGCACACAAAACCTCAAACATTCACACATTCACACAAGGAGTAACTGAAGGAAAGGGAGGAAAGTTGGGATGGAGGACATTGAGGGATTCAGGTGATATTTACCGGTCTGGAGACTAGCAAAGAGAAGTGGCGATATGGCTTAGGTAGGCACCTAAGGACAGTTGTCATATGGGAATTGGACAGAGTGGTGTTCAGAATGGTGAGAGATTACAGTGGACAGCCTGAAATCAGAGGTACTTATACCCGAAAAATATCCTGCAAGTATGGGTGTGAATCGCTTTCCCAGTCAGGCAGACAATGGGAATTGCAACACCAGTAATAAAGTCTGGACAGAGCTAATGGTCTTAGTGTTTAGGTGACAAAGGGGTAATGGCTCTCATAATAGCTGAGTATTAGGGAGAGGTGGGTAAACAGTAAGAAAACATCCAGGTGTTTGGGGTCAGGGTTAAGACTAACAATTTGGAGGGCAATTCCCCATTTAACTCTGAGAGGTCCAGCTCATTAGCAGAAGCCTATTGTCTCAAGAGCAGCTGCACTATTAGCCTGACAATGATTCAGTTCCTGTCTAAGGGATGAGTGTGGCTGACCTGCCTTGCAATTTCACATACACAGTAAGTAATTTGCCTCTTCCAGCATGACCTTTGCATCACCTCAGGTATCATTTATATCAACGCCAATTAATATAGTGTCAATTAAATAATATTTTGCTAATTAAGCCATGCCAAATGTGGGCATGCATAGTGCTATAACAATTATGCATGTGTAAGCTGCATTTTAGAGAGTGAGAGTAGATTGTGTGCTGGACTAAGACACTAGGAGACCATCAGCAGTGGAACCCTAGTGGGTTATCTCTCAGCCTCAGAAGAAGGCTGGGGTATTGCTAGCTGAATAAATTCTGCCAAGAAAACCATGTGACAGTTTTGCCTTAGGTTGCCATAAATCAAAAATGACTTGAAGGCACACAACAACAGCAAAGCAGCAGTTATGCACACATTTAAGTCAGAAGCAAGATGATGAGTATTACAGGACAATAGCTGTTTGAAATAACAGTGTCTGTGCAAGATGGATATTGTGTCCAGTTGTACAGCATTAGGAATGTAATTCTTCAGTAAGTTGCTTTTTGAAAGGAGCAAAGAGTAAATTTAACAATTTTCTTCCTGCTGTGAGAAACTGTTTAAAAATTATACAGTTTTCAAAGTCTATTTGCAATTTCTGACTTGTTCTGAAAAAAGTATGCACCTGGTTGTTTTTCACAAGAAAGTGTCATAAAGTACTTCCTTGTGCTGAAAATGTTGTTTTCTATACAAATCAACCACATCAAAATTTTATACAGAATAAATACCCAATTACAGCATTTTCTGTGCAAGAAAAAAAAGTTTGTACAAGACATAATATTTCTGTGCAGACATGTTACTTTCTGTGTATTAAATGCTGTTTTCTGCACAAAACAATCACAAGTATATTTTATGCAGAATAAATTCTGAACTATGAAGATTCTTGTTAGTATAGGATAATTTTTTGTCAGCATTTTTGACCATTTTTTCTGAATATTTTAAAATATTCTTTCTATCCCTATGTGGCATATATAAAGTATCAGAGTAAACCCAATGCAAACTTCAGTCCACTTGGTTTAGAAAGAGGTGGGAACCATGCAGCTGATGGCTATCTATAATTCCAACCATTGACTCTGCTGGGTAGGTCTTCTGGGAGTTGCAGTCCAACAACTTCTGTAGAGTTGCATGATCCTTATCTTCAGTTTAGATTTGCAGATTATAGTGCTATGAGAGAAAGTTCATGATGATTCATTTGCCTCATTAATAGAATTTGTAAATACTTGTGATGCCCTATAAAAGACTACCCCAAAGGTAGACATCTATTCATTATATGAATAAAAATTAATTTTGTGTGAGAACATTCTAACTAATCTGTGGGTTGTAATTACAATGTGAGTTTATCTACATTTAATCTTCTTTTGTATGTATATGTTTCCATTTGTTATTATTTGCATAAATCTTGGAATAAAGATATTAAAATTTAATGAGTCTAATGTGCTTATTTGAAGAAATTTTACAATGTGTAACCCAGATTATTTCATTGGTCTAGCATCTGAGTTATATCAATACATAGAGAAAAAGCTGGGGGAGTTTGGGTCATCAACTCTGAAATCTTGTTTACTGTCATGTATTGGCATGATCACTCATGTGAAGTAATATAACACAGTGTAAGTATTGAATGTAATTTCAACCTCTTTATTAATTAAGTAATCATAGTGATTGAAACAAGATTTGGTCCCTCGTATACATTATATGCCCTCACTTATCTGGCCCTGGGTAAGTCTGGAACTGTGATATCTCTGAATACCTCAGCTGTTTCTGATTTCAGTGTCTCTGCTGGTACAGACTGGAAATTTTCCACTCAGGCCATTTCTGCACTAGACTGTTAATAGTGCTTTGATTCCACTTTCAACATCCTATGGAATCCTGGGGTTTGCAGTTTCTGGAGGGGCCCCTGCAAACTGCAAACCCCAGGATTCCATAGGATGTTGAAAGTGGAATCATAGTGCTATTAACAGTCTAGTGCGGAAATAGCCTCATACTTGGTGTGGCCAGTTTACCACCTGGTGGCTATCCTTCTGGTGGCAGGCCTCTCCATACTTAAAGTGGTCCCCCAAAATGATAGACATGCAATCTGCCCCTGGGATTGTATTTTAACCTTCCAAGACTGGTTCAATCTGCCGTATATATGATCCACTTGCAGGCCAGGATCACCTCCACAACATAATAAAGTAGCAGAATAGAATTTTATGGAGGAGTATGTTATGCATCAAACAGAAATGCAAATTGAAACATTCATGTGGGGGGGGAAATGCTGATTATTTATTCTTACTATGCAGACCTACTTCAGGTTACAATATGCTGTTAGTTATAAAAGAAAAAAAAAGTATGTTCCTATTAACCATGTGTGAATGAAATGAAATGACCTCATCTTTAAAGAACTAATGGAATAAAGTGACAAATAGAAAAGGAAAATTCCCTTGATGCAACTGTGCTATATATATGGAGATTAAGCTATAATCATGTGTTTGTTTCTTTCAATTATTTATTTAAAGAACATACACTCTCCCTTTTGCCACAGTGGCCTCAAGTCAGATTGCCATAATACTGTCTTAGAATATAATGAAAGTAGTGTAAAATAAACAAAGCAGCATAATGAAATGAAAGAACTAGAGAAAGAAAGATAAAGGGCAGCAGCTAAAATGCAATCTTACATGTGCCTATTCAGAAGTAAGCTTGATTAAGTTCAGTGGGGCTTATATCCAGGTATAACCAATGCATTCAAATTACAATAAAGATTCCCACAAAACATTAGGAAAAACATCCTGATAAGAGCTGACACAGACTACCTCATCAAATGACACCAAATGGGTTTGCTAATACGCCAGAGAACAGGATCAAAATTCAAAGTGATCTTGACAGATTGGAGAGCTGGGTCAAAGCTAACAAAATGAATTTCAACAGAGAGAAATGTAAAGTCCTACACTTAGGCAGAAAAAATGGAATGCACAAATATAGGATGGGGGATGCGTGGCTGGATAGCAGTACATATGAAAGGGATCTAGGAGTCTTGGTAGATCACAAGCTAAACATGAGTCAGCAGTGTGATGCGGCAGCCAAGAAAGACAACACAATCCTTGGTTGTATCAATAGGAGTATGGAGTCTAGATCGAGGGAGGTAATGGTACCACTCTATTCTGCTTTGGTTAGGCCTCATTTGGAATACTGTGTTCAGTTCTGGGCACATCAATTCAAGAAGGATATCAACAAGCTGGAATGTGTCCGGACGAGGGCGACCAAAATGGTGAAGGGTCTGGAAGCCATGCCCTATGAGCACCGGCTTAGGGAGCTTGGTATATTTAGCCTGCAGGAAAGAAGATTAAGAAGGAACATAATAGTCATGTTTAAATATTTGAGGGGTTGTCATGTTGAGGAGGGAGCAGGCTTGTTTTCTGCTGCTCCAGAGACTAGGATGTCAAAAAAAGGTTGGACCAAACCTGTTGAAAATACTTTGTGATGTGGGTTGTTAAGTGCACCTGTGGAAAGTCATGTGACTCTAGCTGAGTCATGCTGAGTCATACTGATGAGCAACCAGGGGAGAAGGTTGCATCAGGTATGGGGAGAATGCAAAGGTTGGCAGGATTGCATCAGCTAGTGTGAGTATAAATGTAGCTGAGAGCTAGCCAACAAGTTGCACACAGTGCCTGACGTGTCTGCCAGAGGCTGTGTCAGAAAGAGCAAGCAGAGAGATGCTGAAACGCCTTCTGGAGATTCTTGTAAATATGCACACATTGTAAGTCAAGAATAAATTGCCTTCTTGATGGAAGAAAACAATTGGCGTGGGTGAGTTTTTGCTGGCTACAGTGCATTGCTGCTAAGCATTCTCTGCTGCTGGGCACGCTTCCAAAGCTGTGGGAGCAATCTCTGCTATATTTTGGGCATGACATAGGACAAGGGCAATGGATTCAAGTTGCAGGAAAGGAGATTCCACCTGAAACTCAGGAAGAACTTCCTGATGGTCAGAGCTGTCTCGCAGTGAAATATTCTGCCTCAGAGTGTGGTGGAGTCTCCTTCTTTGGAGGTTTTTAAGCAGAGGCTGGATGGCCATCTGTTGAGAATGCTTTGATGTGTGTTCCTGCATAGCAGGGGGTTGGACTGGATGGCCCTTATGGTCTCTTCCTAATCTGTGATTCCATGATTCTATCCCTCATTTGAGGTTTTTAAACAAACTTTAAGTGGCCACCTCCCAGGAGTGCTTTACCGGAGAATTATTGCATGGTAGAGGTGGGACTAGACAGCCCATGGAATCCTTGCCAGCTCTATGATTCAATCTGTGCTGTTAATGTAGTATTTCTGCAGAAATCTGTTCCTCCTTCTGCCCTCAGCTTAATTAGTTTCCTCCCAGGTAACAAAGCACCAGATTTCCCCTTAAAAGGATCAAAGACTGAAAACAGTCATTATGGGAATAGAAGAATATTGTGGATGTTGCATATGCCTTATTCAGGTGCCATCAATCCATGTAAAATAGACATGAAAGAACAAATTGACCCATGTCTCTCTCTTTCCCCTTATAACAATCCTTTCTAGTGGAGAGCAATTTTCTGAAAAGGACAATCTCCTTTAAATAGGAAGAGTCTCCATGAACAGAAGAGTTTCTCTAAGCTGCTCTCCAGATAAGCAGAGTGATAGAAATGGATTCATGGGGACGAAGTTAGCCTCTGTCCCATGTTTAATATCAATAATGGCTGAAACAAGAATATCTACGTATCTTAGAAATGAGGAAAGTACTAGTGAGCATATCTATGAAGGACAGAAATGATTTTTTTTCCATTTGGCATTCACCCTCATAGAATATGTTTAACTAATCATTTATGTGATTTAGATCCCACTTTTCTCCCAATATAGGACCTAAAGAAAAGACTCTTTGGTTGACCCTCATCTATCTCACACAAGGAGACAGGCCTGTGAGGAAAATTTTAATTGTTATGCAGGTTTGTTAGGAGAAAGCAGACTTTCAGTTACATTTCTAATAAACAGATAAACAAATATCATACAAAACAGAAATGTGGAAGACTAGTAAGAGTCAATATTTCTCCATCACCTAAGGCCAATCACCAGAGCAGCGTAGCTCTCAAAGCTGGCTGAGAAAGCTGTTGTCTACCAGATGGGTGACATTATGCACAGTTTGCTAGATGTATACAACATGTACCCTTACAGAGGCTCACCCAAACTGTTGTTCTCCAAGCATGCCAGATTTCAACTCTTCTTGTCCCTTGTCAATATGCCAAACTATCAAAGGATGATGACAGTTGTTCTCCAGTACATCTGGAGGGCTTCAAGTTGGGAAAGGTTAATTTTAACTATTGTGTTTACATTACATGAAATGAAAATAGAGATTTCTACTCTTGTGCTTAGGCTAAGAATATAAGTCTTCATGATTTTTCTTCTCAAAGGAAGCAATTAGTAATTTTAGCAATTTTCTTCCCACAGTGAGAAAGTTCTTGAAAACCATAGTTTTTTGAAGGCTATTCATGGTTCAGGAGTTATTCTGCACAAAATTTGCATGTAGTTGTTTTGCACAGAAAACAGCATTTTCTGTGCAGGAAACAAATGCAAATGAAAATGCTGTATCCTATGCAAAGCAACCATGTGTGAATTTTGTACTGAATAATTCTGAAATTGTGAACATTCTCATCACTCCAGGATTTTTCTCATCAGGATTTCTTGACTTTCAACAAACGTTTTTGAACCAATTTTTTTTCTAATATTCTCACTAATTTATCCCTACTTTGGCAGAATTGAATACAGAAGAAAAGTTCCATATCGGTATGGCACTCCTGATTATTAGAGTCGCTAAAGTATACTTTTACTTTGAATGGGAAGGCGAATACCTGGGCTACCAGGATAACCTGAACTGTATTTTGCTAACTCTGTGAAGTGCCAGCATGGTATAATAGTTTGAGAGCTGGTCTAGCACTTTGAGAAATCAGGATCTGAATCCCCACTCAGTCTTGGTAACATATTGGGTGACCCTTGGGCAGGTCAAAGGCCATTTCCACACTATACTGTTACATAGTGCTATTATTCCACTTTTAACATTCTATAGAATCCTGGGACTTGCAGTTTATGCAGGAACATTTAGAATTCTCAGCCAGGGAGCTCTTTGGCCTCAGTAAACTACAAAGCCCAGAATTCCACAGGATGTTGAAAGTGGAATAATAGCACTATAACAGTGTAGTGCAGAAATGGCCACAGTCTCTAAGCCTCAGAGAAAGGCAATGGCAAATGCTTCAATATAACACATGAAAAGAAAACCCTGGGATATGGTCACCGTAAGTGGGAATCAGCTTGACAAAATATTATAACAATGTGAATTTTTTTTAAAAAAAAAATAGAGTTGAACTTGAAATCTAAGATGTTCAACTGGGAGTTATCTTGTTATCCCTTCTCATACTTTCATGTGAATGCAGAGACTGCATCCAACTGTAGTCCCCTGACTGCAGAAGGAAAGAAGAAGAGACAGTTTCATCATTCCTAGGCTGAGAAGCAGATAAAAGTCCCTCCATCCATCCTTACTGCCACTGTCCTGGCCTCAGAGGGAGAAAAGAAGAGGTACAAACAACTCCATCATGCCTAGTCCTAGAAAAAGATGAAAGGCCCTCCTCTTTGTTCCAGCTGCCACTGCCCTGGCCTTGGAGGGAGCAAAGAAGAGGCAGCATCTGCTGGTCTCAGTCCCCCCACATTGCCATTCCTTTTCCTTTTGTGTCACGTCTTAATTAAATTGTAAGCCTCAGGAGAGGGAACTAGGTTTTTTCACTTTTTTTTTCTTTTGTAAAAAGCCATGTACAGTGATGGTATAATACTAATACTATTACTAATACTAATAATAGTACCCACTATTTTAACGAATAACCATCCAACACAGTGAAAGTGTGATTTTGCCACAGCCACTAGAAGTTTCAAAGGATTCAAAAACAGTACAAAAAAACCTAGGCCAAATTCCATTTTTTCCCGTGTGAAAATGTCACAATTTTTAAGTTGTACAACTCTCTTAGTGGATAATCTTCACTTACACTGTTGATGAGAATAGAGAAGCAGTCAAATGAATAGCCAGTTAATCACTGATTTTCCCCCTTAAATTTTTTTTTTTCAATTGCCTTCAGAATTGGCTTGCCAACAGCTTGCATTTAAACACATGCTCAGACAAAACTCCATGCTTTCCCGTTCTTGTCAAGAGCTAGACTTATATTTCTGTGACAGATCATTCAGAAGGACAAGCGTGGGTTATGTACAGCATGCAGATGAGTGAATCAGCAGACAAACAGTTCTACAGAGGCCACAGAGGAGATTCATTGCAGCACCTGTAACTTGGTTATTAAGAAAATAAAACTCATAGATACAAAGACATAACAAAAAATGCCACAAAATGTACAATTCCCTTACAATCAAAATGTCATTGGAAACCTTCAAAGCCCTGCTTGTTCTTTCCCCTGGTGTGTTGCATTTATCAGGCACGTCATATACTGCTTGCATTCCTCAGTAGGATATTTTAATTTCCTTTGCAAGAATTCTGTTTTTTTCTACAGATACAGTCTTTATTCTTGTTACCAATAAACATTTTTTTTAAAAAAAGTCTTTAGTGCAGAGTGTTAAAACTAAAATCTGCTGTCAAGAGTTTCTTTGGGGAATTCTAAAGACAAGTAATAAAAGATGCATTTGGAACCAAACTCTTAAAGGTGAGACTATGGAAATACAGTATTTAGTGAGCAATACTGGGATGCGAGTAACAATAGGAGATGCTACACCAAGACTATGTAAAGTGTGGCCCTTTAGGTGTTGTTGAACTTCAGCTCTCACCATTCTCCAGCACTGGGAGTATGGACAAGGGCTGATAGAAGTTGTAGTTCAGCTACATGTGGAGGGTTACACTTTACTCACTTGTTATATACTATAAGATACTGAAGCGGGACAATTCAGTCTCTTCACTATCCTTTGCAGTTCAATTGTCTTTTCCATTCAGCACTCAACATCCCACAGCTCCTCAACGTCACTTATGGGGCGGTTTCTGTGTTTGAGGGAGGCGTTACATTTTAAAGATTTTTTCTCCTTCTGCAAACATCTGAGGCTTCACTGAAACATTTTGATACCACAGCTTTCTTTTGGACTGCATGCAATTCCTAGAGTCTTTAGACAGTACAGCCAGTGGCCACACAGGGAGTCATCATTCAAGAAAGTAACTTGACTACAGCCCTTTCCACATCTTACCTTTTTCGGCACTGGGGTGCAGGGACCGCATGAGCAGCCTCCAACAAGAGGCTCTTGTGTCCCCACTGCTTCAGTTCCATACGAGCTGCCTGCTCCTGAGCAGGCAGCACAAGAGCCCCACCTCTTCCTTCCACAGCACAGCCTGGGAGTTTCCCAGGCTGCGCTGGGGCAGGAAGCATGACCGATGCAGGTCCGGAGGCTCCGCATGCATGGCAAGTGTGCATGGGGCCCTGGAGCAATGCGCGAACACACACCATTTTCGACTGAAAGCCGAAAATGAAAAAATGCACAAGTGGTGTCTGCCCTACTCTGGAGCATCACACAATTGTGAGTGCGTCATGCAGATTGCTCTTCACAACTGTGTGACTCTCCAGGTGCCATTTTGCATGGCAAATACTGTGCGAAAAAGGGCCCACATCTGGTTGATAACTTCCATTTGTTTCTTGCTATCACCCCTTTCCCTTCAGCATTCAGTTCCCTGAGCTTGCTGTTAGAGGGCACGAGTACGATTTTGATTGGAAGAAAGGCTAAGACAGATTCAATGAACACTATTTTTAATTCATCTGTGTATTTATTTTATAGCATTTATACCTGTCTTCCTACAAGAAGGCTTTCACTGTGATTTACAAACTAATATGTTTAAAACAAAATAAAATGCCAGATCAAATTAAAGCAGAAGATAAACAGCAAGTAAGAAGCAGTAACTGCTAACAAGAATGCAATAATATTGAAGAGCAAACATGAAGAAAATAGATCTTATTTTCTTTGGCACCTAAAGGATAATAATGGTGGTGTCAGTTCTACATTTCTGAGAAAAGAGTTCCATAGTTTACATGGCCCCATAAGAAAGAACTTCTTTGGCACCATCACAACACACTCTTTAGTACCTACCATTCTAATCTCAGACAATACATTAGGGTACATTCACACTATGCAATTATAGCACTGTTATTCCACTTTTACTGCCATAGTTCCATCCTGTGGAATCCTGAGGCTTGTAGTTTGGAGAGGCACTAGAACTCTTTGTTGGAGAATTATAAATACCTCTCTCTAAACTTCCAATCAGAGAATTCCACAAGATAGAACTATGGTAGTTAAAGTGAATCATACCACTATAACTGTGTAGCATGAATGGTTCCCTGGAAATATGCTCATCAATCTCTGCTGCTTGGTTCTGCCTCTGTGCAGGAATTCTGAAACTGTTGCTAAGATGGTGATGGGCTCAGCATTGGCAGACAGGATACTATAATTTTGAATTGGACTTGTAGATATGGTTTTACAAA
Source organism: Ctenosaura bakeri (assembly GCA_948474755.1). NCBI lineage: Eukaryota > Metazoa > Chordata > Lepidosauria > Squamata > Iguanidae > Ctenosaura > Ctenosaura bakeri. Next base: position 194,558 of record CAOLHI010000526.1, read on the forward strand.
ACAATGGAATCTCAGAATATAGTGTATTAAGTCATCATCATGTTAATCATTGTCATCGTCGTCATCATCACCCAACTGAAGCTCCCAACAATCTAAGTACCGTGAAAGCAACGGCAAAATAATGAACACTTAGTACACTTCTGTTTGATAATTCCAGGCAGTGTTAAACTATATACAAGTCTTGGTGGTCCAATTTGGCCTAATCATTCCAGTGGGAGTCTGTCTTCCCAGCCCAGTCTTAGAGGGGCTTGAGTGTCCCTAAACCCTTGCTCCAGCACCCTGAATCTGTGATCATACTAACAACTTGATGAGCTGAAAAGGAAAGAGCTGTTGATTATGGGTCTTTTGGATCATGTCTAATTTGACAGAATCCTATTCTGGTGTTTTTCAAGCTATTTATCATTAAATGCCAACAAGGAAAAAGAGTGATGAATATGATCTCAGCTGAGTAATTTGCATATAAAGCATGAACATCTGAAGGGTGAGACTATCCTACTACAACTGTACATGTATAGGATTCTATCTGAACTCCGAACTGCTTACTAGCTGGCCTGAACATATAACTGTACATGCCTAGGCCTTCCTTGTCCAGATGTTTGTACTCTACATGCAAATACATGGTCAGGCAAACACAAGGTGACCTGTCATACATGATTTTGGAGAAGCTCTCTGAAGTTCTGCTCCTCTCTAGCATGTTGAAGCTAGCAGCAGAAGTAACAGCCAAATAGGGCCCTTGGAGAGGAGGAGATGGAAGAGGAGGAGATAAAACAATGTTCACCAAGCAGAAAGTATGTGCCACTAAAGTTGGTGTTCACACCACAATTCCTCAAAGTACATAACACAAAATGAGCCCTGGTGGTGCAGTTGTTAAATACTGGTATTGCAGCCACAATGTTGTGAGTCTGATCCTGCAGGGCTCCAAGTTGGCTCAGCCTTCCATTCTTCCATAGATCGGTAAAATGAGTACCCAACTTGTTGGGTGCAATTAGCTGAACACATTGTAAACCGTTTAGGGCAGTGATTCTCAACCTTCCTAATGCCGCGACCCCTTAATACAGTTCCTCATGTTGTGTGACCCCCAACCATAAAATCATTTTCTTTCTTTCTTTCTTTCTTTCTTTCTTTCTTTCTTTCTTTCTTTCTTTCTTTCTTAGTTATTTCCAACATCAAATAGATTGGAAACACTGCCCTAAATCACTGCTCTGGATAGACTTCTAATGCCTAAAAACTGGTAACCCTCCCCCTTTTTTTAAGCACAGAAAGCGTCCATCAATGCCAGAATTAAGGCAGTACTTCTAGTTCTGAATGTTGGGTTTCCACAGTTCAAAAAGCCAGTCACTCCCAAAGGCAATGCCAAAACAGCCCACATTTTACACAAGGTGCAGAGAGGAAAGGACAGGGAGAGAGAAAAAATGGCGGCAGTATGAGCAGACGCGTTTTCTTTCCCTCCCTCCCTCCCTTAAAGGGAGTGCAGACGCTGAACATACAAAAAGCGAGGAATGCAAGACAGTCAGGGCGAAGAACACAACACGTGCATGTGGCAAGCGCCAAGGGTCCACGCACAATAAAAGCGAGAGGAGAAAGTCATCCTGGCTATTTCTGCACTAGACTGTTATAGCACTATTATTCCACTTTCACCATCCTATGGAATCCTGGGGTTTGCAGTTTGAACCCCAGCGCAGGGGTCTCAGAAGCACTGCTCCCATTGGCTGTGAGGCCACCTTCTTTTAAAAGGGGGGCAGGATTGAGGAACGGCGACCCCTGTGAAATGGTCGTTTGACCCCCGAAGGGGTTCTGACCCCCCGGTTGAGAACCACTGGTTTAGGGAGTGCTTAGCACTGATAAGCGGTATATAAATGTAACTGCTCTTGCGATCACTATTGCTACATAAAGGGTCCTTTCACAATTGATGGTTATAGTGCTATGCCCAATTACTATGGATATATCCTGTGAAATCCTATAGCCTGTAGTCTGGGGAGGCACTAGAGCAGTTTCTCAGGGAATGCTAAATACCTGTTCCTAAATTATAAACCCCAGAATTCCATACTGCCAGAAAAATCAAGTGGAATTGTAGTGTTATCTCTATGGTGCATGTAAGGGCCTCATCTCTAGACAAAAGTCCAATTCTAGCTTATGTGTGTAAAATTGTACCACAACAATTTAGCTCCATTAAAAGATGCAATTTAGAAACAGGCACACATTCAATATATGAGATGGAAACATGTCAGGAAGGTGTGAGCAACATTTCTATATTTGGAGGGAAAGGGTCTCTTTAATTTATGCATATTCCTGGATATATCAAAGAGGATTGTTAATGCTAGCCCAAAACTAGAGACTGACAGCTGTAATTAGCCCTGAGTTTCCAAGACCTGAACAGTCCAGTTGATGAGAGGGTACCTTGGATGTTTCCCATTAGTAGTCATCACAGGTCCAAGCTGACTTGATGGCAATCAACAAAAAATAACAGTAAAGCATTCAGTGAATAAGTTCATACTTTTACAGTATGGAAGATTGCTCTGCCCTGCAGTGTGGGAATTGGGTAGTCTAATCTTGGCTTAATTATATATTTCTTATTGTTGTTTTAGTAGCAATTTCGACCATTTCCACACTGGACTATTATAGTGCTATCATTCCACTTTCAACATCCTAAGGGATCCTGGGTTTGCAGTTTAGGCAGGGGCCCTAACAGTCTCGTGTGGAAATGGCCTTCCAATGGTTAAGAAACTGAATTAAATGTTTTCCCTTTTTCTTTGGGGAATGAGTGGGCAAAATGGAGTCCTAGGACTACACGTGGACCAAGGTTGGTATAGTGGCCTTTGACTCTCTGACCTTCCTTTTGCTCACTAATTAGGGAGGAAAAAGATATATTACTTCTCCTGGAAGCCTTTAAATGGGTTGCTGCCTTTTTTAACACGGAGGTAGGAATGTTCATTTTCTGGCCAATTCTAGTTTTCTTCCCCTCTCTCCCCCCTCCTCTTCCTGCTTCTTTCATTTTTAGGGCAGTTTTGCAGTCTATATGGCACTGGAGAGTCCAGGGATCATAAATTTGGCCTCTGGACCTGCCACAGCTGCCAAGTGTTACATTAGGGCAATGTTCTCATTTACCTACTTCTGTTCTAATTATAAGGTCACATCCCTCTTACAATGGATTCAGATGCATTTAGATCTTTATTTGCTGAGAGTAGGAAGGAGGGAGGAAAAAAAATTCCTTTTAAACTCATGTGAGTGTTGCTGTTTTTATTCTGCTAGCTAGCAGCTGGAGCTGTTCTTTCCAAGTTTAGTGACTTCCAGAAGCACCTTCAGGCCCCTTGAGACTATTTCATACTGACTGTGTAAGAATCCATCCTAACCTCTGGCATTCATTAATTTTGGGAAGGAGATGACAACTGAAATCTAAGCCCTCCTCACCTCTTATCTCTCAACATTCCCTACAGCACACACTTCCAATGCAACTCTTTCAGAGAAATGTTGAAGCATACAAAGGAACGTGAGATGGACAGGTTCTGCCTCTCCCTCCCTCTCTCCTTCTTTCTTCCTCTCTCTCTCTCTCTCCTTTCTCTCTCCGTCTCTCATCTCTAAGCTGTTGAATTCAGTCGTATGGTGAAGTATCAGAACTACTGGCAGATGAAATTATGCATATATCTCTAATAATCAGCCCTGGACATATGAACTGGAAGCAGACAGTGACTTTAAGACCTGATGACAACTCTATAGATGTTCAGTAACTCATCAAAAAAGAATATTTCATTTCACTTTAAAGAATTTGACAGACAATGGGTGGGAAACACAATTCTTATGTATTTATTATTTGTATTTGTAATTGTTTGTTTATTGTTTATTGTTTATTTATTTTATTAACATGTATATAGATCACCCTTATAAGCTTATTTGGATTTCAGAGCATGTGCAACATAAAATTAATATAAGAAAACAAAGCAGTGCATTATAAAATGTTACCTTTTTTTTTTTCATTTTCATTTTCAGTGAAGCAAATGAATCTTCCTATTGGGATAAGAGTTAAGTGAGTCACTTCACTTTTTCCCAAAATCAGAAAGATTATACCATAAGCTGAAAAACCATTCTTTCAATTCATGTTAACTTCCCCATGCAATTTTATTCACAACTTGGAAGCAAAGCATTGCAAGCATTTATGATGTTACCTGTAATATGTTATTTAAGACAGGGAAGATAATGAAGGCATAACAATGCTACTTTTTCAAAATAGAACCTTGTCTGGTAATGTGATTATATCTTCATGAAATGAGAAATGTTTACTCATTGATTCTAACATTCTAGATTTGGAAGATTTTGGTGCAATTTTTGTTATTTTCATAATGGGTTTTGTAAAAATAAGGAAGCAAATACATAAATTGGAAGTGATACATTACTAATGAGCAATAAGCAATGGTGAATGTATTATGATGTGTTAGTATGAGAACAATAATGAACAACACCTAACACATTCTTTTTTTAAAAAAATAATAAAACAACACTTCTAACTCAAATTTGATTTCTGTATATTTCTACAAATGCTCCAACCATGATAATATGAAGTTATAGCCATGCAGAATATCAGTGTCTTGCTTAGCTTTCTGAAAGAAAGCCATGAATCTCTATCCCATATTATTCAGATGCCCTGTTTTAAAACAAGTTACAGTACAGAACATCAGAAAGAGATTTACAGTCTACCTGATAATCATCTGAAGTGTATGAGCAGTGATAGCTCATGGCTTCATGTTGCTGGAATGGACAGTCCACTACAGATTTTAGCCCAAACTTTAACTGAAGCTGTCATAGTGATAAGACGTGGCACCTTGGATATCTCCTTTCAAATTTGGATTATTATTTAGAATGGATTCACTTCCCCAAGGGCATGGAAGCCACCAGTTACCACTGTCTATATGGGCAGAGTTGCAGGACGAATCAGAAGTGAAACAGGAAAACCTATTCAGGTTAAATGAACAGTCTTTGAAATTGTATTGTACTCTTGTGACCCTAAACTGTAGCATAGAAGCCCAGAGAGACAAACAGCAGCAGTCTTCTTCCAGTCTTTTAGAAGTCAAGGAAAAAGGTCCCTTGCAGGGAAAGCAATCTGCTCAAGCCCTGACATAGTTCAGCTGCCCTGCTCTCATTGAAAAGGCCCACAGCTTCATGCTTCAGCTCCACAACATAGCCTTGAAATTTGCATCAGAAATTCCCAATGAGTGAATGAAAATGGGTGGCAATAGCTTAAACATAGGACTATGGATGTTTCATCTGAGAAGATGTTTCTTGAGAAGATGTTTCCTGAGCTTTGGGTCAAGTCTTTTCCCTCAAATTTAGGCACAGCTTAGTTTAGTGAGCTCTTCTGTGTCAGGCTAGGGCAATCTCATTAATTCATCTCCAAAGCCCCAAATGTAAATGAGAGGCTGGCTCTGGCAGAGTCTGCAGGATGTTATCACAGCTGTCTTCCTCCTTTGCAATCTGTTCCAGTGCCAAATGAAGAAAGCACAAGGCAAGTTGGCGGGCTGTCTGAATTATACATTCAAATTGCCTTCTGCTTAACCCCCCCTAAAATCCTAATGGCTTAATTAAGCTAGAAACATTATGTCATGTGTCTCAGTAAGTCCTAACATCAAGTTCTTTTCAAAAACAAGCAGCCAAGGTGGTGTGGAATTGAAAGAGTTGCTAGAAGCATCAAATTCCCAAGGGAAAAGAAGAAAACAAGAAAGATTTCCCTCAACAAGCACACTTTTTTTCTTCTCTGCTACACTGTAGTGAGGGTACCTATAACACCATTTAGTGGATTTATTGGTTTTTCATAAATTAATAGCTCCAGGCCCAACATTCACCAACTTTTCTTTATCAGTTTTTTAACCCTCATTGGATCAAAATACATAAACAATTCAATATCACTTAAACCATCAGGAAAAAAATCATATGTAGAAGAGAAATGCTTCCATCTAAAATACTACAAAGAGCAAAATAAAATTGTTAGAAAAGTTTAATAACAGCTTAAGTTGGATTACCAAATGATAGATTAGACCTTGTTAAGATAAAATAAGATAAGGTGGTTTCTCTGGCTTGATGTTTTCAAATCATGCAAAGCTTCAAAAGGTTTAATTAGGACTTTAAAATGACACAGGACATAAATTGGGACCCAGTGAAATTATTTTAACATTAGTGTTGCATGTTTTTAATACTTGTTTCTTATCAACCATGGCTTAATTGTTCCAAACCAACAGAGGTTTCTGAACAGCTCTCATGTGAGCACACATGGATTATAGTCATATCTGAGAATTTCCATAGGTGACTATTGTCTCAGTCATAACTTGTATTCTTGAGTTTGTTGAGGACCTCTTCCTTACTTTTTTAGTGAAGTATGGAATTGTCAAGTTATCCATTGTCTGTGTCTCATTTCTTTCTTTTTGGTGTGGACAGAACAAGACCATTTCTGCACTACAGAGTTATAGTGCTATTATTCCAGTTTCAACATCCCATGGAATCCTGGGGTTTGCAGTTCAGGGAGGGGTATTTAGAATTCTCTGCCAGAGAACTTTTTGGCCTCAGTAAACTACAAACCCCAGGATTTCCACAGGATGTTGAAAGTGGAATAAGAGCACCATAACAGTGTAGGGTCAAAAAGCCCTAAGATAAAATTCAGAATTTGATCATTTGGAGTGCTAAGTCTAGATAATACATTTAGTATATATATAGTTAGAAGTGCCTCATCAAGTGATGAAAGATGGCTGTTTGTCAAATCATGTGATTGTCTTCAACTGGATATTCAGCATACTTCATTTTGTGACTAATCATCAGAATGTGAATGTGTGTAATATGTATGTTGATCACAGAAGCACATACTTCTGAGGAAACCTTCACTGTGACAGGGAAAAAAGTCTTAATCATGAGGTCAATGAATTTTCCTTTATGACAGATTTACCCTAAATTGATTGATTGAAACCCCTAAATGTGAATATCATAGCAACATATGTTATCTAAGTTAGCAACTTTGAAAGGTACCTGGAAGAACTGTGATATCAAACTGTGTTCCGGCTTTAGACAACTGTTGTAAATGGCAACTTCTGGAGTCTTTAAAAACACTTTTTTTAAATTAAACATTTTTAAGTACAGTGAAGAATCAAACTACACACAAAGAAAAAAAGAAATAAATGTGAAACATACAGAAACAAAAACAAGGATGGTAAGAAAAGAGCCAAGATAATGAAGGACAATAAAAGAAAAATATGCATATTGGCATACAGGTTTTAACTGAACTTTAGCCTTCAAGATTTCTTGCAACATAAGGTGCATTTGACTCCAGCACTTTTTGGCCTTAAAGGTTCCCACTTCTTGATCTCATTTCCAACTTTCATTAGATACCTCTTTGTGCATTTTGGCAAATTTTTCTAGTATCAGATACCATTGACACATATCTTATAAAAGTTCTCCTTAAGATCATAACATAATACAAATTTAATTCCCTTCAATCACATTCTCTTCCATTGTCCCAACTGTATACTTTGTCCAGCATTTTGTGCCCACTTTGTCATACAGTCTTTAACATCTCTAATTTAAAAGAAATTTATACATCTTATAAATCAAATGTTCATCATCAGAGCATATCTAATTCTCAAATTCTGATTTGCTCATTTAAAAGTCATAACTTTTGTTCTGTTTTAAATTATTCTAGTTTCTGTATATAAAAGAATCACTGAAAGTTAATCCATTCTGATAATAATTTTTCATTTGAATTGATTCTACATGGTTGTTGATAGACTTCTAGGATATCTTGATAAGTTGCCCAATTTTCTTTTGAGTTGTCTCATTCCTATAAAAATCTTCTTTCAATGAAACCCATAAAAGTGTCTCAGGTCATAACCTTGGTTTTCACCTGTTCCATACTTTTGACGCAGAATGTTTCACAAAATGATCTTTAAAATCTGATTTCTTTTTATCATTATCATACCACAAAAAGCCATGCCACCCATACCTCAGTTCATGTCCTTCTAAACCCAACAATCTCTTATCCAAGAGCACATTCCAATCTTTCAGCCACACCAAAGAGCATATCAGAAAAATACAATTTCAAATCCAATATTCCCACCTCCCCGGCTTTACTTTCCATCTTGTAATATTTTATATTTAATTCTCAGAGTGAAAGATAAACTTATGTAATACTTAAAAGAATAAGGAGGCCTTGGTTTGCCAAATTTAAAATTTATTTTGCTGCATCTGATTTGGAATAATTATAATTTGAGATTATGTCCACAATCTCTGAGGTGGAACTGTCCACAAGAAGTCTTTTATAGAAAGAAGTGTGATCTGATCAAAAATGGTTGATATATTATGACTTTTTGGAGAAAAAAGATCAAGTTTACAAGATGAAGATATTACTACAATTACAAGAGGAAAGTATTAATTTACAGTGATTGTCATACAGACAGTTATATGTAAGATTTAAAGAAGATAAGATGGTTGAGCAGTCTGAATATACCAAATGTTATTTGGAAATATTGCTATGTTCAGATGATGGCCATCTTAGCAGTCATTTGACTGCTAAGATATATAAATTTTTGTTGAAACAAAGTTACTCTTCAGTAACATAGAGTTCTAATTTGTCATGGTAATACCTAAATGCTTCACTTTTTTTTCAATTTGAAAACCTAAACTATAAATCAGTTGTATTGATCTGTTGTATTTGCTCCTCTTTTCTCATAGTCTTCATGAACATCACTGCTGTCTTCTTATTAATCTTAAATTCAACCAATTCTCCAAATACTCTTAGTGTCTCCAACAACAATTCTATATTGTCCAGAGGGTTCCCTAAAATAATCACTAAATCATCTGCAAATGCTCTGTGATCTGTGCTTTCTGAATATCATAAGTAGCCTTAACCCATGTGATAAAATTATCACCCACATTCATCATTTCTAAAACTCCAAATAAAAAATCCCAGTTCAGACAACTGAAGTGCTTTCAGTATCAAAAAAAAAAAAAACCCACACAAAACCATCTGTTTCTTATGATGACTTTCTACATATTCTAAGATGTCTAAGGCCATTTCTGCACTACACTGTTATATTGCTATAATTCCACTTTCAACATGGAATCCTGGGGTTTGCAGTTTATGGAGGGGCATTTAAAATTCTCAGCCAGAAAGCTCTTTCACCTCAGCAAAACTACAATCCCAGAATTCCACAGGATGTTGAAAGTGGAATAATAGTACTATAACAATGTAGTGTAAAAATGGCCTAAAATGTTATCTAATATTACTCTGTAACTGTCTTTTCAGCAGAAGTTCAGATTGGAAAAACACTTGTTAAATTTTAAGAAGTTAAATCCTTCACAGTATAACTTGACATAATCAATATCCTACCTCAGCTCTATTGATATGTCAAAATGTGGAGGGAGGATATAAATTAGCCTAGATATCAGTTTTGTATTTATTTATTCATTATTATTTCATATGAAATATACTCAGTGCTTCATAGATAATTTTAAACTTTTCTTAAATGAAGGCTCACCATTAAGTTTGCAAGAACACATCACTGATGTGTTAAAGTTTCCAAAAACTGCATAGTATCCACTGTTTGGGACTCAGTTTGGTGGGAAAATTTTTTCCCTTTTTTTGGCACTGAAATGTAGCTTTCTTTGCAGAAAAATTGTTTTCTGTGCAGGAAATCTACTTTTGATCAGAATAAGTCATGAACTGTTAAGATTCTTGTATGTCCAGGATTCTTTTAATCAGATTTTCCTAAAGCTTGGGAAATGAATATTATATGAATATTGCTGAATTTTCTTTCCACCTCTATCAAGAATGTTGCATGTTTAAAAACAGACAGAAATGTGAAACCCAAGACAGCTACATACGTTAGCCCCTTTGAGGTCAATGGCACTCACAGACAGGAAGGCAAGTGTTGGTTTGCCCAAATGCCTTTAGATATGTTTAAACACCAGAATAGCATTTATTCTCCAGAAGGCGAAGCATTGTTTTTCTATTTCATTTTCTATTCTATTCTACTGTTATTTTAGTTTTTGTGTTAGAATCATTCTGAGCATTATAAATTTTTAAAAGTTTTCACTAAAAATTAGCATTCATCTCCTTTCAATATCATTTCTGGGTATACCATAGAAAAGAAAATGCCATTATGGCATAAAGCAAGTTACCATTAGCAAACCTTGTGCTTCAATGGGGAAAACTATAGATGATAGACAGATGAATGGGAAAAGAATGAACATTTAGCTTGCATTTTACTCCAAATCTGCATCAGGTCCCTCCTCTCACACTTTATTACTAGTTTTCTGCATTTACAATGTACACAATTGTAGTTTAGACAGTTTCAAATACCTGTGCTTCTTGTGGCACCTTAAAGACTCAAAAGTTTTATTTATTTGGTGTAAGCTTTCATGGGCTTCAGATCACTTCATCAGATTTATGCCTAGATTTAAGGTTCCCAGGAGAAAAAGGAAAACACATCTCAATATGTTTGCAGGTTCCCTTTATAAGCTAAAAAAAAAACCCTGACATATTTCACCCTGTGGGTACTCTGAGGCTTTGAGGCTTTCTTCAGATGCTATAGATAGATTGATAAAAGATAGATAGATAGATAGATAGATAGATAGATAGATAGATAGAAGCTATCAGAGGATAAAATATAATTACATACCTAATATCATTAATTGATAATCATTGCTATATCTGTGCATTGGTTTTAGCCAGTACATGCCCACTTAAAGTCAAGATTACAGATATTTTGCAACAATAATCTCAAATGCTGCTTACTGCCAAATAAAAACTTATGAATAAAGGCTGAAGTTTATTTATATCTTTTTTCCTATGGTTAGAAAAAGCAGATAACATTCAAGGGCACGTAAATGAATCTGAGCTAAAGGGAATTGGACTTTCTGAATACTCTGAAAGGTTTTATAAGAGAAGAGGCTACTCAAGTTTCTTTATTCAGGCCTACAAGGACCATTTTTTAAAAAAATTAAAGCTCACACTATTTTTTTTCTTCTTCAGCAGAATTCCCTTTTCAGTACAGTTCATTTTCTTTATTGCTGAAAAATGTAAGCCCTGTTGTAAAATGGTGTTGTTCCAAAAATAGGTCACTATGGGAGTTGCCATTTTGTTGTTCCTTATATTACACTATGCATTGTAAAGAGACCTAGGCCATTTCCCCCATCCCAGCAGGGGGAACATGTTGAAGCTGGCCTGTGATGCGTGCCAGCACACGACGTCATTGCAGTCCTATTCCTATCACATCCCCAGCCATCATGATAGTGCATTATACTATGACCAGAAAGAATCTGGTAACAGACCTCTTTTGCACAATGATTTGCATTGGCTGGGACTGTGCAAAAAGGATGGAAATGCTATCAAGGAGCTTCCTTCCTCAGTGAAGCACAAGAAGAGGCTGACTGCACTACAGAAGGAAAAAACATGATCTGAGTGCTACCATCTGCTGGCAGCTGGCCAGGTGCAGAGGGGAGCATTCAGGACATTCGGGCATAGGCACTGCTAGAATGATACCAGGATGTGTGGGATGCCGGTAAGGTGCAGAAAGGGCCCTAATTGTTCTTCCAAGTAAAATCCTTGACATTTCCACTGTGTGGCATTAATGACAAATATGCTATTAAAAGGGTTAAATGGTGAAATTATAGTTTCACGTGACCTACAAATAAAATTTGTTATTCTTTAAAGTGTTAATAAGAGTCTTTCTTGGTTTTGCTGCAACAGCTTTCTACCCATCTCTTATTAGTTATAAGAAGAAATAATTTTCATTCAATAAAATTTGCCTTGTTGCTATTATTTGCATCTTAAGAGAATTGTTTATTTTTTAAAAGAAATCCAGCAACATTCCATTCATTTTTCTTTGTCTTTTTTTCTTTCTATCTTGCTTTGCCATTTAAATATAGTCAACAGCCATCCCAACTGCAACTTTTACAGTGATAAACAGCTCTGGATGAAGACTTGTATTAGCTTAACGACAGTGATTTTTCATTGGATGACAGAAGGAGTAAGGAGAAGGAGTAAGGACAGAAAGATCTTTGAAACAGGTCATGTAAGAATATATGTACAGGTATGGTGCTAAGAGATATATAGTGATCTAGTTTTAATTCATGGGAAGGTACAATGGAAAACACTGGACCACAACTATAGGTAGGTGGGGGAGTTGCTATTGTCTATAGGGGGCACTGTTGTCACATGCATGTGCCTTGCATTCCCTTTCTTCATCTGTAGTATGTGAGTATTCAAGGAGGTGTTGTGTTTGTGTATATATCATTTCAGCTATTCTCCACCACTATGGCTCTTTCTGCACCTTACCTTCTTCTGGTGCTGGGGTGAGGGGATCACTCAAGCAGCCTCTGGTGAAAGGTTCTCATGTCTGGGGTCCTTCAGCTCCACACAAGCTGCCTGATCACATGAGAGCCCCACCTCTTCCTTCCGCAGTGCAGCTTGGGACCTTCCCAGGCTGCCCTGGGGCAGGAAGTGAAACCAACACAGCTCCGGAAGCTCCACATGCCAGGTAAGTGCGCACGGGGCCCAGGAGCAATACGTGATCGTGCACCATTTTTGACTTCTAGCCAAAAATGAAAAGGTGAGTGATCGGTGCCTGCCAGCTCCTGGAGCGTTGTGTGATTGTGAGTGCATCATGCAGATCGCTCATCACAATTGAGTGATGCTCCAGGCACCCTTTTGCATGGAAAATGTCATGCAGAAAGGGCCTATGGCTTGGAGCAACAGAAGCAGCAGCAAACAGGCAGGTAGGCAGGCCTGCAAAAGCAAAAGAACTTTTGCCTGAACAAATATTCGTAATGGAACAATTTTATGTCATTTCATTCCCATTTAAGCACCAAAATCACACTTTACGTAAAGTGCCAAAATAGCTTGAGACTGCCCTGAGGAATGGGAAATAGAGTTTCAAGTACCAGTCCTGGAAAATACTCAGATTATCTCAATAAGGCAAAGCCTAGTATGGATGGACAATAACTCACAGAAAGAGCATCTGCATTGAATTAGGAAGGTCCCAGGCTCTTCAAATCTGGGAATGATGTCTGCGAAAGACCCCCTAAAATTTCTGATAGTAGCATAAATAATACTGATCTAGAGTAACAACAACAACAACAACAACAGTACCATCAATGCATCAATGAGATATTTTAGAGTGAGACAGTTCCATTTGGCTGGCTGAAATGCCTACTGAAATGCCTATGAAAGTTTTCTTCATTCTAAAGTACGAATCTAGGTTTTATTGTTTCTTAACCTTATTCCCCCTCCCCTTTGGCCCTGTTGCAGTCTGTTTTATTCTTCCAAAAAAAAAAAAAGTCTTAAGTCAAGATCCCAGTCTCTTGTTTTATACATGCCAATAGCTCGGCTGGATATAACTGGCTCTATGACTTGATGAAACTGATTGTGCAAAAAGTAACAAGCCTTCAGACCACCTGTTGCACAATGGTTGATTAGCTTCCATTTGTCAAATAGAAACTGAAAGGGAAGGTTCTGTATATATGCTTGCAGAACAATTGGCTGAAAGGCAACTACATTTACACAATTTCTGAGAAAGCACAATCACTTGTGCAAGAGGACTCTATATAAGACAGCAAGTCTATACAGACTAAAATGGGAGCAAGTACCACTGAATTCAATGGAGCTTACCTCTCATCAAACATGCATAGGATTGCATTGTTGAAAAAGAAAAGTCCTGCTGAATTGAACAGAATAAAAAAGCATGTGAATGCGTCATGTTCAGTTCAGGTTTTTCCCTTGAAAAGATGAAACTTTTTATTGGCTTCCAATATAGTCGAGCCTTTTAACTAAGACACTAGTCCAAGCGCCAAGAGATTGAAACTGATTCCTTAACACCTATACATATGGTCTGGGAGGCTAGCAAAGCAGTATTGCTGGGCTACTTAACTCAACAAGATATAATCTATAAAAGGGAAAAAAAGAAAAAAGAACAGGCTTTGGTTAAATAAATTCAGCAGTTAGAAAATGCATTGAATACCACACCTGGAAATATTAAGGTAATAGATCAAATAAAGGTACTACAAAAACAAATATCCATTCAAGATACCCAAGAAATGGAAAGAAAATTAAAATTTATAATGCAGAAAAACTTTTTCTTTGTGAACAAAACGAATAAGTGGTTGGCTTATAAAATTTGAAAAGAAAGAGAGAAGCGGCTTATATTTCAGATAAATGAAAATAAGAGGACATTATTCAAACAAGAAGACATAAAAAAGACATTTGATTTTTTTATAGAAATCTTTATACAGGCCCAGAGATAACTCAAATAAAAATAAAATAAAATAAAATAGAGGAGTATTTAAATGAAGAGGAGTTACCAAAAATTACAGAGGAACAGAGAGAACAACTTAATCAGGTTATAACTAGGGAAGAGGTAATTCAAGCTATTCAGAAACAAAAGCTAGGTAAGGCATCAGGACCAGATGGTCTTACCACACTTTATTATAAAACTTTTTATGAACAGCTAATAGATCCACTTTGGGAAGTAATGAATGGATTCAGTAAAAATACACAGCCACCCTCTTGGGGTGAAGCTAACATATCCCTGATTCAAAAAGATGGTAAGGACCCAAAGGAATTAAGTAATTATAGACCTATTTCATTGTTAAATGTAGATTATAAAATATTCGCTACAGTGTTAACTGAGAGGTTAAGAAAGGGAATGTCAGCAATAATACACACAGATCAAAATGGTTTCTTGCCAGGAAGATTATTAAAAAATAATATATGGACAGTCTTGAATATAATAGAATATTTTCATAGACACAACGAAAAGAGATTAGTAATGTGCTTTCTAGACGTGGAAAAAGCTTTTGATAGGGTAAACTGGAGTTTCTTAGAGCAAACAATAAAAGCTATAAATGTGGGTTCCTGATACGTAGATTGGATAACAGCTATATATAATGATCAAAAAGCTAAAATAATAGTGAATGGGGAGACAACACAAGTTATAAACATAAGTAGAGGTGTTAGACAGGGATGCCCCTTGGCACCACTATTATTTATATTAGTATTAGAAACATTTAATAATAAGACAAGAAACTTAATTAGACGGGTTAAAATTAAAAGGAAGAGTATAAGCTCAGCGCCTATGCTGATGATTTGGTGATTATTTTGGAGGACCCCAATACTAGTATAGATATATTAATGAGTAAACTGAAAGAATTTGGCACATTGTTGGGATATAAAATAAATACACAAAAGACAAAAATGATTGTCAAAAACCTTCAGGGGCAGGAAGAACAGGAATTAAAAAAACTGGTTTTAAGGTTGCGAAGACAGTAAGGTATTTAGGTATTAATATCATAAAAAATAGCGTGGACCTGTTTGATAATAATTATGAAAAGATTTGGATAGAATTAAGAGATGATCTTAGAAGGTGGCAAAAGCTAGAACTATCATTAATGGGTAGGATTGCGGCAGTAAAAATGAATTTATTTCCAAAAATCAATTTTTTATTTCAAAACCTTCCTATAATTATCAATGAATAACCCTTCAAAGAATGGAACCAAGAATTAAGAAAATTTATACGGAAGGGAAAACGTCCAAGAATAAAATTAAAGATATTAGAAGATAGTAAGGAAAGAGATGGACTAGGATTACCTAACTTAAAACTGTATTATCATGTGAATTGCCTAGAGTGGATGACAGAGTGGATAGTTTTGAGAAATTCCAGATTGCTAAATTTAGAAGGGGAAGGGTTATACTTTGGATGGCATGCTTACACGTGGTATGACAAATCACTTATAGATAAAGAATTCAGAGCCCACTACTTAAGGAAAGCTTTATTATCCGTATGGTTAAAATATAAAAGGAAATTATATTTAAAAATCCTGCTCTGGGTTTCAACCCATGAGGCTTTCTATAGAAAGGAAATCCCCAGGATTGATTCTTGGGTAACATATAAAGATATCTTGCAGATACATGGGGATAGTATAACATTTAAATCCAAAGACGAACTTTTTGCTCAAGGATAGCTTGCACATTGGTTATTGTTTATGCAATTATTGGATAGGCTTAAAAAGGATAGAACAGAGGGATTTGAAATAAAAGAAAGAGGATTTGATAGGATTCTAAAACTTAATGCAAAACATAAAATTAGCTTAATATATAAGATTTTATTCACCCTAGAAAATGAGACTGAAGTAGTTAAACACACAATGATAAAATGGGCCCAAAATTTGAACTGTGTAATTACTATGGATCAATGGGAAAGTTCTTGGAAAGTTACGTGGGAATTAATAAAACCGGCCAGTTTGAGAGAAAATTACTGTAAGATACTTCACAGGTGGTATATTACTCTTGTTCAGATTGCAAAGATGCAGAAAAATCAAAGCAATGCCTGCTGGAAATGTGGTCAGAGAGGTACATTTTTCCATATGTGGTGGCAGTGTGACATGGCTAAAAACTTTTGGGTCAGAATACACGATAAAATACAAGACGTATTAAAAATAAAATTTCAATTATCCCTCAAAATTTACCTCCTTAACATGATAGAAGTGTTATAAATAAATAGATCCAAAAAAGAAAATAGTCCTTTATATGATTACAGCTGCCAGATTATGTTATGCACAGATATGGAAAGAAAAACAGTTCCCCAAGGCTTGAAAATTGGTTATTAATATTATTTGATATTGCAGAAGCTGATACTGTAATAGAGTCCTTGGAAGATAAAGGAAAAAGGGAAATCACTGAAGAATGGAAACTAGTTTCTCCTACTTGGGAAGATCTTTGGGGTAAAAATGCGGTAATATTTCTGTAATAGGTATGGAATATCAGTTTTAAATGATATAATGGAGATCTTTTATTTGATTGGAAATTCTGTGTCCTAAAAATAAGAAGGTGATAAGGTATATAAGGATTGTAACATAATGTTATGAAGGAATAGGAAGGTGTACTTAAGAAATCAAGTGCGATTTATTGGATAAAAGGTCAGTCAGTTATGTTATTATTTGAAAAATTAGAAATATAGTAAAATATATTAAATATTGTAAAAATATTATAAATAATATATACAATATGAATATTATATATCACGTAGATGTCACACAGATGCTATCATTGTTAAACTGACTGCTTAAATATATGTTGATTTTTCTATTATGGTTTTTTTGGTGAGATTTAGAAGGAACTTACAGATAAGGAAGCATATGTTATATTGAGTTTCAGGAAAGGGGGAGGGTGTAAAAGGGGTGGGGGGATCAATATTCGGTATTGTATTTTTTATTTTTTTATTTTGTTTAGTGCATGGATTTTGGGTAGGTTTATGTATGTGTCATTTGGGTTAGTGGATTAGTTGGTTAAGTAGGGTTATATGTATGTATATCACTATTTGTATTTATCTAAGTGTTGGTGTGTTTAAAAAATTAATAAAAAAATATTTAAAAAAGAAAAGAAAAGATGGCAAACCCTCCAAAATAAATAAATAAATAAAAGAAACTGATTCCTTAACCTTTTTTAGTTTAATAGGATTCATGGGATACTAAACGTCATTCTTATATAACATTAGCAAGTCAAAATGTACTGTGACAATGTGAATGCCCTGCAGTATAAGTGGCATTCTAAAATGTCTAATTAAATCTTTGTGGCTTTGCAAATTAATGAAGGATGGGCCTCATGGCAGAGGAGATGCTTCCATTGCATATTAATGGCTTGCATATTTTTTTTTCAGTAAAGGAGAAAATGCAGTCCCTCATTTGTTCCAAAGCTCCACACAGTGTGATCCACAGACAAATCATGTTCATAAAGAAGCCTGTGAGCCAGCATTACCATATGGAAAACACAATACTTCGAGGCAATCTGTGGGTATGTGGTCCCTGACATAAATATTGCCATATTCATATGAACTCCTTTCCTGAAAGTGGGACGTGTCAGCATGACTGATGTCTAAGTTGTCCACATGGCTGCAGATACCATATGGAAACTTTTCAAATATATGAACTTAAGGAAGGTTATTTCATATTTGTTCTAAGCCCATCCTCCATTTATGAATGCAAGCTGTTCATTTCAAAGAAGGAATATATGAAAACACACACACACATATGTATCTTTAAATTGCCTTTCAGAAGATCCTTGATCAGCTTCCTCAAAGCCTTTCAAACTCCAAAGGCAGTTTCAGGATAGAAAAATAGAATCACAGAGTAAATGCAGTTGCCTCATGGGCCATCAAGTCCTGCTCAGTGCAGGATGCTGCTCAGTGCAGGAGCTGCTCAGTGCAGGAACTCCAACTAAAGCATCATATAGCTATCCATCCTCTTTCTGAGGACATTCAGAGAAGGTGATTCCACACCTCTCTAGGCAATTGGCCTGCTGAACTGCTCTGATTGTTTTGAGTTTTAGCTTTCCTAACACTATTCCCACAAGCTTGGGCTACACATCTGTATTCTTCCTTGGTGATTTCTCCTTCCTTCCATTCTTTATACATGTTCTTTTTTTTGCTTTTCACTTCCTCCTCAAGTTTGCTGTGCAGCCACATTGACTTTTTTAGATGTTTCCTATTTTTATTTTTCCATAGAATTATTTGTGGTTATTCTTTTACAAACTGTTACTTCAGAAAATCCCATCCATGTTGGACATCTTTTTTCCCATTAACATCTCTAGCCATGGGATTCTACCCAGTATTTCTCTGAGCTTGATAAAATCAGCTTTCCTGAAATCCAGTGTTTGTGTCTACTGTACTCATCTTTGGCCTTTTCCACAATCATGTTGCATCTTGGAGATTTCAGAGATTTGTCTCTGAATAGCATCATCCATCATCTGTCTTAGTTTAGTGGCCTATAGGGAACTCTAACCACAGTGTTGTTTTTATTGCTCTCTCCATTTATTTTTACCCAAATGCTCTCAACTGTTCCAGTGTCACCACTCATGTGATTTTCTGTACAAGTGAATTTGTCTTTGACATATAATGTTACTTCCTCTCCTTTTCTTCCCCATCAATTCTTTTTTGATTATATCCCTGAATTGTTATATTCCAATTATGGGAGACGTTCTACCAAATTTCTCTTGTACCGATAAAGTCACATTTACCTTTCTGCTCTAGGATTTCAAACTGGTCTTGTTTGTTCCCCAAACCTGAAGGGTTTTTCCCCATCTTTTATTCTTCTGCAAGTTTTCATGTGGCTTCCATTCTCTCCTTCAGCTTCCCCTCTAGAATCCACATCCTTGGGCTTAAAGCTTTCCTTTGGACTGATGTTTGAGCTGTCATCTCCAATCAACCAACAATTTAGGCCCTTTTCACATGGCATTTCTGAAGTGAAAGGGCCCCTTGAGCGTTGCGTAAATGTGAGGAGCAATCCACACAACACACTCACATTTGTGCGACGCTCAAGGGCCTGACATGTACTGCGCACACATTTTTTTCATTTTTGGCTTAAAGCCAAAAATGCTGCGTGGTCATACATCGCTCCGGGGGGCCATGCGCACTTACCTGGCGTGCAGAGCCTTGGAAGCTGGGCCGGTCGTGCTTCCTGTGCAGTGCAGGCTGGGAAAGGTCCCAGGCTTCACTGCGAAAGGAAGAGGTGGAGCGCTTGCGCGACCAGGAAGCAGCTGCAGAGCCGAAGAAGCAGGGACATGAGAGCCTTCCTCCCCAGGCTTCTTGCGCGAGCCCTACACCCCAGCTCTGCGAAAGGGTAAGGTGTGAAAAGGGTCTGGATTTAAAGCCCTCTTCATCTGACTTGTCGTGCTACTGTCAAAGACATTATTCCCAGTGTTTGTGAGGAGCAGCCAATCTGTAGCCAGTACTCCTCTGTCTAGGAAAAGAATTCTGTGGTCCCAGAAGCCAAACCTTACCTGTGGATATCACCTGTATAGCCACTCATTCACTTACAGCATCTTCCTGTCCCTATGTGGTCTTTTATCTTTCACTGGTAGAACTCACAGGAATAACATCTGTGCCCCTAAACCCTTCCCTTCTGTGTTACTGATCTGTGTTCTTGAAAGAACTTTGGGGAGTTGTCAGTGACATCTTGGACACACCAGGGACATGGTATACCTGCCGATTCATCTTATCAGGTTGACACCCAGTTCTCTCAATACCTCTGAGCAACAAGCACTTTTCTTTTCTTCTTGCTGTAGTTGTTATTTGACTCATTCCTTGGCTTGCAGTGTCTCTTGTTGCTGGATTTGTTACTGTTGCATCTTCACCACTGTAATCTTCAGGGAAGGTGTAGAAGTGATTGCTTAGTTGGAGAGGTTCTGAATCTCTTTTGTATGACCTGCTCTTGAAAGTGACTGTCCTGCAATGGTTCAATACTCTTCATTTGTCTTGGCAATTTCTTCTTGTTGATTCTGAAAAATCAGTTCTTCCTCTGTTTTGTCTAGGAAGTCCTCAGGTTCAGTATAAGCTCTTAAAGGGACAAGCTGGATAATCCTCTCACGATAGTTGGCCTTCATTTTTTTTTCCCTAAAAAATTGTTATGTCAGGTTTCAGAAATTATTTGTTGTTGGCTGAGAGGAATTCCAAAGAAAATGTTGAGGTGAAAACTTCTAAGGGGGAACATCTGAATAAAAAAAAAAAGTGATGGTGCCATTTTTTTCTTGCATGCATGGCTATTTATAAAGCCACACAACATAGAAATTAATCCCATTGGATCTTGGAAGGTAAGCAGGGTCAGCCCTAGTTTTTCCTTGGATGGAAGACCATCATAACAGATACTGTAGGGTACATTTCACAGGAAGGAACTGGCAAACCTACCTCTGAGTATTCCTTGCCTAAGAAAACCCTAAGAAATTCATAGGATCAACCACAAGTCAAAAGGCAACTTGAAGCCACACAGATAAAAAGTATGCAGTAATATTGAGTTGGAGAAAAAAGAAGAGGACAATGTCATGAATTGCTAAGTAGGAGAGAAAAGTATAGTGGCTTGATAGTGTCGAAGCTAAAAGAAGTTCCAAAAGAAATGCAGAAAAAGAATATACAGCTGGTACAGATGCTTGGGAAATAAAAATGTATTTGACTTTCACATTTCCATTTCCCTTTTCTTACCTATGCAAGATTTTATATTTGCCCTCCTTAAAATCTAAATCACCACAACCAGAACATCCTATGTGTGAGACCATCAATATTCGGTTTGAAAGTAAAAGTGATATTGACCTGAAGCTATTACATAATTCTTAACTATCAGCCTGCTGTCCATGTAAGAGATACATGGATAAACCATTTGACTTTACTTTCTAGATCTATAAGATGCTTCCACTTGTCTTATAAGCCTCCAAGTAAAAACAATTAGGACTTGATTAAATCTTATCATCAAGTCCTTTACTCTCAGTGGATCTCCCTCACCCTCCCTTCCATTCTGTTCCCTGGCACTTAAATCTAATCATGAGTTTAGTCAAATACATTGCATGTCAAGAATAATTAATGGAAAGTCTCCAACAACAGGCCTCTTCCACTGACAATATCAAAAAAGAGAAGTTAACCTAAGGCTAGCCCTACTCACAGTTCTTTCATAGAAGTATAGATATGGAGAAGTTCATGATTATTTACATAGGACATGATCTTTCAAATGAATATGTGGTTATCTGGATGTGTTTGTAATTCAGACCAGACAAAGTATTTCAGTCCGCGTAGAGAGCATAATTATGTGATAGCAAATAAGGATACATAATACCAGCCTTATTCTCCTTTACCAAGGGGTGTTCCTGTTTTATCGTATTAGTTAGACTCAAGGTATCTCCACAATGTTCCACTCCCTCAGATTGCCTATTCCTGGTGCACCCATCTACATCCTATTTCGTAGATGCTGCTGAAAGGCTTCTTCCTGTGATTCTGCCCTGGAGTATATTATCCAAACATATTGGTTTTCCTGTCTGCTAAGAAAGAAGAGATCAGTCTGTATCTCTTTACTTGGTCCTTCTCTTTTTCCATTATTAAAAAATATCAAGAATATATATATATGAACAGTTTGTGTTTTCTCATTTTTAAATAAATAAGTTCCTCTTTCTTTTCTTTTTCCTTTAACTGAGATGGGGATGTGTTAGCTTCATGATGAGCAATATTCATACAAATCAATGCCTCAAAATAGTAACTATTACAAATGAAGTGCCAGTTGGGTTGAGAGACATTGCATTTGAATGCTTACAATATTGTTGGTTGAAAAGCCCTTTTCATAATGGGTCACTTCTGAGGACAAAGATGAGATTTCAGAGTAATGAGTAGGGGCTGATTTTTTACATTCCCCACAGCTGTCAGGTATGTCTCTTAACTGTTGCAGAAAGTGTCCTCTTCACTATAGGGCAGGTAATTAATTTCATATTTACAAAAGAGTCTGGGAATGAGGTAAACGAGGGACTGCAGTGGTTCAGGAAAATGGTGTAACTGTGAATCTCAACGATTTTGTGATATCAGGGCAACAACATATGAAATTGACAGGTCACTAGCTTTGTGCTTGAAAATTGCCTTTTCACTTGGCACAGAATAAATGTCTCTGGGAAAACATAGACAAGAAAGGGGGGGAAAGCCATTAGTAACTGCTGATTAGTGAAAGAAAGCTCTAGGCCTAGGGATTTAATTATGCTAATCTCACCATCAATCTTAATGTAGACAAGAATGCAATTCTTCTATGAAACAAGACTATTGATGTTCAGGCAGAAATCTGTTCCTCTTCTCCCCCTTCTTGTCTTTGCTGAGGCCACTGATCACTGGTTTCTAGCACGAAATCTGAGAGCAATATAAGATAAAGGAGGCCTAAGTAGCAAATGCATTCAAATAACTGATACCTGATGGGATAAACAGTATATAGTACCTTCTGAAGGAAAAAAAACCTGGTTGTTTCTGCGAAACCACTGAACAACAAAACAAAATGCAACCATAAAAACATACACTGGAATCCACTGTTACCAACTGGGTACTCTTTCAGGGCCCTTGTCTCAGATTTCATTCCCTTACTAGTGGAAGGACAATAACCACTGGAGCAATATTATTACTTATCCTTCTTCTGCAGGCAGTTACTGTCAAATATTGCTGGTTTCCAATAATGTCTCTACACTGATGGGAGGCTCTTTGATCAAGTAGAGAATTTGATCAGTGGTGTAGGGAATTTTTTATCTCCCTATAAGCTACAGATCTGGCCCAGGGTACTGGAGAACCTTTGTAACAAAATGGACAATAACACAATGCAAGGAAGAGGAAGAAGGCTGAAAATTGCCTACGGATGTGTACTTTTACACAATATGCATCCATAGACATTGCTTGTTAGTTTTGTTTTCTATGGTACAAGACTGCTCTTCCTTTGCTATAGCATAGCGTGTGTATTTCTATACTGCCTATCAGTTAAATGCTGTCTAAGCAGTTTACAATGTGTTAACTAATTGCTGGGTACTCATTTTACCGACCAGCAGAAGGATGAAAGTCTGAGTCAACCTGGAGCCCAGCAGGATCAAACTCACAACCTTGTGGTTGCAGTACCAGCATTTAACCACTGCGCTGCCAGGGCTCCTCTGTTTTCCAATCGTGGGTATGTTTCTTCACATGTTATGCATTGCTTGAATATATCCCCTCCCTCACACCGGCTACAGGTTTTGCTTTTTGTTTTTTTATGTAGTGTTGAGGTTGCACATTTTGTATATATACATTTTTGCCTGTGAAGAGTTATGACTATTAGCCTCCACTTTATGTACAATCCACACTTAATCCATGTCTCCTTTATAAGAGATCTTATCTATCTCTCTTCCCACAGGTGACCATGATAAAACAGGCAAATTAACTTGCCCAGAAACAGACCCATACAATGAATTTCCTGCAGTCTCAAACCTTATTTTCTTGAGACCTTCAAGTTTTATTGAATCTCAAAAAAGAGAAAACCACCCCCCCTACAAATTCTAAACTTCTAAAAACCATTTAACTTTTTAACATATAACATGCTTATCAAGACATAGGAAATCCAGGCCATTTCCACACTAGAGTGTTATAGTGCTATTATTCCATTTTCAACATCCTATGGAATCCTGAGGTTTGCAGTTTAGGGAGGGGCCAAAGGCCAAGGACCCCTCCCTAAACTGCAAACCCCAGGTCCATAGGATGTTGAAACTGGAATAATAGCACTAGACAGTCTATGCAGAAACAGCCCCAGTGGGATGGGGGAAATCTCAGAACTCAGTGACTTAACAAGTTAATTAATTAGTTAGTTCAAAGTTGTGGCTTATGGAAGGGAAATCAGGAGAAATTCGGAAGAGTTTTGAAGTTGTAGACTTTGGTCATACAGAGGTTTCTCCTTCTTTTGAAAAGTATCTTTTAAAATATTATTCAAGATCAAGATCAGATCGAGTTTATTGCATTTTAGCAGCCAGCCATTGCACAAAATGAAAGAATAAAATAAGATAAAATGAGAAAGGATAATCCAGCCAATATACATGTAATACATAATCAACAATAAATGAATCACTTTCCATACCCCTCCTTGTTCTTTATAGCACGTAATTGTAAGGCCCTAACAAGAAATTTAGATGTTCTGAAAGACACATATTTCACAGTATCAGATAGCAGAAAACAAACTTTCGCAAAGGAAGAACTTCCCTTAAAAGACTTCAATAAAGGAAAAATATACTTGCTCCTAAGATCATTATAAATAGGGCACTCAAGTGGAACATGAATTAAATCTTCTATTGAAACAGAGTTGCAAGCACATACTCTGTCCTTCATAGGAACATTATTGTACCTGCCCATCCGACTTGCCAGTGGGAGAACGTTCAATCTAGCATGCAGAAAGGCTAACTTCATTTTAAAAGTTGGAAGATCAACCAGATAATGAGGAAGGGGTGAGTTCAGCGGAATGTAAGAAACAAAAAATGTATTAGATTGGCAGGACTTAATCTCAGTCATCTGGGATTGCATTGCTATATCCTTGAGTCTTTGGAGTATAAGTAATTTTGCTTTATCATACCCTTGAGTCAGGAAAAAAGGAACAGAGAACCCCAAATTCATGACAACCAATTGCATTTTATGCATCCATGAATTTGGGCCAGGCTCTTCAAAGGACATCAAAAGGAGCTCAGATACCCGCTTAAAAATAATTTTTAACCAGAAAAGGAGGGCTAATCTAAGAGCCTCTGTTTTAATTGGCATTATACCTAACTCTGCACGGAGCAATACTAATTTTGTGGAAATGGGAACTGCCACAAGTCTGCGCAAAAATTTATTTTGTGCTCTCTCTAATATATCTAAATTGGCCAGAGCCCACAGTGGTGCTCCAAACAGCAGTTTAGGCAGGACTCTGAGCCTATAGAGTTCTAAAGTGGGTTGAATCATATTGCCCCCTTTTGTGCGATAGAATCTTAATAATCCATTTAATGTTCTTTCAGCTAACAGGGTACTTGATTGAACCTGTGAAGACCAATTACCAGTCCAGTGAAAGACCACACCAAGATATTTAAAGGAGGGGACTTGTTCCAGTTTATTCCCGTCAAGTAGCCAGTTATAAATTTTTTTGGATTTGCCGAATACCATCACTTTTGTTTTTTGGTAACTGATGGAAAGTTGTTCATTCTTACAGTATAAACTAAACTGATTCAACAATCTACGCAGGCCTACTTGAGTATAGGAAATCAGGATAGCATCATCTGCATACAATAGGATTGAATATTTCCGATTTCCAATTTTAACTGGGAAAAATTGGTCACCTTTTAAGAACTCAACTACATCGTTTATAAATAAGTTGAAAAGAAGGGGAGCAAGCAGACACCCTTGTCTTACTCCTTTAGAGACAGGTATCGAGTCTGACAGGTGTGTACCATCAACTCTGACTTTCAAGGATGTATTTGAATAAAGGGATATTATACATTTTAGAAGATTCTTATCAATACTCATAGTTTGTAATTTAACCCAAAGACGTTCCCGTGAAATAGAGTCGAAAGCAGCCTTCAAATCAATAAATGCCACAAAAATATGCTTTACAGTTCCTGCCAGATATTTATCAATAACATATTTCAACATAAAACAATTATCCAAAGTTGACCTGCCTGAACGGAAACCAGCCTGTTCTGGGGCCAACAATGCATGCTCTTCCACCCAATCCTCCAATGTATCTAGAAGAGACCTGGCATAAATTTCCCCAGAAACATCCAAGAGACTAATGGGCCTATAATTTCCTGGATCATTTCTAGGACCCTTTTTGTAGATTGGAACTACAATAGCAGAAGACCAATTAGGTGGTGTAACTCCTACGTTATTAATTAAAGAAAATAATGAAGCAAAAATTGGAGCCCACCAGTCTGAAAATGCAATATAAAAGTCTGATGGAAGGCCATCTTCACCAGGTGCTTTACCTTTCTTTAGCCTTAGTATTAATGAATTAGCCCTATCTATAGAAATATTTTCCCAGCTATGTTCCCATCTAGGTCCAGTATAGTCCAGGGGAATAATCTAATGGTCTGGATTGTTAAATAGCTTTCCAAAATGGCTTTCCCAGTTGTTTTTAGAAATAGTTCCTTCTAAAATTGGAGATGACCTTTTTTCAAGCTTTGCAATTGTATCCCAGAATTTCGATGGATTCTTTTGCAGGAGTGCTAGGCTTAGTTCCTTCCACTGTTCCCTGTAATATATCCTTTTTTTCTCACTAATTAATCTTTTATATTTTTTACGAAGATCATAGAAATGTGAGGGAATTTCAGTGGATTTAGTTGACCGATATAATTTGATGGCTTTTCTCATTTGCCTTTTTAGATTCCTGCAGTCTTTGTCAAACCAAGCATTATTGCTTTTGGTTTGACAATTTTGCTGAGTGGGATACCTTTTTTGTAAAAAGGGGTCTGAGAGAGTTTGTTAATTGTGTATACAGCTGATTTGCAGATTCAATATTGGATGCTTGAATCAGATCTTTCCTTAATTTAGAAATTCCTCAGAGTAAGTCTCTGTTGCAAATCTGATTGCAACAGGGGTTTCCCATTTGATCCTTTTATCAGAGGTTAATTGGGCTTGTTCAGAATTAAGGTGGTGAGCAGTATTTTAACGGTATATTAAACCATTTGCAAGGAAAATCAATGGCTGGGGGATCACTACCAGCAACTGGATCAACTGTGAAAGAAAGGAACAAGGATCGATGCTCATGTGAAATTAACACATAGTCAACTGTACTCGCTCTAGAGTTATTTATAAAAGTAAACTCTCCCTTAGAATTATCAAGATGGGAACCATTTATTAAAGCTAGATTTAGTTTTGTCAGTAAAGTAAAAAAAATGCGGCCAAAATCATTTATCTTCTTATCTTTAGACTTTCGAATTTCCAAACCTTCCCACAACTCAGTTGGGCCTTCTAAAGCCCTAGCAATATCTTGGTTAGATGAAGCTATGCGTGCATTAAAGTCACCGACAATTACCAATGGAACTAAAGGAAATCCATACTCTAACTCCCCATAGATATTCTTCTAACTTATACCAGTAATTTGGATCATAATATGGTGAGGTGCAGGGGGGAACATAGATGTTAACAAAAATATAAGAGTGGTGTACATTTTTAATAAAAATAGCCATGGCACATGGAGCTAATCCTTTAAGAGGAATAATTGAAGCTGAAAGAGAAATTGATACCAATATAGCCAGGCCACCACTCGGTCTACCACCTTTAGAAGAAAAATTGCGTTATTGAGTAGGCCACATATCCAGGAAGCCAAATATCATGCTTTAGCCAGGTTTCTTGGAACAGCAGGACCTGAAATTGCTTGATATAGTTTTAGAAAGTCACCATCCTCTAGTTTGTTCCTCCAGCCTGCTAAATTCCAGGACAAACAGGAAAGTCCAGACATTGAATATATTGATTGTCATTGTTGTGTCAAAACCTGGATTTCTTTGGGTTTTCCCTTTGGAAGTTACCACTGACCCATTTATTTGTAAGTAAGGGTTACAATGTACTTGATGTATATCTGCAAATACAGTATCTTTGTTTATAGTCTTCCTTTCATCTGATTCATGAGACTCCAATTTCCTCATCTCTAACCAATTCGCTGTTGTTTACGTGCTTGACTAGAGATGGTATTTCTATTACTGGGAGGGGATTCAAGCATTATCAAATCATTCTGTTCCATAGGAGCTGAAACTAAATCCAATTCTTCCCTACTCATCACAGTTAGCCTTTCTCTTAGGATGCCCAATCTTGTTATGATCGCTTTTTTTTCAGTCAGGGGTAAACATTTATAAGAGTCTATTAACTGCTCTTCTTCACTGACCCTAGAGATATTAAATGGGTCTTGTGGGCAGCCTTTCTCAAAAGAGTTTGTCAATACAGGGTGTTGCTGTATACAGTGGAACTCTTTATTAGGGGAGAGCAAGGGTGGAATTTTTAAACTACTATTTTCAAACTTAAAAGTTGATTTAAAACCATGTTCTCCCCAAACCTTGGAATTATTCACTACTGAATGGGGTAATAAAGGTTCCTCACTGTATCCAGAAACACTCGGGTAGGTACCACACCCAACCTAGTAACAGAAGCTTTCCTCTTCATAAAGAGGGAAGGTATTCTAGCTGATCTAAATACTAGGATAAATTTTTGCATTTGAGAAGGGGCGTATAAAAAATTGATAAATGAAAGATCAACTGCCTTAATTGGTAAATGTAGTATAGTACTGATATGCTTCCTAGCACAGCTCATTGTATTCCACCGAGGAATAGATTGTCTATAAGGGAATATACTTAAAGCAACCTGATTAACCTGAAGGGAGAGATTCATATCCTTTAGAAAGTTCTTAGTTACAGGGAATGAAGGAAGCTGGCTTGTAGGAATGGTATTTGCAACTTTGATACCATCCTGCTTCTTAGTGATCATTTTTGAAGGAAATGTATGACTTTCCCTTTTTATAGTGGAGGTAAGACAGTCTAGTTTGTCTGAGATATTTCTCAATTCACTATAAATACTTTTTACAGTTGCCGCCACCAGATTATATTGTTTTTCTAAAAGCATCCTATCATTAGAAGAAGAAATAATCTCCTGAAAGTCATCATGTCTACTCCCATCTACTAGGTTGCTTTTAGTTGTATTGTTTCTGCCTTGTAGATACTGGGGCTCTAAGCTTTCCTCTTCTAGAACATCAAACCTATTAGAGGTAGGAATTGCAAATTTAAAAACATCTAATGGCTGGCTATTAGGTTTAAAAAAGTCGTCAATCTTGGGCTGCTTAATTTTAGGGGGAGAAGAGTAAGTAGGACTTCCCAACTCTCTTTCAAGAAGTCATATTAATTGGCTTTCAACTAGAAATTAAAAGAACAGAATTAAATAAATAATGCTTAATTAACTAAATAATTAAATAGCTAAACAGATATATACACATATATATGACTATAAAAATAGAAACATATGATTGACATATATCTGAAAATCTAAAAGAAATGAAAAAGAAGAATGAAGTCTAAAAAAAAAAAAAAACTGCTTCCACAAAGAAGGCAGTGCAGTTCAATTTTATGATCCTGAAGCAAATAGGCTGAGTAGCATATAGAACCCAGGGTGCACCTCTTGAACTCAGATCTGCATCCAGACTGTTGTAGGCAGCAGCTGTTTGGGCTCTTCTTCCGTCTTCGTTCACAGGCTTTATCACAGTTTCATCAGAACTCCCCAGAGGTAATTCCTCAGACTCAAAAGCAGGGGTTATCAGCGTTTATTATTGTCAATATTCACTGCTAGTTCAGTGTTTTCTCTACCAAACGCTGTAGGACCCTCAAACAAAGGGATAACAAACAGTTCACAGTTCACAGCTTGCTACCCCACATCATCAATCAGACCTTCAAAGGATGGTAGAAGGCTCTATATCTTCCCTTCCTCTCCTCTTTGTCCAGCCAACAGGTCAAAGATACAACCTCAAATCTCAAGCCTCTGCTCACCACTTTAGCATTTCAGCTGTGAGTTCCAAATTATAGGCAAATAAGGATGATAAGGACAATGCCAAAAATGCAAACAGCTATGGAAAGGACTGTTGTATATAAGCTTCTTCAACTTGGGTAAATATACCATCAGCAGTCCACAATCCAGACGAAAATGGCAAGACAGCAGTTCTGAAGGAATAGTAGTGAATAGAA
The DNA here is from genome assembly GCA_948474755.1 of Ctenosaura bakeri. Taxonomy (NCBI): domain Eukaryota; kingdom Metazoa; phylum Chordata; class Lepidosauria; order Squamata; family Iguanidae; genus Ctenosaura; species Ctenosaura bakeri. Next base: position 224,562 of record CAOLHI010000526.1, read on the forward strand.
GTGCCTTCTCTGATGTAAACAACTCAGCTGTAATTTGCCCGAGCTCCACTCTGCCAGCACTCAGCTAGCCCTCAGCTGGCCTTCCAAAAGCTTCAGGTAGGTTAATTCTCAAGTAATCACAGCTGCCCAAATAAAGTCTTACAATCTTAAATAATTAAAACCCTAAGTAACAAAAATTTTGGGGTTATTAAATTTGGGGGTTATTAAAACCTCAAAACTTTATAACTCAATGTTAAAAGAATCCAATGTTAAAAAGGTTGAAAAGATTAAAAGTGCAATAAAAAACTAAAAAAAAGCATCAGCGTGCTCACTAAAATCCAAGTTAAAAATCACCATTAAAGACTAAAAACAACCTCACACTTAAAACTTCACTTTCTTCTCCCTCTGAATTCAGTCTCTGTCCTCCAAGATCAGGGAATGACTGCAGGGAGGTGGCAGCTCCGAAGCAGCAGGAATGCAAGAGCCCAATATTATTCATTGCTATGGAAATATGACAATAGTAATCTCCTCGTATTCAGGTACATTACCTCCTACAATGTATCTGAGAAAAAATACAACACTGAAAAGTTACCTGTTGGATTATAGCTTCCAGAATTCCTCAGCCAAAATTCTGGGAGCTGTAAAGCAAAAATAATTTCTTCAAGTTCTGATTGTGGTACAGACCTTCACCCAGATGCATTATGGTTGAGAATGCCCTAGAAAATTCATTGACATCGTTTTCACATGGCAGTATAAACAGCTTAAAAATGTCCACTGAAATCTTATATCGTCTTTTACTTAAGTTAACTTTACATGTATTTAACTAAGTAGAAGAGATGCTGAGAACCCCTGTTTGTAAATTGCAAAGATGTGTGTTTGGATACTATCAAGAGTGCCTGATGTGTATTGATGCACAACACACATCAGTGTACAATGTGCATTGGTGGTACATAGTGCACATTGGCACATGATGCACATTGAGGCACAATTCACATTGATGCGCAACATGCATTGATCAGTTTCCTGACTCTACTATGTAGTAACATAACAGCAGCCTTTTACTGGATATGGATGTTATCAAACTGACTAATTCCAATTTCCTCATATGTTAAGTCCACTTATGAAAATGTAACTGCCATACAGAATTCCAACCAAGAAGAAAAGAAGTTTTAGAAGAACTCTTTGATTGATACTATACTGTTTGAATGCTAACACTGGAAGACCATCAGGCCTAAAAGTAACGCAGAAAATGATCAGATGTTTTCCCACCCACTGGTATTTTCAACCTCATTTGTACCTCCATCCACAATGACAAATATGAAAAGACTATTAGTGTGAGAACTTTTAGTACAGCCCTGGAATTATTAAGAGGGACAGAATATGCTCATAAGCTGTTTAACATGTTTAATTTCAGAGAATAAGCTACTGAAACTAATTGTCTTGTTAAGATATTAAGTTCAAAGTCACTGGAGAGGGAAAGCATCTGCAGCACCCTCAATGTCAGGGGTCAGCAATGATGTACCAAGGGCATTTCAGTAAATGCTTCATTAAATTATGGTTCCTTAAATTTTCTTTTGGGAGTGTGAACAAAGTCTGATACTTGAAATAACTTAATAAAAATGCCTTGGGCTCTGGAGACTTACTCTTTTCTAAAGAGGGTTTCTGAATCATCTAAACTGAATTTCAGTTGCATAAATCTAAAACTATAAATGGATTTGAAATCAAAGGATAATGCCACATTGTGCAAACATCTTGGTGGATGTAATGGGCACCATCTTTCAAGTACTGTATTAAATCTAAACTACATCATGCCATCCTTATGGAGCACAGGCCATAGAAAGAGATACTGAGAACTGCACTCCAACCATGTCTGGAATGTTACTGTTGTCTTGGCATCCAATAAAATTATTACAACAAATATTCTCTACCTGTTCTCAACCACTGCAATGTCATTAGATATTGACTTTTGAAGGTATAACTGGGAGTAGGGAGTGGGATCTGTTTGGATTCTGCTGCAAAGAGCTGAATGCTGAATGAATCTAGAGGTATAATTCTTTATTAAATTTTGTTTCAAAGGTAGCAATGAATAATTTCATCAATTTCATCACCACTGTAAGAAAATCTTGGAAAACCATACCGTTTCCAAAGGCTTTTTTGCAATTCATGACTTATTCAGTACAAAAACATATGCGGTTGTCTTGAGCAGAAAATAGCATTTTCTGCACAGGAAACATAATTTTCTGTGTAGAAAATAATGTTTTAATCAGAAATATAAATGCTGCATGGAAAATGCTGTTTTTTGCACAAAACAAACCAAGTGGAAAGTTCTGAACTGTGAAAATTCTTGTCAGACCAGGATTCTTCTTGTCAGAAGAAGAATACTATTAAATACTATTAAATACTATTAAATATTCTTTTCATCTCTACTTGCTTCTCCTTTGCATTACTCAATATGAAAGTGGAGGATTCAAGTAGTCCACAGGTTGTTGGTTTGAACATATCATCTGACCAATAGCATCAGTTTAAAAGTAGAGGAGTTATTATGTAAGGTTGCTGATGAACTGGCATACTAGCCAACACTATTTTCCACCCATGGCAAGATTAGATATGAAGTAAGAGGACTGCAGGTAGAGGGCCACAACAGGGGTTGGGTATTACTATTGCAGGCTAGGATCACAATATTGTTTGGTTTGCCAAGTGTTTCTTGGACTCTAGCTAAAACATACTATACTTGTTTGCATCAATATGTGGGGCAGATTCCCAAGATTCATTTTGAAAAACTCTCTTGCCCTTGGAGAACCTAAGATTTAAGGCGGAATGTTTAGGCATTATTTTTATCTAATTGTTTGGTGCGGAATGAGAGTATCTGATGTATGACAAGCAGGATTGTTCATAACACAAAGATGAATAGAAACCATTAGGATTAACAGAAATCCTGAAAGGTAGGACATTGAAAGGTGTGACTATCACAGCTCTTTTACTTCCTATTAAGCCTGGACAGGGAGGAACCCAGGTATATAAAGTATATAAAGGTTGTAGTTTGCTGAGGCTAAATTGCTCTCTGGAGAATTCTAAATACCCCTCCCTAAACTGCAAACCCCAGGATTCCATAGGATGTTGAAAATGGAATACTAGCACTATAACAGTGTAGTGCAGAAAGGCCCTATGATTATAGACCGGAAACCTTGAGCAGGTACAATACAGACACAATAAGAATAAGAAATGCCTTTAGTACAGAGTCTGTTTTGTCTTTCCCCTACTTTTGAGAGTCAACGTGGTACAGTGGTTTGAGTACTCGACTATAATCCTTGAGACCAGGTTCAAATCCCCATTCAGCCATGGAAACCCACTGGGTAACTTTGGGCATGTCACACACTTTAAACCCCCAGAAACCCTCATGGTATGTTTGCCTTGAAGTCACCATAAGTTAGAAATGACTCGGAGGCACACAATAACAACTGTTTCTAGAATAATACATTCTCAGCTAAATTAAGGTGTATGTGTTTACAAGGGAAATGCGAAAAAGAGATGCCTATCTTTTAATACATGTAAAAGATAACTTGTAAGTTTGTGAACATTTAAAAAATTACCCAGTTAATTTGACATAATCCAGTGTATTGTAGATGCTATGAATGTAATAACATAGTACTGCTCAGAAAGAGGCTGATATTGGCCATAGATAGATAGATAGATAGACAGACAGACAAAGGCAGCATGGAAGAACTGGTGGTCTTTCTAACCACCTCTTCCATGCAAAAAAATATGGCTCTTGTGAATGACTGGATAAAGATATGTAAATAATCTCTTCTTTCACACAACTTTCATTCCAGTATCCAAAAATATCTTGGGAGAAAGTATATTTTGCATCTTAGAGTGCAAATAACATATGTAGCTGAGGTCTTTTCAGACATCAGTCTGTCTGGGATGCTACACATCCTGCCCTTTGAGGCCCTGAAATTGAAGAGACAACAAAGAACATGGTGGTTTTGGTTTTCATACGCCAGCAAGAGTGAAGCAGGTGAATAAGATATGGAACCCAGCTATTTTTTTTATGCTTTCTGGAGCGTATCAACTGTACTGGCGATATTCCCAATCTCCTCCCCCAAACAGCTGCTCAATTCCAGACAGCATTAAATATATTGCTATGCTGCATAGCCCCTTCTTCCTTCTTTCTTGGCAATACTATGCCATCTAGAATTGTATTGCTGCTGCTACTGGATCAACATCACAGTCATTTCTCAAAGATAAGGATCCCTACAAGGTTGGTACTGAGGCTCAATGTGCCTACCATGAAGGTAAGGAAAGTGTTGCTGATCCTCTGAGACTTTATCACTTGCTGCACCATCTCTAGCAGGATGGTGAAGGAGAAGGCAGCCAGGGAGATTTCACTCCTGAGGGAGCTCATCAGTTTGGTCAGTGATGAAGCAAGTACTGAGCCTCCATCATCAGTGCTAAGAGAAGTGAACCTGGTTGTGACGCCATCTTTGCAGAATTCTTCCATGGAAAGAAGGTGCAGAGAAAAGAGTGTGGGTTTATGATAGAAGATGTACCAGCAGTACCTCTTGGTATTGTACCCCCAGTCCCCCTAGCTAAGCCCATGGTTGAAATGCAGTATAAGTAGGCTGTACTACACTCCTCTACTAGATCAGGGATGGAAAAATCTCGCTATATCTGGTATATAGATAGTATGATGCAGTGATTTGAGCATTGGATTATGACTCTGAAGACCAAGATTTGAATGGCCACTTGGCCCTGGAAACTTACTGGGTGACCTTAGACAAGTCACAGTCTCTCACCTCAGACAGAGGCAAAGGCAGCCTCCCCTTGACAAGTCTTCCTAAGAAAAGTCCATGATAGGTTCACTCTGGTGTTGCCATATCAATTTGAAGGCACACAATTGCAACAACCTGGTGTATGTTACTGTCCCCTAGGTTCATTTGTTTAATTTCTTTCCCATTTCCACAAGCCTGCTTACCTGAAAGCAAAATTTGCATGAACTTTTTCATTCAGAAAACCATGATGTCTTTCTCAATGTGCATTTTAAATAATTTGATTGACATTCTGTTAAAATTTTTTGATGACATAAGCAAAGCTTATGACCTTCTACCTCTTTGGTATTAATATTTACAATCATGGTACCATTGCAATGACCAGAAATGTCCCCCAAAACCCACTTTAAAATCCAGGCAGCTGTACCAAGGGATGTGGTCTTGCTGTGCTGGAGAGCACAGCACTGAAGGGTAAAACATCCAACCCCTTCCCACCAGCAAGCTGTGGTGTGACAAGTTGTAACAAACCCCGCAAGAGGCCTCTGCTTCTGCTCATCACACCAATGATCACCAGCAGGAGGAGGATAGATGTTTACTCCTTCAGTGCCCTGCTTACAAGTGCCACAGAAATCTATGCTTTGGCATAGCTGCCTGGCTTTTAGGGTTGGGACGGGAAACAAAGCATAGCCATGGTGTCTGATATAGGATGTTAGGCTTTCCTTAAAAAAATGCATCCTTTCATATTTTTTAAAGAAAATATGTATTTAAATGGGTTTTGATACTCTTTTCAAGAACTGTCACAGTATATTTGTGAAGTGGGAATGCAGATAAATAGCTATGCTTTGATCTTAGGAAAAACATGAGCACAAACAGCCATTTGACAAAGTGTGTAATGTGGCACCAACTCCATGGATAGGGCCATAGCAAGCAGCTGTCAGCATTTGCCTAAACGAAAGTTGATCTTGGATGTAATAAAGCAAAAACTAATTGTCTTTGATATATATGAAGTACTCAAGGAAATTAACAGAAGTTGAGAGATGTGTACACAAAGCTTGCAAACAGCTTCAGTGCAATAGCTAATCAGTGGTTCATTTTATGTACTGGTTATACAACTAGCTATTTCATGCTCCACAGATAAGAGGATTTTTTTTTTTAACCTCAAAAGATAAGTGAACAAAACTAAGTGATTAAAACCTACCACACCAGAATGAAACATGCTTATTTAAAGAAAAGATTAATCTGAATGGATTAAGTCCAGTCACCCAAAGGTTATAATCTACAGATTTTGAGAACTAGGGTGAAAATCTAATTATGAGAAACAAACTCAGTAGGAAATAAAACAATTCTGAATAGCTTCTGAGTCATATGAAGGCATGCATATTGTTCGTCACTGGCTGTTACTGCTGTAGAAAAACACATCCTGGATTTCAATGCAATTTGTACAAAAATTAGAATAAGACTACAGTCAGCCCTCCACATTTCTGGGTTTCACTTTTGCAGATTTGATTATTCAGAGATTATTTGCTGTCATCTCTGCTGCCTCCCTATGCCATTTTCAATAGAGACTGCAAGCCTCGTGAGATTGGGAAACTGCGAACGAGGCATGTAAGTCCCTATTAAAAATGGCATGCAGCAGCAGTGGAGGTGGCAATAACCCGCCCCCCAGCCACCCACTTCTGCCTTGTGAAGGAACCCTGATGCCTCAAAGGATCCATGGTGAATTGAATATGGTGATCATACTTTTTAAAATGTGTTGATTATGATTTGGGATGGCCTAGAATTATTCAAAGTTTTTCCACATTTACGGAGGTCCTGTGCCACTAACTCTAGTAAATGTAAAGGGATGACTGTACTGACAATGAGACCTTGTTGTTGTTGCATGTCTTCAAGTTATTTCTGATTAATGATGGCCCTAAGGTGAACCTATCACTGGGTTTTCCAGGGCTGAGGGTGTGTGATGAGCCCAAGATCACCCAGTGGGTTTCCATGGCCAAGCAAGGAATCAAACCCTGGTCTCCAGGTTTGTAGTCAAACACTCAAACCACTGCACCATGCTGGCACTTTTTTATCCTGCTCTCTGTTATTTAATATTCCTGTAATGATATTCTAGTGGCCCAAAATGTTTGAATGCTATTTCCTCAAATGAAAAATATAATGAGATGTATATGTGGAGCCCTACTGGCATTGTTATTTCTTCTTTGCCAGCAGTACCTCTGTTCTGCTACAGAACAGTTTAATGAACAGTTGTTGTTCCTGCAGTCTGAAAAGTGAAATAAATATTCCTTATGGCTAGGTATGTAATAGATATGAAATTGTAAGAAGGAAATAAGTTGGATCATATAATTTATTATTCCAAGGTTGAAGATGAGAACTTGTGAACAGGTTTGGATATTACATAGTATGTTCAGAATAGCTGCGAAGTAGTGCAAGTGATTCAGTTCAAGTTCAGCTTTTATGTAAGCTGAGGAAGGGGAAGGGCACACCTTCTACCATGAAGATTTCACTCTATACCTAGAGGCTATGGATTTGACCATTTGGGGGATATAGTACCTTCCTTTTGGATATTGTAAAGAAAATGCAAACAAAAGAAAATAGAGAAACAGTAATTAGATTTGGGAGGAGGAGGAGGAGATGATATAGGTAAGATGGATCCCAAACCATTTCTGCCAGATGGTCCACATAATTACTGTTTATACCATCTAGAAGTCCTAGGATGATCATGTCACTATTAGTGATATATAAGCCAATGAAATAGTAGAAGAAATGGAGTGAAAAATCCTGGAGCTGCATATATGATAATTGCTTTGAAATGGCTTATCTTCCATTACAATAGGGTAGCTGGTCCAACAGCCTCACAACTCTGAAGCTCTGAAGAAGGGTCAACATGTAATTATCTAACACAGAACATTTGTCATGATCATTAAAGGCAATTACATCTGATACTTGATCAAAAACAAACATTATCTACAGCACTTTCCTATCTTGTAGAGAATATAATGCTCTCAGAGTAATTACTGTTCTGCAGTTACCCTGCAGTTGCCAGCAGCAGGAATATTAACTCATGCAGTATTGAAGACTTGGTTATGTGAGCTTGTGAGGCTCATCTGCTATGCTTGGATGAGTTTCTCTGAGACAAGAGTAGGCTACAGCAGTGGATCCAGGGACAAATTTCTATGCCTAAGAAGCTCAAAGGACCAGATGGACTGTCAAAAATGTCAGCAACAACATAACAACAACCAAAACCCCATTGAAATGGACAAAAGTCCACTTCTGGTTTAAAAACTTTTTTAAAAAATGTTAAACTATGTACCAGGGCCCTATGGCATATTTAAAAGTTGACTTTTAATGATATATATTCTAGAAACTTTCAGGAGAGGCAATTCATTCTTCCCTCACCTTTCCAGAAAAAGGGCAGTCTGGGAAGTCTGGAGGATTAAGAGCTACAAAAAAGCTTTGTTGGTACATGTGATCCCTGAGCCACATTTTTCCCACCTCTATTCTAATAATCTGGTACAAATTCATCAGCAGGAATTAGATGGTATACTCAACAGATGGATGCTGCTACAACTTCTCATGTAAATTTTCCTTCTTCTTACATGGAAGATTTCACCACTTTATTTCTCCTCTCCACACAGGTAGCAGCTGACAGTGGGGAAAGAAGTACATGATTACATCTGGACATACAACCAACCCTACATATTATTGCAGATAGAGTAGTATTCAATATGCCATTGTTGGAAGATGCTCTGTGTTGAGTGCAGCAAATAATTTCTAGTTCTAGAAAATTTGTTCAAGATTTTCTCAACTGTTTTTACTCAATGACATAGAAAATATATTTTCTTACAAAAAAGTTAAAAGGAGAAGGACATTTCAGAGGAATTCTTATCAGTGATGGAGTTCTCACTCTTACTTTAGTTTTACAAGGCCAAGAAGTCTGTGTGAGACTCTTGTCTTTCATTATGCAACCATCTCCCCATACAGCTTGGAAATAACTAGTTTAAAATAATTAGCCTTAGCTGATTAGTTGCCTCCTTCTCCAACAAAGCTTAATGAATTAACTTGTTATCAACAGATGCTGATTATTAGAATTCAGAAATAACAGAATTTGTGACTTGATGACTCATTTTTTTCCTTCTGCCAACAAAGCTTTACAAGTAAATTCACTTGTTAACAGTACTCATTATTCATCTGCTACAATGAATAAGAGGTTTCACTTTGTCGTTCATTTTTGGGGGAAAGTATCTTGAAGAAGAAGATGGTTATTGGGGTTATTAGAAACTGGACTGAACCTTAGACCCTGGCACTTCAATGAAAAATATATGCTGTAGAATTGATCTGTGCATATCATGTTTCTTGACTCTAAGTGAGTGGGGCTGTAGAAGATGAATTATTTGACGTTGTGGAACAGTGGATAGCTACTAAGAGGCTGTGGTACAGTTTCCTTCATTGATATCCCCTTTCCATCAGGCCACGGGGGCATGAATCCACAGGTCCCCTCTATCCGAAGAGAGTGTTGTCTGGATGGTGTGCAAAATGAAAACATTAAAATATTATAGCAATAACAATAGCAATTTCTGTACCATTTATCAGCTAAGTGCTCTCTAAGCAGTTTCCAATGTGTTAGCTAATTGCCCCCAACAAGCTGGGTACTCATTTTACCAACCTGTGGACAGATGGAAGGCTGAGTCAGCCTGGACCCTGGCTAGATCGAACTCACAATCTTGTGGCTGCAGTACCTGCATTTAACCACTGCACCACCAGAGTTCAATAACAATTGAAAGACAATCAGTAAAAATATAATAATATCAACCAAGAATTAAAAAACAGCAATTTAAAATAAAATATAAACTTTATCTAAGCTCTGAGTAAAACTGTAATTAAGATTTGCAACAATATGTACATTGCAGGTCTAAATTCCATGCATTAAAAGGGAACAGAATTGAAAAGAGAGGCAAATATTTTTTAAAAAATATTTACTGGTTAAAAAAAGATTTTTAAAAGAAAGTGCCAGGGCAGCCAGGACTGGATCTTAGGGGTGGCATTTAGGATCCTAGAAATCACCTCAAGACAGTGTTGGTTGATAGGGTGACAAGTAGGATTTTCCTCATTAACTGGACAGAATGAAGATTCTGGGGCACATCAGGTCTTCTTTCTGTTTTAAAGATTGGAGACACATAAATGGATAGACATGTACATTGCTGAGTTTGGATAAGTTACCACGGACATCAGTTCCCAGAATCCTCCAGCCAGTGTAGCTTTTGTGTTAGTAGGCTGTATATCCCCATGTTTTAATATGGTCTAATTGGCATAAATGTAAATTATACATTGCTGTGGCTGCATAGCCATAATAGCTAAGAGGAAGGACTGGCCAAACACATGCAAGAACTAGGTCAGGCAAGACCTCAAGGCATGGCCAGGTCATAGTTAGGAAATCATCAGAGAAACTCCAGTGATAATGGACTTATAAATGTCTGTCTGTTATTCAACCTCCAGAGACAACAGAACTCAAAACTAAACTAATTATCTTCAGCTCTCTTCCCACTCCCCAGCAAAGTCTTCCTTTGTTCCCTTTCCTGCCCAGCAATCAAGGAACTATCATGATTCTCGTCAGTCCTTTGTCACCTAATGCTAAGGGCATTAGCTCATTCTGGACCCCATTGTCCATCCTGGAGACTCCATTGTCTACTCTGCCAGAGAGCCATTAACACCTTCAACCTCAGGGTGAAAAAAGAATATCTGAACCCTGGCTTTTTGCCAGGTAACTCATAGCACTTTTGGCATACTTGCTGTAACTCTGCTGCTCTGATTCCTGTTAACAAAAATTATGCTTCCAAGTTACAGATGATAATTTTATTATTTTTACTTCTCTGGCTGTAGTGAAAATACAACTCTACATCTTCTAACTTGGAAAAAAAAAATCTGAACATTCAGCATTCCCATCTTGAAGTAACTCTGGCCTCACATCTTCCAGATCAGCTATTAATGAAAATATAAGAAGAAAATACACAAATACATCCCAAGTTCTTATTAGCAATGAAGAAGCAGTTAAAATAATAATAAAAAGGTTCAACTGCTGATTAATGAATCTACACATTCCCCCGGCAAACAACATGAAAGAATTTACATTCTCATTAGGAAAGCAGTTCTGTGAGCAAATATTTAGCTTGTTGAAGTTTCCTGGGGCGGTCTGAAACCTTGAAGATGAAAAGCAATATAAAATATATGTAGCTTCATTTACAGTGTTATCCATCATTTGTGCTTCTTTGATAATAATTACTGGGGAAGAAGAGAAGGACTTCCTAGTACTTCCCAGTACTAGGATACTTCATTTGTTTTCTATCAAAATATAAATAAAATATCCCTCAAAGATAATCCCTCTTCATCTCCCCCCTCCCCCCACACTTTATGAGTGTGTATTCATGGACAGTTTTTTCTATGTGTAAGAGAACAAGAGAACATGTCCCTTGGTTGGGTGTGTAAGTGAAGAAGGGGGGTGTATCAGTTCAATCAGTTGAATCAGGATCTGGGCCTTGAGCAAAGAAAGGAGATCTATTTAGCTCGGAGCTCTTTGCTCCTGTTCACAAGCTCTCCATGTCCTCTTCCCAGTTTTTGCAGTGGGAAATGGAGCAATGAGTAAGATGACATACAATCACCTTTGCTACTCCTCTCCTTGGGAAAGAATGTACCCTGTGTGTTGAGGAACTGAAGTACCAATGAGGTCTAATAGAGAAGTATTGCAAGAAAGTCTTTATTCTAGTAAGAAGAATTATAGCAATCTAGTAAGATATTATACAGCTTGGAGCAACTCTCTCCAGGCAGTTAGCTTAGTTGCATAGGTACAAAAACAAGTGACGTTTAAAAACATATTGGAACTGACAACCAAGCAAGAAACATAACAAAATCACTGATGCCACTAATTAAGAGTTCCCTTTACGACTTACACAGGAGTCTGTGTTCTGTTTGCAAGTTTTCCATGCTAGGGAAGATGGGAGTCTGGCCTTCTGCTCAGTTTCTGCCAGTCCTTCCTCAAGCTCATGCCAATGATCACAACAGACAAGAATGTGTAAATGGGTTTGTGAATGTGTGTGTGTCTGTGAGAGAGGAGAGAGAGAGAGAGAGAAAGAGAAATGAAGGAGGGAGGGAAAGAAAGAGTAGGGGAAGACAAATGCAGTAAAACTGTCTCTTAATAACATGGTCTTCAAAGACTCCAGGTGTTTTGACATCTCTCTAACACTAACACACACACACATTTTATGGCAAAACAATGCACATGAACAAGGGTTTATTAAACTGGAATACTGAGCAACAAAAGACATGGTTGGCGATGTCCATCCCAAACCATTGCCCAGGGACTGTTGTGAAGATCTACAAGAGAAGACAAATCTTGTGGACTTGTGCACATATCCGTGAGAAGGGGTGTCCTTTAAAAAAAAAAAGGAGCCCTGGTGGCGCAGTGGTTAAATGCCAGTACTGCAAGCCAGAAGGTTGTAAGTTCAATCCTACCCGGCTCCAAGGTTGACTCAGCCTTCCATCCTTTCGCAGGTCGGTAAAATGAGTACCCAGCTTATTGGGGGTATGTATAGAAATGTTTCGAAATACATGCTATTTGTAAGTTGTTCGCCGCCTCGATCCATATGGAGAGGCAGGATACAAATAAATAAATAAAAATGTATGAAAAGCTTGATATTTTTACAAAGATTATTTAGATAATGACACTGAGATTGGAGTCATTTATGAGGGGGTACCTAATCCAGCCAAATATAGATCTTAAAAAGAAATAAAAAGAAAAATCATAGCTGCTTTTAGATAAGAAGAAAAGAGGAGGAATTCAAGAAGTCCCCTACTAATAAGCAGCACTTAATCAAATTAAAGCCATTTGTGCACTACACTGTTATACTGCTATTATTCCACTTTCAAAATTCTGTGGGATTCTGGGGTTTGCACTTTACTTAGGTCAAAGATCTCTCTGGCTGAGAATTTTAAATGCCTCTTCCTAAACTGCAAAACCTAGGATTCCATAGGATGTTGAAAATGGAATAGTAGCACTATAACAGTGTAGTGTGGCTGAAGATTCTACAGAAACAGCTATCAATGGTGACCATCGGTGAAATGAGGTAAATGTTATGTTATATGAAACAGAAGAATTTTGAATTCACCAATAAACTGGAAAAACGGTTGGCCTTTAAGCTGAGAATAGAAAGAAAGAAAAAATATTGAAGATACAAAGTAGTAGCAGGCAGTAGTAATAGGTTTAGATAGTCTGAGTGACCAAGTGTATCCTCCCTTCTTGTCTGCCTATCGTGACCCCTCTGTGATGTAGATTGATACTCTTAGGGTTTTTCCCTAGCTCTTCTCTTCTTAGCTGTCCCCTCTCAGCTCTTCACTAGAATGAACATAGATTAGGCTAGCACCCTAAGTAACTTTTTATCTTAGGCCATTTCCACAAGAGGATGCTTTTCCTCATCGTTGCACTGCAACCCTAGGTTCAAAAAGGAGCACATCAGCAATGTTCCCCTCTGTACCTCACCAGCTCCCTGAGGGAGAGAGTGTGATGGCACTGCCTCTTCCTTCTGTTACCCTGATTTCTGGGGGTCTCGTGGGGGACACCTCAATGTGTTCCAAATAATGGGGAATGGGAATTAGCTAGCACAATGGGAATTAGCACAAGCTAAAGCAATGCAAGAGGCAGGGCAACATAGTGAGATCTTGAACCCAATGTTTATAGGGTCAGGCCAAGTCACAAACCAAGCAGAAGTAAATTATAATTGTTTTCCTTATTTTAAAAGACAGTCAATACACACGTATGCACTCACTCACACAGACCTAAGAAGACAGAGGTAGGAGATTCGATAGAGGATTTTGAGAGGGATTTTTCAGGGGAAATACTACACCTGATCCTGTAGCCTGAGTAGTCAGAAGAAAGTCAGTTGGAGCGGAGATTCTCAGCATGTAGAAGCTGAGGGGAAGGCATGGCAAATGGAGCAGCAGCAAGGTGGGATGGAAGCCAGGTGCGATCCGAAGAAGCGCTCAAAATCAGGGGTTCTTATAGGGGAAAATGTGCCTGTAGGGTAGTCCATTCCCGGGGAAAACAATGGGTTTCAGGTCGGAGACAAAGCCTCTGAAAGGTCAGTACTGAGAATAATTGGATTTTGACGGCGCTGTCAATAGCAGACAGTATGCAAATGGGAAGTGCTTGACAGTTGGCTATTTGGAAGCGCTAATCTCATTAAGCTGCCTGTTCGGGGCAGAGAATCTTTTGTATGCTTCGTGCATACTTAATGTAGTAACTTGCCTGGAGGTCTCCTGAAGCTGCATGCTGGAAAATTACTGGCCTGCCTGGATTTGTCCTGTATTTTTCAGCTGGTTCGGCCTTGTCTGTGTGCGTGCTTGTCCGGGGGCCTCGCAAGCATGTGGAAAGGAACAGTTTGGAATGGTCAATCTTTAGATATCAAATTATATTTAGGAAGCCCTGGGCTTGGACTATAAACTACAGTAACACTTCCACAGTGTAGCTGGACACTTTCTATTGCTGTGCTATGAAAGAAAACATCACCATTGCACTTCTGAGGCTTCCGCATGGCTGGGAGCAATGAAAGCACCACATGATCACAGGTGCAAAATGTTTTTTTCCCCCCATTTTGCAAAAGCTGCACAAGTGTGACACTTGGGAGTGGGATGGCAACAGGCTGGCAATGATGTTGTTGGGAAGCATCACTGTTATCCTTTCCCAGAAACGGCTCAGCCCTCTTGTGCCGAAATGGCCTTAGAATGGACTGCCTATAACAAAGGCTTTAGTTTGTTTCTCCAGGCCATTGATGTCTTTGCCACTTAATCAGCATCTCTAACTGCTGCATACACCCTCTATCAAAAACAGCCCCAAGGGGGCACATCTCATTCCACTTGTGCTCTGGCATAGAAAAAAAATGTTCAGTTTTCCAAATTAAGCTGATTAAATGGTTTTTAGTTCAGGGTTGAAAATCACATAATGCTCCAGATGTTCTTAGATTTTGACTCTCAGCATTTGTCACCAATCACAGTGCTGGGTAGGACTGATGGGACTTTCCACTTCCAATTTAGTTGAGAAAAAGATTGCTCATGGAATGCATAAAATTTAAGAGGGGCACCCAAGCATGCACACATTTTTTTTTTTAAAAAAAATCAAAGTAAAGATTAGAGCTTGGGCAATAAAAGAAATAACAAAGACCTGTAGAAACCAAGTCTGAATGAGACATAGGTCAGCATCTGTAAAAGTGTCCAGGAATACCAACTTTGTAGATCTGCACATCCCTTTTCCCTACATGGCAGGTCTTCACCCTTTTTCATCAAATAGTCGTCATCCTTTTCCATCAAACGTTCCAGGACTGAGCCCTATTTTCTAAAAAAATAAAATACTGTGGGTAAGTTTTGGCTCATAAATGGTTCCACACAATATTGTGTGAAATGAAATAAAATGCTTTCTGTATTGTTTGTGCCCCTACCATCCTTTGTGTCTAATATTCAAACGTTCAGTTTTCTTTTAACAGAGAAGAGGAAAAGAATTGCACAAAAAACCTATGTGAGCTAGAGAAAAAGCATAGGGAGGAGAGTGCAAAGCAGAAAGAAGTGCATCAGTCCTATTCTGTTTCTAAAGGTTAAGAAAAAAAATGTTATGCTCCCCTTTTAAATGTCAATTTTCTCTGAAAGACATTGAAGCAAAAATAACATTTGAAGTTAATGAAAAAACTTCTGAAACAAGGTAATTGGTACTGTAACAGCTGGAGATTTCATTTTCAAATGAATCTAGAGCATTCAATAGGGTTTTTGGTTTTTTTATGTATGTAGGTATGTTGAGGAGGGAAGAGAAAAATTAAACACCTAACAATCTGTTGAACTGCAGGTGATTGTATTTACCAGTAAGATACAAACTTAGTACTCAAATATTTATACTTCTTCCTGCCCTCAATAACCACACTGCATACAAGAGTACCAGTGAAGTTGTATGGCCCAGTCACTGTCTCTAGGGGAGAAAATGGGTTATATTGATGCACATATGTGTGTGAGATCTGATTACAAGCTCAAATTCTAAATTTTCTCTGAGGTGTATCACAGGGATCTTCCCACTTCCCAACAGATATTGAGAAAAAGGTATTGGTATTTCTTCCCATAGTATCAAAACACTAAGGATTTTTTCTCTCTCTTGCAAAGGACAGAAAACTCACCATGATATTTAAAATCTCCACATTTTAAAGAAACTCACACAGTTCTACTCAGAATGGTGCAACTTTCTGAAGAAAATCCATGCAGTTATAGCTCTGCCTCCAAGCCATGACCATTTCATTTTGCACAACTGCTTTGTGAGAGAGAGACAAGATAGCACAAGAATGGATAGATTATCCACCAGGGATTAATAAATAAAGATGGGTTACATACTGGAGTTCTGGGGCTGGTTTTCTAGTCTTGCTTGACAGAAGGACCTTGAACCAACCTTCAATCCCCTTTCACCCTCTAGTCTAAGGAAGCCTCAAGCAATGGACTCTCTGGGCTCTGAGTCTTGCCCCGCTTCTTTCTTGAATTGCCTGTCTGCTCCAGTTCCTTCTCATCTCTGCTAATTTGGCATGAAAGGAACAGCCTTGGCAGAGATGAAGCAAATTAGCAGGTACGAGAAAGAACTGGGAAATCAGAATAGGTGGGCAGGTCAAAAAAGAAGGGGAGCACAGACTCAAAGCCCAGAGAGTTTAGGTAGGAAGTTGTGTGTGTGCATGCACACACACAGAGAGAGCTAAGAAAGAGCAGGGCAGTAGTAGATGGCAGGAGAGAAGCAGCTGTGGTAGGGATTAAGTGAATTAGAGGAGAAAATAGTCATACTTTTAACTGTTAATTTGTGTAACTTTATGGCTTGGCATTCCAGGAGTACTTTACTCCATTCTCCCCTTTTCAGTGTTGAACCATTCAGATGTTTGTGCAGGTAGTATTAGGTGCACAACTTTGCCTTGGACAGTTGCACTGTATTTCAACTGTTCAGCTTTTGAGGTTGCCAAGAGTTGGCAAAGTTGCACTACTGGGAGCAACAACAATAAAAAGGTTCTTGCAAGTTGTAGGAGCTTTCTTAGCACTGTTTGTCTTCCTGTCAGTTTTTCCCGAGTGGTTGTGAAAACCAAATTTTGACTACATTCAAATTGTTAAATACCTGTTCCATTCCTACTCCAAAAGCGGTGTAACAGAAATCTCACCTTGGTTTAAGGTGATGTACAAAGGTGATAACATCCTGGCAAAGTTGAGAGGCTGACTGGCAACAGCAGAAATTTTGGCAGGATCATCTTCTTGATGATCCCCTGTGTGGTAGAATACTTTTTTCAACCCTCCTAGAGGTAATTGGGGAACAACACAACTTGCTGATGTAGCCTTATTCCTCTGGAAGTTCTGCTGGGAGCTGGTGGTGATGGAAGAGAGATCTGAACAGGAGGATGTTTTCTGCCTACATAGGCACCAAGGCTAAGAGGCCCATTTATACTACAGTTATAGCACTATGATTCCATTTTTAAGTGACATGGCTAATCCTACAGAATACTGGGATTTGTAGTTTAGTGGGGTACTAAGGCTCTGTGGCTGACACTTCTGAATACCTCCCCTTTAAACTGCAGCTCCCAGGATTCAATAAGATGGAACCATGCCAGTTACAGTGGAATCATAGTCCTACAGAGTGTTCGAAGTTACAAGGCTGCTCTTGTCCACTTTCTGATGAATGAAATTATATGTGAAGCCACTGTTGTATGGTACCTTTTCAAGTGGCTGCCTCCGTAGCTGCTTAGAAGTGCAAGCTGGGCTCAGAAATGGAATTTGGGCAACTAACTGACCAGTTTAATACTAGCTAGGAACACCTTTTCCATTAGGCACTTCAGCCACAGTGCCTAGAACCTATGAAAATTTTAGGACCTATGACAACAGGACTAACACACATACAAAAGATACAGGAAATGGGAAAGAAAAGACATTTCAAAATAAAGATATTTTATATTTCCATCCCTAGTGCTTGTCAAGGTGAAGTAGAGAGTTGAATATAAGAGTGCCTAGTGCCCACAAAAACCTGATCCCAGCACCAAATTCATTATATCTGCCCTGAAAACAGGAAAAAGGCAAGTATAGAACATGTGAACTTCATCAGCGAATATATCCAGAAAGAAACAAGCCAAGTCTAAACTAGAATAGAAAACGGAATGTCTGAAAAGGAATTCCTTACTAGTCAAAAAAAGAAAAAAAGAAAGAAAGAAAGAAAGAGAGACAGAGAGAGAGTTGTTGAGTTTTGGCCTGAAGAGGAATTCTGAACAGATTTTAGGAGTCCAAACATTGTAATAAGATTAGGAGAACATATCTAGCAACATCTCTTCAGGGAGTTTCTCTGATTACTAAAATGCCATTTGTAGTACAGCTGGGACATAGAATAGAAAGTGATGTAAGAGGGATCAAGATAGAAAAGAGAAGGTTGTTGTGAGATATTGATCAAGTGAAAAATCAGGGGAGGGGGATCAGAAATGAAAGAAAAATCTGGAAAGAGAAGGAGTGTGTTTCTTAAAGCTTCAGAGGAATGCCAGGGAAGAAGAAATTGACTTGGGGGGAAAAATGGAGGGAGCAAAGTAGGATTTTGCCACAAAATCTGATTAAATATTCCAGTCAGGCATCCAGGCTATCTTTTGCATACCATTTACTCATTTTTAAATTCTATTTTATTTTTATTTCATTTAACTTTCCCAACTTTTTTCTGTTTTTTTCTCCTCACTCCATTTGTCATCCAACCAGTATTCCATGGCTGCTGATCATACTTAGGCCTCACTGAATTTTGGTTCTCCACATCTAGATTTTTTTCTCCTGCTCCTGAAAGTGTGCTTAACTTATTCAAGAATTACAGTTTTCCCACATCTGTGGATATTTCTCATTTGTTCATAGATACAGATATTTTAGATACATAAAGAACCTCATTCAGAGAACTGAGTACTATTATTATATAAGCTACACCACGTAGAACTCTAGAGTTTCAGCACTAAACTTTCTGATACACTGCACTCAGAATACATTCATTTGGCAGCCCTTTCAATAGCACATTATCAGTCTCCAAGTCATAAGTCATGATGAGATTGGCAGACCAATCTGACAGGCCAGTTATCTATGTAATAATTTCTAATAAGAAATGTCAAATGTTGCTTTCACATTTAACTAAACTTTAAGTTCATACTTTAATGTGCTTGCACATAATTCAGTGGGAAGCCTGTACAAATTTCATTACTCAAGCTGTAAGCTCTCATTCATGAAAAAATAATAATCTTGCAATGTTTGTAGAGCATTAATGGTTTTGTAGATTGGAGATTATGTGCAGTGCCATCTGCAAACTCATTACCAGTTCCAGGCCCTAAAGACTAATGCTATGACCCCTTCTTTTCCATTCATCCAATTCCTGTCTAAATCATTAAAAAATGTATGAATAGGTCTTAAAAGCTGCTGTTTGCTTGCATGGATTGCCATTATTGATTTATATTATACTTAAAAACAAAGAAGGGGAGGGGGGAATTTTAAAAATGTGCTTGTAAAGAATACCACTGCTAAAATATGTAATTTGACTCTTTTTTCATTTGCTAGGAACAGACCATTTCTTTCTTATGGTACATCTTTCTTTCAAACTATCAATCTTTCCAACATACTGGCTCCTTCTGACATCAGCCGCAAGCTGCTTAGATTCTCATTAAAAACTCTGCACCTGTCCATTTGTGTCTCCTTATGGTAATTCAAAGGCATGACTACAGTCCTCACAGTCTTTGATCTGTGTGTCTGCTCAGACCCATCAGCTTTAAGCTCCTTTTGTTTTCAATTCCTTCCTTTTTCCATGCATGTTATGATGCTGTTGCTTCTGTTCAGAACAGAATTTTGTTTTCTGTTTCTCTCACCCATCTCGTTTTCTCAAAAACACAGTTGTGTTCTGATGGTGTCATGCCACCAGTTCAGAGTGTGGGAAAAGCCTTTGCTTTACTGTGCTCACTTTTAGCCATATCACCTCACAGTGACTGTGCACAGAGTTTAACTCTTTGTCTTTCCTTTTCAAGAGCATTGTTGCACCTTAAAGGATCATTGCTTCATTGACCTTGTAGTATTTCACTGGCAATACTAGGCTTGAGAGAGGAGGATAGCATGCTACTTTGAAAGTTTTTTTTAAAAAAAATCTACTGCTTGCTTGCTACACCTATCCCAAGTGACGTGTCAGATGGTCAGAGAGCTCTGCCCTCCTTATTTACGCATTAAGACCAAGCTATGGGGTTTTGTGTTATGCTCAGAATGTATTTTGGCTGACTGAAGGCTTAAAAATGTCACAGCAAGTCCTGCCATTTTCAAAGTTCATGGACATCCAGGCTTCATTGTCAGCATTCAGTGAAGCCCTCAGGTTTGGTTTTAAAGCGTAAATGTGGAGTGTGGTAGTCCTCATATCACCCCATATGTTAGGATTGAGGACTGGCCAGGAGTAGACAGCAACAACTTTATGTTGGATGTGTAGGGTAGTCTTCACATTTCAAATTAAGAGGGGCAGTTATTTCTCCACTTATCCCCTTCTCCTTCCTAGATGGTAAAGTAGAACAACAAGCAGCACTGAGACTATTTCAGTGACAAAGATGTGTCAAAGTTTATTTGTTTTTTTAATGGAATGACTGTAAATCCAAGGAAAGATTATGGAGAGTTCACAGATGGTTCTCAGATGTTAGTAATGGGAGAATATTGAAGTATGATGATAGGAATGTGATGTCAGCTGTCTTGATGCCATTTCTTGGGTTGTTGGGTTCATGAAATGGAAATCTGAAAAAGCAGATGCATCAGATTTCAATAAAGTTCCTGAATAATGGGAATAAAGTTCATATTCTGCAACCACTTCTCTGCATGTAATGATGTGCTAAAGTTTCAGGGTACCACAGGAATAGGGTTTTGTTTGTTTGCTTGCTTGCTTGTTTGAAAGTAACTTATAAAGTTATCTCTTTGACAGTCTTTCATGCTTATGGAGCTTGTCCAAAGTGAAAACCAAGTAGAATCCTTAGAGCAACTATAGCAACAGGTCAATATGATTGAATTAGAATGAAACAGCCAACAGTCAACATTGTTAAAACTTTCTTCATAGCCACCACCCATCTATGAACAGACTCTTATTCTGCAAAATGTTTCCTGGGCCACATTACCTTCAAGTTCTTTTTATCTTCTCTTCTCTTATTCTTTCTCCTGTTTGTTTTTGATGGAAAGAATATTCAAACACATTTAAAAAAAATTATTTTAATATTCAAACATATTTTAAAAATGTTAAAAATGTGCAAGAGTTCTTTGTTGAGAAACCCTGAAAAGCATTCTGGATTGACACAAATTTTCATGGTTGGAGCTTATTTTGCACAAAATTTGCATATGGTTGTTTTGTTCAGTATTTTCTAAGCAGAAAACCACATTTATGCCCAGGTTATTTTCTGTGAAGAAAAAAAAATCACCCTGTTTCCTGTGCAGAAAATGTTGTAACTGGAAGACTTATTTTGTGTGAAATTCACACATGGTTGATTTGCACAGAAAACAACATTTTCTCTGCAGGACTTTTTTTCTGCATCAAAAATATTATTCTTATGCATAGATATTATTTTCTGTGTGGAAAGTACTGTTTTCTATGCAGAAAATTCTTTTCTGTGTTCAGAGCAACCATTTTAAAATTTCACACAGAGTAAATGAAAACTGTGAGTAGGCTTTGAAAGCTGCAGAGGTTTCAAAGACTTTCTCACTATGGGAAGAAAATTGCTGACAGTATTCACTGGTGTCTTTAAGAAGAAAATTAGTGAAGAATGATGTCTTTACTGAATTTCATACCACATTTTCACAGAGTTCCCTAGACAACTTATAAAAATACATACTATGCAATATCATCATGACATCAAAACAATGTTCTCATTATCAGAGACTGTCATTCAATATGCAGTCTTTTGCCTACTTATTTGGGATAATATCCAATCAAACACCACAGAAATTCTGATGGAGTAAAGTCATGTTAGTTTGCTGCACCAAGAATAGCAAAGGGCTAACAAGGTTTGTTTGGCACCAGCTTATGTGACACATCTTGATTTTTCTTTCCCCACTGTCCTACTTTTTTAAGGTCAACATATAGGTGAGTCCGATTGATGAATAGGTTATGCCTGTTTCATAATTTTTAATATAAAGATAAATATAAACAAGGATGCAGTCAATGGGGCCCGGCCGCCCAGTCTTTGGGGAACGGGCCCACTCCGGGCATTTAGTGCAGACAGGCAAGACGGGGGGTCCCTTTCGTACTCAGGGCCAGCAAGAACAGCAACCCATTCAGATCTGCTGGGAGTTTGGGACTCAAGGGTTTTGCGCTCGGCGCCCCTGCAGGTATAAACACCTGTGTGGGATATGCTGGGGCCCCCACTCGGCCCGCAACTGCAACAAACGGAAGGGCGGAGGGCCGGGCCCCAGGGACGGGGCCGCAAAGCGAGGCCAGGGCAATCAACAGCCATTTCAGAAAGGGGCCCAGTCCAATTAGGTTGGAGCCGCTTCGAACCTGGCTCGGCGGATATCCAAACCGGGCGGCAGCCCAGTATCTATATGATGGTTTTGCTGCGGGTTTTAGAATCCCATGTAGGGGACCCCGCGTGTTTTTCATGGCCAATAATCTCAAATCGGTTAGAGGAAATGAGCACATCGTGCATCAAAAAATAAATAAGGAGGTGGCAGAAGGCAGGGTTCTAGGCCCATTTGATCGGCCCCCCACTCCTACCGTTAGAATTTCCCCCCTGGGTGTAGTTCTGAAAAAAGCACCGGGGGAGTTTAGGTTGATTCATCACTTATCATACCCGAAAGGGCAATCTGTTAATGATGCCATCCCGGCGGAGCTTTGTTCCGTGAGGTACACCACCTTCGACGGAGCGGTTCGAACCGTTCGCAGACAGGGAGTGGGAGCTGAGTTAGCCAAAGCGGACATCAAGTCGACTTTTCGCCTTTTACCAGTTCATCCAAATGATTTTGAGCTGTTGGGTTTCGCTTTTGAAGGCAGGTTCTACCTAGACCGATCGCTCCCTATGGGATGCTCAGTGTCGTGCTCTGCCTTTGAATCCTTTAGCACCTTTCTGGAATGGGCCACCCGAAAGAAATCAGGCATGAGAGGCGTAGTGCACTACCTAGACGACTTCCTTTTCGTGGGCCGTCGAGGATCAGGGCAGTGCGCTTTCCTATTGTCTGAATTCACTTCCTTAATGGACGAGCTAGGAGTGCCGTTGGCGCACGAGAAAACTGAGGGCCCCACACACAGACTCACGTTTCTGGGTATTGAGCTGGACACACTTAACCAGACCAGTAAGCTCCCACCCGTTAAAGTACGGGACCTACGGTCTAGGGTGGATTCCTTTTTGGGCAGGCTCAAGGCAACACTCAGGGAACTCCAGGAGATCCTAGGGCATCTCAACTTTGCTTGCAGGGTCATAGCGCCGGGCAGGGCTTTCCTCAGACGGCTCTGTGACGCCACCAAGGGCATTACCAAGCCTCACCACCGAATTCGAATCACCAAGGAAATGAGGCTGGACCTGAGAGTCTGGCAGGAATTTTTGGCAGATTTTAACGGGGTTTCCTTTTGGCGTAACGAACTCCTGGTGAGGGATGCCCTGCAAATATCATCCGATGCAGCTGGTTCCATCGGCTTCGGCGTCTTCTTTGGGGGCAGATGGTGTGCTCAGAGGTGGCCACAGAGTTGGGCCGAAGCAGGCCTTACTTCGGACCTTACATTTCTGGAATTTTTCCCCATACTGGTTGCAGTTCATATTTGGCTGCGTGAACTGGCTAACAACTCCGTCCATTTCTGGTGCGATAATCAGGCCACAGTTAGCGTTATAAATAAGTTATCTTCAAAGTCGCCCCGGGTCATGAGGTTGGTCAGGGCATTCACACTTCAATGCTTGCGCTTTAACATTCTTTTCAAGGCTTTTCACGTAGCAGGCGTTGACAATTCCCTGGCGGACTCTCTTTCCCGTATGCAGATGGATCGCTTCCGGGAGCTGGCCCCAGCCGCTTCACCCCTCCCAGAACCGATGCCCGAGAGCCTGTGGAATCTTGGCGGGGTGAGGTGAACAGGATGATTGGTATGTCCATTGCTCCTAGCACCATGAGGAGTTACAGTAGAGCAGCCAGGGAATTTTCCAGCTTCCGTAAGTTTAAGGGATTACAGGACGACTGGCCAATCCCTGTGGACCACATACTGCAGTTCTGCGTAGCTCTCTCGCAAGTTGGCCTTTCCCCTCATTACATCAGATCCAAAATGTCGGCCTTAGCATTTTTATCCAAATCCAGGGGCCTGGCTGACCCCACGGGCGATTTTAGGATACGTAAGTTTATCGAGGGATGTGTCAGGCAGCGGGGAAAGGTCCAGGATGGCAGGCGGCCGCTTTCTCCGGCCATCTTGAAGGATTTGGGCGAGGCGTGGAAAAGTGTCTGCTCATCTCCGTATGAGGCCCTTTTGTTCCACGCAGCGGCCCTCATTGCTTTCTTCGGGGCGCTAAGGGTGAGCGAGTTAGTCGTTCAAAGCAGGATGGATAGCTCGGGCAGGGCCCTGGAGCTACGGGACTTAGCGTGGGGGGAACGGCACTTTTCTTTGGTCATAAGGGGTTCCAAGACCGACCAGGCCAGGAGGGGCGCTATGGTCACCTTGAGGGAGTGTGCCACGGCAACCCTGTGCCCGGTAAGGGCGCTCAGGGCTTATATAACCCACAGAGGCACACACGAAGGCCCCCTATTTTGCCACGCTGATAAATCTCCCCTCACTAAATTCCAATTCTGGACCATCACCAAGAAAGCCTTAGCTAGGCTGGGCCTCCAGGGAGTCAATTTCGGGACGCACTCATTTCGTATAGGGGCAGCCTCTACCGCCGCGGCGATGGGCATGAAAGCGGACGACATCAGCAGGATTGGCAGGTGGAAGTCCTCAGCGTTCCGACACTATGTTAGACCTATTGAGCTGCCTTAACGCTTTGGTTCCTTTCCAGGTCGACCGGCCGCAGAGGGGAGGAAGAGGATACTGATATGCGGCCACAGCTTCATCTTTTGGGCCGAGCGGCAGGCGCGCACAGGTCACATGGGCGCAAACCTGGGGTTGGGCGATCGAGCATCCATACGATGGCTTGGAAGGCGAGGCTTGCGGTGGGCTGGCCTGCTACCGTTGTTGTTCAGGGAGAGCGGTGAACCTCCTCCCGATGTGCTGGTTATTCACCTGGGCGGTAATGACCTTGGACTGTTAGGCCTTGGTGATACAGGCCATCCAGGACATGCGGCTCATACAAACCACATGGCCTCACACGTCAATCGCATGGTCTGCGTTGGTGCAAAGGAGGGAATGGGGTGGTGGTGCCGATCCCCGGCGCATAGAACGCGCACGCCAGCTGGCGGATAGGGAGATTCGACGCGCCCTGAGACAGGGCTTGGGTCACTACATCCCACACGCAGAGATTGTTTTCAGCAAGCCAGAGCTATATTGGCGTGATGGAGTACACCTGTCACCAGAGGGCAATCAGATTTTCTTACGCGATTTGCAGAAGGGGTTGGACTTGATCCTGAGCGGATGGGGGGGTTAAGGACTAAGCAGACGCTTGTCCTTGCCCATGGCCGGAAATGGGGGGGCTTGAGGTTCGGCGTGTACCTATGGCACCCCCTTTCGGGGTGGAGGATAAATACTATCCTTGGGGGGGCCCTGGGATCACCCCACTTGCTGCGCAGCGGGGGGTGGGCCTGGGGCTCCCTCCCAGACAAAGGCTGGCCAAAAGCCATCTGGCACCTTCAGCGGTTGGCTTTGGAGCCTGGTATCTCGCTCAACGGGCTAGGGGAGACGGTCGGGAGTGGCCTCTTGCCCTAGTCCGAAGGTGCTGTTACCCTCCCCCCTTAGCATTCTGCTCAGGCCAGAAACCCAAGTTTATGTTCGGGTTAGTTCAACCCTTGTTAATTAGGCATATTAATAAATTGCCCTAGTTCAACCCAAGCCTGTCTGAGGTCTCGTTATTTCGTGGGTAGGGTGGCAATGCGTCCCACACCGCCGAGCAAAGCAAATGGCGGGGGGGATGGCCTTTGCCGCCCTCCCACGAGACGAGCTGGTGTCGCGGGGGCCGACGGGAGGAGGCGGGGCCGGGCTCGGTATTTAGGACCTGGCCCTCCTCCCCGGTGGCCACTCGTGCTGTTCAAGGCGACCCACCCTCCCCCCTAAGGTTTCAGTGTAAGACAGCTGGTCGCTTCGGGGCCGGGTAGGAATTTTTCCCTCCCTTTATGGGGGTTTTTCGCCTACCCTACACTGCGCCTGGGGCGGGGCAATTGGCACGCAGGGTGGTGTCTCAATGCGCATTAATTAGGCTGCCACTACTCCGCAATCGTGCAGGCCGGAAATGGGGGGCTTGAGGTTCGGCATGTACCTATGGCACCCCCTTTCGGGGTGGAGGATAAATACTATCCTTGGGGGGGCCTGGGATCACCCCACTTGCTGCGCAGCAGGGGGTGGGCCTGGGGCTCCCTCCCAGACAAAGGCTGGCCAAAAGCCATCTGGCACCTTCAGCGGTTGGCTTTGGAGCCTGGTATCTCGCTCAACGGGCTAGGGGAGACGGTCGGGAGTGGCCTCTTGCCCTAGTCCGAAGGTGCTGTTACCCTCCCCGCTTAGCATTCTGCTCAGGCCAGAAACCCAAGTTTATGTTCGGGTTAGTTCAACCCTTGTTAATTAGGCATATTAATAAATTGCCCTAGTTCAACCCAAGCCTGTCTGAGGTCTCGTTATTTCGTGGGTAGGGTGGCAATGATGCTGAAGCCATCTGTAACTGTACACTTGTACAATGAAGTTCTAGGTCCCATTCCAGTCATTCTTCTTAAAGGTAGCATCCAAGTTCTGAATGTGAAACATTTTCATGAGGCAAAGCATCCTATATAATCCTGGGATTTGCAGTTTAGGGAGGCACATTTAGAATTCTCAGCCAGAGAACTCTTTGGCCCCAGTAAACTACAAACCTCAGAATCCCACAGGATGTTGAAAATGGAATAATGGCACTATAAAAGTGTAGTGCAGAAAGGCCCAAAGGCAAGGAATGACTGATTATGACTACATTTGGGTATAATATTCTGTAAGGAAAACAGTGAGAGAGAGGTAGAGAGAAAGAAAACAGGTAGAGAGACACAAAAATGTGTATGCCTTGTTTTGCAACAGGACTCAGTTTCTTGTATGAAATGTACTAGGCAAAAATGCATGGCTTTTGTAGTTACTGTAATAGCAGAACTCAAAAAGGAAAGTCTACATCAGCATCTTAATACTGGAATGGGGAAGGGAAAGTAGTGTTTGTGCACATCTGCACACTTCCTTTTCTTAAATCTTCTACTGTTCAGCATTTAACAAGTTATGGCCCTTTACCTGTAAACTATGAAAAGTACAATCCAAATAAAATAAGCCATTATGCCATTATGTTATAATTGCCAAAACACACACACACACACACACACTCACACTTACTGGAAACATCTCTAGCTGTCTCTCCAGATATTATTAGATATGTATCAATGACAAATGTGTACTGCTGATAGTCTTTTAAATGAATTCGACCCACAAGTTCATTCTTATCTCTATCGAGATTAGCATATCTCATCAATACGTATGTCTCTGTATATGTATGAGTTCATTAATAACTGTCAAGGGAAGAATTAAATTAGGTTATCCTGCATTTCTTTTTCCCTTCATCACGAGAATATTCTTCATAAGTGATTAGTTGAGAGTCTACATGATTAAGCATCTTTCAAATTTTTCTCTTGCATATGGGCATCTTATTCTATATATAGTTTAAAGACTCTTCTGTCTTGGAATAACAAGAGATATGCGTGTTTGAGATTGGAATTACATTGCAAAAACCTTCCAAATAACAATGGCCATTTTTGAAGGATTCTTTACTTTTCTCTGCTTACATCTTTATAGATCAACATAAGTATCACTTTATTTCTTACCATTTCACGTTTGCAAAACTTGGACCATTTCTGTATGATGTCACTATTGTGTAACAGCAGCGGGTTGTTTCCAGCCCAGGAGTCATGCTACCACATGATGTTGTCTCTATCCAGATGCTATTCCATCCCCAAGTGTTGCAAAACTGCCTTATACTATTTCTAGGGGGGAAAAAATCCTTTAGTGCTTCAATCCCATCAGCCGGCTTAGTGCTGTACCGTAATTAGCACTTGATAGCACTTCTTGTCATCGCAGATCCAGGAGTGGGCAGGGTATAGTTGTGTCCTGCTTGTCCCTCCCTCCCATAATGTGGTTACTTCAAAATCCATCACCTCTTTGTGTTTATTTTAAGTTTCTCCTTTGCTTTAGAATGCTATATTTTTTAAAACACATTTTTAGCACAAAAGTGCAATAGTGTGCTGGTGTGTCATGCAGTTACAACACTGTTGCACTAGTAAGGCTTCCAAACAAAACAAAACCAATCAGGGGCAGTGGGGTGGGGTGAAGACAGGGCAAGGGAGTGGCCAAGGACTCTGTAATTCAGAAGGAACACTGGTGGCACTACTCTTCTGCTTAAGGCAGAAGGGTGCAGAAAAGAGCATTCCTAACCTGACAGCATCGCATGAATGGCAATGCTTCGATTGTAATGGGACAGGGCACTAATGTTGTATAGTGTGGAAATGGCCTTGATGAATGAGGATTAGGATCTGTAAACTGAGAGCACATAAAAGGTCCACTGTAATATGAGATTATATTATTGGATGAGTAGCATTAAGAGGCACTGCACTACCACTTCTCCATCACCACTCCTTGGACTCACTGTTGACTGCAATAGACCCCCCCCCATTCAGTCACTGGTGGGGAGTGGGAGGGAACAAATGAAATCTCTGGCTGTGCCTCCATAGCCAGACGCAGACCAAAGACATCTTCTGCTATGATCTACTGGGGTCCTCCAAAAGTCTCAGTGGATTATGTCATTATTTTGCATTGGGCTATGGCAACATGGTTACATGCTTCTCCTATCTCCTCCATCCACTACTAGCAACAGAATTGGGGTAGTGAGTGGCAATCACTGTGATACAATGATTAATGATTGTGCATGTCTCTAACAGGAGGTTGGCTATTTTTTGCTATAGGTTTATAGTGCCCTTCAACCAAGCAGCTCAGAAAAGTGTACCTGGTCCTCCCTCATCCTAATTTTATCCTTTTAATGATTCTGTTTAACGATTAGGTGAATTAGGCTGAAAGATTATAACTGTTCCAGTGTCAAACAATGAGCTTCATAGCACAACAGAAATCTGAGCCCACATTTAACTGATCCTAGCCTAACATAGAGAGCCAGTGTGGTATAATGGTTTGAGCGCTGGACTATGACCCTGGAAACCAGGGTTTGGTTTCCTGCTTGGCCATGGAAAGCACTGCATGACCTTGGATGCATCACACAGAGAGAGAGAGCCCTAGAAAAGTTCAAGATAGATTTTTCACAGGGTCACCACAAGTTGGAAACAACTTGAAAGCACACAATAGCAGCAGCAGCAACAACAACAGGGACCTAAATACCCTAAAGGAATCAGAACCTGTTTGATCTTGGAAGCGAAGCAGGGTCATCACTGGTTAGTACTTGAATGGGATACTGCCAACAAGTACCAGGTGCTATAAGATATATTTCAGAGAAAAGAACTGGTAAAATTATTATTATTTATTTATTTATTTGTATATTTTGAAACATTTCTATACATGCCCCCAACAAGCTGGGTACTCATTTTACTGACCTGCAAAAGGATGGAAGGCTGAGTCAACCTTGGAGCCTGGCAGGATCGAACTCACAACCTTGTGGCTTGCAGTACTGGCATTTAACCACTGTGCCACCAGGGCTCCTTAAATTACATCTGAGTACTCTTTGCCTAAGAAAACCCTATGAAATTCATGGAGTTTCCATATGTCAGCAGGTGACTTGAAGGTGCATGCACACACACACAGCCTAATATGCTGACCACTACCCACACTCATTTTAAGATATGACAGTTCACCTTGTGGAATTTGGTTCTGCTGTGCCTCATTGACTCAGGCAAACTATCATTTGATGCCACTGCAGTCATTAAGCAATATACATGCAGTGCACAAACCACCCCCAAAATATGTTTAACCAGTCCTTGCTGAATAAAATGCACTGAGGACAATCCCAGTAAGAGACTATTTAAAGAAAATTACTGAGGTATCATGCTTGATTTCTACTTTTAAAGAACCTTTCAATAGTATTTGTATGGAAACAGATGCGTACCTTGGCTTGGAACCAAAGAATCATGTACAAAGGAAGAAAACACATTACTGCTATTTTGTAAATGTTTAAGCAAGATACAGCAAACAAATGTCGTGCAGGACAGCATCATAATGTTTTCAGGAACTGCACTACCAAATAAGGAAGAATGAATAAGGAATCAGGGCTGGGTTATAGGGCCTGTTCAACTTCCCTGTTGCAACAGTTCCACTGGCTGCTGGTTTGTCTTTAGGTCCAACCTATCTGATAGATCACATGTCAACATACTGGCCTCTGAGATCCTCATGAGAGGACCTTTTCTCCATCACTTTCACAGGAACAACTTGTGAATACATGATAAACAGCTGATGAATCAATGGTTACATGATCTTAATGGTCTTAATTTAACTTAGAGTCCTTTTAGATGGTATATATGTTTTAGATATGAAATAAATATGAATTAATGGAATTCATGTAAGTTATTAAGTAACATGGGTTTTTAAAATATATTTTAATGATCTTACTTTGTCTTATGGTTTGTCAAGTGTAATAAAGGCTACTGCTGCTGATCGTCGTCATCATCATCATGAATACATGAGACCGGGCTTTCTCAGTGGCTGCCCCTAGGCTCTGGAACTCCCTTCTTGGAGGCAAAACTGGCAGGCCTTCTGTAACCAGGGAGAGACTTTTATTCCAACAGGCTTTTGAGAACTGAAACAAAGGGCTTTTTAGAAGGGTGTTACATTAAGTTCCATTGTTTTAATTGTACTGTTCTTTTAAATTGCTTTTTATAATTTTTAGCACCATGACTGGCATCCTCTCAACAACTGCAAAATGTAATCATTACTTATGATCGCATAACTTTGAGATCCATGTTTAAGGTTGTTAATGATCAAATGTTATTCCCCCTCCCCCCAAAAAACCTTCTACCTTTTACGTCAAGCTGCACCTCAATCAAAGGCTTTTTGAGGCACTGTAGATGAGAACACAGGGAAATAACAACTACAGTGTGTTCACAGTCAAGAGGAACACTGAAACAAGCAACTATAATAGGACCTCGAGGAGTCCCTCCAACTTCCTGTCCCAATGTGCCCCATGACCGGGAAAGCACTCCAGTTGTCATTTCCTTAGGTCCTGTTCTGTAACACCTCAGAAACCCTTTGGAGGTGGCACTATCTAGTTGAACAGGATTGGGCATGGTGGCATTGGCAGAAGTAACTACAGTAATGGAGCTCCATTATCATAGCTGCCTCTGCTCATGAAGGATCTTGACCTATGTTTTTAAAAGTTCTTTTCAAAGTTCTTGGTAGTTTTAATGAATTTATAAGCCACCTTGACTTCTGGTTTTTGAAAGAAGATGGGATATAAATTAAGTTGTTGTTGATGATGTTTTTGATGTTGTTATATAGGCTGAATGTAAAGGCCCTATTCTGTGCTGGACTTAGTCCCTTTTTGCATGGCATTTCTCATGCAAAAGGGCCTCCGGAGCATTGCGCAATTGCAAGGAGTGTTTCAGATGACGTCCTCGCAATTGCGTGACACTGCTGGGGCTGGTGGGCACCGATCACGCACTATATCATTTTCAGCTTTTAGCCAAAAATGGTGTGCAATTGTGCATAGCTCTGGGTCCCCATGCACACTTACCATCTGTGTGGAGCTCTGGAGCTGCGGCCCTCGCGCTTCCTTCCCCCGGTGCAGTCTGGGAAAACACCCAGCTCTGCTGTGGAAGGAAGAGACAGAGCCCTTATGCTGCCTGCTGGCTGGCCGGCAACTTCTGCAAAGCAGAAGCAGTGGGGACAGGAGAACCTCACAGAAGAGGCTGCTTGCGTGATCCCCGCGCAACCGTGCCAGATGCAGGTAAGTTGCGGAAAGGGCCTTAGGTATCCTTTGGCTTAATCAAGGTTTCCACTAGCATAGTTTCTTTTGTTTTTTTAAGTATTTTTATGAACTCCATGGATCAAGCCAACTAAATATAACAAGAAGAGATAATTTTATTTTTCTGCTGTAGCAACCAAAGCCTTTTCCACATGATGACACTCTCCCACATCCCTTGACCCCAAAGCTCCCTTCTGCACCTGACTGGCTGCGTGTGGAAGGGAGCATGAAGGACATGCTCCTTCCGTCTGCACTGCAGTTGTTCTTCTTCCCATGCTGCAGTGGAGAAAGAAGTGTATGATTGCAGTTCTGAACCTTCTGCATAGCCAGCTGCCACAGAAGGCATGCCCAACTGGAGGCCATTGATGGGGATTGATATACCCTGCAGTTGCACTGGCAATGGCAATGCGAGAAGGCCAGGACCACAATGACATCATGTGGAAGTGTCATTGTGGTTTTGCTCCTCTTGCATCCTCATACCAGGAGGACACAGTCCTGCAGAAAGGCCTAAGTTATCAGGCACTGTTAACCTGAAAGCCACCAATATAGGTAAAATATATAGAATGCTTTCAGTAGTACACAGAAAACTTTAAGAAATCTAATGTCTTCCCAAGAATCTCTCCTTTCTACTGAAATCCAAGTTGTCATTAACCTTGAGCTTCATCACTCTACCTCTAAGAGATAAGTACTCTACAGCACTGATTGATTTTAGCAATACTCCTGAGAGATAACCAGAAGTTTAATTAGTTCCCAGCATTGTATTATGTTCCTTTGTAATGCGTGTAAACTGGACTGAACCAATGAGCAAAACAAAGAGAAGTGATATAGCATGAAAGAGGAAAACCAAAATACCTGTCATTCAGATGCATACATTGATGTTGTTGTGTTCCTTCAAGTCAGTTCCAACTTAAGGAGAGCCTAAGGCAAAGCCATCACAGGGTTTTCTGGGAGCTGGGAGTATGTGATGTGCCCAAGGTCACAGATTGGGCTTCTGTGGCGAAGGAGGGAATTGAATCCTGGGCCTTTTTCACATGGCATTTGCCATGCGAAAGGGCCTCTGGAGGAGGCAGTCCACACAATGCACTTGCAGTCATGCAATGCTCCAGGGGCCGGCAGGGGCCAACCGCACATTATTTCATTTTCGGCTGCAAGCTGAAAATAGCACACGATCGTGCATTGCTCCGGGACCCTGCCATGCTTGCAGAGATCTGGAGCCGTGGCGCTCGTGCTTCCTGCCCCAGCGCAGCCTGGGAAAATCCCAGGCTGCACTGCGGAAGGAAGAGGAGGGGCTCTCATGTGAGCAGGCAGCAGCTGCCGAGCTGAAGGAACCAGGATACGAGAGCCTGTCGGAAGAGGCTGCTCGCATAATCTCCACACCCCAGCTCTGCAAAAAGGTGAGTTATGGAAAGTGGCCTGGTCCCCAGGGTCACAGTACAATGCTCAGACTACTACACCACACTGGCTTTCTCAGAGGCATATAGTTTGAAATTGATACAAACTATCAGAGAGAAACTTAGGGCTGTGGCATGCACCTCAAATGTTCACTGAGAGGAGGGATCCAAATACAAACAAATATAGAAAACATCAGGTGTTGCATGGCTGTTTCCCTCACATAGCATGGTTTCACTTTGGGTCATACCATTCAGAAGCTGACAATAAGCGAGCGGAGCCATTCTACAGAAGGATAACAGCTAAAAAAAAAGGAACATCAAACTTTTCTGGCAGACAGTTCCATTTCTGGAACAATTTCATAAACTTAAAATTTCTAGCCTTATGGAACTGGATTCACTCATGCAAAGAAGGATATTGGAAATTGTAAAAGAAGCAGTGGAAATGACAATCCAATTGGCAGGGCATTTCAGTAATAAAAGACCAATTTTTGTCCAACTTTATTTTTTTACAAAAGGATGGCATTCATTCTTCAGAATTAAGATTTGAAGAGTCAGGAGCAAGTTCAAAAAGCTGCACTCCAAGCAGCACATAGGAAAAAAAATAAAGATGGACATTAACTACTGATATTTGTGTTTAGGTTCCTCATATGCATAGTGTAATCCACAAGTATATCCATTATCTTGTTAGGTATTTAGATCTTTCTGAGCATGATGTGCCCTCCTTTGGTTAGTCTGATTTGGCAGAATGATTAAATAAGCTGCCTAAAATTCCATAAGTAAAAAATGAGTTCTAAATGAGAATGCAGTATAAAATTGCCCTTTGGCAGATAGCTGACAAAGACCACTTAACCAGTTTTCTGTCACTCTCCTCCACCTCCGTTAGCCCCTGCAAGAGGTAACTAATTTGAGCTGCTTAAGCAGCACCATGGGTTTCAGTTG
Organism: Ctenosaura bakeri; assembly: GCA_948474755.1. Taxonomy (NCBI): domain Eukaryota; kingdom Metazoa; phylum Chordata; class Lepidosauria; order Squamata; family Iguanidae; genus Ctenosaura; species Ctenosaura bakeri. The sequence continues at coordinate 258,771 of CAOLHI010000526.1, forward strand.
TAAAGAAAATGAGGCGTACAGCAGAACAAGCAGATGACATAAACCAAAAGGTCATTTGAATGTGTGACACCAGAAAATTGTTTGTGACTTCAAGGCATAAAGACTGCAGTTCAGACAAAGAAGGTTAATATTCAAATTACTGCAACTAATAGATAGTAGAAAATGCCCAGTGAAAGGAGAGGTAATGCATTCAGGATGACAGGGTTTTCATGGACTGCCTAGTTAGATTAGATAGATTAGAATAATTTATCCAGCCTTGACCATTTCAGAGTGCTAAACAATAATTTCACCTGAACCCCTGAGTAATTCATGAACTTATTTATTATAAAATGAAATTTGTTTCTCTCGTCTCTTTGCCATTTTCCATTGTTCTGTCATTCAACCAGTTCCACTTTTAAATGATTTTTTCATCTGAGGACTATGAGTTCCATATTAACATTTCTAGAGCTTAAGTAGCGGGGAAGGAGCAATTGCAACAGAGATTAGATTATAAATGTTTTGAATCATTAAATTTACTTGCATTTTTTTTCACGTATATGCACAGTTGTGTCATAAAATTGCTTGTATGTCATTAGACACCAGAAGAACATTTTGAAAAATGTATAGAAGGCACAGGTTGACAAAAATCTACTGTAATCAGATTTAAAATCTGCATGGTTGCCATTATAACAAGTGTGATCTAGGGGTCAAATAGTAACACAATATAGCCTGAATATATAAATTCACATTGTTTTTATTTTTGAAGGATAGGTTTCAAGCTATCACAGACAGGTATAACTAGAAGTAATTGCATAAGTGGGACTTGCATCAACATACTGCAGTGTGGGGTGGCATTGTTCCAGATTACAGTGCCTCTATTCCAGGGACAGGGTGGTATCATTGCCACATTGAGTTTTATGGTCACATACACAATAATGACTCCAAGTTATATGGTAGTAGTTTCCTGCTGGTGTATCCTAAGCTGACAGAGATTTGATACCAGGAGTACAACTTGGAGCAACTGGGGGACTGTCACATGGAGCAAAGGAGGAGTGGATTTGCCTATACTCTCAGAAAACATCTAGCTGCCACCTTGGCTCCATTCTGTTCTTATGATCTATCTCTTTCTAGCATTGCCCCCATCCCCTTAGAAATACTTGGTCATTGGGTGTGCTGTGCTCATGGAACTGTTATGGGTTCTTCTCGCATTAGGATTCTCCTTTTATTTTTCATACTTTTGAGATGTCCCCATTCTTACTTAAGTATTGATAGTAACATACACCCTGAACACTGGAAATAGCACTGGAGTTTGGACATTAGAAGTAAAAATTAATTCAGAAATGTTGAAGAATAGAAATCAGGGAAATTAATTTATTACCACCAACACTAGCTGCTGAAATCGTTTAATTGGTTGAGTTATCCTTAGTCATCTCATTATTTAAAACATTATGTGGCAGACTGTGGGATATATCAAAATGGTAAGGAGTTTGTCATCTTTGATCCTAAAGACATGCTTTGTTATTGCACCTCCAAAAGTTCTCTTTTAGTTCTTTTAAAGCTGTTTTCCCCCAATTTGGAATTTCTTCCCTACAGAGACTACAAAGTCCATAATATAATTTTTGCCTAGGGTAGTGGGTGTTACTCTGTTTACTGGGGGTCCCGTGAGGGACACCTAAATGTGCTCACAATTAAACAAGTTTGGGGAAATTAGCTAGAGCACAAGTTAGCAATGCGAGAGGCAGGGCAATGCAGCGGAATCTTTTACCCAATGTCTACGGGGTCAGGCCGAGCCAAGGAGCACACCAAGTTATAAGAATAATTGAGATTTTATTAAATACAGACACACAGTGTACGCAACACACAATCAACAAGTAACTAAGGAAAATAAAGGTTGGAGTGGTATAGAGGGATTTTTCAGAGGAATAGTTGATTTGTGTGATACGAAACCTGTCCTGAAGCCTGGAAGAATAGAGAGTGATGCTGGGGTTCGATGTGGCTCAGCATGTGGAGCTGAGGGGAAGCTCGCCAAGCAAAGTGGCAGCAAGGCAGTCTGGAACTCGGGAGTGATCCAAGGATGGTCTCAGAATCAGGGGGTTTTTATAGGGAGAAATGTGACTGCAGGTTGTTCCGTACTTCGGGAAAACAATGAGTTTCGGACGCGGGACAAAGCTTTGGAAAGGTCAAATTTTAGCATGATTGAGTTAAGTCCGAATTGACAAAGAGGTAGCCAGTATGCAAAAGCAGAGTGCTTGGTATTTGAATATCCAGCTTGCCAAGTTGCCTGCTCGGGGCAGGGAGTCCTTTGTAAACAGTGTGCATACATAATGAGGGTGTTTGCAGAGAGGTCTTCTAAAGCGGCGATCTGGCTATTTCTGGCCTGACTGTATTGTTTTGGGATATTGCAGCGTTTAGTGACCAAGCCTAGTTCTGTGCTTGTCCAGGGGCCTCACAAACACGTGGAGAGGGATGGTGGAAGAGAGCCAAATTATTGATATCAAAATGATATCTTTATGCTATCTCCAAGGAGGCCTAACCTGCAGTAACAGTGGGAGCTCAACATGTCTGAAATCTGTCATGTTATGAGAGACTGCTCTGAAGTACGGGATCTTCTCTTACAAACTGTTCAATTAAGTCTCTCTGCTAATGTTTCCCTCTCTTCTTTTTCACTCTCTCCTACCCTTGCCAACATATTCAAATATCTTTTTTTTTTTTAAAGGAGAGATGTTAAAGTAGGGTTGGAAAGCAGATCTCCAAATGCTTCTGAACTTCAGTTTCTAGCATTCCTCACCATTGACTATGCTGCCTTGGGCTTTGGGAATTGTAGTACTGCTACATCTGTGTGGCCACATTATTCCTATTCCTATTCCTATGTTAAAAGTTTATACAGAATGATTTGTTAATTTCAGCTAGACGATACTGACTAACTTCACATGGAGCAATAAGTGGCTGGTTACAAGATCACTCAATGAATCAATGATGGGGAATTCTTCACATTCTGGGTACCTCTCAGCACATGTAGAACTCTTTTTACACAACTGAATGACTGTACATTCTTCCTCCTCACTTTTCAAAAGCTCAGTGGTAGAGTATTTTTCCCCCAAGAAATTCCTTCTAAGAATATATTTCTGCCAGGGATGGGGCAGTGTAAATCCAGCTGTCTGTATTTTGGCTTCAAGCATCAACTTTATCAAACTCCTAAAACTGTGTGGTCCACTAGAGGGGTGTAGGGATCTGTGAGCAAAACAGAATGGCATGAGAGAGGTGGAGAGGAGAATGAGAAAATGGATTGGAGAGGGATGAGGAAAATTTTCCACTTGATTATTCAAGTGTCTAGTACTGAGTGAGCAATAACAAATACACTAAAGGATTGCATAAGGACTTAAGTGGATGTATTTCTGGGCAGACAGGGAAGCACAGATTTAGTTACATGAATCTTTTTGCTATGGACTAGTAGCTCCAACCTCATCTATCCTTCAAAGCATATGACCCACTGCATACTGCATTAGGTGTGTATGTTTCTTGGTGTGAATGAGGAAACTGTCCTTTGTCCTTTCCCCCAAAGTGTTCTATTCCATTGTTCTCTACCAATTTTCGGTCAGTCTCCCTTAAAACAGGGAACCAACTCTTATTTTGTTTTGTTTTATTTTATTTATCCATGAACATGCTGAGGCTTCATTCAATTGTTTTTAGAAGGTGTTGCTTAAGCTATTTTTTAAAGTAAGTTTTTGTAGTACTGCAAATATAAGGGAGAAGGGTCCCCTGCTGCTCACTCCCTCTTGTGTATGACTTTTGTTTTGCTTACATATGTATGGTTACTCTCCCTTAAGAGTAAAAGCAGAAAATAAGATTATAACCACTCTCTATGAAAGTCTCATTTAGCACAAGAACATGAACCATGCTAAATCAAACCAAATATCTATTTCCCTAATTCCAATTGTTAGTCACACCTATATCAGACCCATAGAACTGGTCAGTCAGTGTCCATGTCCAACTATGAAACTTTGTCTGTTAATGGAACTGACAAAAATATTGACTCATGATGTTCCTGTTGATTCATCAGTCTGTTGTAGTTGGGACTAATGGTTAGATTTATGGCTTTGTTATGCATCAGCTAACCAGAACCACAGAACAATATGATTACGATATCGCCCTCCTGCTTGTGTTTCTCAGAACATATCATCGAAAGGATACTAGCTGTATATAGCCTACTGCTCCATGAATTTACCTCCCTGCTATGCCATGTAGCATTGTGGGTGGGAGGCACCTTTGCTGCCCACCAGGGGAAAAGAAATATGATAAATGTGTCATGGCACACTGCACCATGGTGGAAATTGTAGGGCCTGAGCCAGAGTTGTTATAAGGTCTTGTCACAACCCCATCTCCCGCTTCTCCTGATTTTGTAAGTGAAGAGTCTACTAGAGTGAGTGAGTGTGCAATCAAATGAGCAGGGAGCAAGCAGGAGGCAGCAATGGTGAGTTACACAGAAGGACAAAGCGTAAGCAGCTGGAAGAGAAGTGGCTGGAAAGGTTTGAAAACTAACAAGCAGTGGGGGGGGGTGGACTGGTTACATTGCAGTGAAGACAAACAGGCCTCATCATCACATCTTTCAGTCTTCTGGTCTGGGATTGGGAAAGGGTGCCAGTTTTCAACTTGGTCACAGCTGGTTGTCCAGGAAGTTGGGCAGAAAGACCTGTTGGGCTTTTGTTAGAACCAGTGACCTGGCCTATTATTGAGCTGGTCCTTCACTAAGCCTGCAGGTCCCATCAAGATGTATAAGGCTTCTTAGGCCATCACATGGCTTCTGGGCCAGGATAAGCTTTTAATCCTCAGTTAGGCTCATAAGCCTCACTTCTCTCTATGTGGTCATTACACCTCTTATAGGCTTGTAGGCCTCATTCCCCTCCCATGTGACCATGAGGCACAGACAGGCAGTGATGTAGACTCAAGTCAATAAACTCGAACTCAAGTCAGACTTAAGTCGCTTCGGTGACTTGACTCGGACTGGACTCAGCAATAAATGATGCATTGACTCGACTCGACTTGAGACTTCTATATTTTTAGTGACTGACTTGCTGCCCTTGGTTCAATAAAATAACACATTCATCCAGAAACCTTACAACTGTGAACAAGGCTTCCACCTCTTTTTGCCTCCTGGTCACATGGTGATCTGTCTCAGGCTCAAAGTGTGGTGCATTTCTTGGAGAGGAACAGCAAATGTGTAGTTAGGTAATGGACTTGAGGAAGGCTTGAGGTCTGCTCAGCAGCCTGTCCCTGCTGCATATTGAAGGAGCCTTCTAAAACTTTTCCTAAGAGCTGAAGACAAGACTCATCCCCAGAGTGTATTTCTCAGAGGGAAACAGCAAATGTGTTAGGCAACAGGCTTGAGGAGGAAGGATCTTTCCTTCTAAAAGTTTTGAAGCTTCAGTAATAGGGAGTTTGAAAAATCCTATTCTCCACTTCCAAAGCTGAAGATGGCAAAATCGCAAATGTGGAGGTCCAACTCTGCTTAAATTGTTAAAACTGACTTCATTGGACTCTGTCCAGAAATTCTGGAATTTTGTTTGGGGTATAAAGTTGGCTTCCAGACTTGAGACTTGACTTGAAAGTATCTTCAAGGACTTGAGACTTGAAGGTAGAGATTTGAGACTTGGAGTAAAAGACTTAAAATACATCACTGCAGAAAGGCCTTCAGGCCTCAAGATAGGGCTGTAGGACTCACTCTCCCAACCCTCCAGCTAGGCCTGAAAGCTTCATGGATTGGACCCAGCCTGCAGCACTAGACTTTTTGGACTATGATTAGGCCTGTAGGCCCCTTTCAGCCCTCCAGGCCCTTTGTGGTCTGCCATTTGGGGTTTATTCTGGCCACCCAGCTTTCCTAACTTTACTAGGCTTTCAGGCCTCAGCCAAGCCTGAGTTGGAAAATGGCCCCACTGGATTGCTAATAGGCTTCACAGATCCTACCTGGACATTGGTTTTGGGTTTCAGCAGGGCCAGTAGATGAGACCATCAAGTCTCCGTAGGCCTATCTGGGTTAGTTGAGTTCCCTGACTCCTCCTCAGGCAGCCTTTGCAAGCTGGATGGTACCTTGGTGGCTTGACTGTGGGACTTAGGACTTGTGTTCCGGTGAAGTGGATTATGGAGTCTCACTGCTTGTGAAGTTTTTCCTCATCTTGATTTTGTGTAGATATGGGCAGAGAAGCTAGCTAACTCTTCTTTTTATTTACAGTGGGATAACATGGCCACAGTGCAGGTAATCAATTCCTTATCATTCAAGTCTCCAAGGATTATGAGATTGGTCAGGTCTGTGTCTACATCCTTCAGTGTCTGTGGTACAACATTCTCTTTATAGCACTCCATGTGGCTGAGGTGGACAACAACATTGCAATGCTCTGTCCCAAACACAGATGGAACACTTTAAACAGTTGGTGCTGGATGCAGCTGCCATACTAGGCTCAATGCCAATAGACCTACAGATGCTTGGAAGGGTGAGTTAGTGAGGCTCATTAGTCTATTTTTAACTCCTAGCACCAAAAAGAGTTATATCAGGATGTTTAAAGATTTTTTTTCTGAGTTTAGAGTTTGGGAAAGTCTGGACAATGTGTGGCCAGTGCCTGTTGCAATATTGTGTCTCCTCCTGTGGTAAGGAACTGTCCTTTCAGTCCATTAGAGACTGAATGTTAGCCATGGCTATTTTGCTCAAGGAGCAGGGTCTGCAGGACACTACAGGTGGCACTCATATTCATAAGGTTCTGGAAAGTTGTTCTCAGGAGACAAATACAGTGGTGGACAAGAGGAAATCTTTATTCCCAGATATGCTAAGGGTTTGGGGGGACTTTGGGTAGGTATTTGTGCCCCACAATATGAAGCTCTTTTATTTCACACAGCATCTTTAACTGTCTTTTTGGAGGCTTTGAGAGTGAGTAGACCTTCATTTAGAAAGGCAATATGTAGCTCTCACCATTTGTTCATCCAAAACAGATGAATGCATATTGGAGCCTGATTGCAGCTGCAGGCCTGCAGTGGCCAGTCACTATGCCTTGGTGGGAGCTTTACAGGAATGTCCTAATGTTGGGGGATCACAGCCTGGCCCTTTGTTTTGAACATGGGCTCATCACTCTTAACTAAATACCAGTTCTGGTCCGTCATCTCCAGGGCCTTATTTTTGCTGGATTTTAGGGGAGTTAAATTTGGTACTCATTTGTTCCTGATTGGGACTCTGTAAACTGTGACAACAATGAACAAGGGTCCACAGCTTATTCAGGAGATTGGGTGCTGGAGGTGTTCAGCATACCAAAGATGTGTTTGTTCTTTTCAATGTTAATATACTGTGCTGTTGCTTTTGTCATTAATTTGCAGACTCTAGGTTATGGCCAGTGAGGTACTGTGGCCTTATCTGCAGCCTAATATGGTCAACTAGGCAATGCGCCAGTCTCACACTTGCCCTATTGAATCCCACCTAGAACTGAGCAATCTGGCTATGGTTGAGTTGCTGGGGAAGAAGGCCTTCACTGGCATGAGCTGATACCAGTGTTATTCAAGGAGTGTTGTGGGCTTCTGCAGCATGTGTTTGTTATTCATCTGGGGGATGAGTTAGGTTTGCTGAAGGGCAATGCCCTTATTCTATAGGCCCTTCATGATATGAAGATCATACAATGCAACTGGCTGGAATGACTATAACTTGGTCTGCCATTTTGCCCCAGTAGGTATGGCAGAAGGAAGGGATCTATGATGCATTGACCAAACATGAGAAAGAGTGAATGGGGAAATTTGGAATGCCTTGCTGAAGGGTTTGGGCTATTTATTGCCACATCCTCAGATAATTTTCCAGAAACCTGTGTTCTACAGAGTAGATCACATTCACTTGTCTGACACAGACAATATATTATTCTTGAGGGATCTGCCACAGGTAGTCAAGACCCTTTTGGCTAGCTGGGTAGCACATAGAGACTAAGCAGAAGCTTGTCCTTTATCCATGGCAGGTAGTGGGGGGAGACAAGTAGGAATTTGGTGAACATCTATGACAACCTTTTTGTGGAAGAGGAGGGTTCTGGAACTGCTTCTATAGGTTGTACAACTAAGGCAATGATGAAGGAGATTTTCATTAGGGCTGTCTTAAGGGCTGGACCCTCACTTTAAGTTATATGATTTGGAGGATGAACTCTCAGGCTGGCGTTCTAGTTGTTACCTAGCTGAGGAGTAACCTAGCTTTTGAGGTTCAAGTGTTTCACCTGGGAAAGCTGGGGAGAAGATCTGGGTGAGACCACCTGTCTAAGCTGCTCCCACACTAGATTGTTTCTTCCTTTTGTAGCTTTCACAGGTTAAAGGATAAATAGTATTAGAATTAAATAAGGTGGCCAATTTTTAACCTAGTTTCTATATCTGGTCTCTTTATTTTCCTGGCTGGTCAGCAGAGTATTTCACTTTGTAACAAATGAGTACTTCTTGGAAGATGTCCTGATGCTGAAAATTGATTACATTTTAGGTTCTGAGCAATTCCTTTTACGTTGTTAGAAAAACCCTGTAAACTCATGTCTCTTTCCTCAGCTTTACTTGAGGAACCGGCTTAAATCTGTAGAATGAGCAGTACCAGTAATGTAAATGTCACACTTTTTCTTCAAAGTGCCATTCCCCCATCCTAATCACTTTTATAGCTGTGAAATTATTTGCTAATGTTAAATAGATTTCCCCCAGTGTATCCTAAGTCCATTTGTTCTTGTCCTGTCCTTGCTGACTCAAAATGAAAAAGTAGTCCCTCTCCTCTTTATAATTTTCATTTATGTACCTGTAGACAGGTATAGTTGCTATTCTCCAAATTCAGTATGCCTACTCATCTTTATCTGTCTCTGCAGACTCTTATTGCCAAAGCCTCTATCATTTTTTTCTCCTATTTTAATTCAAATTGTTTCTTTCAGGGTTTTTTTTTTAAAGTGACAGGCCATATGCAAATAATATATTTCTTCAAAATTGGGTGATAAGCAAAGGCATTGACCTGAATTACTATTATTTACAATAAAGTACATCATATTAAATTACATTGAATAAATTGCATTATTTACAATAAAACAGATAGCGAAGTCCTCTGATACCTTTGATTATCTATGCCAAAAGTTTATGGACTCCTCTTTAAGTGCAAAAAAGATTGTCAGATCCATATTTCCAAAAGATGATTTGCTGTCTGTTGTTGCACTGATTAGTATGTTACCCTGATTTCTGGGGTCCCAGGAGAGACACCTCAATGTGTTCACAATGGGGAATGGGAATTACAAGCAATACAAGAGGCAGGTCAATCTAGTGAGATCTTGAACTCAATGTCTACGGGGTCAGGCTGAATCAATGAGCAAACAGAAGTAAATAATAGTTGTTCTCTTTATTTTTGATAAACACAGTCAAAACGTATGTATGCAAACACACTCACACAGACCTATCGAAAGAAAGGTAGGAGTTGGATAGAGGGTTTTTGGGAGGGATTTTAGCATGGGAAATACTACACCTGTCCTGAAGCCTGGGTAGTCTGAAGAAAAGTTCATAGAAGTGGAGATTCTCAGCACATAGAGCTGAGGGGAAGGCTTGTCAAACAAAGTGACAGCAAGGCGGGATGGAAGCCAGGAGTGATCCAAAGAAATGCTCAAAATCAGGGGGTCTTATAGGGAAAAATGTGCCCGTAGGCTAGTCCGTTCTCAGGGATAACAATGGGTTTCGGGCTAAAGACAAAGCCTCTGAAAGGTCAGTATTTTACATTATTGAATTATAACAGCGTTGTCAATAGAGTAGACAGTATGCAAACGTGGAGTGCTTGACAGTTGAGTATTCGGCTCGTCAAGCTGCCTGCTCAGGGCAGGGAGTCCTTTGTAAACAGTGTGTATACATAATGTGATCTTAAAAGGGTACTTGCCTGGAGGTCCCCTAAAGCGGCAGTCTGGCTATTACTGGCCTGCCTGGATCTGTTTTGAATGGTTCAGCTATTTTTGACCATGCCTGTATGCATGCTTGTCCGGGGGCCTCGCAAGCACGTGGAAAGGAATGGAAAAAGAAGGTCAAATTGTTGATATCAAATGATATCTAATATACCACAAATCTGGACTAGAAACTACAGTTACAAGTACCCCTGACACTCCTAGATCATTATTGTACTGATTACTGCCAGCCCAAATTGACTGGGAGAATCACTGTAAAGCCTTCATAACTTCAGACTTGACCCAGCTGGATCATGAGGACCAATAAAGACAAACTGTAAGAGTGTCAGACCCAGATGAAGAACCAAGCTGCCACTCTGAGCTGCATTTCCCAGATTTCTGACACTCAGAGAAAGCACCACTAAGAAAGATTGCCCTGAAGTATGGGATTCTACACCAGGTGTCTATCACTCCACAGTGCTTGATCCCTTGGGTCTAGAAATGCACCAATCTCACTGATACAAGATGGTTAGGGCCTATTCTACCATTACACCATTGGGAATCATTACGTCCAGCAACCATAACTAGCAAAGCCAATGGTGAAAAATGTTGGGACTGTAGTCCAATAGCATCTCAAAGGATACATGATTCCCACCTCATTTTAGGTAAAGTAAGGGAGTGACCTCAGGAATAAGGGTAGCAAATTGTTATTTATTTATTTTTCCTATTTCTCCTACTTCCTTTTTGGCCAGGAATGGGGAGCAGTACTTACAGGACCTTTTGCCTTGTATACCAACAAAACATAGCTAGCTTAGGGTATTATACAACTTGATTTAGAGGGAATCATTTTCTGCTTCGCTTTCTGCAACAGAATTGTTTTGGACTGATCCTAGCTAGGCTCGAGGTGAAAGGACTGCCTTTTTATGCATGTCATGTCATTGGAAATGGTATGAAATTAGTCCAAATTATCTAATGGGATCAGTGCAGTGTCATGACCCCAAACCTGACCAGGGACCCAGCACTAGCTGGTTCAAGGAGACCAAATAGCAAACTGCAGAAGTACTGATCATGTAGGGATATCTAAAACCTATGAACAAGAGCCTCCCACACCCCTAAATGTGGGCCTCTCCCAGTGGTGTCGTATTCCTCAGTGCCTGAAAGCTTGGTTTGGGCAATGCTCAAGTGTGATATCACTAAAAGAAGATGGCATATTGGGTCCTGGCCAAAGGACTGCACAAATCAGAATCTCCATTTTTTACATGGATCTTAGAAAAGGAATCTAGATCAAGAAAGACAAAAAGGCTCCCTTAAGCTCCTACTACAAGCTACATAACATCCTTACTTGATATCTCCCTGCCTTAAATCACCCTCAGACTTCCCTTGTACCAATGGTATCCCACTTCTGGTGAGGGATACAACACGAAGTGGCATAAACAGTCAATTTTAACACAAAAGTGTACTGATTTTGCCAACGTATTTTCCCCCATCTCTTACTTGGAAAAGCTAGTGTCTAGTCACAGTTCTGAAGACTGATTCCCCCCCCTTTTTTTTTTGGCAGATTTTTTGTGCATTTTTTTCCATGCAAGATTGCTGGGGGAGTTTCCCAAAATCCAAGAGACATTGCACAAAAAATCAGCCATATTGGATTTTTGTGAAAGATTCATTTTTTTCTACAGAGAACAGCAATATTGGAAAAGGGGGGGCTATCTGAATACACTGTTGTGGGTATGTGCAGAAAAGCATGATTCTTTTTCATGCACAGAAACTTTATTTCTGTGCAGATTTATTTCCTGAAACACTTTGGCATATGTAACTACCAAGCAATAACTGCATAAAAATATTAGTTTTCTCTGCAGTGAGGAGAAAACAATGGAAATTATTCATCCTCACTTGGAAGGATGAAATTATTGAATATTTACATCACTGCTCCGAACACAGGAAGAGATTCACGTGAACTTCATGTGTCAGAAAGCTTGGTGCTATACAAAATTAAGAAGCAAGACTATGTCCTCACTTTTCACTGTAAATTGAATGCTGAATAAGAGATGGGGGTGAGATGGGCAGAATAAGTACCAACAAATGTTGTCTTTTCATGACTTGAGGTGCTGCAATGGAGAATACAGCCTCACAAACCCTTCAAACGTTGATCGGGTGCATGAGGTGGTTTGTGTGAATTATCCAATAGACTTGTAACAAAAAAATTATTCACATAATAATTACAGATGACCACGTGTATTTTAATACACATCTCCCTCCTATAATGATCTTATCTCTCTAGAGAAGAAATGCTGGATGTATGAAGCAGGATAAACTAAATAGCCTTCATGCTGTCCCTGGCACTGCCTTACCCTGTAACAAGTTATTTTCCTTACCTGCCAAGCTATTGGACAGTTCCAGTGAAAGTGGGAGTCAAAGATGAATCTCACATTAACGTGAAAGAAGTCCCAGCTATGGCAATTTATCTTCCCTTTGCAAAACATTTGTATCCTTAAATTAGGCCTTTCTTTCCTGATTGCTTAAGATCCCCCCAAAACTGAACGACGGCTGGCTTTCTGCCTTATGTGCAGAAGAGGCCTTAATCTCAGTGTCATGTTCAGCTACAGTGATCACTATTACTGTAGTTCATAAACATAAGAATAATGTAACAAGGGGATTGAAGCGTGTAAGATGAATAGCCCTTGCCAAGACACACAGATTACCTAGTCCCTGTTGGATGGCAAATTCAGCAATCACACACAGAAAGATCTGCAAAGCTATAAATCAACGGAAGTAACATTTCACTACAGAAAGTGAGAGCTTTGCCTTACAGCCAAAAGAAAATAATAGAAATTGTACATTCGCTTTGCTCCCTGGTTTATAAAAAGATGCTAGGTGATGTAAATAATAGATTAATGGCATTATAAGCCCCAACAAAAAAACATAGCCATTGTAGAAATGGGCAGCAGAAAGCAAGATAGTAAAATGTTGTTTATTAGAAAGGAGTATGGCTTTGGGATACAGACAGATGATTAGGAGGTTAGCATTAAAAATGGTTAATAAGCATATGGATTTTTCAAGTTGTTTAGCTTTCTGATACTTCATTTTAATTTTGCTTCCTTTTAAGTTCACTGTTTTATTTGATGTCATCCATCTTTTCTGTAAAATAGGGTTCAATTATCAAAAATAGTGAAACAGGAACTATTAGCAAGGAGGGATGTAATTCTTCTATAATTTCATTCTTGAAGGAAGCAACAAGTTATTTTCACAATTTTCTTTCTTCTGCAAGAAAGTCTTCAAAAGCACTGTACAGTTTTCAAGGACTATTTGCAGCTCAAGACCTATCCAGAACATGATTCACTCATAGGTTTTTGTTCAGAAAACATCACTGTTCACTCAGAAATATCATTTTCTGTACAGTAAATGCTGTAGTTGGAGATCCAGTCTGCACAAAATTCACACTTTTTTTAAACACAGAAAATAGCATTTTCTGCACAAAAATATTAATTCTGTTTTCTGTGCAAAATATGTGAATTTTCCATGGAGCACTGTGCAGATTCGTGTCACTCTGGGATTTTCCTCATGAAAGTTTACCAATGCTCAAGAAACATGGCTTAAAAAAAAAAAAGGAATATTTTCAAATATGCTTTCCATTCCTGTTAATGAGTCTGTAGTAAACATGAGTAAGTCACACTGCCTGTTTTTACTGTTCTATGGACCAAAGGAAAGAATATATTATTAATGCATTTTAAAGCATTCCTAAACAGCCAACTTTTTTTTCCTTGAAGCAATAACTGCTGTGAAGTCAGTGACAGTTTCTTCTCAGAAACTGACTTTTCCGTAGTAGTCATATTTGGTAGCCTATAGGATGCACTGGTGTATAAGACACACCCCATTTTCAAACAGTATTTCAGTATTTTTCAGGATTTCTTTTAAGTACACTTCTAATCTACTGTATTTCACATCTATGCATCCTGAGCTGCCTGCTCACTGGCCAATGAGCTCCCTTGAGTGGTGTGATTGCCTCGTGCAGCTTGGCTTAGAGCAAGAAAGGCCCTTGTGGGCATATTTTGTGGCATCAGTGATGGCAGCAGTGGCCAAGCTGAACCACCCTTTGGAAACTAGAAGAAGGGCTGTGTGAGGAAGGAGGAGGGAGAAAGGGGAAGTGAAGCTAGACTGATCTCAAGGAAGGAAAGGGTGGGGCTGTTCTCTGTCATGGACAGTGGCAGCAGCCACCAGGAAATGCCTAGACACGAATTTGCTGGTGTATAAGATGCCCTGGCATATAAGACACACCTCATTTTCAAACTTTTTTTTCACAAAGAAGTATGTCTTATACACAGCAAATATGGTACTGTTTCTGTTTCAAAATAAGAATGGACAATTTTAGCATGGGTAATGTGATGTTGTGGTCCTGTGATATCCAGAAATTGTGCTTGCTGAGTTTTCTAAATATGAAGTATGATGAATCTTTGAAATATGTTGAGCAGGCAACATATTTCCTAACTGAACACTGAGGCCCTTTTCGCATGGCATTTTCCATGCAGAAGAGGGCCTGGAGTGTCATGCGATTGTGAGGAGCGATCTGCACAATGCACTCACAATTGCGCGACACTCCAGGGGCCAGCAGGGGCCGATCACACACCTTTTCATTTTCGGCTAGAAGCCAAAAATGGTGCGTAATCGCACATTGCTCCTGGGCCCCGCGCGCACTTACCTGGTGTGTGGAGCCTCTGGAGCTGGGCCGGTCGTGCTTCCTGCCCCAGTGCAGCCTGGGAAGGTCCCAGGCTGCATTGCAGAAAGAAGAGGCAGGGCTCTCACATGAGCAGGCAGCTCGTGCAGAGCTGAAGCAGCAGGGAAGGGAGAACCTTTCGGCAGAGGCTGCTTGCATGATCCCTGCACCCCAGCACTGGTAAGGTAAGGTGCAGAAAAGGCCTGAGAGAAACAAGGAACTTCCTAACTGAACATTGAGGAACTTGCAATTCTAATTTAACTGATGTGGCAATATTAAAAGAGTTTTCAATATGTACACTATTGCACTGTTGTACACTACACTTTTTTTTTGAAGTGGTAAGAACTCCAGTGGTGAAATCCTCAGTGGTCAAAAATCCAAGGGCAGCAAGGAGTTTTGGAAGGAGCTGGTGGCTACCTTGGGTGGTCATGCTGATTCCAGTGTTCATTCACACCTCTAGTCCCATGCCCCTGCCAAAGCTACTGGCTACCCTGGAATTGTAGAAGGTAGTAGTACCAATCCAAGTCACTCATTTGTACACAAGTAAGCAAGATCAGCACCACCTCTATCAACAGTTACAGAGTAGTGAGGAACTTTGGTAGGGACATGGTGCATTTGTGCTGCAGCTACAGCTTGTCATCACCTCCTCTGCTGCCCTGTGCCATTTCCCCCCCCCAGAGGGACTTGAGAACATGTGATTTTTAGTATTCACAAGGAGTCCTGGAACCAATCGCTTACCAATACAGCAGGCCCACGATATATGAGACCATGTTAAGCTGGTACAGTGAAGTTATCTGAATCCCAGATTGAATTTGATCAAGTTTGGACAGATCCAGATCAGGTCCAAATCACATTGGATTGGTCCAGATAAAGCTGGCCCAATTCAGTGTGATTTGAGCCTGATCGGGATCAGTTCTTATTGGATTGGACTAAATTACTGATTCAGCCACCTGGCAGGAAACTGCAGTGAAAGAAAGGCAAACAATTTGCCTCTACAATGTTGTAAAAGCAGCAACAGCAAAGAATATGCTGGGGGAGGAGAAGAAAAGCAGGAGAGAAGAAGCTGGACTTCATTCATGGACAATCCCAGTTTTAAATCTGTGACTGGCACATTATTAGAACTCTTAAGTCATAGCATCTGCAGATGGGGATAGTGAATCAGTTCCCTTTCCTGTTCTCATGTTGTCTTGCTAGTTTCCTATTAGCAGGAGGAAAATTTTCGAAATAACTTTATTTCAGCTCAGTGGCAATTCTGAATTTGCTGTAGCTTCCATTTCTGCTCCGTCATCCTACCACTACCTACTTTTCTCTTCTCCTTTTAAAATCATATTTCATTCGACTTCCATCCATCCTTTTTTTTTTTTTTAATACACTGGGGCTAAATGGTGGGAAATTCAGGACAGATAAGACAAAGGAATTTTTCATATTTTGTACAATTAACCTTGCAATTCACGGCTACAAGACATAGGTCCTTTTTGCATGGTATTTGTTATGCGAAAGGGATTCTGGAGCATTGTGTGATTGTGAGGAGTGTTCCACATGATGTCCTCGCAATCGCGCAATGCTGCCAGGCCAGCAGGTGCCGATTGTGTAATATATCATTTTTGGTTTTTGGCCGAAAAAGATGCACGATCACGTGTCACTCCGGGACCCCACACTCACTTACCATCTGTGCAGAGCCTCTGGAGACGCAGCCCTCATGCTTCCTCCCCCTGTGCAGCCTGGGAAAATACCCAGCTGAGCTGCGGAAGGAAGAAGTGGAGCCCTCATGTTGCCTGCCGGCTGGCAGGCAGCTCCTGCAGAGACAGAGCAGAGGGGACATGAGTGCCTTTTGGAAGAGGCTGCTCTCATGATCCCCTCGTGACTGCACTGGAAGGAGGTAAGCTGTGGAAAGGGCCATAGTTATTGCTGGCTTTCTAAGCATAACCTCTCATATGCTTCTGGATATCAGTTGCTGGTGAACCTCAATTATATCCTGCTGGTGGGTGTCCCAATGGAAATTCACTGGCCATGCAAACAAAAATATCAAAATAGATAGGCCTTTAGTCTGATCCAACATTCCCCTCCCTCCTCCTTGGTCTTATCTGAAGCCCTTTTTGACCATTTCTGCCCTACACTGGTGTAGTGCTATTATTCCACTTTCAAAATCCTGTGGAATTCTGGGGTTTGTTGTTTACTGAGGCCAAAGAGCTCTCTGGATTAGAATTCTAAATACCCCTCCCTAAATTGGAAACCCCAGGATTCCACAGGAAGTTGAAAGTAAAATAATAGCTCTATAACAGTGTAGTGTGGAAATGGCTTTACACTACATGATTATAACACTATGAGCACTGTTAAACCCCATGTAGCTATCCTATGGAATCATGGAATTAGCCATTTTGAGAGCAGTACTTGAAATTCACTGCCAGAGAGCTCTGGTGACTCATTAAACTATAAATCCCACGGTTTTATAGGACATTCAGCTTATATGTTTAATCTTTAGAAGCCTGACTTCACAATCTTTTTTTTCTTTTCCTCTACTCCCTTTCAGAAAGAGGGCAAGAAGTGACCAAAGCCCTTTCCTTGTAAGTTTGCAAAACTCTCACTTTGCAGTGGATTCCTTTTGGAAATGGAAGAATTTGCAAAGGATACATAAAAATGTAGGTTTTCCTTCGGAAAGCCCAGTGGGAAAAGTTTGTTAAGTCCAGAATAGGTGAAACTGCCCAATAAATAATATTTCCATTAAAGTAATCGCTGCTGGAAAGAGGCAAAGAGAAATGGTTTTTCTGTAAAATCACCCATAAATCCTCTGGGATAATTACATCTGATATTAGACCTAGAGCTCTCGCATCATTATTTTTCTGGTCTGCAACCCATGATCAATACTTCTTACAGGCTAACCAACTAGGTGGTGAGCTCTGAAATGCCTTTTCCACCTCTTTATGCTGCTATGCAACAGTCTGCTATTCATATCTTTCCTTAACTGGCTGTCATTTGTCTAAAACTATCCTACTAACTAGGCACTTGTGACTGATCAAGGGTAAGAACAGAAAGGAAATTCACATAAACTGTGCAGTTTTGAAAGACAAAAAAGGCCCAAGATCTTTTGTTGTAGCAAAACTAGTCAACTGCTAGTGGTTTTGTCCCCCAAAGATACCACCCCCAAGATATTCATGTGAGAAGCAGGCATAGTAAAAAGACACCTGTTTTAAATTCAGAGTGATTGGAATAAGACTGATATTTCCTTTCTCTAATAGTAGCTGCAATACTATTATTCTGCCTGCATAAATCCAATTGGAAGGAGAGGTAGAGTCCCTTCATAGGTACTTTGTTGCTGTCACATAAAAGTAATTCAAAAATAGATCCAATGTGGTAAGGACCACAGGGTTTGAAAACTTTTCAAGAACATTGTTGCTGCTGTTTGCCTTCAAGTAGCTTCCAATTTATGGCAACCCTATGGTAAAATTATTGTGGAGTTTTCTGGGGCTGAGAGTTTGTGAAAAGCCCAGTGAGTTTCCATGGCTGAGTAGGGAACTGAACCCTGGTATCCAGCATTATAGTCCAACTCTCAAACCACTACACCATGCTGGTTCTAAGGGAGTTAACCTGGATAAGATCAAAGTTGTGTTTAGTCCAGCATTTATTTCACGCAGTGGTCAGTTATCTATGAGAAGTCTTTGAATGAGACATTGGTAAAATTGTAGTTACCCCACCCTTATTTTTCAATGAGTAATATCTGAGGACATAATTGACACGGAATCTAGATATAACCAGCATAATTAGTAGCTTTGGTATCCTATTCTTCATAAACTTGACCAATTTCCTTTCAAAGGGCCTTTCTGCACTACACTGTCATAGTGCTATTATTCAACTTTCAACATCCTATTGAATCCTGAGGTTTGCAGTTTCGGGAGGGGCCTTTAGGATTCTTAGGGACAGAGCTCTCTGGCCTCAATAAACTACAAAACCCAGAATTCCATGGGATGCTGGAAGTGGAATAATAGCACTATAACAGTGTAGTGCAGAAAAAATGTCCCCAGTCTGCTCTAAAAAAAGCCTCTACCAGCCTAGAAGATTAGCTGACAACTGGTTGAGGAATAGAAAACTAATGTCAAGGAGTTCTACACCAGTGCTGTTACTCTAGTGAATTCACTAGCATGGAGAGTCTATTCATTCAAATAATGCATGAAGCAGTTTTGACAATGTGTTTTCTTATCATATTTATTTATATAGCAAATATTTTGATTTGCAGGAACAATGTAAATTGAAGTATTACGCATAGATCTGAAAAAAATGCATAGAATTGAAATGAAAGCTAGGTGAGCAAAAGAAAACTATGAATGTTGTTACCCATCACTGCCCTTATTACCGTTCATTTCCATTCTCATCTTTATCTTTGTCAGCTATACATATTATTGGCACTATGTTTGCTATATGTGTGCAACCTTCTCCTTTTCTCAGCGTAAAGGACCTTTAGATTGTTTAAAGTAAAGAACAATAGGTCCTTTAAGTACAAGGCTACAGGCTTTTGAAGGTCTGAAAAGAAACAGACTTCTATATTTGTAGCTATCCTGTTTCCACAGCTGACAGTGGAGATGTATTGGTGACACATAACATCCCTAAAGTGGAAAGAGCTTCTATAATAAATGACCACTCTTAAAATCATTACAATGGTGTTTTTTTTTTTTAATAAATATGTCTGACCTGATGATACTTATTGATATAATTCATCTGCAAATGTCACATAATAGTTATTTATATGAAGGGAACATCAAGCTTTGGCACAGTAAGTGGAATTTTCAGACATAACAGTAAAATGGGGATGCAGTTTTCTGACCCAAAATGTACTTTGCAATGCCAATAGTTAGAAACTTGTACTGTTCTGAGGAAGACAGAAAAGAAAGCAAAATGGTGCCATTGGTGGGAAATATAAAAGTAGTAACTCCTCCCTTCCAGTGGCATGGCGGGTGTGAGTGGCAGCTCGGAAAGAAGCTGTGCATTGGCGCAGCTCTGAGCAGCCACCCGCTGGATTCCAGCTGCTTTTTTTGTACCACCAGAAGCGGCTAAACACCCCTCCAGTAAGAGGGGTGTGGGAGAGATCCAAAGGGGACCCCTGTAACTGATGGCTGGCTCTACCCTGCTGGGGAAGCTGAAAACACCAAGGGTTCGAAGGACCATGACGGAGCCAGTGGGATCGTCGCCTGAGTGGCACAAGCGCAGCTGTTGACTTTTAACCAAGAAACTTATTTGAAATAACAAGTAAGAAAACATGTACCTGCTCTGGTCTTTGCTTTTGAAAATATCACATCTAGAACGGGCATGTAGCGGTGCGCAGGAGCTTAGGAATGGAAGGACCCAGAGGGACGTGAGTGTGTTATGGCGGAAAGTTCTTTTAAGGAGCGGCTGATTTAAAAGAAATGGCTAAGAGGCTTTTCTGTTTTTCTGTGGACGGTTGAGAGTTCATCTTAAAGGGACGGCTGTTTTTAAAGAAATGGCTTAGAAGCTTTTTATTAAAGGGCCGGTACCGGGCTAAAGAGTAAGACTGAACTTTACAAGATTGAATAAACCCCATTTGGACATTGAGCTTCTTATTTCTACAGATTATTTTGGTTGATCTGAGAGGATTGATGTTTTGGCTTCTTGACTCTGGATTTCTGATCTGGAAGAATACTTTGGGCAGCGGGTATTGAGCAGTGCTTTTTTCTTTTTTTTTTGGCTTCTGTTGTTTGAGACTGTTTCCTTACTTTCTCCCCCCCCCGGAGTTTGGACTGGTGAGACTGGTGAACCTGTGTTGGAACATCATTCAAGCAAATATCCTCACCCTCAGGGATGGAACTACTTGGATTTTAAGTGTCTATGAGAGTAAAGTAATCTTCAGAAATGAAACTCCGGGTAGTGAAGTTCCAGATGGGAGGGGAGATTGGGAGGTAGAGTGGCACAGGGTTCTGAATTAGACAAAGTGGTAATACTTTAAGAATGTCAATTAAGGTTATATTTGATAGATATGTGGTCATTAATATAACATTGCGATATTGTTAAAGGGGGGATGGTGAATAGGGCATAAGTATAGAAGTGGGAAACAAGACATTTTTAACATAATGGAGTTTAGGGCAGGAGATGGATTTGATGTGTTCCCATTGTTTGAGACTTGTTTGCCAATTTTTTTTTCCTCCTGAGTCTGGATTGTTGAAACTGCTGAGCCTGTGCTGGAAGGTCACCTAAGCAAAACATCCTCACTCCCTGGGACGAAGCAGCTTGGAATTTAAGCGGCAATGATAATACAGAGATTCTTCGGAAATGAATGTCCGGGCAGTAAAGTTCCAGATGGGAGGGGGGAATGGGAGATGATATGGTGCACAGGGCTCTGAATTAGATAAAATGGCTATGTACTTTGGCAATATCAATGAAGCTTGCATTTTTGATGGATATATTTTCATTAATATAGACATTGTGGTATTGTTAAAGGGTGGATGGGTGAATAGGACACAGGTAGAGGTGGGAAACAAGACATGTTCAATATAATGAAATCCAGGGCAAGAAAAGGAGTGACTGTAACAGTAACAATAGCTCAGACTGCCAGATATACATTGATAGATGTGTTTTAAAAATTTTAAGATTTCATCTTATAAATGTTGGAGGACATAATTTAAGAAAAGATAGCAGAATTTAAAAGAGACAAGTAGAGAAATGAGAATAAATTGAAATTTGTTGAGTAGAGAAAAGCAGAATGGCCAATAATGGGTGATAGCTGGGAACTGTCAAGGGAAAATGACTGTATTTTGATTGTGGAAATGGGGAGAGGGGAAAGCATGTTCCAATATTTGAGATGAACACTGTATTGTGATACATAAATGTAATATGTGGAGTGTGTTTTGAGAAGCGAAGACCAGAACAGAGTGGAAGATCAGAAAAACTGTAAAACTACAGGTTAAAGAAAGTCTTTTTTTATCTGTGAAATTTAATAAAGTTATCTATAAAAAAAAAAAATAGTAACTCCAGAATACCAAAGCTGTTGAACAAAAGAATTCTTGAATCTTTATAAAACAAGCAGTAGAGATGATCAGGAACGATAAAATAACTCATGCTTTAGTACAGTTTCTTCACAATCATTGTTATAAAACTATTAAGAAATAGCAACAAGGTAATTTTGATGCATACAATTCATACCCAGAGAATATTCTTTGAAATGTTGTATGTGAATACAATATTTAATATGTCAGAAGACACACTGATTAAAAAATGGAATCATATTTCAATCCACATGTTGTTTCTTTGTACAAATCTGCTTGTCTATCTGATCTGCCAATAACAAGTGCATAAATATGATGAAAATGCCTTAGAATAGTATCTGGAAGGCAACTTTCTTAATAATTTTTCATTCATTGCAGCTATATTGAACAACACTTATGTGGGAACAAGGCCCACTGAACTAAACAGGTTTCACTTATGAGCAGATAGGGTTCAGTCTTTTATCCTAAGAAGTCCTCTTTAGTTCAGTGGGATATCTTTCTGAGGAAACATGATTGTTCTCTACATTACAACTGAATAATTGTATTTATTCAAGGTTACAATTCCTCTCCTGGGTTTACTTTAAAGGAAGAAAGGAATGTATGATGGTGGTGATGATTGTGGCTTTAAAGAATCATCATGACTGGACAAGTGGGGATTCCTAGGAAGAGTGCTAAGGCGCTCATACAGTTTCTAGAAAATAGCTCTAATTTGCATAGCCTTTCTAATCTCTAATTTAAAAACCCTTTCTCAGTAGGCCAGCTTATGTGATTTCTAAAATTAGTGATGGAGTGTGATTGTAGATGTTTCTCCCAGCCTACTTAGTCCTCAGACTTCTTCACTGAAGTGAAGTCTAGAGAGGGTGGGGAGAGAGAGCACTATTTTCACTTGAGAAAATACATGCAGCAAGCCTCCATATGATTGAGAATCCTGATGCACCAAAGTTCCTCATAGCAGGGAGGTTTTACTCTGGTTCAAGAGGACACGAGTAGATGCTCCTTTCAGAGGCCCTTTCCCCATGCAATTATTTTGCTTTTATTCCATTTCAACTACTATGGCTTCATCCCAGGAACCTTAAGGTTTGAAGTTTGATAAGAAACTGAAACTGTCTGGGTGAATATTCTACACACCTCTCCCTAAATTGCAAATCCCAAGTTTCCATAGGTTGGAATCATGGCACCTACTGGAATCACAACGGTATAACTGTGAGGTGTCAAAAGGCCACAGGTCTCCCCCTCAGCTTGAGACATTTGAGTTAGGAAATGAGCAGGTGGTGATTGAAACACTGGGAAAAATGCTCATATGTGTCCAAGTCTCCTTCCCTTATTCAAGCAGGCTGAACACTCCTTTGTGGCTATGTATTTACTGGTATGATTATTCAAGGCATTTCTGTTGGAGGTGTTTGCTAAGGGAGGTGAACTACAAGGACTTAATTTTACTGCACTTCATACTGGGGTTTAAGTAAAGCTCCAAATTTAGGACTTTTAATTAAGTAATTACAGGCTCATCTAATAGTTTCTTAAGTCTTGATTAGATGCTTCATGAAATACTGTCTGGTTTCTACAAGCTCCATGGAAACTCAAGAAAGGATTATGAGATAAAGTCTTTTAAAAGGTGAGCTACAAAGGAACCAGATTAGAGCGTAGTGTGAGATTTGTTTTTTTTTTTAAACACAGCTGTTGATTTTGAAATGAAAAAAACATCATACATATTAATGAGAGCTGAAGAAAATTGGATATTTTAAAGAAGTAGATATCAATTCAAAAATTTGAAATGGAAAAGTTGAGTTTGAAATTTGTGACAGGTTTGGTTATCATGAAAAATGCAGGTGTTAAATAGGCCCAAACATTTAGAGGACTACGCTGTAAGTGCTCTAGAAGAAAACCTGAAAAATAATGGTTGGTAGAATCCCTGTGTTGTTGGACTAAAACTCCCATCAGTATTAGCCAACAGAACTAAAGGTGAGGAATCCTGGGAACGGTAGTCCAACAGTATTTGAATGACCACACATTGTGCAACCTTGATGTAAAAGACAGGGAGAAAAGAACTAACAAAATATACAGCTATTTTTTTCATTGGTGATGTTTATAATGTTTATTTATAATCTGAATCACTGTGACCCATCTGTAAAAATCAGGAATGCCAGTGCTCCCCATTGAGGCCTGAAAGGGCTCAGCATTACAGTATTTTTATCAGCAGGTTGAGACTTTTATCTATTCCCAGGTATTTAATGGACTGTAATTGGCTACTTTTAAAGGATCAGCCTTAGACCAACTGTTTATCCCTATAATTCATTTAAATGTTAGGGAATGTATTGTTTTATATTATATATTTTTAATTTTCAATATTGTTTTGAACTTTTGTATATTTTAATTGAAAAATCCCATAAATCTTTCTTTTTTTTTAGAAAATCATGCCTAAGAAATGTAATTGAGCCATAATGGTGTTATTGCTAAATGATAACAAATTAGATGATAAATAAAATGTGTGATTGAATTTCATAGATTGTTGTTGTTGCAGCTGTTCTGTTGAATAACAAGTTTGAGGGCTTGATTGAGATCATCATGCCTGAGAAGGGGAATTAACTTTCCCTTACCTTTGTGCCATGGTGCAGAGTAAAATCACTACTTTATTTCCTCCCTCTGCTATTGGTGCCACCCATATTTTCTTCCAGAACTGTTGCATCCTTCACATCCTTCCCTCATAAGTTTTACTTCCCTAAAACTCTAAACATAAGGGGTTTACAGAGATTATTAGAAAGGAACTGGAATGATGCAATCTGTATTCTAAAATTACATCTATACTTTATGGTGAGCTTCATGGCATTTTGAACAAATAGGAGCATGTCTAAATTGTCAATGGAATGCATAATATCCATAATTATATGGAACAGAACTGAGATGTCAGATGTTCAAATTCAGCTACATTGAGTAAACAATTGAGGGTGAAATGTACAGCAAAACCCATTTAAATCAACAGCTTTTGCTGGAGTTTATACACACAGAGTGGGCTAAATAATGCATCAGAAGTACGGATGCATGGTGCATGCAAAAATAAACTGGAGCTCTGCTTAATTATTTTTTTCACTTTCACTTTTCCTTCTTGATTATTGCCTGTGGGAGACATACCACATCTATTACTCATGGCCTTGTAGTTTCTGTAGTACAAATTATGATCACACAAACACACACACACACACTAACGCAAATGCCCATTTGCACCCAAACTAGCACCTTTCCCTACTCTGTTGGTGGTCCTCCCTCATTCTTATGTGTTATAGCTCATTCATATTATGATAATGATCTGATATCTACTAAGCATATAATTAACTCAAATTAGTTTGCTACAAACAGACATTATTTTTGTGGTTGTTACAGATAGGGCATAAGCCATGGACAGTATCTAAAATCAAATCTTACATGTGGGGAAATTTTTGCAAAGAAGAATGCTGGCACAGGATGAACTCGCTCTATCAAGTGATGCAACCCAACAGTTGACCATCTCAGTGAGAAAAATGTTACTGGTTCTGATTAGTGTATTGTACATTTACAGCTACTTCACATTCATTTTACAGAAAAAGGGCTCAGTGCAGTTGCAAACATGGGAGTCAGAAGTTTGAAATGCCAGTTAAAAATTAACAACAATTGAAGCCTGTGATCATGATTATTTGTCTTCCAGTCTCTATTCCTCTGTGAGACTGCTAAGTTTGTTAGGGTCTTACTTCATTACACTGTTTTAGTGCTATTATTCCACTTTCAACATCCTGTAAAATTCTGGGGTTTGTAGTTTACTGAGACCAAAGAGCTCTCTGGCTGAGAATTCTAAAGCCCCCCCCCACAAACAGCAAACCCCAGGATTCCATAGGATATTGAAAGTGGAATAATAGCAGTATAACAGTGTAGTGCAGAAAGGCTGTTAGGCTATTTCCCCAGGGTGTCACAGTCCCATGATAGGGACATGGGCCCTTTTCGCACTAGGCTTTTTGCGCGAGCGGGGGCGGGCGGCTTGCAGGAAAAGCCTAGTTCGGGAGCCTGCCGGTTCCCCGCTGGTTCCTTCCGCAGCCGAAGGAACCAGCTGGGAAACGGCACCGTCCCGGAGGCGGCGGCGGCTCGCGAGTCCATCCCCCCCGCGCGCGCAAGAAAGGAGCCCGTCGCTCTTGGCGCGCGTGGGGGGCGGGCGCGACTGTCGCTCGCTCCTGGCGCGCGCGGGGGGGCTGCTCGCGACAGCCTCCCGATCGCGCGCGCACGCACGGGGGGCGGGCGCGACTGTCCCTTGCTCCTGGCGCGAGCGACAGTCGCGCCCGCCCCCGCGCGCGCCAGGAGCGAGCGACAGTCGCGCCCGCCCCCCACACGCGCGAGCGGGAGGCTGTCGCGAGCAGCCCCCCGCCCGTGCGAAGCAGGATGCTCTCGCATCCACCGCGCTAGCTCCCCGCCCCGCCCCTTCCTTCCGCACGGGCGGAGGGAAGGAGGCGCGACCCGGCCGCCTCCCCGACGCACCGCACTACAGGTGAGTGCGTGTGGGCGCCAGGAGCATAGCGCGAGCACGGGGTGATTTTCGCTTGAAAGCGAAAATCAAAAACCCCGCGCTCGCGCCGCTGCAGCCCCGTGAGAGCGCCGGAAGTGGGAGTGCGTCGTGCGGAGCGACGCTCCCACTCCCGCACGGCTCATGGGGCTATTTCGCCCGGGAAAGCCCGTGCAAAAAGGGCCATGATGGCAGTGGTCTGCAGGTTGCGCTTTCACACAACATTGTTGTGGTCCCATTGCCAACATGTCCCCACCTGTCATGATTGTGGGATATTTACTTAATGGAAAAGATCCATTAAGCACCCACGATCTCATGATGCTCCCATCACCCCGGGCCATGTTGAAGGGGCAGAAGTACGATCATGTGCTTCCTTCCCCAGTGCAGCATGGGAAAGAGGTCAGTTGTGCTGCAGGAGGAAGGAACATGTC
Organism: Ctenosaura bakeri; assembly: GCA_948474755.1. Lineage (NCBI taxonomy): Eukaryota > Metazoa > Chordata > Lepidosauria > Squamata > Iguanidae > Ctenosaura > Ctenosaura bakeri. The sequence goes on from CAOLHI010000526.1 coordinate 285,290, forward strand.
ACTTGCACTCCTTTCCACAGGGAGCCAGCCAGGTGTGTTACCCTGTATGTTGGGGGTCCCAGGAGGGGCACCCAAATTACCAAATAAAAACACAAGTTGGGGGAATTTAGCTTAGCACTCTCTTGGCTAAACAAGAGGCAGGGTAACTTTAGCAAGGTGTTGGGGGCTCCAGCCTGGCTCCCCCCCGGCGGTTCGGAGGCCGCCACAGATGCGGTCTTCGGAACGGAGGATGACCCAGATGACTCCTGGGTCACCGCGGAGGCCTCCGCCACCGGGAAGGGCCTCCCGGAGGCTGCGGAGGCTGCTGCTCCCGAGGAGGACGCCGCGGAGGCCTCCGCCACTGAGGAGGACGCCGCGGAGGCCTCCGCCACTGGGAAGGGCCGCCCGGAGGCCGCGGAGCCTGCCACCGCCGAGGAGGATGCCACCACCGAGGAGGCCGCCACGGAGGCCTCCACTGCCAAGGAGGAACGCTGAGACGCTGCGGAGGCCACCGAGGAGGACACTGCAGAAGCCTTTGCAGCCGAGGGGGAGTGCCCGGTTGTCACGGAGGCAGTCGCTGCCGAGGGGGAACGTCCGAACGGTCTGCCGGGGTGGGCGGGACCCAGGATCCATCCTGGGGCACCACCCACCCATGGCCCCAATCCTGAGGAAGCTGCCGGCCCTCCTCCCATGTTCCAGCAGTGGCGGCAGGCCAAGGATGGCTTGCAGCTGTGAGCCCGGCTGAGGGCTTGCAGCTGTGAGCCAGCTGTCAGATTGGCTGCCGCCGACCCTGGAGGCCTACTTAAGGCCAGCGAGAGGCAGGGGCAGGCACGGAGCAAAAAGTGTTGGTCCTCTGTGAGATGTCTGTCTGTGCCTGGTTCCAGCCACGCCTGTCTACGACCGCGTCCTTATCCGGAGTTCCAGCCAGCCCAGCCTTCTGCGAGCATCCCGGGTGAAGTAACCCTTTCTTTACTTTCTGTTGTACCTGCTGTAAGGACTGTTTGTGTTTGCCTTAGACCGCTGGCAGGGGCCTCCACAGGTGAGACTCCTGTAACTCCTGACCCACACCTGCTTGACCCCAGCCTGCCGACGACACAAGAATCTCTAACCCAATGTATACAGCGTCCAGGTTAGAGAGCGGCTAGACAAGGTTTTCAAAGTAACAAACAATATTTTATTAAAGACAAGAAACATGCAAGACAAGGCATAAACTAACTAACTGAGAAATAGAAACGGAGAGCTTTTCGGGAAAGGCAATACGACACCTGGTCTCGTAGTCCTGGAGAGAAGTGGGGGTCTGGGGAAGAAAGCTCAGCAGGGCTTGCTGAGGGGAGTTCCTTCAGACTACCAGCAGCAAGGCGGCATGGAAGTCCAAAGTAGTCCGAAGACATCCGAAAAGTGGGGACCTTTTATAGGGTGGAGTTTACCTACCGGCTATGTTATGCTCGGTGAGAACAAAGGAAATTTGGAGTTGGAAAAGGTCAAGTTTTGCATGATTGGTTTTGCTCTTGATAACAATAGCGTGGCCGGTGTGTTAATGGCCCGATACAAAAGAGTGGCTTGGCTCTTGGCTGCATAACTTTGTGTAGATCCGAGCCGAGCAGAGCTGGTTTGCAGGGAGGCTTTTCCCTAAAGCAACAGAGAGGCTTAAATTGCCTGCCTGAATGTGGTTTTGGAATGTACAACCATTAACGGCTGCACCCCAGACGTGCTTGTCCAGGGGACCTCTGCAAACACATGGAGTAGGGTGGCAGAGAAAGGTCAAGCAAAGGCCAAATTATTTGATATCAAAAGGATATTTAAGGCTCTCACCCAACGTATCATAACAGTGATAACAGGTGTGGAGGGGAGCATTCCTGTCATACTCCCTTCCTGACAAAGTAGCTGCTGGGACTGCAATGGGACATTGATGGAAACCGGTGGTGTGGAATTGGCCTTAGTCTCTTTTTCTGCTTTGTTTTCAGTAGCAGCATCATTCTCACTGATATACACAACCAATCCTTAAAGCATTTGCCTAGCTTTAATTTCCTCATGCTTGACCAGACAGTACAAAATAGGTGAAACACACCTGGATCCTTCTAAATCAATCCAGATTATTGAGTGCAATACAACCAATTATCCTTACATTGCATTCAATATGAGTAATTAGATACTGAAAAAAAATAGTTTCTGTGGGGAAGGGCCAAGCTTATAAGGCCTTCACTTCTACTTCTGACATTGCTTGGCTGCACCTGGTCACATGGTTCCAAGTTGTTCCCAAACACATACCTTGTTCTTCCATGAAGCTGAAAACATTGCTATCCCACCCCATACTCAATTCAAAGCAACAAGGTCTGTGGGAAAAGAAAAGAGCATTGATAATTTTCTGCAGGCGTACATACTTTAGTGATGTAGGCCTGTAGACCTCCAGGAGCTGCCAATTATTCTGATTCACACAGATTAATGTATTCTTTTAAAAAATGTTGAATTGCCAATTAAAATATTCATTCTGCTCTAAGCTGTTGCAAAATTAAAATTTAGCAAATCTAATTGTGTGAGTGGTTTAGTGAGAAGAACGATGAATCAGAAAGGTTTTGAGTATGACAGTTATTTTCTTTAAAAAGTGGCATGCTTTAATTTGGGGTGTGTTTATATGGAGAAAAATAAAATTTGCAGTTCAGTGTGCTCTGTGATAATTAGTTTAATGAAAGCCTAGAGGAGTGATGTGGAGCCAATTACAAGAACTTCCTCTCCCAATGAAAAGGGTAACAGTTCTTTAATAACAACTCATACATGGAGTTGTGACATGGGTTTGCAATGAGGCAGAAATGAATCACATCTTAACAGTTTTTCAGCATTTTTGTACTAATATAAATGGCATCAAGCTCTGTTGAGTTTGATGTACAGTACTTTTGGTTTGTTTGTTTGCAATGTCAAATATTGTTTTTTTAAAAAATAAATCTTGAACTGCATTATATTAAAACTTTCCTGCATTTGCTTGTATGCTGATATCATCCAAGGGGATCCATCTACTAATGTTTCTATCATATAAACTTCAAAGGCTATAAGATTCCAGAGTTGTTGTTTTTCCCCTGTGCCTTCTTAGTGAAGAACTCACTGCCCTTTTGATTTCAACAGGCAGGAAAACTCTTCGTATTTCCAAAAACATTTCTGAATTTGGGAGGAGGCAAGCTCAGTGCGCTTTGAAAATGGACAAATTTCAATTGGACAAGTGTATCAGTGGCTATTTACTCATGACGGTTATATACAGAACTTGGTACAGCTGCTGCTTTGCCTCCTCCCATTCTTCCTCTTCAGCCTCCTCCTTGTTTTGATTACACCTCCAAATATTCCCCATTCACTATGGAGAGAACTTAATTCTGCCAAGCTCTGATCCTGTGGAATTTCCAAGACAAGACTATGCCACTGACTACAAGTTGCTGGGGCAAAATGGGGGAGGCCTGTTGCTTCCAAGTTATGCTCATGAGCTACCTAGAAGTGATTTTTACCAGTAGCATGGGGAGGGAAATTCTTCTCTAACTCATTCATACAATAACAATTTTTCTTTGGGCTTTCAATTTCAAATATTTAAACAAGGAAGCCCCATATGGGGCCTTTAAGTAGTATAGATGAGGAGAAAAAAGGAAGAAAGTATAATTACCTGATTCTGTGGATTATAATTCAGTTACTTTACAAACTAACCCTGATTTTAGAACTCACTGGGTATTTGAACAATGCATTTTGTTCAGTCTTAGGTCTGGAACTCACATACTTGTCAATGCAGCTGATAGCATTCTAGACAAGTACGTTCTCCCTTCTCCTATGCTGGAATGTTGGACTAGGCAACTTATGGCGTTCCATATGTTATTGGACTATATTGCTCATTTTCCTTTACCACCGATTATGCTAGCTAGGAGTTGCAGTGAAAAAACATCTGATGAGGACTTCTGCACCCTTGACCTACAATTAAAAAAATACACTTTAGATTTCTACCAAAGAAAGAAAGTAAGTAGCTGACTCTTTTTTGGACCATTTCTGCATTAAATTGTTATAGTGTTATTATTCCACTTTCAACATCCTATGGAATCCTGGGGTTTGCAGTTTAGGGAGGGGCTGAAACACCAGGATTCTGTAGCATGTCTAGTGCGGAGGTGACCCTGGCGAGCAAAAACTGTGAAAATTATTTGCAATATCAGTTTTAGGCACAGGAGGATGGAAAAAATTATGTGTCATCCATTGTCTTCTACCCCAAATTAAAGCCTGCACCAATTCTTCCATCCTACAATTCATCATTTCTTAAAATCTTTATAATTGGCTTCAGTGTACCTATCCTTGAAGGGCACACTTACTGAAAAATATGGCCAGTACTGTAAATATGTGTCCCCTCACTCTTTCTTTCTATACACACACTTGTGGAGAAAGTGGAAATATGTAAGCTATTATATAGAATATGTGACGTATTCTATGTTAGATATTATGCTAATAACCACACCCAGTTGCTTATCAGACAGTGCTACATGAGGCTACAGGCGTATAAAAGTGTGTGAAAACTTCTGACACTAAGATGATAATAATTGCATTTAGAACTTAGAGTAGGTAGGACAACACCACATCTGGGACTGATGGTCATAACATCCCCTGAAGCATTTCCTGATACAATGGCACAATCTGTGACTTTCAACAAATTAGAAATAACAAAGGCTTGACAACAGGAGCATTATTGCTACAATCAGTTCCTCTTTTGGCAGTACATAAACCCTGTAGCATTTAAGCATCAGTGGGAGATCATTATTCTGTAACAACTTTCTGTCCTGTTGACAAGTGCACATTCCAGTCTCATGCCTAAAACGTCAGCTATTCAGCCTTCAAACATGGCATGTTCCCTACAGGGGAGAAACAGTGATATGTGCGCTGCTGCATTTCATCTTGCCATGTCAGGCAGGATGACAAAATGTGACTTATTACACAGCATGGACCTAAAGGCTGTTACCACACTTCCTTAGGACACATGAAAACTGCTTATTGGGTTTGGGCCCCTCTGGAACACCAAAGACTAGTTGAATTGAACTGAATTTATTTAGATTAACCATTTCCTACTACAGACACGGCTGTGACCTTTCGGAGGAGAAGCTGTTGTTTGTCCAGCATGGCTAGTCCAAATTAATAGCAAATTTTCAGAACTATACTTGAGTATAGAAAAAATAATTTGGGCTGCATCTGAATAGGAAGGTGCTTTTGTAAGATACTTTAGGGAAGCAAGAAGATAGAAGAGTATTTCCAGAAAAAAATAAGTTTTGTTGAGAAACTAAACAATGCTGCAATTTTCTGGTTAATTTTGAAGACTGTCCAAGAGATGTAGGAGAATGAAGGCTGCATGTATGCAAAGAGATGCTTCTGCCAGCTGGGGAGTCTGTACAGAAATGAGCTTTCAAATCAGATAAGGAGCAGAAATTACACAGAGAAGAAGATAAGGATACAGCTCCTGACTTGGTTCATCCTTGCATTGTAAATGGGAAAATCCATTATCAATTTTCCTTACCATAAGAAAGCACAAGGTTGTCGTTCCTTTTCCAGAAAAAAAGATCCTTATATATTTGACATTTCCATAGTTGGCTTTTGTGCATCTTTGTAAATGCTCAAAATTCAGCAGTGCACGAAATGTTGCCTTGTTGCATGGATTATTAAAAAGCAGTACCACCAGTTAGATGGTTTGCCTCTTTGTGATCAGTCAGCCTGGCCTTTTCTGATTGTAGAAAATACAGCAACAAACTGCTTGGAAGCAAGAATGCTTGCAGAAGTTGTTGAATGTTTGAAAGACCATATTCTCACTGTGCTGAAACAGTCTGGCTCAGCTATAGTCCTGACAATTTTTTTCACATCTCTCCAACTAAAAAACTGGCAGGAAAAGGAAGGGGCACAGAAAGGGAGAAGAAGTCTTCCTATTCTTCCTGTTCAAGGAGGAATATATGTGCTTCCTGTTTTGTCCAGGACAGAGAAAAGGTGAGTGATAAGATCCTTAGCATCAGGACAGAGGAAAGAATTTTGTCACCTGTGGCCACAATTTGTCAGTTGAAGTCCACCAAAACTGGAAGTGCAAGGAAAAAAAGGAGGTGGGGGGAACATGAATCAGGAGTCCACCAACAGTCAGACTGAGTTTATTCCAGTAAGACCTCTCTTGGGGGCAGTTTCTGCAGTGGTTGGGAAGGGTTACCAAGGTCATATCTCCCCTTTCTCTGTACTTGAAGGGATGGACACATAAACAATTATGGTCTCATTGACATGCTCCTAGGGACCATAAGATTTCAGATTTAAGGGCTTTTGAAAAGAACAATTTTTAAAGCAAGCATGGAATACAGGCTTTAATCATTTCCTCTGGGGAAGCATAATTTTTATAGAAAACATTTCCTATAATCAGCATGATTTTTCCTTACTTGGTGATATATACACACATGCATACACCATTGCTTTTATTCAGTGTTGCTATTGCTCCTCTGTGACCCACTTAATTCATAATTTCCAGATCATTGATCTGCTCTGAATTTTGTCCTTTCTTGCATATGACATCCATAGCCTTCTTAAACTTAAATTTGTCTACACTGAATTTCATAAGCCACTTAACTCATGAGGTACTTTTCAGTTCTTCAGATCATTAGGAATTAAGCAGCTAGTTGATCATGAAGATGAAATGCATGAGGATATTTTTGGAATACTGTTCCTTGTTTTGGAGCTCCATTTATTAAAGCAGATAATGACAAATAAAGAAATTTTCCTTGGTACTTTGGAAATTAGAGAACAGTATTTAATGGGCAATACCTAAGGAATAATGAAGAACCTTGGTGAAGGAAAGAGGTTAAAGAGACACAGTGTAGTGTAGTGGATAATACGGTGGACTAAATCTGAGGATTCTTTGGTTTAAACCCCTCATCTGAAATGAACCTCATTGGGCAATTCACCATTTTCAACCTGACCTATCTCACAAAGTCACTGTGAATAGGCTCATAATTTCTCAGTCTAACTTACCACTTAAAGATAAAGTAGATGTGGGTGTGGGTGGATGTATTTGTAAGTACACATGTGATTCATTTATGCAGTCTTAAGTACCTTGGAGGCAATGTATGGTAGATAATTACTATTCACTGAGATATCAATTTTATTTAGTAAAACATATTAGCATTCTCAACATATTCTTCTAAGGTAAGATATTATACCTAACTAACAGCAAGAAAAAGAAGTGGAGATACTATGAGCCAAACGCAAGTCGATATATAGTCACTTATAGATTCTAAGGGCCAGATACACCTATTTGTCTATTTGATTTGCACCAATGTATTCAAGTGAAATGATTATCAAGCATGATGATAAATAACAATTACTGAATGAAATAAAACTGAATACATTTGGGAGTAATAGAGGAAGAGATAAGAAAAGGAGTGATATAAACTAAAGTATTCCAGAAATTAGTTCACTTACTAAAAGTTGAAAAGCAAATAAACAAACATATACACAACTATCATGCATAGTTTACATAAACAAGTTATACTTAAGTATGATAGGGCAAATTAATGATATTTCAACTCTTCTATCTATCTATCAATGCTAAATTTTAAACTGTGTGAAGACAGCACATCTTTTTCCTCCACTCTTGAAATCAGAGTGGGCAACATACTTCAGTCTATAGAAGCCAACATACTTCAGTCCAGTGAGTGGAATTTTTCTGCACACTGACACCCTGACAACTTAAGTAGCAGACTTCATAATTAAGCTGGCACCATCTGCTGTCAAGGGGTTCTCAATTACAGAGCACAATATGCTCAGGTATACTTGAGACTCTGCGTAAAAAATCCCTAAGATGGACTTAACATTAAGGCTTCAATTGAAATAAACTATCCAAGACATTGTGAAAATCTCATTGAAGTCAATGTAACATGCTTCTATCAATATACTGTTGTTGTGGCATGCCTTCAAGTCATTATCAACTTATGGATGCCCTAAGATTTTCTTGGAAAGATTTATTCATGGGAGTATGGCTTTACCTCCATCTAAGGCTAAGAGAATGTGACTTGGCTAAGATCTTCCAATAGGTTTCTATAGCTGAGCAGGGATTTGAACCCTGATCTCCATAGTCATAGTCCAAAGCTCAAATATCATGCTGACTCTCCTTCCAGTACATAATTACACACAAAGGAAATGGTTCCATGGGTAGAAAAGACTAAAAATGTTTTCCTTCTCTTCAGCAGTAAAAATATGAGCAAACTCTTCATTATGTCCATTATTGAAATTTGATAGCTAAATCAAAGGCCAGATAAAATAGTTTGGAAACCTAATTTGGCAATGGCTGTCTCTGACTTAAATAAAAGGAAGGGCCTGTTAACAAAGCTGATTTGTCAGTGTGACTTGTGGATTCATCTCCCTTTTAAATAACTTGAAGATTTAAGAAGCCAGGCTTGCTGTCTATTCTTGGAATGAAGCCAAGATATCTTCTCTGCCTTAGAAGAGAGACCTGGGATGAAGTGATAAACATGATATCAATAGAGCCATATCTCAGGTGGGGGAAGTAGGGTCTGTGCCCTGGGTGCCAATGCCAGGGGGTGCAAAAAAACCCATGCATGTAGGGTTGGGGAGTGAGGGTAGGGTAAGAAAGTAGGAGTGCAACTTCTACACTTGCCCAAGGCACTGTTTATGCTAGATACACCATTGGATATCAACTATCCTAAGAATATCAGATGAGGTCAGAGGAACTTCAGTGTAGATTGACCAGTCTAGGAAATCTCTTTCTCTCTATCTAATCCTTCCCATGCAAATACATCTACCTTGAATGTAAGCATAGTTGCATCTCTGTACTTCCAACAACACTAAAATCCTGTTATGAAGTGACATAGTAACACACTGTCTACACACGTAGTCCTTTACACCCTTTTTCTGGACACTCAGATTTGCTCCTTTGGTTCAACAAATCCCTATCCCTTCAATTAGCAAAGACTTGCTGCACCAGTTCTGTGACCTTTCCTAATAAAAATGCAAATCTCCTGTGAGATTCTCTCGTGCAACTCAACGTTCATCCCAAGCAATATCTGACTACAGCACCACCTGGATATATATACATAACTGCAAAAATTTCTTTCTTCTCTTGTAGATACATTATGTCTTTGTGAATCCTTGACTGCTATGAATTTCCCCAGCCCAAACTTGAGGGGGATAAAGAATGATAAGTAAATGATTCTTCTTATGTGTCATTAAATAATGGTTTTGAGCTACAATAAAAGCACTGCAGAAGCTTTATTTGTTGAAGTGAAGATTTGGAAGTGGATGCCTCCCTGTAGGCTACATCTTGTGTTGCCAACAAAGCCAACAAAACAACAGGAAATTAAGGAATGTAATTAAGATTAAGTGGTTCTTTTGGTTGCAGAACACAGAGGAGGAGGGTAAAGTATGAAAAATGAGCCTTTTTTTTAAAAAAAAAAGAATGATAGAATACAACATTCCCATACTAAATATCCATTCATAGCCATATGGATATGAATATTCAAAAGATTCTACTCCCCCACCCTTTGAGATATATATAGAAGGCTTGCCTTGACTGGCTTTTCTGCATACATTTCTATCAGTACATTCCAACTGGGGCTTCTAGATATGACTAGAGAAGGTCTCCTATCACCATAACACCTAACAATATAGTGTGCTGATAACTTAGGCCATTTCTGCACAAGGCACAAGAAGCAGTTTGCGACATCTCATGGTTGGCTTAAATAACACGGTTTTCCTTTCTTGCGTTCTGCACTCCCTCCCCCGATTTCAAGCAATGTCATGAGGAGGAATGCAAGTTTGTGCATCTGCACTACTTGTCACTAGTCACTTCCCTGGCTCCCCCTCACCCTGCCCCAGCAGCCCTGACTGGCTGAACTTCTGGCCTTACAGGAAAATGTAAGCAGAGCAACAGGAGTGTATGTGCACTGATATGGTTTAATGTTTCTGCAGCACTGCAAAAAAACAACAACAATGTTGATTCAATGTCAGAATGTGAATCGGATTTTTTTCTGGTTTTCAAATACTACGCTGTTCAGTGCATGGCAGTGCACTAACAGCTGATTCCATGCAGAATCATGGAAAATAATGCCATGCTACTTCGCTCCCACATGTAGAACTATTCAATGCTACAAAGCAGTAATCCATGGTAATAACCCCATGCGGAAATGGCCTTAGAGTCTTTTCTCATGACTCCAGGAACTCCTTCATAACACTGTTCTGTATTGGTATGAGAGCTAGTCAATAAAATCCTATTTTCCCTGAATGGTGGACAGAGACTGATATCCAGTAGTTGGGTAGCCAGCAGGATAGTCAATGCCTTTGCAGATTTGTTGAGATCCCATTCCACAGCTCCAAAGCACTGTTCTGCCCTCCTTGTGGGGCAAGAAAGTCCAGCTTGATTCAGAAAGTTGGGCATGGACTAATAGAGCCCATGCTATTGTTACATCTCTTCTTGACATCCAAGAGGTTCTTACAGATCAACTGTATTCACATTTTCTTCACAAGTACATTCTTCTGAGCTTAGACTTATTTCCAAGTTACTGTGCCAAGGGTTCAGAACCAAAGTGATGTCAAAAGTTTGAGCTTTGAATCTGCAAGCCTAAACAGAGAAGTACTGTGCAATGAAGTCCATATAGTACAAAACAAATCAGTCAGCAACAGTTCACCACAGAGCTGGTTCTCTCATGCAACAGCCAGCACCCTCAAGTGTCAGGGGCATAGATGAAGATAGGAAAAGATACAGCAAGTCTTTACGGAATGTTGACACAAACAAGGGGGGAACCATTAGGGCTCTGTTTCTGACATCAAACTGAAAACAGCAGCAACAACAGCAGCAGCAATGGCAACAATACAATTCTGCAAGCTTGAATAATTTCCCGAATATTATCCTATAATTTATTGTGATTTCAATATTTGGGATGTTTATGGCTTCAGATTGTGCTGACAAATGACTATAAAGCAAGAAAGGAAAATTGCTAGATAAGGATGGCAGCAACAGTCAGTGGAGAAGTTCATTAACTGGTTAGAAAAGTGCACCCTCTGATGTCAGTAGGCCACACAACGAGCATCTGTTCAGCCATACACCATGCACTTAAACAGCATGATATGAGATGCTCTGTTGCCACTGTTGTTTCACTCCACCTTAAAGGGCAAAATGCCCTCTCAGATGCTCCTTTCAGAATGTCAGCCTGCAGTTTCGACTGGTAAAATGTCTCACAAGCCAGCTCTAAATAAAAGGGGAAAGGACAGAGATTAGAAGCCATCAGGGTCAAAGCCATGAAGTTCCCCTATTGATTCTGTGAGAACACCATTGTCTGTTCCTTGTGGTTTGTGAGTCAGTTCAGCAAGTCTAATCCACAGTTTCTTTCTCTCACGCACACATCTACAAGTGCAGACAAGTGTTTTGATTTAAAGGAAGGTTAATTTTTTTAAAAAGCAAAGTGCTTGTGCATGCTTGGCCCAAGGTGATATCAAATCTTTCAAATCTACTTGATGTAAAGGACAATGAAAATTGTTTACAAAACTAACATCTTCCTTAGCCAGTAGCACCCTAAGTCAAGAAAAAAAAACCTGCCAACTTCAGTCCATAAACACTTGTGTGAAAAATCCTTAAAAATAGCCTTTGAAATCATTCCATTTGAATAACACAATTGTACTGAATAACTTGTAATTAGACGCAATTGCTTTTTCCAGAAATAAGGTAGCTTTTTGTAATGAATGGAGTATGAAAACATACATCTATGTGATATTTTAAGCTACCTGCTCCTTTATTATACTGCCTTGTAACATTTCAGCTTGCTACTAGCATCATATGTGGAGTAATTGGAGCAAAAACTCACAGAATGAGGATCTGCATCTTAGCTGGTAAACTGGAGGTTCTACTTCAATACAAATGATAAATTGCCCTAATTATGTTGTTGGAACTGTTTGGTTTGATATTTTGTGTCGTCTAGCAGACAGCTGTTGATAAGGCGTGAGATGGATCTCCGTGTTTGCATTTCTGAAGCACCTCTTGTAATAGAATTAGGGGGATTAATGTAAACGACTCCACAGGTCTTAAGTACTTCCATAATGAAATCTACAAAAATTGGAACTGTTACTATTAACATTGTAGATGTTTAATCCTGTAGCTATTAGTGACAAGAAAGCTTTTCTTTATCAGTTTGTCATTGGTGTGATGCTTTCTTGGAAAACATTTGGAAAGAAATTGTGTCCCCCCCACCCCCGATAGTTCTCTCACAACTCAAATCATGTTGCATGTGTTTTGACGGCACCATATGCATGTCAATTATTATACATCAGAATTGTGGTTTCCTCCAGAACTCATCAATCCTACAGCACTCATCTTCATAGTACCACTGATATTGGATAACTGTTTGGAAGATTCAGCTTTGGATGCCTCCTCAAAACCTGGAGTTACTCACATCACACAATTATAGTGCTTTGCTAATACTTTAATCTCCATATCTCTATTCTGTGGAATCTTGGAATTTGTGATTTTATCAGATATAATTCTCCACCTGAAACCTCTAATAGTTATTTAATACAGTTCTCCAAGTACTTAACCAGATTGCAAATCCTAGCATTCTGTAGGAGTAAACCATAGCAGGCAAAATGATATCAAACAACTATAACTGTACAGTATGGATGTAATTTGGGTAACAGATGAACATTTTGATTTTGGATGAGGACAAGAACTACCACCAAACCTCTGTTTGTCACCCTCCATGCTGTATCAGATATTTTGTAGTTCACAGCAGTCAGTGAAAGTTTCATTGAGAGAAAGAGATTAACACAAAAAGGAATTCTATGCATGGACCAGTGCAGCTGACTTTACGTGACTCAACTCACTCAGAATCTTATTTAACATTACAGCTAAGCAAAAAATAACTTCTGGGGAAATGGTGTTCAATTAATAATTCAGCTAAGCATTATTATCTGGACTGTGGACATATTCTTATATCAAACCAGGCAATTTAAAGCTGTGGGGATGTCCCTAGTGCTCAGTACTGAATCCTCATCAATTGTCCCCCTATAAATATTTTATTGTACAGTCTGATATTAGACCTATGCAGGCTTTAATTTTTTGGTATCCCAAACATGCCAGGAAGGGGATATGTACCAGCGATTCATTCTTCTTGCCTGTTTTCATTATTCTCCACATGGGGAGAATGCTTATATTAAGTGGGGAGTTTTCTTCATGGAGGGTCTACACTCATTTATTTTCATTTATTTTCTAGTGTTCTGGAACACATGGAGAACCTTCTTGTACAGAAAAGATTCACTCAGGGCTTTTGTAGGGGCCACTGGAGTACTTTTCCCATCTTTACATAAGGGACACCTCACACAATGAGGTATTTCTGTTTTGTTGCCAACTCATTTCTTTCAGAATGTCACAAAACTGAACTGCACAAAACTAGTGGAAGAGAAATACAAAATACCTTTTTCTCTAAAAGGAGATCTTCCTCAAAACAAGATCTTAGTGACAGCATCTTTTATCATGAGCAAGATGGTAAAAACCATCTGCCCAACCCTACTCATATGAAATATTCATATTTCTTTACAATTTTATTTATCTCTCCCCTCTTTTGCTACAGGAAAACCAGGGTGGTTTACAATTTCTTACCCCAGAGGAAATTTAGGTTGATAATCAGTGACTAGGTCAAAGATAGTTGATAGGTTTCATGGGTGAGTAGGGATGAGAACCTAGATTTCCTAAGCCTTATTCTAATATAGGAGTGGACAACTGAATGGCAGGGCCAGTTTCTCATGGACTGCAACCTCCTTCCATCAAGCACATCCCTACATTATCCACTATAATCCTGCCCAAAATGGCAACAGGAAGTAATATTGTGTCACTTCCTCTTGTCAGATTGAGAAGATTGTTGCTGTGCATCATTTTCAACTGATGGGGACCCTAAGGCAACCCTATCATCGAGTTTTCCTGGCAAGATTTGTTCAGAGAGGGTTTGCTTTTGCCTTCCTCTGAAGCTGAGAGAGTGTGACTTGCCCAAGGTCACACAGTGGGTTTCCATGGCCAAGAAGGGATTCAAACGCTCATTTCCAAAGTCATAGACCAATTATATCATGCTGGCTCAGGATTTCAGAAGAAAACAGATGAATTTGGAGATGGGGGGGGTCTGAGGAGTAGGGAAGGCTGAAGTGTGTTCACATATTTTCCTGCATTTGGGGGATTTTCTGTGTGGTTTTCAGGCAAAAATTGCCCTAAAATTGTGCTAAGCATTTTTGTTTTAAAAAAATGGAGGTTGGGAAACTTCAGGGATGTCAAAAGCAAGTCCAGCTGCTGCATGTGATCTGTGGGTTGCACTTTGCACACCCTTCCTCTAACCATTAAACCATGCTGACCCCAGGAAAAGGGTTTCCAATTAGCCTTTTGCCCTTTTAGTGGTTTCAAAAAGGCAGTGGGACCCCACCTTAACAAAGGCACTCTACATTTGAAGAGAGGAACAGAATCAAAAATGGAGGGGAACTGGACAAATGTGATCCACTACTTGCATGTTTAGCCTACACAGAAATTATGCATCTGCTTTGGCCTTTTCATATTGGCAGATAGTACCAGTGTTATGTCTATGCTATGCTCATCTTAGCAAATTAAAGAACTCTAGTCTATCTAGATGACATATTGAGGAAAGCGTAAAGTTACATATATTTTACCATCCCATCTTTCTTACATATATTAGTTAACTGATTAACTAAACTGTAACCTGTAATCTATACATCACAAAAGGAAGCTGAAACTAATGGAATTACTGAAATAATTCCTGATTCCCGTATTATCAGAAACAGCAGAGTACTATGAAGTACTATTTCTGTTTCCAAATAACTTTTATTTTCTGGACTAGTCTTCAGTTTGATATACAATCCACTGACTTGGAGTTCAATTCATTATACTAGACAGATCACATCATTGTTTGCAGCGTGTCAGAATTTATGGCTAGAGGTCATGCAAAAATTATCACCCAAAATTCTGCAGTGAGTTCAGCTCAGAGTCCAAGCAGTGATATGGTCTGATCCAACCACAACAAAAAGTACCATAAAATATAGCTGATTTTCAGAACATTTATATTACATTTTACAGACCCTTCCCAACAATACATAGTAGTGCCTACAAAAGGCTTTCCCTGTTAGAGATATTCAAGCCATTCAGCTCTAAAAATGGAGCATACGCTTTAAAAAGTAACAGTATTATTTATCCATATGCATAATTGTACCACATCTCAACCATTTGTATATGCGCACCACTTCTCAGTGCATGGGGACCAGAGTAGTTAGGTAGCTTGATTGTTGGACTAGGACCTTGAGCCCTAGCTCAGCCATGGAAATCCACTGGGGGACCTGGAAGAAATCACACTCTTTTGCCCTTAAAGGAAGGCACTAGCAAACCTCCTCTGAATAAAACTTACCTTATCTTATAGACAGTTTTATCCTATGATCATGTTTTTGTGTTCATCTTTTTGCTTTGTGTTTATCTCTTTGATGCTCAACCATGGAATAAAGAGACCAGATATAAAGTTTGAGATAATTAAGGGCCACTTTATTTTGACCCGTTTTATTGAAATTGCATTAGCCTGAAAGATACAAAGGTGGGGTTCAGCTGATGCCAGGGTCACAAAGTGACAACCTGCATAGCCTACCCATGGGCGATAACACTTCAGCCCCAGGGCAATCTAAATTGCTTTGGTTGCTCCCTAGTCCAGTATCTTGGAAGGTAACCCAGGGACTCTCACCTCAGGGCTCTAGAAGTGAGAACTTAATTCCCAGGTTAGCCTTAAGAGTAGCCCACTTCATCAACACTCCTGGGATGCAGGGCCCTAAAGAGGTGGTTCCTAGAACCCTACACCAAAGGGGTGCCAATAGGTAATCACTGAAGTTTTATGCTCCCCCATTGTCTGTGTAAGGACAACATCATCACCCAGAGCCAATTTTCCCAATTCCATCAAAGACAGTATGGGTTAGGCAAAAAAAAAAAAAAAAGGAAAGGAAAGGAGAAAAGCGGGGGGAATTCCTATCCAGCTCCAAAGTGACCAGATTAACTCACACTGTATTGAGGGTGGGATGGTGGGTCAACTCCAAGCACCAAATGACATGTATAGGGAGGCAAACAGCTTCACTGTCTCCTTTCCTTCTATCATGTATCTTGATTTGGTGCTTAGAAGCAAACATAGCACTCTGGTCTTACTCCACGGAGACCATCAAAAGCTTACCTTCCCCTGCCGTGCAAGTCCAGGTAAGTATTCTGTTTGCATTATGAAAAATTTTAAGAAAATTTTTTAAGAAAAGATACTTATCAGTCTAGGGATTCTTCTCATAAGGGTTTCTTGACACTCAAAAAACATTGTTATCAGTGACTTCTGGGTTTCATGGCAGACTGCGAGGTTGTGTAGAGGCTTGTCTTGCCAATACACAATCACCCAGCGATTGCCGGCAGGAAAATATTGATCAACGCTGGCCAAAGACTCCCCCGGTAAAGGGAGTTAGGAGGGTCCTGAAGGGGGTTCGATAGAAGCTCGTTGGATGGAAAGATACAGAATATTGCTGTATCAGAGGTACAAAGACGGGCGAGAGCCGAAGGGATTCCACAGCCACGCTGGGCAGCCGCTTGTCAGGTGACAAAGGAACACCGAAACCTTTTTTAAAGAAGCTAGTAAGTACGATGTTAAAAACAAGATCAGTAAAAACTTTCTTTTGCAAGGACTCAGAAAGACCTCAGCTAAAAAGACTATGCCTAAAATTTAAAGAATTTAGAATGTGGATAAATGTGGACAAAAGTGGACTTTAATGGACTTTAATACTTACTGGATTTTGAGATAAAAATCTGAATGAACTTAATTTGGTAAGATATTGTTGGACCTTGGCAGAACAACTATATAAATTGAACTAAATGTATTAGGAATATAACTTTTTAAATTGATTTAAAACAGACTTTAAAAAGTGGGTAATGAACTTTAATGAACTTTTCATGGGAATGGATCCCATTGAATTAGCGACAGTGGACTAATTGTTGGTGGAAACAGAGTGTTTTTTCTTTTTTCCTTTGGAAATAAAAGAACTGTACTTTTTAGCTTACTCAGAGAATAAAAGGAAAAGAAATTGGAGAGGAGCGAGACAGAGGAGCGAGACAGGAGAATGGACTGCTGAAAGATAATGAGACAGAAAAAAAACCTGGATGAGTTGGGATTGAAACATTAAACTTTAAGGAATATAGATGAACAGAGAGAGGGGTGTGTGGAGGACAGGCTTTTGGAGAAGCTGGACGTGAAAGCAGCAAAGGGTAGAAGACAGGACTGATATCGAAGTGAAGTAGAATATTTATTTATTGGCAGAGTAAGAAGTAATAAAAGGGACTAAATAAAAAAAAGAAGAAGGAAAAAAAATTCCGAGGTTACATAAAATAATTGTGAGGGATTATCAGGACGAGTGTGCGTAAGCTGAGTAAGCATTATGGTTTAAGGAATTGTGACGTTTGCTTACTGGGGATAAACACTTAATATAGAGAGACTGTTATAATAATTAAGTAGCTGAGGAGAGAAGGGAGAATGGAGAAGGGAGAGAAGGGAGGAGGGGATAACCTTGATGGTCTGAAAAGGTTTGAAGGTCTGAAAAGAGTTGTGTTCTGTAAACTGACCTTGAGTTTCTGTAAATAATAGAATCCCTTTGTGAATTGAATCCTCTTGATAGATAACAACCAAGAGACTGTGGAAGAGTTGTAAAGAGTTGTAAAAGAGCTCCATCTAGTGGAAAAAAGTGAAACAACAAAGTTTATTTGATACCTAAAAACATACTTAATATCTAAAATATTTGAATAGATAAAACAGAGTGCGTGGTATATATATTGAGTAATATACAAAATTGATCGTGTTCTATATATAAAATATACTGTATTTAAAAAGATAAAATATCTTCTCTATTAAGAAGTGACATATATATTTAAAGATAGAAATATAAAGTTAGATGGAAATATATAGAATTATATATTAAATATAAGAATAATATATTGAAGCATTGACATTTAAAACATTGTGATATATAGAACATTGTTTGAGACATAACAGATTGTGATAATAGTTATAAGTTTTCTTTCTTGGATATGAGAGTACAATATACATAATCAAGTTATAGATAGAAGTGGACATTATTAGAAAAAATATAACATTTGGAAATATATTTTGAATGAATTGTATAGATGGACAGAAATATAACTGATTGTTAGCTGACAGAAATTGATAGAGATCTGAATTATATCTTATTTATATTTGATCTGATTTATGTCTGACTTGATTTATATTTGACTTGAAATAAAAATACAAGGATATAACCAAAGGAAAAGTTTTTAGAAATTGATAGGATTGATATAAGATGGCAACAAGGAAAAAAACAGTTACATATACCCAAACACAAAAGCCTTGGAGAGAAAGACCCTCACTGAAACAACCTCCACAGACAGCAGAGATTGGAGTACAGATATTAGAAGAATTGAGGAAGTTCAAACAAGAGATTAGGCAAGAGCTAAAAGAAACATGAGTGGGGATTAAAATGGATATAAAAAAAGAAATGGAAGTAATCAACAAGAAAATGGAGAAGATAAATAAAGAAGTGAAGACAATACAATCAGAAGTAAAAGAAATGGAGAAATGAATGAATCAAATGGAAAGAGAGAGGATGGAGTTGAAAGAAGGCCTAAAAAGACATGAGGTGGATATAGAAGTACAGGAAATGAGATACCGTGACAGGTGTCTCAAACTCAGAGGCCTGGAAGAGAGGACAGGGGAAAAAATTTATGAATGATTAATTCCTGAACTAGCAGTTTATATGGATGTTTCGGTAGAAATTATGGAATCTGAAGTTGACAGAATGTTTCGTATAAGCTCCAAGATGGCTAGAGAAAAGAACTGGCCAAGGGATATCTTGATTTGCCTCACAAGGATAAGGATGAAAGAAAAATTATTACAAAAGAATTACGAAGAAAAACTTATAGTAGAGGGAAAGGAATTGAAAGTCTTTAAAGATGTTCCATATCAAATATTAAGAAGAAGGCAAGATTATAAAAACCTGACAGCATTTCTACAATGGTATAATACAAGATACAAACGGGAAAGACCCGAAGGACTATCTTTCACTCTGAACTCCAAAAGATATAAATGCACCACATTAGCTCAAGCCAGTGAAGCTATGGAGAGAATTAAAGAGACATTCGAACATAAAAAGAAAGGAACTAGAGAGCAGATTGAAAGAAAGAAACCAGTTGAAGAGAAGGAAGAAAAAGACCTCACAGAAAAACAAGATAAACCACTAGGGGAAATTGATACCGCAACGGAAGACCAGGATGATGATTTAGAACATGATCAAAAGAATTTAGAAGTGGAAGAGAAATTAACAGAAGAAGAAGACTGAGATAATGAGTACAAAGTGTATATTGTGGAACATAAAAGGACTAAACTCCAACTACAAATGTAGACAGGTCTTCCACTATTTAGAAAAATCAAAAGTGGATATTATATGTTTGCAAAAGAAGAAGATCCAGGATAGGGGCGTAAAATATTTGAAGAATCCTAAATTGGTGAAAAGCTATATCTTGGCCTTTGAAAAAAAAAGTAGAGGAGTGATAGTATACATTAACTCAAAGTACCCCACAGAAGAATTTTTTTGAGATTAAGAAGAATACTACCTAGAAGTACAAGTTCAACTCCTGGAAACATCAATACTATTGGTAGGAATTTATTCCCCATTAGATAATAAGAGCAAATTTTATGAGAAGATTGGAGAGGAGATACACAAATATGTCACAGAAAAGAATCAGGATAATATTTTAATAATGGGGGATATGAATGGGGTACTAGATCCAACAAAGGACAGAACTACAAACCAAAAGAAAAAAGAGAAACAAGGGAAATTGCCTAGATCATTTTTCAGAATAATGGAAGACTTGTCTCTGATGGATATATGGAGATACAAATATGGAGATGAAAGAGGTTTTACATTTTATTCTGATTGCCATCATACCATGTCCAGGATCAACCTGTTTCTAATTTCTAAAACACTACACTCGATAGTGAAGGATATGGATGTACTCCCCAGAATAATGTCGGACCACAACCCTATACAAATTAAATTAAATATAAAAAAGAAAGGTAGTTACTCAAATTGGCGGTTGAATGATTTCTTGTTGAGGAATGAAGAATACTTGATGAAAGCAAAAGAAGAATTAAGGAATTACTTTAAAGAAAATGAAACAGAAGGAATCACAGCAAAAATTGTATGGGATGCTGGGAAGGGGGTTATGAGAGGGCAGTTCATAAAATGGAACACAAAATGGAGGAGGAAAAGAGTGGAGAAAATGGAGAAATTGGAAACAGAAATTAGAAGAAAATAGGAAGAATTAAGGAAAGATCCTGGAAATAAAAAAGTGAGGAAGGCGATTAAAAAATTACAAGAGGAGATACATGCAGAGAATGTGGTAGAAATTGAAAAGAAATTAAGAATACTAAAGTAAAGACATTTCGAAAACGCGGATAAGCCTGGGAAGTGGCTAGCCTATAGATAAAAGAAAAAAAGAGAAAGAAATCTAACATTACAAGTGAAGAAAGATAATTTGGTGTCTATAGACCAGAAGACAATAACAAGTGTCTTTCAAAAATACTATAAGGATTTATACAAGAGAAGGACTAAGACAAAAATGAAGGAACAGATTCTAGAATGTTTGGGAAAACAAGATTTAACAACATTAACTGGTGACTAGAAAAATAATTGGAATGCTAACATAACAAGCATGGAAGTTACAGAGGCAATAAATAGAATCAAGGTGGGGAAATCTCCGGGACCAGATGGTTTTATAGGTCTTTATTACAAAGAACTACAAGATGAATTAAGTGAGCTGATGCGTAAGATGTTCAATGAAATCATCACAAATGGAAAACCTGAATCTTGGAACGAAACAAATATAACTCTGATACTAAAAGAAGGGAAGGACCCGAGAGAACCAAATAACCACAGACTGATCTCATTATTAAACATAGACTACAAGATATTCACAAGTATAATCGCAGAAAGAATGAAAAGAATTCTTCAGAAAATAATCCATGAAGATCGGAGTGGTTTCTTACCGAAAAGACAAATCAGAGATAATATTCGGACAGTGATTAACATGATCAAATATTATGGAGAAACACAATGAAAAGAAATGTGCAATGGTCTTTGTGGATGCAGAGAAGGCATTTGATAATTTAGAACACAAATTCCTGATTGAATTATTAGATAGAATGGACTGTGGACACAAATTTGTAAGTTGGATTAGACAAATATATTCAAATTGTAAGGCTCAACTAATAATAAACGGGGAGAAGTCGGCTCCTATAGAGATAAATAAGGGAACCTGTCAGGGTTACCCATTGTCACCATTACTTTTTATAACAACTTTTAGAAGTTCTACTAAGAAAAATCAGAAAAGATGAAGAAATAAAAGGAACTAAAATAAAAGGGTGCGAATACAAATTGAAAGCGTACACTGACGATTTGGTTATTTTTCTGGAAGAGCCAAAAACAAGTGTTGCAAAAATTATAGAAGTCTGTAATGAATTTGGAGAATTAGCTGGATTTAAGATAAACGAGGATAAAATGAATATTTTGGCTAAAAATATGAGAAAGGAGGAAATTGAAGAATTGAAGATGTTGACAGGTTTTAAAGAGCAGAAAACGATCAATTATTTGGGAATAGAAATCACCAAACAGAATAATGGTTTATTTGAGAACAATTATGTGGCAAAATGGAGGGAGATAAAAAAGATCTACACAATTGGACAAAACAATCCTTACTGGGAAGAATGGCAACAATTAAAATGATGGTATTGCCAAAAATGAATTATTTATTTCAGAACTTGCCAATAATAATCAACACCAGATGTTTTCAAGACTGAAAGAAGGATCTTTCACTTTTTATTTGGGCCGGGAAAAAGCCGAGGATCAGATGGAAAATATTAATTGACAAGAAAGAGAGAGGAGGTTGTGGCCTGCCTGACTTGAAATTGTACTTTTTAGCGAATGGAATGACATGGTTAAAAGACTAAATAACATTGCAGAATGACAGAATATTAAATCTCGAGGGTGCAGATCTTTGGTTCGGCTGGCAAGGGTAACTCTTGTATAATAAGGCAAAGATGGATAAAGAATTCATGAATCATTATATCAGAAGACCTCTATTTGGAATTTGGAAAATTTGGAAAAGGAAACTGTACTCGAAAATACCATTATGGGTTTCACCTCATGAGGCTCTGTACAGAAGATGGAAGGACCCAACAGAAGGATGGCTTACTTACAGAAATTTAATTGTGAATGAAGGTAAAGATGTGCAGCGAATTAAAACAAGAGAAGAATTAACAAATGAGGGATGAAAATGCCAATGGTTCCTGCATATACAATTAAAGGAAAGACTAAAAATGGATCAAAAATTAGAAGGAATAGAAACAAGCACACAATTAAATGAGTGGGGGAAAATAATATTTGAGAAAAAGGAACATTTAACATCCCAATTCTATAAACTTATAGTAGATTGGGAATTAGAAACCAAAGTAATAAAAGATACAATGATCATTTGGGCCCAGAACATAGGACATGAAATAAAATTAGAACATTGAGAGAGGAGTTGGGAAATTACACAAAAATTTACCTTGGCACAAAATCTGAAAGAAAATTATTTGAAAATGCTATATAGATGGTGTCTGGATCCAGAGAAGTTGAGTAAGATATAAAAAACTAAAGAGACGAAGTGTTGGAAATGTATGCAAGAAAAAGGGATTTTCTATCATATGTTGGTGGCAGTGTACGAAAGCTAGAAGATACTGGAAGAAGATCCATAAAATAATAACGGAGATCCTACAAATAAAAATCCCATTGACACCAGACATCTTTTTATTAAACATGGTACATCAAGTAGATAAATAGTACAATAAATATAAGAATGTAATCCTATATATGATTTGAGCCGCCAGAATAACATATGCGAAATATTGGAAAAGACCAGAAATACCAGAGATGGAAGAATGGCTAAGTTAAGTACAAGAATACGTTACACTAGATGATCTAACCCGGGCAATGAAGGAAGGAAAAAAACACGAGAGAAAGCATTATGAGGGTTGTGAAGATGTACATTGAAGAAAACTGGGCAAGATTATGCCAAGGAGATGGCGCATGAAAAATAATGGAGAAATAAAAGCATAGAGTAGCTGAAAAAGACAATTTAAAGGTTAATTTTGCTTGTGAAGTGGCAAGTCTTCAGTGATAGAATTGGATTTGAGGTCACAGATAAACAGAACAAAAGAGTGTTCAAGCAAGAGAAAGTAGGAAGTTATAAAAGCATTGAAATATAGAATAGGATTGGAATTAGAGCACTAGAAAGTATCTTTGGATAGAAACAGGAGAAGAAAGGAGGGATTGGAAATGTTAAAGGTGTCCAAACTGAGCAGAAATAATTAACAGATTCTAAATGTTATACAGTATGTTGAAATGTACACAAAATGGAAGATTGAATATAAGTAAATTGTTATGTGCTTTTTATATGACGGAAACATGAATAAGACATAAAGATTGTAAAAATGTAAATAGATGGATTTTAATTAAAAACAAAACAAAACATTGTTATCAACTGCTTTTTAATCTTATGAAAGCATTTCTGTGGAGGAATGGAAACAGAGAGGTAACATTGAATGCAGAGTCTTCTGTTAATAGGGACTCTTTCCTTTAGATCCAATAGGGGTAATTATTTAAACTCATCTCCAAGTGATAAATACTGAAGTTTGCACTCTTACAGCTATTGGGAAAGATGGGGCAAAAGGGACTGCTTGGGAATATTTGCTTTTCCCTTTTGCATCTCCTGAATTAAGAAGTTAACATTGACAGGAAGCTAGCTGAATGAAATTGAATAATTGAAATTCCTCTTGTCTACCTTGAGGTGCCCTTGCAGGTAGTTGTGGGCTACAGTCAGAGCAAATTAAAAACCAGACCTGTTTGCATCACCTTTGAATTAATAATGAGTTAGACAGCCTTTTCATTTTTAAATACTACTCCTTCTTGACCTAATTCAGTGAATAATGTTTATGAGTTTGGGTAATTTTTTTTTTCTATCAAGGATGATGATGTTGTGAACAAAGGTACCCTACACAGTTGTACTTTCTGACTTCATTTAGTCAGCGAAGATAGGATCCATGAAACAAACACACACCTGTATTAAATTTAACATGACACTGCATTGTGCAGTGTTTTTACTGCAACTCTCAAATAGCCCTTTTATTTCTACTCTTCTTAGAAACAAAACGGCATTTTGTTTATCAGGTTTTTGAACTTAATGGATCAATCTAAGAATCTTCATTGTAGGCATAATTCCTGTTTTTAATATACTTATTCATGGTTTTTAACTTTTTTTTTTTTTTTGCATTATGTGCAATTAGAAGAGGCAGCAATTTGGGCTGTAATTAACTAGTTTAAAAGCTAGCTTGTTGCAGTTAGACAGTGAAGGCTTCCGGTTTCAGAACAGGATCCTCAAGTGAAAAACACAAGCATGAGTGCAGCAATCAGTTCTTCATCTGTGCAGCTGGTTCAGCAATCATTGGGCTGATCTGAGGTGAGATGTCCCTACTCTTGGAGTTTTTCTAAAGATGGTAGCCAAGATCTTACTTCAGGATGAGTGCTTTTCTCTTACTTTCCAGTAAAACTGACCTTTTCAATGTAGGAGCATGCCTACATGGTCAGTTAGTGGCTAGAGATAGCAGAGATAGCACCTTAACAATTTCCAGCTGTAGTTCCACAACCAGAAGGAAAGGGAAGATGTCACCCTGGTTGATTTTGTCAGAATCTGTACATGTGCATGGATTCACTTTGTCTTTAGCTGTTTTAATTGTGGTTAAAGCTATTTTGTCCTATAACATGGTTTAATATGCTTTAGACTATTTAAATTACTGATACTGTTTTAATTTGTTTTAAATGGTTTAAAACAATTTTATTGTACACTACCATGCGGTCCCTGGATACCGGTCAGGATAAATCCTCCCAGATCTCTACTGTACTCATGTATACTCACTGGCAATCTGGTGGGATAATACCTTTTCTCAGCTGAATGCTGCCTAGGCAATTTCACCTTCCCTTAGGCACTAACAAAATGAATTTCAACAGGGATAAGTATGAGGTATTACATTTAGGCAACAAAAATGAAATGTGCTAATATAAGATGGGGGACGTAGTTTGAAGGCAGACCATGTGAAAAGGATCTAGAGGTCATAGCAGACCACAAGCTAAACATGAGTCAACAATGTGATGTAGCAGCTGGAAAAGTCAATGCAATTCTGAACTGCATAAACAGGAGTATAGCATCCAGATCAAGGAAAATGGTAGTGCCCTCTATTCTGCTTTGGTCAGCCCTCATCTGGAATGCTGTTTCCAGTTTTGAACTGTTCAAGGATATCAAGAAGCTGGAACGTGTCCAGGGCTGAATGATCAAAATGATCTAAGTTCTAGAAACCAGGTCATATGAGAAATGGCTTAGGAAGCTGGCTATACTCAGCTTGGAGAAGACAAGATTGAGTTCCAATAGCTGTCTTTAAATATCTGAAGAGATGTCATGTAAAAAAATGGAGCAAGTTTGGTTTCTGCTTCTCCAGAAACTAGAAAACAAGTAAATTGGATACAAATTACAAAGAAGAGATTCTGCCAAAACATCAGGAAGATATTTTCTTTTACTGTAAGAGTTACTGGAGTGGAATAGAATGTCCTGATGGGTGATGAACTTTCCATATTTGGAGGTCTTTAAACAGACAAAGGTTAAAGAAACATCTTTCAGGAGTGCTTTAGCTGTGTTTTCCTGCATGCTAGGAGGTTGGAGTTGTTAGCTCTTGAAGCTCTTATGGTCCTTGTCAACTGCAAGAATCTGCTATTTTAATTATTCTAATTGGCTATGGATGTGTCTTTGAAAGGGTGGAGTGTCATTGCTCATGGAAGTACCTAATATCTTTTTGCACAATAAATATAAAGGTGAATATACTGCTGTGATAAAAAGTTAAGGCCAGTGTGTGTCACCATCAAGATTCTGACCTATGTATCTTGAACACCTTTGAGCACCTCTATGCCAAGATGGTCCTGATTTGGCTACATAAAGACTGGCATTTTGAGAATTGAGTTTGCTTTCATCCTGTGTGATGAGAGGCTAAAGATAATGCCTATATTAGGCAATACAGGGTGGAGTTTCACTGAGATCTTTCCAATAGACCAGAAGTTGGCAACTCTGTGTGAGAAGCTGAAAAGGGGCCATCTATGTGTCTGGCACACTCTTACGCTCCAATTTTGGCCAACACACAGCCAAAAATGGGGGAGTTGGAGGGAGCTGGATATGGTGAAGGTGTAATTTATATGTTAGTGAGTGTGTTTTTATGTAGTTTGGAACAGTTTTGGGGAGGAAAGTCACACTTTTTTAAAAAATTTGGAGAGTCTTGGAAGCCTTTAGGGTATGTAATTTTGGATAACATTTTCTTCATCCTTGCAATAAACATGGGTCAGACATACTTCTGTATATGCTGCTGCTGCTGCTGCTGCTGCTGCTGCTGCTGCTGCTGTGTGAAGGTGGTATCTGACTTATGGAAACCCTAAGGTTTTCTTGGCAAGTTTTGATCAAAGGCAGTTTTCCTTTGCCTTCCTCTGAGGCTGAGAAAGTGCGACTTGCCCAAAGTCACCCAGTGAGTTGCCATGGATGAGCAGGGATTCAAACCCTGGTCTTCAGAGATATATTCCAATGTTCAAACCACTACACCATGCTGCTTCTCACTTCTGCATATATAGATCATCTTGTCAATACAGTGTGAATCAGGAAATGCCAGTGAATAGAAGTAGGATGAGGCAAGGTTGTTAAAGTACTGGTAATAACTAATCCCTGGTAAGTGACTCAGCATAAAAGGAAAGATAGCATCTCATTTCTACCTCTTATAAAGATTGGCAGGATAAAGAGCCAGTGTACAAAATGGCACTGCACTGCACTGTGCTCTTTGACCTTACTTAACATTTAATCCTACGATTAAATGTGAAATAAATTTAATTTAATCCTACAATTAAATGTGAAATAAATTACCATTTATGATAATTAAACATGATGAGATTGTACACACATATAGATTTCAGATTTATAAACAACTAAGATATTCAGATTTATTGGAATTTCATCAAGGAAATTGGCAATTAAAGGATTAGGAAACTGGGATAAAGAGGATTTAAATTACAGTGGTTAACTTATTTTCATTTATGATAAACAAATCTAGTTTTCAAAATGCCTATTATTGAGGAGTGTCTGCTCACTGCTGTTTTAGCAATAACTACACTTTATTCCATTTTTGAAAATTGCAGAGTACTAATTTCTTAATTTTAATCAACATTTTTCACTTCAAGAAGTTGATACTTGCTGAGAGTTATGCTTTTTTTCTTAAATATGAACATGCTGCAAGAAACACAAGCAAACTTACTTATTTGCATGTAAATGACTACTGACTAATTTCCTGTTGCCATCTATAAGAAATTCCTCTGGCATAAGAGAAATGTGCTACATTTTAATGTTGACTTTCATGGGGACTTCTGTCCTTTCAGTGCTTATTACCTTAATAATCATACTTATCTTCTTTTAAGGAAAAGAGTCAGTAATTATACTCTATCACATATGTTAAAAGAGAGCTGACTCTAGTTGTTTTAGTTCCCATGCTTCTTACAGATATATACTGGTGGACTGAAAGAATGATGGACATTCTGGTGCTATAGAAGTAGAAGAAAGGGTCAAGTAAAGGACATGGAGGAGAGCTAGTAAGTTCAGTAGGCTCAGGTCTGTGTGCATGAATGGCTAAAACCTCCTAAAATTTAAATCCCTAGAGTACACTGCTTGTGATAAAAGAGTATCATTGGTAATATATTTTGTATTTTTTTTAAATATAGCATTATAAAATGCAGCATGGTGTAGTGGTTTGAGTGTTGGTGTGGGATTCCAGGAGAACCAGGTTTTAGTCCCTTCTCATCCATGGAAACCCACTAGGTGATCTTGGGCAAATCACATGTTCTCAGCCTTAAGAAAAGCCAAACATGCTCTAAATAACTCTTGCCAAGAAAACCCTATGTTAGGGTCATCATAAGTTTGGGTCTACTTGAAGGAACATAGCAAAAAAACTGTCATCACGCAACCTATTTCAGTAGTGATCAGTGACTTGTATGTCAGTGGTGCAGGAAATCCAGTCCAGGTTTTTGCCTGAACCCCTTAAAAGGGTTACCTAAGATGTAGAACATACATGAGAATATGTTTTAGTACATTGGGTAACTCCTTTAAAATTCTGGAGCAGATTCGCCACTCTATTGAAAAGGAATCCATCAGCTGCCATTTATCTAACACTTACCACTTTCCCCTTACAATAGAGCTAATAGAAATACCAGGGCCAGTATAAGATGGGGGAATGGGGTAAGGATGGAGTATTAGATGCCAAAAACGCCCAAATACAAATATCATAAATAAGTGCAGCAAGAAGAAATGATAAAACAGGTTTATCTATGATATTTTAGCTCCATATCCTTTTCTCAGATATTTTTGAGCAAGCTCTGATTTCTCTCATTTGACATTTATTTTCCCCACAACGGAGTAAAAGTAATAACCACTGCCAAGAACCTATGTATTGTATAAAATAATTTATTTCATGCAGGCATCTTTTCATGGTTTCAGCAAAGAATGGGTATGATTGGTGCTTCAGTGTATGAAGTGATACTTTGAGCACAAAGGTAACTCCATAGCTTAGTTTTTTGTTTTTTTTAAAGAACACTTTTACTAAGGCAGATGTTACAAGAAGAGATTAGAGTTAATACAAAGCTTTGAGAGTTTCAGACTTTAGGGAAGAAGAATCAGTGATTTTCATCTCCTACATATCAGTTTTCTAGCTTTACCTATCTAATGTGAAAACTGTAAAAAATCTTACAAGTCTACTCTTTCCAGCTTCCCTAAGCTTAAGAACTGCTCTTTTGTCCAAACTTATTTGAAACCGATCTGTTTTTGAAAAAAGTTTCAGTAGATTTTTCTTTTCTTCATTGCAAAGTTTACAAAATATATCCTGAACTCATTTGACAATAGATTCTGGTGGATCACTTATGTCCATGATTTTATTGCCTTGAATTCTGGGACTTTTTCAAACTACAGTTATACAGTATGATTGTACTTTAAGGACCATTAAAGGCTGCATCCCTATGGAACCCTGATATTCATAGTTTGATGATGCACTGGGTTTCTCTGACTGAGAATTCTAAATATGGTACCTCCCCTAAACTGGAAATCCCTGGGTTCCATAGGATTGAACCATGAGAGTTAAAAAAGGAATCACAGTGGTACTGCTGTAGTGTGAAAGAGCCCCTGATCCCACTGTGGGTAAGAACCTGTGGTGGATCAGATGTTGGTAGAATGCAGCCCTCATCATTTCTGAGCGCCAGCCACAGTCTCTGAGCCTGGTGCAATTGACATATGAGGAGCTACAAGATCCTCAGATCTGCTGTATGTTAACAGGTCAAGCTATGTGAACACTCAGGCTTCTTGATCTGCATTGTACAAAAAATAGGAAGGTTCTATGAAATAAGACATACAACATCAGGGAAGATTTCCACATGCAGTCAGTAAACAACATGTGTAGAGAGATTTTGTGCATCAGCATGGTCATTCACCCTTTCCACTGTAGGAGGCCTCAGTCTATGGGTACCTTCTAGATCAGTCAGAAATCCTGCCATACTATGGTTAAGACCTAATTTAGATCCACTGTGGACAGAATTAGAAGTCTGTTATTCTAGATATCTGATGTCATTTGTAAGAAGGGCTTGTGAAACAACATATTTCTATTCTGAGGTCTGTATGTTCTATTCCTACATGTCATTCTGAGGCTCATTGTGTTGCGTGGATTAGACTACTTTAGCTAGAACTGGAAACCACAAGCAGAAACAAATTGCTCCCTTATAAAATAGAGAAAACAGTACAATAAAGAGAAGGACAGTCATGAGCTCATGCTGTCTGCAGACCATCCCCAGCCACACAGATTATAGACAGAGAGAGCTTTGCTCTGCAGGAACATATGATGCTGCACTAGCTTACCCAACAGTGCCTCCTTCTTTTAACTGAGGAGCAGACTCTTCTGCCACTCAGATATACAGGGAGGAAAAAACAAACTACAGTGTACCTATATTATTAACAACCGCAACAGGAGTTAATACATGGTCAAGCATAAGTTTAGTTGCAGTTGTTTTACTGATTTATTCTCTGCCTTTCTATACAGAAAGCCAATGGCAGCTCACAAATATAGGTGAAAACTCTAATATGTAATTAAATACATTGAAAATTCATATAAAATCTAAAACAAATGTATAAGACCATAGAATAAATAAAAAATAAAACCAAGGACATGGGACTATAGTAGTGCAGGGATCTTAAAAAGCATTAGTCCTTAAAAAAAGCAACAAATGAAAAGACCGAAAAGCTTGGAAAATTAAAGATCTTTGCCCAATGCCAAAAAAAGAAGGAAGGGGAGAAGAAAAGTGTCAGCACCTTTAAGACTGTTTTGTTTTGTTTTATTATTTTATTTTTGCATGAGTTTTTGTGGATATAAACTCACTTCTTCAGATGCAGTTGTTGTTCTTGTTGTTTGCCTTCAAGTAATTACCAACTTATGGCAACCCTAAGACAAACCTATCACAGGGTTTTCTGCTAGTGAGTGGTGTTAAGGCCTCAGGTCCAAAATATATTTATACAGTTGTGGTACTGAGATAAAATGCAATAGGATCCAGAAAGATGTACATTATGTTCCACACTCTACAGTGGACGACATTGTAAATGGCAGCTGAGCCTCTCTGTGGTCAGCACTGCATCTCTAAGACATCAGTGATAAGCACTTAGTAACAACCCACCTCATTCTTTTGAAATAGGGATGGACTGCCTGGAGAATGGCTTCAGAAGGGTAACATTAGGCTCTGTGAGAGTGCATATCATAACACTCAGAACGTAACCTTAAGTGATTTCAGAAGATAAACAGGATGGGGTTCATTTAGGAAGGTATGGGTAATCACCAAGAAATGCTAGGGATCTCCTACTAGGGCTAGGAAAGAATCCTCCCTAAACCCCCAGAGAGCTGCTGCCTCTCAGAACTGACTATGCTGGGCTAGATGAGGCAGTGGTCTGATTTAGTACAAGGATGCTTCCAGCATGGTGTAATGGGCTGAGCACTGGACCATGACAGGAGACCAGGATTTGAACCCCTCAGCCATGGAAACCCACTCAGTAACCTTGGGCACACTCTCTCAACCTTGGGGGAAGGTCAAGACCAATCCCCATCTGAACAAATCTTGCCAAGAAACCCCCATGATAGGTTTGCCTTAGGGTCACCAAAAGTTCTCAGTGATTTGAAGGCACACAGCAGCAGCAGCAGCAGCAGCAGCAGCAGGAGCAGCAGCTTTTTATACATAGAAGGAACCTCTCTTTCAGGTAACATGGTCCTAAATAATTTTGGACTTTCAGGGCTAGTATCAGAATTGGGACTAAAGATGCACTGAAACTCAGAGCAGATGGCAATACACCAAAGACAATACACTTTCTATTCCAAAGCTAAATACTGAAATCAATCTATAACACTTTCATCCAAAGGTTAGTGACAACTTCAGTACGCAATTATTTCTTGCTCTTAAACCTTCATCTCTCTCCTTTTCCTGTTTCTTATGCACTGTCTTCCCCCCCCCTTTTTTCCTTAATATATAACTATAATCCTTCTAAATTTGCTGGAAGGAGTTTTCTTTTGATTAAGTTGGAAACAGATGGAATTTGAATTGAACGTATTTGCCAGAAGTGTTTGTGATAACTTTCCCCCACAAGAGATCCTAAATTAAAGGGGTTTTGGAATCAAGCTGTGTGTTTTTTTTTTCATATGCACCCATAAGCTTGATCAATCTTCTGTATATCTTAATGAGATATATAGGTTTAGCACCTTGTGGCATCGTGATCAGAGTAATAGACATTAGTGCCCTAGACTCTTTAAATCAGTTTCCCCTAGCAAGAAAGAAAGAGATATGCATTGGTCTCTCTCTCTCTCTCTCTCTCTCTGTGTGTGTGTTTGTATTTGTAGAACTAATAATGTCTTTCATTTTATTACTTAATCCCTTTTTTTGTCACAATTCACATTTATTGCACCTATTTCATTTAACTGCAAATAAAATCTGACAAGCTGCTGTTCTGCTGCTGGCATTTTAACCAGTGCATTGGAAACACATGCCTCCATAAGGTTTGGGGTTTTCAGATCCTTTATATTCAGAGGGAGATTGTTCAGATTTTCCCCCTTCTTTTCAAAAGGAATGAGTTTTCTAAAAAGTTTCTTCAAGAAGACAAAACTCTACAACCAGAAGAATAAACCATAGTCTCATTTTCCCCTGTTTTCCCATATTTATAACCATTGGCTACCACTGTTTCTTTCCTTTGTGGAAACTCATCACATGTGATGAACTAACACTTATCCAGGGACCACCACTTAGAGAAGCACTGGTATAAAGGCTTGAAGAATGTGTAGCTTCACCCACCATTGTGTCCCTACAGAGCTATGTGCAAACAGATTCTCAAAATGTTTCATCTCTTTGTGGGCAGAGAATTGATGTGTGAGGTAGTGGGACAGAAAGTATTTTATCACATTCTCCAGGTGGAAGAGTATTTCACAGTTTCATAGAAGTGGTGCTCACTACAAGCAGAAATTCTTTCTTTTTCTTCTCTTAAGGCTTGGAGTTCGGATTGCACAGAATTTGATAGGAGTTTGTTCCATTGTTCCCCCAATCACCAACACTGCTCATATTACTGGTAGTCAACTATGTTTTACATCCAGAACAATTCTACTAACTAGTATTATTCCAAGGCATCTGGAATATCTGAATTAAATTCCACCAGCGGGGCTTTCTTTGTATATTTATTAATTAAATGTATTTGTTTTCTGGCTTTTCCCTCACCAAGGCTTCAAAAGTCATCTACTATAAGATAGAGTTTTAAAAATTCTAAAAGCCCATTTTAAAACCAGTGGCTGCCAAATGTTCAGCTTTAGTGAAGCCAGTCTTGAGCAAAACTACCCCCTGTGCTGCTGTAGAGAAAGCCCTGTCTCACGTATTTACTAGCCTAACCTGTCATTGTGATTGAATGTGCAATAGGGCCTCTGCTGGAGATCCCAGTTTCTGGGAATACTCAAAAAGAAGAAGGTGGTTTTTCAGGTATAATAACACCAAGACATTTATTGTTTTGTAGGTTAAAACCTGCTCCTCTAACTGAGTCTAGAAGCAAACTGTAAGCCAGTGCAACTGGTGTACAAGTCCACTGTTACATGGCCTCCAAATTATATTTCAGATAATAGTCTTGTGGCCACATTTGGGTCTAACTATTAGTTTTTGAACACTTTTGAAAGGAAATGCTACATAGACTGAATTGCAGCAGTATAACTATCTCCTCTAGAACAGTGGTCACCAACCAGTGGTCCTTGGATGGTCCACAAGAAAATTTTGGTGGTCCGTGACCCACAAGCCCCCCCGTCCTCTCTCACTCGCACCAGGCAGGATGGCTCCCGCAGCGAGGAGAAGGACAGTGAGGGGGGCAATCTGAACTTCCTCGCTGTCCTTCTCCCCACTGCCAGAGCAATCCCATTCAGAGCAAGTGAGAGAGGACACCGAGGAAGACCAGTTGCCCTCCCTCCCCCCTGTCCTCTCTCACTTGCACCAGCCAGGATCACTCCTGTAGCAGGGAGAAGGACAGCAAGGAGGACCAGATCAGTCCACCTCAAAGTCCTGTCCCACTCGCTCTGGTGGGATCACTCTGGCTGTGGAGAGGAGGAGAAAGAAGGACCCTCTCTTCTCTCTCAGCCACCACTGACAAAGTGCAGAAGTTCCACCTGCTCCCAACAGATGACACTGAAACCCATCCCCCTTATTGCCTGCTCTTGTTTCTTTCCTGAGTTTGCAGCAGTAGAAGCAGCAGCAGCAACAGCACCTCTCGGTCCCAGCACTGGTCACCACATCCTCCCACCCAGTCACAGCATCAGGCACATCTGAGGAAAACCTTCCCAGGGAGGAGGAGAAGAAAAGCAGGAGAAGAAAAACAGCTGAGGAGGCAATAAATATGAAATAAAAGCATGCTGAATTAGTGGTGAAACCCAACTGGGCTAATTAAAAAAGAAAAAGAAAAATTCCAGAAACGAGTAAGAGCGAAGGGGGGATAAGAGGCAACCTCAACTAGATATCTGAGGAGACCAGAGGGGGTGGGGAAAGGGAAGGTGTAACCGCTATGCCTTCAACTGCCAAGTCCAAGTCCCTTTGCAAAAAAGCCCTTCACACCAAAACCAGGTGTGCATACAAAAAAGCCCTCAGAAGTAGGAGTAGGGAGTAGGAAGAGGAGAAGGAGAGGGTGACGGTGGAGGCAA
The DNA here is from genome assembly GCA_948474755.1 of Ctenosaura bakeri. Classification (NCBI taxonomy): domain Eukaryota; kingdom Metazoa; phylum Chordata; class Lepidosauria; order Squamata; family Iguanidae; genus Ctenosaura; species Ctenosaura bakeri. The sequence continues at coordinate 319,753 of CAOLHI010000526.1, forward strand.
GTCTCAGTCCTTTCCCCAGTGAAGCCTCCTTTGTGCTTCCTCCCCATGTTCAAGTGTAGATAAATAAATACATATATACATTTATTTGTAAAACAAATAAACATATTTTCTTGCAAATGAATGAATACATAAGCCAAAATAGTTGCAGAAAATCAGCCAAAATGGCTGCTGAAGTAATATTACTTCATTTCAGGCATCCCAAAACATTCCTGCATAGTTTCCCAAAAGGAGTATGGTGGGGAGAAATGGCCCCTGTTCCCAACGTAGTTCAAATCCCTGCTTAGCCATGGAAACCCACTGGGAGATCTTGGGCAAGTCATATTCTCTCAGCCTCAGAGGCAGACACTGGCAAACCCCCTCGGAGGAAATCTTGCCAAGAAAACTCACTAACACCAAATAGATTATTAGGATAGATATTTTGAATGAATTGACATAGTGGCTAACGAACAAACTGATATTTTGATTTATCTTTCATCTCCATGATGAACTAAGAGGTGTCTGTAAATATCAGAAGATGAATCAATTGGTATTTTGATTTATCTCTATAATATCTACTTGATGATTTAAGTTGCTTGTAAATAATAATTTTGTTATAATTAAACAAGTGCATTTCATATTAATAAAATGGAATTTTTATGATCATTATTTTATAGATGTTCATACCTTTTTTAAAAAAAATATCATGTTAGTGGTCCGCGGGATTCAAAATTGTGAGTTTAGTGGTTCATGAGGTCCAAAAGGTTGGTGACCACTGCTCTAGAACAGAGAATGAGAACAAAGAATAATTACAGAATTTTTCTTAGAAAAAGAAAATCTGAGAAATTTTGTCTCAGCCCTCCTATACCTGCTACAATTCCTTTTCTATTTAACAAGTAGACTTATTGATAAAGAAGCTTGGAAGCCAGAGAATGATGGGACTTAAAGTACCATATAACAGTATAAAGGAATCAAGATCAGGCATCTGCAGAATTTCCCTCAATACCCTTTGAGTTACTAGCCTGGTTTGTTATTAACGAAGGCACTTGAAAAATATATCAACCTTTAGAAGCAGTAGCTTGACCTGGGAGATGTATAGGCATTGAGAATGGAATGTATACTAGAAGATTGCAGTGCCAGGCTGCCAAAGAATGAAATGTTATTTATCCACTTTGGATAAATAACAGATGCTAAGTGACTGATGCTTTGGGAGTGGGCTACAACATGACAGGGCATGACAGCAAGGCATATGCCCAGAGCCCTAAGACCTGAAACCCACTAAAGTTTACATAGAAGCGTTGTAACTTAGTATGCCAAATCCTTTTCTTACGGGAAGTATAAATGTGTGTGCCTTTCTTTGTTCTGGCACATCTGGTTTGTGGGAATCCCCCCAGACATCCCTTGGTTTCAGTCTGAGGCCTTTTCCACACTGGGCTATTAAAACGGTGCAGAGCGACTTCCAACAGAGGTCTTCTGCACCGTAGAGTGGACTGGGGCGGACTACTTTTTGTAGTTCCATACCTCAGTCCACTCCGGAGCGACCAGAACTGATCGCGCAGAGTGTTTTTTAAAAACCTCTTTTTAGAGGTTTTTAAAAAGCACGGAGCATACAACTCCATGTCGCTCCATTGCCGCGCTCCGGTGCAGATTTGCAGGTGCACGCAAGTGCATGCCTGCAGGTCTGCTGGGGGCAGGCTTTAGACTGGCGAGCTTCTCCGGTTGGTGGAGAGCCTCCACCAACCGGAAGCCACCATTTTGGACACCGGAGCAGTGTGAAGCGACGAGCTCGCACTGCTCCTCGTCCCGATGGACTCACCCGGGCGGAGAAGAAAGCCAGTGAGTCCCGTTTTTGCCCGTTTATTTTCACACATGCGGAAAGGTACTGAATTGAATAAAAGACTACTTTTTTATTTTGAATCTCCCACTGGTGTGTGACTTATTGGCTTTGTTGTGCTCCAGGGAAAACCTGCCCATTGTTGCTATCACTTTGACCACTTTTGCTTCTTTATAGATATTTTATAGGACATATACTTTTTCTTAGAAATCATTCTATTCTTCTAATTGGGACACATTTTCCCAGCTTCTGAAAGATTGAAGTAGAATTAGAAGCATTCAGAATTCAATAACCTATTATAAATGTTAAGCTGAGAAATGCTAGATGTTATTCTGGTTTGTCAACTCAGAATACATAGGATGTGATTGCACACAAGAATTAAAATATGCAGCTTCAGCAGATGCCAAGCAAACCTATGTGAAAGCCATTGTTGATTTCAGTTGGTGTTGATTTAATTCAGCTCTTCTATGGTCCATTAAATTTACTGTAAGAGATTGTGTTGCCAATATCAACTGAACAAATCACCATCACTATTCTTTTTTTCAGATTTGCTTGCTTCCATTCTTTTGCTGGAAGAATACTAAGAAGAGCTCAAATGTGTTTACAGACAATTCTGATTCACAACAAATGACAACATTGTTTATTTACAAAAGTTTGTAGGAAGTTTATGGGAAGGCCTGTAGCCCGGTCGCACATAATATACTCTACATGCAGGGAAAACTGCTAAATTCAATCCCTGGTTTCTTCAGTTAAGACTAGGAAAATCATCGATTTGACAATTCCTGCCAATCAATATAGAAACTGGAACAATGATTTGACTAGAGTGTAGGACAGTTACTTATGAGGCCATGCTGGCTGGGGGGTTCTGGAAACTGAAGTCCAACTGTAAGTTTTCCAGGTCCCTAGTTTACTCAGTATAAGGGAGTTTTCTGTAGCCTTGTCTTTTTATATATGCTGAAGCTGGGGAATGGAGCTGAACATCAGATGGAAAAAGCTGGATCCACAAAGAACTGGAGAAGTCGGGAATAATTTAATCCACCCCCACATAATTCTTTCCTGTACAGAAATGGGTCTGTCTTATTATTCTTTCCTGTTATTTCTTATATCTCTTGGGTATGGAATTGCATTCCAAGGCCTCATGACACTCACATGGCTCCTGCCATCCCCTCCAACATTATGATTCCATGATTCTATGGCTGCATGTATCCTTGGGAATCTAACTCTTCCTGCTCTCACTATCTTTTTAGTAGCATCCAAAGGAAATACTTTTCGGAGAACCAGTCAGTGGGAAGATCCAGAGTTGTTTCATGTGGCAGCTTCTTCTGTTGACAGTATTATTCCTGCACAGCTCATGGGCCTATGGCTGTAGCTTTATGGTTATGACTTAACCATAAAGTAAGAATAAAGTTTATTGTTAATTTTACTTTTTTATTTTAAATCAGTTTAATCTAAGCATGTGTGTCTCTGATATATTTTAATTGAGAGTTTGATGACACATATATGCCATCATGGCTGGACACTTAGGAGAATCTTTTGATAACAGGATTTCTTTCAGCAAAGATTACCTAGTTGGGACAGTGGTGGGCAGTGCTGTTGCAAATTCCATTGGTACGAAACTCCACAAAATAATGGAGTTCTTATAATTCCTTGCTCAACACAAGCCAATTGGGCTTGGTGCCAAGAGAATAACAGATAAGATATATGGTCCTTCTCATTAAAAACACAGTAATGAGGAAGAAGGAACTATGCAGTAGGCCACACCAGGTACAGCAAATCTCGAGTAAGCAAACTTTTCTATACAAATGCATACATGGTTCAGACAAGGGACACAGGATCAATTTGTCTGGCCAGCTGTATTAATGTATTAATCATGCACACATTTATGTTCTGACCTACAAAGAACCAGAACATATATCGTATGCTTCTTATTATTACTATGCATTGAAAAGTGAACTTAGGAGATTGTCAAAACCAAAGACATGGCACACTGAAGTCTTTTAAAGCCACGCTTGGCAATGTTGACCAAATCCTATATAAAGGCCCAGCTAGAGAACAGAGGAATAGATGGCCAAGAATGGAAGGGGTTTCCTTTGTCAGATAATTTGTTCTCAGCCTGGTATTCAAATCTGAACTTCCTTTCCTACAACCATCTAAAAATCCTGAACTGTGTATGATAGTGGTACGTATGACTTTCTTTTATAGCAGGAAATTCAAAATGCTTAAATTTGCTTGACCAGTGTGAATATTTGATCCAGCTAGGATTTAATGTTTAAGATTGTTCTGATACTCTAGTTTTCATTTGTCATGCCCTGATTACTATTTCATTCATTATTTCATCAAAGCTGTTTAGACCAGTCATATAGTAGTTGCTTAAATTATTGTTTGTTGTGCCTTAGACATTATATGATTTTTTTATTTGCTATCCATTTTTATAGACACTTGAGTTGTTATGCTGTCATTACTACTATCCCATATTTTAAAATGTTTTATAATCATGTATTGCTTATCCAAACTCAATAATTTTTTGGTTACTTTGCTTTTAAATCCACTGCTGGTTCAAAGATCATTCTTCTTGCTCATTGGAGCTATATACCAAGAGAGGTATGGTGCTATATACCAAGAGAGATATGGAAAAAAACCAGATTCTTACAGTTGCCTGATATATGTTTTGATCTTAGCTTCATTCTGATGGTTAATATTAATGCTTGATATTTAATGCCAGAAGATGCTGTGGTATAGTATAAATGAATATTCCATGGTTACATTTCCATGGTGACTGCTGAGATCACACTGGAATATTATATAGTTGCTGCAGTCATGGAAACTGTAAAAGTAGTATGTTAATAGAGAACACTGATTCATGTTCTGCTCTCATTCTGCACTGCTTCCCATGGCCATAGGTGTGGAGCCATCTTTTTGCTTCCTATCAAAACAGATCCATCCTGTTCCAGCAATGTTGGGAACAGACCTACCCTGACAGCAGTTTCATTGTCTGTTTGCCCAACATAACCTGTAGGTTCAGAACGGGCTTTGTATGATTGCTTTGGAACTGGGCAGGAGTTTTTTGCCTTAGCTCCTCAAACAAGCATATTAAAAATAGATGGCTGGAAATTTTTTGCCTACCCAGCTCTGAAATCCTCTGGAGAAATGATTTAGGATGGTGCTGTGTAAAAGGCAAGTTCTTGACTGGAGAGTGTGGAAGTGAGAGACAAAGGAACTTTTGGTTGGCCTACATTGAACACTTTTGTGTTTAAAATGGGGTGCTTAGATTGGTGTCTTGGGTTGTTTTGTGAAGGTAGCAACTTTTGGGGCTGGGGCAGACCATACTTCACTTCATGTTGTCACCTATCTCTATCGCAGTCAGGAGATGGCCAGCCAGTGACAGCCTGTAGGCATAAAGCATGGCATCATGGACAAGGTAGCTTGCCTTTTATATAGAGGAGGTGGTTAAGGTAGACAGAGCAAATTCCATACTTGTGAGAGGCCTCATTGTAGATCTGAGCTTGTAAATGAATCCCTTATGTACCCCATCACTTGTGTCTTATCTTTTTATTTCTAGAGGATATATAATGTACTTCTAGTGGATATATAATATACTTCACACAATCTCTGTACCCAGTCTGGTGGTCTGAATAGGTGAATGTACCTACAGTAAGATGGAGAGATGGAGAGACAGGGTGCTTCCAATACTAGAATTCCCAAGTGCTTCCAATACTAGAATTCCCAAGTTTCTCCTTTAGAAGAAAGGAACTTTTTTTTCCTGCCAAGGAGTGATGCATTTATTCATTACTTGGCCATATTTAAACAGCATCTTAATTTTCCAAATTAATTTTTCTTTATCCCTGTCCTTTATCACCTGGTGTGTTTTATTGCCAGAAATTATTCCAATATAATATTGTACCACAAAAAGTGATTAAGTCTGTTAACTTTAATCTGGAACAGACAAAACCATCTTTTTATATATTATTTGTAGAATAGGCAACTATTTAATACCAAATGTCATGTTTTAGTAATACTGTCTATTGTCTTGAAAAATGTATTACAAGAATTATGACTTCCCCTATTCTTAGTTTTATTGTGCCATTCCATGTATAAAGTCCTCTTAATTTTTAAATGCCATATCTGCAACTTCTGCAGCTTTAAATCCATTATCCCAAGCCTGCATGGGTATTCCATTAAATCTTCATTTTAGTTTAATTATCTTATTTTGCCTTCCATCTTGCCTTGTCAGGCTTAACATTTTTGCTTTCTCTACTGACAATGTCTTCAGTTAGTGATAATTTGCAATGTTTTCTTAATCTTAGAAGACTTAAAATATATGTGCAGTCACTGATAGTGGGAAAATGAATAATCTTAAAATATGAATAACAGCAAAATTCTGATTGCTTCACATTGCTATATATTCTCTGGCACCATATTTTGAATTCAACATCTAGATACATTTTTTCCCAACACCTAAAACATGTGGACTTGAACTCTGGAAAGCCACGAGTCCATAATATTAAAGCTCTAGAACATCATTTTTCTTTTTCCTCTGTATCTGGGAAGGTTCTAAAACTGAACTTACTACCCAATACCATAATGTTTACTTAAAAGTGAATCCCTCTGAATTCAATGAGACTTACTACCAGATTAAGTATTGAAGCTTTAGGGGCTTGTTTTCATGCTAGGACAAAATGTTTTCCCAAAGTCATCAAACAAGAATTCTTCACTTTGCTGACCAGTATCTATTTTCGGACATTCTGAGAGTACAAAACCATGTTTTGCTCTTTTTTTCTCCTGAAAACCTTGCTAAGAAGGGTTAGAATAGAATACAATCCAAGGGAAATGGTTGGAAGCCAATTCAAGAACAACTTGTGTACATGATGTACAAAGTTATGTCTTGTTCTGGGAGACAAGTCTCATTCCATCAAATAGAGTGTGATGGAGAAGAGTTGTTCTCCAAAATGCTTTCTTCACAGAGCTACTGTTAGCGATGAACACCTTATGTTTTATTTTTGGTTGAAATGTAAATCCTTACATTTTAAGGTCTAGGTGGGCCTCCAAATGATGTTGAATTTCAACTCCCACCAAACTCAAAATGGAAGGTTTGCAATTCCCCACATATAGGCTAAGCTACATTTACACAAAGTGTCAAATCATACAAAAGGCTGATGAGGTGGAGGAAAGCCAGTACAAATTACTTAGTCCCAGACCTGGGGTTGAAGTATGTTGTCAATGTTTCAGTCCATTTTTCTTTTTCCAGTATCAGTATTTGTCAATAGTTTTTGAAATCAATTGTAAAATTGGTGAATTTCAAAGAAGAGAAAAATCATATACATAATTATGTGATGAAAAATACTGAAGATTTTTACTTGGTCCATCCTTGCTGCAAGACAGAGTAGGGCTGGAAACAAAGAAAAGAAAAGGAAGCCACTGAGAACAAGGAAACTCATTATCACTAGCACAGGAGAAAGAGCATGAGAGGAGTGGGTGGGCAGGAAGTGTTGAAAAAGGCACAGGTAACATGCATTGGTGATGGTGGCTAGAAACAGAGAACCAGTGGTGATCAGCCCACACCGACCTTAGTCGTTCAACAAGGAGCAGCAGCAGGACATCCTCCTTCTCCTCCCCTTTTTCCTTTTCCTCCTCCTCTTCAGCCAGAGAAAGTAGTTCTCCCAGTTCTTTGCCAACTCCTCTGTAGTTTCTGCAGAAAGCAGCTTCCGAACATCTTCTTCCTGAATTTAATTGGCCTATGAGAGGCATGTGACATAGAAAGGGCATAGCCCTGGGTGAGGGTCAAAGGGTAAAATTGGGCAGGTGGCTGGGGGAGGTGCTGGCTGTGGATAGTAGTGACTGTGTGTCCTCTCCCTCTCCATTTTTCTTCCCACCTCATATCTTCAGACTTAATCCCAGTATGGAAATGGATTAATTTATTTTCCATTCCTAGCTTGGAACCTGGAGGAAAAAAACAAAATTCCAGAGCCTCCTCACCCCAATAATTACTGGCTCCTGAGCTCACTCTTGGAAGATCTGATTGAACATTTCCACACACATGTGGTGGTAGAAAGGAAGTGATAGAAAAGCTTGAGCATCTTGGTTGATGCACAATGCCCAGGCAAAACTTTTAGCAGTTCTCTTCTACATCCTATTCTCTCCTACCTTGCACACACTTATTTTTGTGGAAGAGTAATCACCTAGACAGAATTCATCATGGAAAGCCTGTCTGTTACCTTACTTACCTCACATGGGTTTATTAATATAACTACTCTGTGTGGTGGATTTTAAAATAGATGGTGCTGAAAATGCCCAACTCATAAACTTTACTAAATTAGACCAAAAAGGAGCAGTATTTAAAAATAAAAAGCCAGTCTAAGTCATTATTAATTTCCCTAAGGAAGGAAAAGAAATTCTCAGTTGTTGTTATTTACAAACTTGCTAAATTTGATCTCTATGAGAAAATCAAGGGAAGAAGGTAGTTAGCTTCCTTCAAAGAGAGGAAATAATTATCCAGGTACTATTTTTCCCCCCTTTTTGCATTACAAGCAAGTAAATTCGCATGTTTAAAAAATGTGTATATTTGGAAAATGCGGACAATCAAGCTTTAATTAATTCAAAAATGTGTAAACACTCCTACAGTGTGGAAAACTCAAGAAAAGATTCGTTTTGGTACACGTGTAAAATAGTGTAGCAATAGAAGCACAAATTTACATGCAAAAAGCAGAGGGGCTTAGTACAAATCTAACAACATTGGATATGATGAGAATTCTGGTGGGATCCTGACAAATGCAGTGAAAACAAATTCTCTTTCCTGTATAATGCTGGAATTTTCTCAAGGACTTGTTGTAACCTCTCAAAACATTTTGACTTCTCCCAAAACATTTTGGCTTCTGCCCTTTTCAGTTTCTGAAGATGAAACTGAGCTGCATACACGAGGGCAGTTTAGAACACTATGTTATCAGCTTTATTAGTGGATGATTGCCCTGTCCTCTAAGTTAAGGCCATATAGTGATGGAGTTGTCAGTTTATAAATCCAAAAAATTCTTCCTTTTGTCCAAAATGTCTGCCAAACAGGAACAAATCGGAGATGCTGTCATGTTTCAAGTTGACATATCCATACATATCTTGCAGTCCCTTGCTGCATCAAAGGTTAGGTCACAGCAAGTTTCCACAAGCAGTGTTTGAAAGCCTCAGTTTGCCTCATTATGTTATTTCTTCTTTGTTACAATTCTGAGGTAGTCCCACACATGACAACCTGATGATATAAGCAAATAATACAAAGGAAACCCTTACAGTGCAATCCTGTGCATGTCTTCTCAGAAATCCAACTGAGTTCAATGAACCCTTGTGCAAGAAAGCATACAGAGCATTGTGAGGAATGTCTAACAAGTTATCTAAAAGTTTTACAAGCTGAAATGAAAAATATAATATCATCATAGAAGATGCTCCTTTGAAATATTGTTCTGTAGCTTCAAACAGAGGTAAATTGGTTTAACCCACAATAAATACTATGGAGACACATTGCCCAGACTCCAAGGGAAACCAGAAATACTCCTGAGAAAAATCCCTCTGGTTTCCCTGAGATTGAAAATTGTATTGGTGTTAGGTAAATAAAATGGCTTCTATGTAATAGTGGGCTTAAGGTAGACATGCATCTATTTCCTAAAACTTAAAAGATTTTGGGTAGATCAGCAAGGATTCTGGTTCCCAACAATTTAAAAATGGGAACAACCAAGAATTCCACAGTAAAATATCTGTGGAAAGACTGTGAGCTCATTTCAGTTCAAGTACTCAGGACAATTATCTAGACTCAGAATCATTCAATTGTAGTTTATGTCTTTTTCACCTTTCTCTGATTGGTGGATCTTGGGGTTGAGAACAAATCCTGCCAGCATGAAGTATGACTGTCTCTGCTATAAAGAACAAATCTGTAAAATTTTCTTGACTCCAGGACCGCTACTTCAATTTTGACTTGATAAACTTATGGCATGTATCAGATTTTAATGTCAGAATTAGTTAGTGTTGGAATCCAAAATTGGTTTTGAATAATATTCAAAGCAACGCTCATTTTAATAATAGCTGCTCAGCTTTACCTACTTTACAAGTTATGACAGTGTTAAATCAGAAGCCCCAGTAGCTTCCCAAATGGAATATGTTCTATTTTCACACTATGTATTCTCTATGCATATGTTTATTATGATAACTTATCTTTGCTTTAAATCTTTCTTCTTGCAGAATCTGGCAAATGAAAGATGACCTTTTGTTTCCTACTCGCATATATGGTGCTGTTACTCTATTCTAAGAGAGACAGTACAGCAAGCACACCTACTAGGAAGACAGTATGCATGATTGATGAGCACAAGGCAAGAGCTTATTGTGGTGAGGTCATAGAGTCTCAGCAATTTTATCACAAACCAGCAAGCCTCATTTGACAATACACCTAGGACTATGAACCTGAGTAGTCTAGGTTTCAAGCAGAGGCTCATGTACAATTCAGGGAAAATGAACCTGTAATGTATTTCAGTTCTGCACTTGTTTAGGGAAGTGCAGATAAGAAGTGGTCTGAAATGTATCTCTGCTTGTTGCTTGGTTACCATTTCTGAAAAGCCCTGACAGACATGAACATTAAAATATAAGGGCTTGCAAAACAACTCCTCCGCTGGAATAATATCTTCTTGGCTTCCCTATACTGCACAGAATTAAGTCAATTCATTCCACGTAAGAATCTATCACAGGTATAGAGAGAGCATATGACCCTAGCAATAAGAATTATCAGTAGTGATCATGAATGATGAAGATATAGATGATAATGATGAGTATGAATTAACATACAGCTTTCCCTGAGTATTCTCACCAGAACATAGAGCAACGAATCCATTCCTGGTCTTAGTTCAAACTTAAAGTTGCTATCCAACATGCTGATCTTACTTTGAGGATAGACTTTGGCTATTTCTGCACTAGAGTGGAGGAGTGTTTTTTGTATCATGAGCGGTGTTTTTTACTTCGAATTACCCTGATTCCTATCTGCACGCCCTCCAGTTTCTATTGAATTAAAGCAGAGAAAATCGTTTGTAGCTTCTGCATTGTCAATTCTCATGGAACTTCTATTCCCCTCCCTCGCTCCACCCCACCACCGCTGATTGGTAAATTTAAAAAAAAGTTATAGAAACCATTGCTACATTTTAGTGCAAGCATGTGAATCGATGTAACACTACTGCACGTAGGAAAAAAACACAACAGAAACAGTTTGGGTTGTTTACATCGGGGGTTTTCAATTTTTGGAATACAACGATTTAACATTGATGTTAACTGCACTAAGAATTGAACTCATGTAGAACCATGGAGGACAGAATGACATCAAATCAGTTTAATGTGCAGGTGTAAAAGCGACAATATGACGCTACTGCATTGTATCAGCCTCGTGCGGAAAGGGCCTTTGGCACCTTGGATAGTTGTTTTAAAATGTGTACTAAAACTTGGAGCAGACTCACCATTGCACTGATGTGGAAGCCATCAGCTACCATTGCCCTGTAGGACTGCAGCTACATAAGCAGAAACTACACTACTTTGATATGGAGAACATACAGTGCAATTGGATAACTAAAATAACTCACCTTATTGGTTTTCAACCATATGGTGATTCTCCAGCCTTTTTATTTCATATTCATGTGGATTCTGTCCTTATATATTTTTCAGCTTACATTCAGGTTTCAAGCTAACATGAGTTCTCCAGCACTAGAAGCACATTTGCTCAAATTTTCACCAACTAGTTCCCAGTAATATTGTAACAGATCAAACTGTCTTTAGGAAAAATAGAGAAGACATAGATTATAATGACTGGGGAAAAAATGTTCTACTATTTCCTGCTGCATCTAGAGTCCTTTCTGCACCTTACCGTTTTCCAGCACTGGGGTGCGGGCATCGTGCAAGTAGCCTCCAGCAAGAGGCTCTTGTGTCCGGGGTCCTTCAGCTCCGCAAGAGCTGCCTGCTCGCGTGAGAGCCCCGCCTCTTCCTTCAGTAGTGCAGCCTGGGACCAGAAGTGCAACCGGCGCTGCTCTGGAGGCTCTGCATGCCAGGTAAGTGTGTGTGGAGCCTGGGAGCAAAGCACAATCATACACCATTTTCAGCTTCTAGCCGAAAATGAAAAGGTGTGTGATTGGTGCCTGCCAGCCCCGGGAGCATCGTGCAATTGTGAGTGCGTCGTGCAGATCGCTCCTCACAATCGCGCGACACTCCAGGCCCTCTTTCGCATGGAAAATGCCATGCAAAAAGGGGCTAGGAAATGTCAAGGAAATGTATTCTAGAAACACTGTTGCAGAGAAGGACTTTTAAACAAAAAGGTGAGCTGTTATATGATACAATACATAATATAAAGCTATATATTGCAATACCAAAGGGCAAAGTGTTTCTTGATAACCCTAGCCTTTGAAAGAGAGACTGGGATGCCCAGCCTGACAGGGAAGAGGAGTTTATATCTACTCTTTGGAACATGCTATCTGTTAAGCTTACTGAGAAGAGCACAGCCAAAGAAGGACTCAGTACTACCCTGTAATAAGAAAGATCTTGGGACGATCAAGGTGGTATCAACTTCATCAGGACATGGCTAGCTTATGGACAAGTGAGCTTTTTTTATTCAAGGCTGGACTCAGCATCCACCTCAGCATCCACCTGGGCTCCAGTTTCCTTAGTTGGCTTATTCTGTTGCCTGCTTTTACCCTCTGCCTTCCCCTCTCCCCAATGCCCCAAGAAATGTCAGTCAACATCTTTACAATTTCCCATACTGCTCCCAACCAGCTCTTTTACCATGAAAAATTCATTCTGAGGCCAGAGTTTACATCTGGGGAGCAATTCACAACATTAGCACTGTGAGACATTAAATGGGTAGTACTATCTTTGCAGATGGGTAAGATCACAAGGTCCAAAAGACATTTTGCAATGTGGATTCCGTCATTGCTGCTGCCAGCCCTGTTATGGCCTCTACCCCTTACTTTTTGAGACTGACAGTTCAGGCATGAGACAGGAAGAAAAACAAACTGGGGCCAGCCAAGTGGCTTGTGTCTCATTGCAGTGGTGGGGAGCCTTGCTGTGGCCAGAAGTAGGGTTCTGGATCCTCTAACTAAGGGCGTGCTCTTCCTAGAGATGTAGCTATGCTGCTCAAAGAGCAGATGGCCACTACTTGGAATGAAAGTAAGGCATTTTTCCCATTGTAAAAGGGGGAAAAACAACAACAACAACAACAACAACAACAACAACAGCCTTCTTCTGTTAATAGAATATATGCTTTCTCCAAATGTCTTAGAATTCTCTCTTTCTTTTTCTTTCACATACAGAGAGAGAGAGAGAGAGAGAGAGGACTGATTTGTTCTCTAAAAGATGTTTACTGTCATAAAATGCAAGGGAGAAAGGGAGGGAAGGAAGGAAGGAAGGCAGGAGGGAGGGAGGGAAGGAAGGAAGGAAGGAAGGAAGGAAGGAAGGAAGGAAGGAAGGAAGGAAGGAAGGAAGGAAGGAAGGAAGGAACCATCAAATACATAAGCCAAACACTAACCAGAATCAATATCAATTTTGATATCTTTAGAGGGGTAGGAAGAAGGGGTGGAGATGTACAAACACCTTCCACTTCTTGACTGATAACTGCTAGCTAAGAGTGTAATTCCTGACTTGATTTATACATGCTCAGTAAAGGAGGCAACAGGAGAAAAAACTCCTTACTGGCAGAATTATTTATTTATTGTCAGTCTCAGAGAGATATGGCACATTTCTCTGAAATGGGAAAAATGGAGGAAAAAGGTAACTGTTGCTTTGTTGCACTGACTAGTAAAAAGTCGTAACCCTGGGTAGGTTGTTTGATCAATCAACCTATCCTTTTGTGCTCGCTCTGTATGTGTGCTTACCTTCACAAAGAAAAAAAAGCTTTCTCAGTTCATGGAAATTGGAGAAAACACACACATGAAAGCAGTTGGGGTCATGGTTTGTATAGAAGGCAAGAGCTGGAGAACTCTTGAAGCTATTAGGCCTCAAAGTTGATAGCTTCTTTCAATCAAATCCAAAACAACAACGAGGTTTTTAGACATCCCAACCACCAACTATGGTTTCAAAGAGGGTTCCAATAATTGCTACCTTGTCATGTTGGCTGTATGGAACCTCCTGGTTCAGAAGGAACATGTCTTTTAAAAGAATTGCTGAGGAACAAAAACAAGAGAAGGTTATTGCCTACAGGCCCTGCTTACCAGCTTTTTGGGGGTTTCTGTGAGAAATAGAATATCCAAAATAGATGAAACCTTGGTCTGAAAGAGCAGAGCCTGTCTCTTTTTCTTTTTTTCTTTTTTTTGGAGTTGAGAGGATGCAGATGTTTTTCACAGCTGCTTTTTGCAAAAATGGAAATGAAAATTTAGCAAAAAAATAAAATAAAATTCCATGGACTGATTGATTAGCAAATACTCCCTAACCTCAACAGCTTAGAAGTGATTCCGTATCTATCCCTTATGCCAATGGGAAAATCAGAGACTACTAAAAAATATCAACTGAGAGGTAGAAAAAAACAAACAGCTGTCTGTCCATCTGTCTACAGAGTCATAGATTCTTAGGGTTGGAAGGGGCCTCATGGGTCATCTAATCCAACCCGTTAAGCAATGCAGGATCTCCTGCTAAAGCATCCCCAGCGGGTAGCCTCTTATTGAAGATATCGAGAGAAAAAGACCCCATCACCCCCCGGGCAATTGCTTCCATTAGCAAACCACTCTTACTACCCAGAAGTTCCTTTTAATGTTCAGTCAAAATCTACTCTCTTGTAACTTTAGACCATTAGATTGGTCCTACCCTCTGGGGCAGCAAACAACAGGCCTGCCACTTCCTCTCTGTAACAGCCCTTGAAGTATTTAAAGAGTACAATTGTGTCACCCCTCAGTTTTCTCTTCACCATGCTGCAACATGCTCAGCTCCTTCAAATGTTTTCTCACATGTTTTGTTCTCCATACATTTTGTCATTCTTTTTCTCCTCCAAATCTGCTCTAACTGGTTTATACCTTTCTTAAAATGAGATGCCCAGAACTACTGAATGATGTACTCCAGTTGAGAAGTCTATCTATTATCTATCCAGCTATCTATCTATCTATCTATCTATCTATCTATCTATCTATCTAGAATTGTTGTTGTTGTTATTGTTGCTGTTATTGTTGTTATCTTGCTTTTTTCCCCCACGTTGGAACTCAGTGGCTTACAACAATTAAAAAAGCATATTTTAATAACCACAGAATACAAAAGTTAAAACACAACAATCAAAAAGAAATAAAACAAAGTTAAAATATACAATTAAAAACTCACACCCATACACATCAGCTACACAATTAGCAATATCCAATGCAGTGTATCAGACAGGCCACATATAGTCACACATTGAATGCCGTCAGAATAAAAACATCTTTACTTGACTGTGGAAAGAAAGTGGGAAGGGTGCCAGTCTGAATTCTCCAGGAAGGGACTCCCAAAACCTGGGGGCAGTCACTGAACTCTCCTGTGTTCCCACTGGGTATACCTGTAAGCGTGGTGGGAAGGGGGCTTGGAACCTCCCCTGCAGATCTCAAAGCTCATGCTGGTACAGTCCTTCAAATAATCTGGACCTGAGCTGCGGACGGTTCTAAAGGTCATCACCAGCACTGTGATTTGTGCCTGGAAAAGATCATCAGCCAGTGGAGCTGTTGCAACAGGGCAATTATGTGATCCCTGTAGCCAGCCCCAACTGACAATCTGGCTGAGGCTCTTTGGACCAGTTGAAGTTTCTGAACTTCAAAGGAAGCCCCATATAGAGTGTGTTACAGTAATCCAACCAGGATGTAATCAAGGTATGTGTCACTATGGCCAGATCTGACATCTCAAGGAATGACTGCAGCTAGCACACAAGCCTTAACTGTGCAAATGCACTCCCTGGCTACTGCTGAAACCTGGACTTCCAGGCTCAGATTTGAATCAAGAAGCACACCCTCCCCAACCTGTGAACCTATGTCTTCGGGGCAGCGTAACTCTGTTTAACACAGGCTGAATCCCTATTCCCTGATCTGCCTTTCTACTGATCACAAGCATCTCTGTCTTGTCTTGTTTAAGTTTCAATTTGTTTGCCCTCATTCATTCCATTACTGATGACAGGTACTGATTTAGGACCAAAACAGATTCCTTGGCTTGTGGTGGAAAGGAGTAATAAAGTTGGGTGTCATCTCATACTGATGGCATTGAACCCAACAACTCTGGACAACTTTTCCCAGTGGTTTCATGTAAATGTTAAATAGCATGGGGGACAAAACCAAGTCCTGAGGGGCTCCACAGACCAAAGACCAAGGGGTTGAACATGAGTCTCTCAGCACTACCTTCTGGGTTGGTCCCTCCGGGAAGAAACAAAACCACTGAAAACAAAGTTCCCCGAAGTCCCATCCCCCCAAGATGACTCAGAAAGATACCATGGTCAATGATATCAAAAGCAACCAAGATATCCAGCAGAACCAACAGGGACACACTCCCTTTGTCTATTTCCTGGTGTAGGTCATAAATCAAGGTGACCAAAGCAGTCTCAGTCACATGGCCAGGCCTGAAACCAGACTGAAATGGATCTAGATAATCTGTTTCATCTAGAAAGCTCTGGAGCAGGGAGGCCACCACATGTTCCAGAATCTTGCTGTAAAAGAGAATGCCAGAGACTGGCCAATACTTTTCCAAAATGGTAAGATCCAGGGATGGATTTTTAAATAATGGTTTTATAACAGCCTCCTTGAGGCAACCTGAAATTCTACCTTGTTTTAGAGAGACATTAACCAACTCCCTCTACCCACTACACCAGTTGCCCTCTAGCTTTTTTAATAAGTCAGAAAGGACAAGGATCTAGAGCACCTGTGGTAGTTCTCATATCTCCCAGAATCCTTTCCACATCCTCCTGTTGCACAAATTGAAAAGTATCCATTATAACTTGATAAGCAGAGGCCAGACTTACGACCAAAATGGTGAGAGGCCTGGAAACCATGCCCTATGGGGATAGACTTAGAGAGCTGGGGATGTTTAGTTTGCAGAAGAGAAGGTTAAGAGGGGACATGATAGCCATGTTTAAATATTTGAAGGGATACCATGTAGAAGAAGGAGAGGGTTTGTTTTCTGCTGCTCCAGAGACCAGGACAAGGAGCAATGGATTCAAGCTGCAGGAAAGGAGATTCCACCTGAACCTCAGGAAGAACTTCCTGACAGTCAGGGCTGTCCGGCAGTGGAATCTGCTGCCTCGGAGTGTAGTGGAGCCGCCTTCCTTGGAGGTTTTTAAGCAGAGGCTTGATGGTCATCTGTCGGGAGTGCTTTGAGGGTGTTCCTGCATGGCAGGGGGTTGGACTGGATGGCCCCTGTGGTCTCTTCCAACTCTACATTTCTATGATTCTATGATCTACCGATCTGTATCAATCATAGCATCAAAGTCAGAGCAGATCCAAGTGATTTTATCTGCAAGATACTGGGCAAAGTATTCACAGTGGGTTGTCAAGTGATCTGGATTTTCCTCTCTTAGGCCTGTGTGTAAAAGACCACTGAGCACTCAAAACAGCTTTGCTGACCAGATTCCTGCAGACACAATAGAGGCAGGGAAGAAATTTGCCTTTGCTGCATCTATTGCTATTTTTTTTGCCAATGCTACTCTCGTCACATGTTTCATTGCCACTAGTTCTCTGGAAAACCAGGGGGCCAGTTTGGTTCCACTTGATGAGCAGAAAATGCTGGAATGTCTCAGGCCCCACTGCAAGTCTTTTTTTATCTGCCAGCTCCATCAACTCTATAGCTGGGGCAGGTAGGACTGGTTGTCAGAATCTGCTAAGACACAGCTGATGGTGGACCTGAGTTTGTAAAGACACAGGAGAGATTGATCTTCCCCCAATAGACCCACAGGTAGAGCACAATCAGGTAGTGGCCACAACAGCAGCAGTAGCTGGATGGAGAAATGTTTGCCTTTGGTGAACTCTCCTGGGCAGGTCTTCCCAGGGCTTCCTTTTCTGGCAAAAAGTGCCAGAATGTATGTAGGATTCATATTATCTGATGAATTATAATGAGTTTCTGGATCTGTAGTCTTATTTATTTACTGAAGACTAATGGTAATAGGCAGTATTCACTGCAAACAATCCCTTTGGCAGACTTAAGTGGTACGCCATCCCATGGACCTAACATGAAAAAGTGCCTCAGTGATCCACTATAGGCAGAGGCAGCTGGAATACATGTTCGGTTTTTCCATATGTACTCCAGTTGTTGAGGGGTAATGCAGTGATACTACTGGGTAGTTTGGCTATTTACTGGAGCAACAGTTCAGCTCAAAAATACAAATGACTGCAATCCTTTCACAGGTTGTTTGTCAACAAAATGCATTCTGGTTGAGCTTGTAATTATTTGGGTGGTAGCCAGTATAGGTAGAACTAACAATCCATAAGCAGTATTTAGAGAATGCTATAAAAGCTTTTTAACGTGTTACTCCACAGTTAATTTACACTGTCTGCATAGCCAAGCATGTGTTGTAAAAGTTACTTTCTCAAATAGGCTTCATGAGAAGAAAAGAGAGCTAATTCAAGAACCTTTTAAGCCTGGCCTTAATGTTATTGACACTAAGGTTTAAATAAGATATGTGTCAGTGATGCGTTATTCTTAGCCACAGAAGAAGCTGCTTACCATACTAATGGATCCAAGAAAGGCCTGTATCATAGAATTGTTAACATGCTAGGAAAATCAAAGTATTCCAAAACATTTTTGGTAACTGTTTTTCTTTTGCTATCGGTTCTTTCAGCAGTAGAGGTGGCTGCTCCTTTTTCTTCCCCCTTTCTTCACCATTTTTTCCTCTCTATTTTGACCTCTTGAGAGTCTTCATGAAAAACCACAGGTCTTTCTCTGTTGCCCCCAGATCTGTGCCTTTTCTGCCTCTCCTTTTATATTAAAATGTACTGTGGATGTTTCGGCTCTCCAGTAGTTGGTGAACTATAATTCCCACCACTCCTCACCATTGTGCAGGCTGATTTCTAGAAATGGAGTGCAACCATAGCATGGAGGTACACAAGTTACATAGGCCTACATTATAAAATTGTATATGCGTGTATAGTCAGAGGTGGGTGGTAACTGGAGTTCAGGGACTGAAAGTGGTCCATAGGCCTATGGGCTACTTTCAGTCCTTGAACTCCAGCTTTTTGGCTTCTGAAGCCACCCAGTGATACAAAGACCATCAAATCCCCAATTTTTTTCCAAAGGTGCACCAATTATCAGAAATTTCCTTCTGAAAACTGGTCAAAATGTCTCTAAAATGTCTACAAACAGGGCAGAATGGCTGGTTGTTCTCTGCACTAGCACTAGTAGACATAGATGTAAAAGTTCTTGCAAGGTTACCCACCTCTCACAGGCCTCGTTTTTGAGCTAATAGTCCCCACCTTTTCATGGAGGCAGTGGCATCATGGGTGGATCCCTGTGTTAGGCATGTTTTGGGGTAACTATATCCAAACATCCAAAGAGAATTTTTCTCTTATCCCATGCAAGTAATTACCTAAGACACCATAAAATGTGCTTATACTCTTTATATGTTGATTGGAGATTAGAATAGGGATTAAAGGACTATTTAAAAATATCTTTAAAATTGTCAAAAATATGTTTTTTGAGTGACAAAAAACCTGATAAGTGTTGAGTTAATAAATTCAAGACTTACTGCATCTAAAATGCTGCTGTTGCTGCTTCTGCTTCTTCTTCTTCTTCTTCATCATCTTCTTTTCCCCCCAGAAAATAGTATTTTTGGAAAAGGCAAACCTTTTTTGTGCAGAAATATTATTGTATGCTCAGAAAAAAAGGCCTTTTCTGTGAAGATAATTGTGTTTACTACATAAAAAGACTACAAGAGAATTGTGTGCAGAATAAGTTCCAAATTGCAAATTCACTTCAAAAATTGTGTGGTTTTTGAAGTCTTTCTTGCACCTGGAAGATTTTATAAACTTGCTCATTGCTTCCTTGAAGAACAACATAGTAAAGAATTACATCACTAGATTAGAGTTACTCTTGAATGAGGGACTTGCCTACTGAAGTATCTATCCAAGGTCTGATATCTGTAATCTGACAATTTTCATATTCTGATTTCATAGCACTTTGCATTTTATGTACAACATATTTGACCTCAAGTCTACAATCCCAATCACCTTGTTAGGAGTTAATAATAAGAATTGCTTCTTTGTAGTCACATTCTTCATTTTTAGTAAATATATTTATTTATCTATAACATTTATGCCTTTGACCCATAGCAACTGTTCTCTTCGCTGCATTTATCTGATGTGCATCTGGACAAAATGATTTTTAGTCTACAAAAGCTTCAAATTGTTATGAAATTCTTTTTGCCACCAAAGGCTATGTTTAATACTCAATAGTGCTATATGATCAGTGATACATAATTTTAAAATTTAGATCTATGAAAGAATGTGAGCACAACGAACTCTGAAATCAATCATACTGGAGGGGCCAAAGAATGCAGGCTGTGTTGTTTGAATTATATATCAGCCCCAGGGCTGGATTTAGGGACAAGCAACTTACACAACTGCCTGGGGTGCTATGCTTGGATGGTGTTGGGCTCTAGGGGGTGCCTGTCATAGGCTATCTACTCAATTATCAGCTCAGTTGTTGAAACAAACACTAAAAACAGTTCATCTTTACTTGTAACTCTGGCCGATGTGCATGAATAATGCTGAATTAACTATCTTTGTCTTCATCATCATTATCTAAAAATCTTTGTTATTTTTTCCTTGCAGCATAATAATGATTTATTAATTCAATTTCCTTACTGCTACAAAAACAAATGAAATAGAAAGAATTACAATTTTCACCCACCGATCTTCTCCAGAGGGCAAAAGTGCATACTATTGTAAAAGTTTTGATCACTTTGCAGGTGAAAAGAAGATGTGGCAGGAAAAAGAGTTATGGCATAAAAACGACTACAGTTAAATAAAAAGAATACAGGAAGAACAACTCTGTTCAGCTTGAACAAGAGTCATTCTAGAACACAACTCTTTACTCTGGCTGTCAGTGAATTAATAGTGTATAAACATTCTTCCAATTCAGATTCCTTTTCACTAGAGGTATCAAACTTAATCTTAGACATTAAGAAAATGCTCTGTATTCCTGAGTTATACTTCCTTTCAAAAGCAAATAACTGATAAACTGCTGTGGCTAGGTTTGGCTTAAAATTATTACAGAGATTCTTTTTCATACAGTTCTTTCTATAGAATTTCTTTGGAATTTAACTTACAAAAGTCCTTTTGGTTTAATATGTTGCAGTAACTTCTTCTCATGTTCAATCAGGCTTCAAAATGCAGGGAAATAGATGTGTTGCATAGACAATATGGATGTTATACAGTATCCTATTCTGTGTTTATTTCCAATTTCACTATGGTTTTGGAGCTGATGACTTTCAGTGGCACAATGATTGGCTTAAATCCCATACTTATCTCTTCACTGCAAGACACACAAAGATTCTACATCATGCAGCTGTAGTTACCATTCTAAGATACCAGTATCCAATTAGCTACCAATAGCATCCATATAGAATGACAAAATTGAAAGGAATCTCCTGTAGGGGGAAAGCCCAAAGAAACTTTAAACATCTTATATATGACCAATTTCCTAGCCTTTTGACTTCTAGGCCTTTCTAGGCCTCCTAAAATCAAGTTTCAGAATAGTAAATTGAGCTGCTCTTTGAGGACAAGTCTCACATTTCTCTTTATAGTGGAAGAAAATTATTCACATGAACCAGTTTGTGTCTCTGTAAAATGACTGTGTATTGAAATTTCTTCAAACATCAGTCATTAATGTTGATGGTGTATGATAAGTTTCACCATCCTGTACAAAGACTTATGGAAATTGTCTGCAAAGTGGTGTGGTATAGGGATCATTTGTACATCAATGTGTTGATATGTAGTGCAGTGATCTATTCAGCAATAATGAGAAATGACAATTTTTTTTACAGACGTCTGATCAGCTAATGGACAGCTGAGAGGGTGATTTAACAGGCTGAGTTTTTCAGTTGAGGACAAAATGGCTCCTGTGACCTTTCATGGAAGAATGATGGAGAGAAAAGTAATGCAGTATGGCAGATATTGCCTGGCAGAGATGTGGGGTGAGTCAACAGGCTTCTTTAGACCAAGGCAGCCTTGTGGCACAGAACAATTAAAGGCTGTGTAGGCTAGCTGACAGAGGAGAAAGAAAGAAAAAAATTTCAAAGTGACAGATACAACTTTAGAATGCTGTTGACAATTTTATAATGGCCTCTTGCTGACATATTAGTCTTTGTCTCACAATACCTGCTCTGCCTGTTACAGGTGAAGGGGGCCCTGCAAGGTAGATTTTGTAAGCCTCAAGATCCCCCTGGAACCCCAGGCTTCCTCACCAATATATAAGTAAATAAGTAAGTTAAGTGGAAAAAAGAAGCACTGCTATTCCTGGAAGCCTCTAGAAGTTACAATTTTCCAGTGATATATTTAAGTCTTTTACTCCAAGTCTCAAGTCAAGTCTCAAGTCTCTACCTTCACATTTCAAGTTGAGTCTCAAGTCCTTACAAGATACTTTCAAGTCACATCTCAAATCAAGTCCCAAGTCTGGGAATCAACTTTATACCCCAACCTGTATTCCAGAATTTCTGGACAGAGTCAAATAAAGTCAGTTTTAACAATTTAAGTAGAGTTGGTCCTCTACTTTTGTGATTTTGCCATCTGCAGCTTTGGAAGTGGGGAATAGGATCCATCTGACTTCCCATTTGCAAAGCTGGAGGCTTTTTCAGAAGTGGAGAATAGGATCCTTCTTTTTGCCCATTACTGAGGCTTCAAGAACTTTGGAAAGAAGCATCCTTCCTCCTCAAAACCATTGCCTGACACATTTTCTGTTCCCTTCTGAGATACGCGCTCTGCACTCTGGGCATGAGTCTTGCCTTCTGCTTTTAGGAAAGTTTTAGAAAACTCCTCCTGTATGTAGCAGGGACAGGCTGCTAAGCAGACCTCAGCCCCACCTCCTACCTCAAGCCCATTGCCTATCCCATTTGTTGTTCCCTCTGAGAAATGTGTCCACACTTTGGGCTTGAGACAGATAGTCATGTGACCAGTAAGTTGTAAGGTTTCTGGATGAATGTGTTATGTTACTGAACCAAGTGCAGCAAGTCAGTCACTAAAAATATGCAAGTCTCAAGTTGAGTCGAGTCAGTGTGTAATTTTTGCCAAGTCATGTCCGAATTGAGTCACTAAAGTGACTTAAGTCTGATTTGAGTACAAGTCTATCAACTTGAGTCTACATCACTGCAATTTTTCTTCTAAACCAGACATACCGTCCCACCTTTGCCAATGAGCCATTTCTGCCACTTCTGTCCCCACCCCCCACCCCTGTCAGTGATGGGCTGATTCATTTCCCAACACATCCTAGGGTTAGGAATTTGGCCCTAGTAATCTTGCCTATACCTGAAACATGTCCAGTCCTGAAGTTGCTATTGCATTTTCTCACCAATACCTGAAGGGAAGAGGGGAAAAAACAAAACAAACATACATTTGTGAAACAATTAATTTCAGTAGTTCTGATATAGATATAGATATAGATATAGATATAGATATAGATAAAGATATATCTTTAAGAGAGGAGATAATGCACCATGGTCTTTTCTTTCCTAGAAATTGTATATTTGTCAACAGCAGCAACAACAACACAGGTCCCAGAGAAAGTGATTGTTTTCATATCACTTTGTTATTCAACCACCATTGCAGTATGCCAAAATCAGTTAAGAAATGTTATTGGTTTCATTGAACAGTTGTTATGACTTTTGACCAAGTGCCCTTTAAAGCAAATTACAATTTTTAAAAATTAAGAAGATACTTAAGGTTCCTTTATAATGTCTTTGGTGCTTCACCCAAGCCAAAAATTCCACATTTGCTATGAAATTTTGCTTCAGGTAAAACTCAGAAGCAGCTTCTCTTCATATTTTGTACTCATTTTCTTAATCTCTATTTTAACTTTATGAAATAAATGTATAGAAGTGGATTGTGCTTTTTCAAGAAGATTAAATAGCTCCATTACTATACAGGAGTATTGAATCTGCACAATAACTGTTGTGAGTGAAAAAACATGAAAACATGATAAAACGTGGCTGCACTTCTAGGTACAGCTTCTATTGTCTTCAGCATGTTCACAGATAGCTTTCCTTATCTTTTTTCTTATCTGTATGGTCATACCTCAAAATATAGTGTTTACTATAAAATGATACTTTTACAAATCATAAATATTGATGCATTAAAGTTAGTCCTAAAATCAAATGGCTGTTTTCTGGAAACATATTCAGCAGTGCCAGAAACTCACTGAAATCCCCAGTACAAGGAGAAATTGTGTTGGAAATCCTACTTGTGACTGTTCCATTGGATATCACAAATGGAAGGGATATGAGAATGTCAGTCTGCTACGTCCTGAGTGAGAGAAGATCCCCATTGCTCACAGTTTACTGCCCAATAAATCAGGATGGGAAGGGATCAGGCTGGGAAATGCTACTTAGCTACGTAATTAAGGTAGCTATGTAGCTAAATAGCTGATATAGACTATCATCCAATGATAATGGTGTATTCCTAATTCCATATCTATTATTTCATTAATATATATATATATATATATATATATATATATATGACCCTCTGCATCTGAATCTATAAATGAATTATTTGACTATAGTTTTGTCTTCTGTTGTTTCACAAAACAGTTCACAAAACTGCACATCATCCATATGTATGAGGTATCATTCATATTAATTTGTAATTATCTGGTGTAAAATTCATTTCCTTCATTTTTCAAATAAAGTAAAATGTTCAAAAGGAAAATGAAATGGCTGTCATCATAATAAAATCCTAATAACCACAAAGAATATATTGCTTTGAATAAACAATCCCCAATTTCTTTGGCAAGTATAAATCTCACTTCTTAAAAACCCTCAAATATGTAATGATTGAAAATTCTGCTTACTTCTTATCCCTCTCAGTTATGGTCCTAGGCATTGTTGAGGTTTTCAGAAATAAAGTTAGGGTCATAATAGGGAGAGATTTGTTAGATGATTTGCAGTAATGATTTAACCCACAGCAAGTTATATGACACCACTTGCTGTGGGTTGAATCATTACTGCAAATCATTTAACAAATCTCTCCCTATTATGACCCTAACTTACAAATGCCACCATAATTGCTTAGTGCTTAACAATCACCTTCAAAATGCAATCTATAGAAGTAAAATAGCGTAATAGAGAGCCAACATGGTGTAGTGGTTTGAGCATTTGACTATGGCCCTAGAGACCAGGGTTCAATTCCCTGCTCAGCCATGGAAATCCATTGGGTGACCTTGGGTACCTCACACTCTCTCAGCCCCAGAAACCCCTGTGATAGGTTTGCCTTAGGGCCACTATAACTTGGAAATGACTTGAAGGCACACAACAACAATAAATGGGTTAAAACCCAATTTCAACCTCTAGGAAATGATCACCTTACCAATCCAGTTGACCACAACTAATGGTAAGGTTTCTATGAACTGTAAGGAAAAAGAAGTGGTGCTTCACATACTATAAAGATGTTCCAAAGCCAATTCAGTTGTTGGGATCAATGTAACAAGCAGTCCATTTCAGAGAGAAAGGAAGCCATTTGAGGGCACAGCCAATGAAATGCAATAATTCAGAGAGTCTTCAGGGGATTAAATCTCTCCTCCTTAATCTTATTTCTTCCAGCTGCTCTCCCAGTGTCAGCACTCTTAATCTTCTACCTTGAAAAAGTATTTGGTAGTCAGATATTTATTGATGTTTGACCAACTGGTGGGTTTTGAAATTGATCTCAGGTTCAAAATGACACAACACTAGACTGGAGTGAACATTTGAAAGCATTCAAAAATTGTTGAAAAACATGATTTTCAAGTGTTGATAAACACTGCGGGAAAAAAGTCCTACAACGAGGAGAATCTTTGCAGTTTGGGGCTGGTTATGCACAAAATTTACACATGGTTGTTTTGTGCAGAAAACTGGTAGTTTTCACACACTTTCTTGCAGAGAAAGTGTGTGCAGAGAAAATTGCTGAAATTACTAGTTGCTATCTTCGAGAAGAAATTTAGGGCCTTTCTGCACTAGACTGTTATAGTGTTATTATTCCACTTTCAACATCCTGTGGAATCCTGGGGTTTGCAGTTTAGGGAGAGGTATTTAGAACTCTCAGCCAGAGAGGTCTCTGGCCACAGTAAATTGTAAACTCCAAAATTCCACAGGATGTTGAAAGTAGAATAATAGCACTATAACAGTCTAGTGCAGAAAAGCCTGTAGTGAAGAATTACATCCCTACCCCACATTAAGCCTATAATGTTACCATTTATACATATTAACTGTACAGTAAAGTAGCAGCATTAGTCTGTTTCAGTAAATAAATCTTAACAAATTTGCAATGGTATCAATATGATGAATTGTTCTGGTTCATGAAAGCTTGTGCCATTATACTTTATAATACTTTATAATACTTTATAAAGTATAATTGATCATACTTTAACGTACTATTTATTTATTATTATTTACTTAATTTACATGCTAACTTTTGGCCTTATGGGACCCAAAATGGCTCACACCATGCATTAAAACAATACAGCTAGAACACTTTGAAATGCAGAAATTAAAAAAGCATTAAACACAATCACTTAAAATATTAATTTAAGAATTAAAAGAACATTAACACCTACTTGTTGTACTACCCAAACTAGTTAAAAGCTGAAGACCTGTTTAAATAAAAAGTTCTTTACAAGGTTTAAATAAAAAGGCAGGGGAGTACTTGAGTGTCAGGACCTTTCTGCACCACCCTTCCATCCTGCAATGGGGACAGGTGAAGGATAGGACTGTGACAATGCTTCTGCATGATGTCATTGTGCTTGATTGAGCTCCTGTCCCCAGGCAGCTCAATCATTGATTAAATTATTGATAGGTTTTTCCTGTCAATGACCCACCATTGTGACACCATCCCAGACTTACCTGTCTTGCAGAAGCTGAAAAAGCACAATGGCTGTGCTTCTTGCCCCAGTGTATCCGGGGGAAGTGTCTGGCTGTGGTGCCGAAGGAAGAGCCTTGGCCAGCATGGTCCCTTCTGTAAGGAGCCAGCCAGAGTGGAGAGGGATTGCTTCCATTGTGCTTAAAACTTGGGTACCCTTGCATAGTGAGATATGGTCTTTGAGATAGCTGGACTAAAGAAATGTGTTATTAAGTAAAGGAAATATGTTATTAACAAGTGGCCAAACTCATCAAAGATAATTACATAAAACAATTCCTTCCACTGCACTTTGAACCCTTATTGAAATCCAAAGCCAAAAATGAAATGGAATGATGGATTTGGGAGGGGAGTGAAACACAATCCAGATATCACCAGACTAAGTGGAGATCAAGTCCAAAGAACTCATTCAATCAAGCTGTGAAACAGGAACAAGTCTATCTGTTCTAAAATTCAACTTTCAACTGAGTGACACTGACTTAAATAGCTGTAATGTGAGGAAGAATGCACTGTATTTGCTTAGAACCTTATGTATTTTGCCCTTCTGTGATTAGAATGAAGAGCAAAGATACGCTTCTGGCATTCAGCACTCACAATCAGAGATATATAAATCACACAGTCAAGCCTACACAGATAGGCCTAAATCTAATTGTTAGTCTGAAATTGAGCAAACCCATTGAATCAATTGAATTTACACAGACAGTGGCCTACCAAGCTCTCATTTATTGACTGTATGTTCTATAGTCAGGGAAAGCATTAGATTTAGGCCACCAATTTTATTCTCAACTTCAGACTTTCCTCAATAATACCTGAAGAATGATGTGGTCAGATGATAAGGAGATACTGGCAGAGATTAGGCTGACATATATTGCCCCATGCTCACTTCATCATATGAGACATAGGTTGCCTGACTACATTTTTTTTCCTTTTTCTTCTTTGTCTCTTCAACATGGCATGTTGATCTTCCATTTGCTTGCACCAAGGCAGCAATGGGCAGATTTACAAATTTCAGCAGAGATCCAGCACCGTCAGCTGCAATTATGATGATGGAGCTCCACCAGTTACATATGAAAATGCCACATCCAACTTCTATCATTTCAGCTTGGCACCAACCCAGCCAAATGGTTTCCAAGGCATTGCAGATTGGAGTATTAGGAAATTACATCTGCAGCAATTGCCCAGTCACGGAGCATGTGTAGAACAGGCAGGTTGAGATTCCCCTCAAAGTCCTGCCACAACTGCGTGTCTCAATGTAACCAGAAGAACATTGCAAATATAATTTCCCAGCACTATAATTTGCAGCACCTCACAATAAAAGTATAGAAGTTATTGTAGAAAGAAGTAACCAGAACATATATTTCTAAAATGCACTCATTTTTTTTTCCATTTTATCTTGGGTATATCTGAGACTAGTTAAAATTGTACATGAACTTGGTGCCAAAACATAAAGCTGTGTCAACACTTCAAAACATATGATTAAGAAAGAAACCAAATACTATAAGATTTTTTAGGGGAGGAGGATTCAAGAATTTATTTTTTGTAAAAATCTGTTTGGGGAAAAAAGTTTTGTACAAAATCTCAGCATGTTGCTCAAAGAACAGTGTGATTTCTTTTGCAAGCAGATTTTTCACAAACAGCTCTAAAGTGTGAAAAATAATCAAAAGTGTGCCAAAGCTCTCAAAATCACACCCAGCAGGGAGAAAATATTTGGAATTCTTTGTTAGTTTATGCAAGAATAAAACTAATGAAGATTTAAATCTTGTTGTGGTACACAGTCTCAGACTAAAGGCCATAGGGCCCAAAGTATATTTTGCCACTTCACCCATGAAAGACTGAACACTAGGAAAAAAATCTTCACAATAGAGCAAAGAAAGTCACTGCGAAGCAAGTAACTGTGGATTTCTAACCTCCTTTTCAAGTTATGAGCTGGAGGCAAGCTTGAAGCCATCACTAGACACAGTCATAGCTGGCCCAACAGTGATGATTGTTTTAAGCCTTAATCAACGGTTTATAATTGGGAATATAAATATTTTGTTGTTCTTGCATTCTCAGTGTGTCTGGGACCAATGACAAAAACGTAAAGAGAAAAATAAGCTGCTATTTCAAGCTGCTAATCACTGATTTCTTTTTCCACCTGGCTCCCAGAAGGGAAACAGGAAGGTTTCTGAATGCTGTCTAGTTATTATTAATTAACTGCTGTTGTTTCCTAATTAATTGGAAATTGCCTCATAAGCTACAGATTTTCAGTGTGGGATTTTTCATGATTAAATTATCCAGGAATTTGGGGACAAGATTTTTAATAAATAATAGTAGTAGTAGTAGTAGTAGTAGTAGTAGTAGTAGTAGAATAATAATAATAATAATAATAATAATAATAATAATAATAATAATAATAATAATGTAGTAGTAGTAGTAGTAGTAGTAGTAGTAGTAGTATAAAATACATGAAATGTATATGAACAGAGGAAAAGCATAAAAGAAAAGCCTATGGGTGTCATATTCACTTGTGTGATGTCAGCCTGTACAAGAACTAGAGGCAGGCAATCACTATTTTAGAGAAATTTCAGCACAATTCATATGTTGCTCTCCAGTTACCATGGTTCCGCTTTGATATTTGCTCTTCTTCTTGGTCTATCTTACTTTGTTTCTTAATCTTCAATAATTAAATGTTTTAATTGATAATTACATGTTTTGACTCATGACCAATGAGTTTGGCATGATTCCGAAGAAGAAAATTAAGAGATGGAAAACCTAGAGGATATCATTTCTCAGGGACATTTCTTATTATAATGAAATCACTGGCCCTTTTCGCAAGGGCTTTCTGTCGTGTGACAGCCCCGTGAGCCTCGCAGGAGTGGGAGCGTCGCTCTGCACGACGCACTCCCACTTCCGCCACGCTCACGGGGCTGCAGCGGCGCGATCGCAGGTTTTTTGATTTTCGCCTCAAAGCAAAAATCACCCGTGCTCGCGCAACGCTCCCGGCACCCACGCACACTTACCTCCTGTGCGGAGCGTCGGGGAGGCGGCAGGGTCACGCTTCCTTCCCTCCGCCCCTGTGGAAGGAAGGGGCGGGGCGCTAGTGAGACGAACGCGACAACCTCCTGCTTCGCTCGAGTGGGGGGGGAACGGATGCAACAGCCTCCTGCTTCGCGTGAGCGGGGGGAGGAGGATGCGACAGCCTCCTGCTTTGCCCGGGGGGAGGGTGGCTCGCGCGAGGCTGCCGCTTCCCCCTCGTTCTTTCGCCTGCGGAAGGAACAAGGGGGAAAACGGCAGCCTCCCGGAGGAGCCTTCTCACGCGAGCTGCCCTCCCTGCTCGCGCGAGAAGCCTCAATGCAAAAAGGGCCACTGTTTGACATGCCCAAGTTGTAGATCCTAACAGTCACTTATTTTATTGTGTTTTCTATTCTTCATGAGATCTTGTCATTGGTAGTCTATTAATTATATTATACCTAATAAGATTAATAATATTGGTGCTCCCAACTTAAGCAAACCAATTGAATGGCCAAATCGTGAATTAAGACTTAAACAAATTCCATCACTTTTTTCCCCCTCTAGCTGCTCATTTTATTTGAAAGATGCAGCATTAAACATCATCCAGAGAAAGGGCAATGGTTGAAGAAATAAGACAAGAGCTGTAGTCCTCCCTCCGCTTAAAAATATTGGAACCAACTGTATTTTGTTCTCCTACCAGCCATGTCTCCTTCCTGCCTATTCCTAAAGCCTTTTAATGAGTCTTCTCTAGTTGGGGAGCCAGCATGTTATAGACTATGACTCTGGGGATTAGAGTTCAGCCACAGAAACCCACGAGGAGCCCTAGTAGCACAGCGGTTAAATGCTGGTACTGTAGCCACAAGGTTGTTAGTTCGATCCTGCCGAGCTCCAGGTTGACTCAGCATTCCATCCTTCCACAGGTAGGTAAAATGAGTACCCACTTTGTTGGGGGCAATTGGCTAACACATTGTAAACCGCTTAGAGAGCACTTAGCTAATAAGCGGTATAGAAGTACAAGTGCTATTGCTATTGCTAGGGGGCACTGGGCAAATCATACTCCCTCAGCATCAGAGGAAGGCCATGGTAAATCTCTTCTGAACAAATCTTGCCAGGGAAGTCCTGTGATAAGTTTGCCTTAGGGTTCTCATAAGTCAGAAACTACTTGAAGACACAACTCTACTTGGGACAAGCTGTATAATTCAGGTTTTAGGCCATTTCTGCACTGCACTGTTATAGTGCAATTATTCTACTTTCAACATCTTATGGAATTCTGAGTTTTACAGTTTAGGGAAGGGCATTTAGAATTATCAAGCAAAGAACTCTTTGGCCTCGTTTAATCACAAACCCCACAGGATTCCACAGGATGTTGAAAGTGGAATATCAGCACTCTAATAATGTAGTGCAAAAATGGCTTCTGTCTTCTGGTCCTCCACAAAATGTCTGGTTGCATATTCTTGAGAACACAATACAGTGATTCCACTTTAACAGAAACTTTCTTTTGGGAAGCCTTCCTATCATCTATCTATCTATCTATCTATCTATCTATCTATCTATCTATCTATCACTTTATTCATATCTTACTTTTTTCTCTCAAGGATGGGACTTAAGGCAGCTTATGGAATAAAAAGAGAGACAAGTTAAACCATATATAGTTAAAATATGTAAAAAGAGAATGAAATAATATCAAACTATCTACAAAATTAAAGCCACATGAAACATTAGTTTAAAAGCATTCATTAAAACAGTACAGCACTGAAACAGAAAACCCATTAAGCCTACAGGAAGAGAAAAGTTCTCACCTGATGGTGAAAGTCTACCAAAAGACCACTAGTCTAGCTTCTCTTGGAAGTGAGTTTCAGAGTGCAGGAGCAGCCACAGATAAGGCCCTGTCCATCCTTCCCACCAAATTTGCTTCTGATGGAGGTGGATTTGAGAGAAGTCTCATACAGGATGATAGGGGAAGGCTCATATGGGACAACACAATCTTTTGGACAGCCTAGACCTGTATCGGTTACAGGGCATAACCCGTATTTTGAATTGTGCCCTGAAATCGACCAGCAGCCAGTAGAGTTGTAACAAGGAAATCATATGCTACCCATTAACAAGCTGAAGTTTTCTAACACTGCATTGCTACTAAGTATGATTTGGAAAGATTATTTTATTTCACAAGCATGGCTATTTTAAGGCATCTTCCCAAATAATTAGAGCAATGTGTATGATGATGATATTCCTTAGGTGGTTCAGAAAAGCGGACTTTTGAATTGCACAATATTTTAAAATCAGTTTGATGTTGGAGCTGTCGCTGAGTGATATGGGCATACAATGACTGAAGCAATCTAAGGCTATTTGGTGATATTGAGTTCTTTAAAACTCTAGGTTTCATTTGACCTTCATCTGTAGCAAACATTTGAATGGCAGCAATTGCAAACAAAGAACTGAGAATCAAGTGCAGTGTTATTTGAAGATGCTAAAGGAAATGTACTTCATTCTTCCCTGATTACCTCCATCCCCAAATAATAAGCTGGATCCAAATTCTAGTTATATTCTGAGTAGATGAATTGAAACCAATGGAATGTCATTTTATTAATTTTAGTGGACCTGGTCCAGATATGAGTAAATCTGGATGTAACTATTTATAAGAACTTAAATTGGGGGTGGGGAGAACAGGAGGAGGCTGATTTCTATTACAGAGCAAATGTGTACTGCCATTTGCCTTCTTTCCATCAGCCAGGTAGTTCCACACTCACTTTGTTTGTAGCTATTTTGCTATAATTTTACTTCATAAGGGGAAAGATAGACAGTCATTTAGCATGGGAACGTTTTGTGCAAAATAAAATTAACACATTTCATTATTGAGCTGGAGTTGAAAACTGGTATAGAGACTGGGAATTTCTTGACATGCTTTCTTGACAGGCATATCAGAGCTTTACATCTCTCATAGAAGTGAATGGCTACCGTTTGCAATTGTAGATAAAATAAATGGCCTATACATGGAAGGAATGGGAAAACATGTAGACCTTCAGATATTGTTAGACTGCATCTCAGATGCTATCTCACCATTAGCCATTCTAGTTATGCCTGAGGAGAACTATGATCTATCAGCATCTGGAGGTACACACATTTCCTACTTCTGAGGAAGAGGTACCACTGCTATAGACCCCAAACTGCTGACACAGCACACTAGAACCTCTGATGCAGACATCTGTATCAGTATTTGCTTGTTGTGGAAGCATGTTCATGATACATGGTTGGACTTCTTGAAAACTATATGATCTATCTTCTTGTCATAGTACATGAAAACATGCTACCATGTTATAGCTTCCTCTGCTATTTTATTTTAAGCCTTTTTTTAAGGCTTTAAAGCTTTTTAAAGCTCTAAGCCTCTGAAAACATGAGCTTATACTCTCTCATATCTTTTTGATTTTAGCTATATGTATATTTGCAATCAAACTTTCCAAATGTCAGCTCTTCCTCTAATGACCAGCCAATATGGTTTTAGTTTCAAAGTATTCCTGAAATTTCAGTTCCTGACTGTGGAGGAAGGAGTGAATTTAAGTAAGCATAAAATAAACTTCAGTCTGTCTTGCAGTCAACTTACTTGAATAGTCAGTGTGATTTCAGTATAATTTCTGTATTTGATATCCACTATTGGCTCAGTTCTAATATGTGTTTCTTTTCTACATATGGTTGTTTTTTCTAACTTTGTATGTGTGTGTGTGTGTGTGTGTATGAATATATGTATGTATATATGTATGTTTTCAAACAACTCCTATCTACAAATGCAAGGCCATGAATCTGGATACACATACACATACATACATTTGTTAATTTTATTCTTAAAAAGTTTTCCCTTGTTACATGGACACAATTATTGTTCATGTATGTATCACGGACAGAACATACCAGAGATTAGTTTACTTTCATTCTGCACTTTTGTTTGGCAAGTCTTCATACTGTAACTTGTTATTAAAGTTGACAGCCATGCTATTTATTCCTACTTACCAGCACAGTACACCAGAATCTAAAGAGTCTGAATGTGGGGAAAAGTTGAGGTATAAAGAAAGATGATAGCAGCAGCAGCAGCAACAACAACAACAACAACAACAAAGTTACCTATTCAGGGATAGATAACCTATTTAGAGGAGATAGAGCAAATCTCAGTAGCTTTAGCAAAAAAACAGCATGAACGGAAGGAGCGAAGATACAGAATTGTATTTATTTGCGCTTATTTATGAAAGTCACATGTCATCTGAAGGAGGAATAAAACAAAATCAGAACAATAACATCATTGACTGATGTTTACTGTTTTTATGCTTCTTCTGGAACATCCAAACCAGTGATTCATAGATTTCTCCATAATGACATGTGTAAGATCGAGATATAAGGACAACTCACACAAGTCATTGTGCAGAAGTTCTATTTTGGAGAGAAGTAAGAGCAGTGGATTATCTTCCCCCACCTCCACAACTATGCTTTTTAACATCTGAAAAATCAGTTAGGACTGTAGTTTGTCAAACTGATAGAAAATGATATTTTCAGATCACTTGTTTATGATCTGCACTCCTTCTAATCACTTTATCTTCCCCTCTCAAGCACCGAGAACAAAGGTAGATTGTTGGGCTTAACTATGGGAGGTGTGCGCATCCCCTTGGGAGGTGAATGGCTTGTTCCTATTTATGTCTTGTGGTGTGTACCTATGATAGCATGGAGAACTTGGTTTCCCTGCTGTAAAAGCCTACTATATCTGTTAATCATTTAATAAATCCACTTTTGCAACCACAGCCTTTTCTATGGTCATCACACATGAATTTATTTTCATGTAGTGACCTTGATTAGGCCTGGATCTACAACACCTAAAAAGACCTGTGCTGGATCAGAGCAAAGGCCAAACTAGTCCAACATTCTGTTCCTGCAGCAGTTGAACAGAAACCCATGGGAAGCCAATGAAGTGGATATAAGTGCAATGACTAGACACCATTAGTAACCTCATTTTGAATGACTCTGTTTGGGATGATGAGAGACACCAAAACAAGATTTTTTTTTTAATTTTTATTTTTTGCCAGTTCAAAACACACACCCCTCCCCCCAAAAATAGTGTGTAAGTGTCAGGACAAGAAACCTACAAATCAAGGTAAGCAATGTAGAAACCAGCAGTACAGACAGTGGGGATAACAAGCACAGGAAAGTAAACAGCAGCACGTACCAAGCATAACTGACCTCAGTTACTGCCAACCTCTAATTGAATCTACTTTGACATTTGTAAGAAAGCTCCTTGTTCAGCTAGCACATCTGCCAAACTTATCATCATGATACCCACAGAAAAACTGTTGTTTCATTTTCAAGCCAAATACTCATTAGTCTTGCTGAGGTAATTCCAAACTAACTCTCACTCTAACTACAGAGGCTTGGAGATGACAGCTGTTTCACTAAGGATTGGAAGTATGCCCTTCGTTAAGCTATTTGGAATGCATGATGTATATATTTCTTTGGGTTTCTATATTCTTGTTCATCTGTTGGAATGGCATAAGTCCCATTGAAGAGGTAGACATGCCACCATTACTGTGACAGAAATGCCATACAAAGCATGGATTTGTTGAGTAAAATTTCATCATGTCAGTGTGTTTTCTTTGATACCATAATATAAGCTAGGCAAATGTCTGTTCATCCCTAAGAAATAGAGGAGTATTTGTAAAGAAGCAAATCTATGTCCCTAATGTCTTAAATGTGTGTCTGTTCACCATTTTAGGGGCTGTCCACTACTATTGTTTTCCTTATGTCTTACACTGGAACAGCCCCGGCTTATGAATTTATTTGCCACTAGAACATAGAAGGAAGAAACTTCCTGTTCCTTACCAAAGTGTATCATCATACAATCCATATACCAAAAAGCCAAATGGCACAGCAACAGGTCCAGATTGTACATTTGCCCCTTACTTGAATGCTCTGTCATAACCTACACTTCAGATATGTGTAGGATACTACTAAGTTTCTGAGAAGTGACTTGCTCTTCTGCAATCCCAGAAAGATAGCAAATTCAGAAACTTCCTGAGCTGTTAGTGGGTTGCCATTCATGCAGAGCTACTGTTTGTGTTCGTCAGGCAGTTCCAAACTAGTACTGACTTCCAGTGGGTATCCATAACTTCAGTATGTCTAATGAATCCTGCATTCAGTCATTTATTACAAGAACTCCTTTGGAGCCTGTGATGGGAACTGAGTGGGATACAATCAGTCAATCAATATCAACAGGTAATCAGCAGGCATGCTTCCATTAACAAAGTAGTTGTATTAACACAAGGAGAAGGAGAAGATGAAGGAGAAGGAGAAGAGCAGTTCAATATGTGCATATAAAATGAAACAACCAAGTCAAATAAGTCTTGAGAATTTAACAAAAACATTCTGAACCTTCAAAATTTCTTCCAAAATGCATCCAGAGATTACTTTTATTTCACCAATCTCCACTTTTCTTATGATTTCCATTTTGAAGCTGAGAATTACAGATATAGTTTTTTTTCCCTTTTTTACACACTGGAGGTAGTTGATGAAACAAGCTTATCTACTTTCACCTTTTGCTTCTTGTTTTACTGCCCATGCATGTTCAGTAAGGGATTCTGGAGGCAGCTGCTCTTTCCCTTGCCTCTTGTAGGAGGCACACATAGCTAGAATAAGATTGGCTACAGTAGGATCCCATTCTTTCCCACGTCAAACTTGATTGTATTGTTTACTGCAAACATGGTGTTGAAACCCAATAACAAAAGTTTGTTTTTCCCCAGTCCTCCTCCACCATCCTCTCAAAGCTGATGGTGCTAAAAACTTGCAGTTAAGACTGGGGAAAAGGAGGAAACACAGGGTTGGTTGTGTGGGAGCAAGAAGACTTTGTTAAAGGAAGCTATTAGAAATGCATATCTGTAGCTACTGAGATTCTGGGGCTATAGCTCATACTATTGCTCATGCTTTGAAGGATAAAGGACTTGAGTTTGATTCCTGCTTTCCCCACCTGAATCCCGGGAGAGATACTTCCAGGAAATGCAATCAATAATGAGCCAAATGTGTCAAAGGGTTAAGTTAGCAGAAGACAGCTTTCTAATGTTCCTCAGTCCTTCTGTGTCCTGAACATACAAACTATCACTTAACTATCCCTAAGAACATGTGTGGCTAATCTCCATGTTCATAGGAGGATTATGGTCAAATTGTCTTTCAGTACAGATATACTCTAGGAGAACATTCCTAATCTTTTCCATTATTACATTTCAATTATTACATTCTCATGTCTACACTATTCTGGATCAAAATGTACTATTTTTACTTTACAAACCGTATGTGTTACTGAGAAACAAATGAACATTAAATAACTTTCTTTGTGATTTGTGTTAAGGGACACAAATAAAGAAAAAAATATTGTTACAGCTGCAGTAATGTTGCCTGCCACAAACAAAATCAGTCAATAAAAGCACTTTGGAAAGTTAAAAAGCCAAATGAATGAATAAGTCCTTCCTTAAATTCAATATTCCCTTGTATAAAATATTAGGGCCTCAGCTCAAATGGCTTTCTCCTGAGTATAGTGTATACTTTTTCTGTTTTATCAGCAGTCTTGCTCTCTTACTGCTAGTAAATTCATTTATTTGCTTTAAATTGTAGTGGGTTGCCAGTACTTTCCAGCACATAGTATGTCCCATAATAATAAACCCCTTATCAACCCTAAAGTTTTTTCACAGAGCACTGATTCCTCTTTCCATCTTAAAATGTATACTGGCTAACACTAATGAGTTATGTCCTTATGAGTTGTAGAACTGGTTCCATACTAGCTGAACTGAGTGCATCCTCTGTTGTGATTTGATGAAGCCAATGAGTGAACAAATTTGGCATAACCTTGGCACTGCTGAAGTTCCTAATAGGCACAAATTTCTCCTATTACATAAACACAGAGAAAACACAGTGGGATTACACATCTAACCATTTTCCTTTACACTACACCAGAGATGTGCACAAAGAATTATATATCAGCAGGAGATAAGTCACATTAGAACAAAAATAGGACCTTGCCGACATTCAAGAGGTAAAATAGACTCCATTGAGCTCAATGCGTTCAGTGTTCAGGAGAAGGTGAAGATCAAGATCATACCAAAGCTAAGAATTGTGTGGTATATTTTCAATAAGGGCATAAATCTTTATTTTATTTCATTTCTCACATGAAGATGAAGACTTCAAATTTCTCTGCCCACTGGCTCAGATCAAAAGAAACTAAATATTCTTCACATTTCAGGATCTTTATAGTAATTTTTTTTTTGCCCAGGGGCTTTTTGTTGTTGTTGTTGTTGTTGTTCAGAAATGTATTTGTAAAAAATACTGTGTGTGTGTGTGTGTGTGTGTGTGTGTGTTTGTGCAAAATGCAACATATTCCTCCATTTATTGTACAAGAAAAAGGATGGGTTTTGCATTAGCAGCTCCTGACTGGAAACAAACAGTCATGACCTTTTTGCCCTTCCTCATGGCAAGTTAATTAAATAACTAAATCTTGTACTGGCTAATAATTTTTTGGATGAGTTATCTTTTTAAAGCATCCTTTCTCACTTTACAACATTTGTCTTTGGAGCTGAATAGAAAGCAGTGTTAGACTGTGAATGTGTATATGCCTTCAAATTGCCTGTAGATTTACAGTAACCCCATGAATTTCTTAGGGTTTTGTTAGGCAAAGAATACTCAGAGGTAGTGTGCCATTGCCTTCTTCTGAAATATAGCCTTCAGCACCTGGTATTCCTTAGTAGTTACCCAGCCAAATATCTTTCTTCACTTCCAAAATTAGACAATATTTGGTGATTTCAGGGTATTTAGACATATAATTTAGTAGGACCAGGTAAGGAGAAGATGTTTGAGGAAGGAGCTCTGCAAAACAATTAGAAAACACACAGTTGCATAGGGATGGGGGGTAATAGGGCGGTTCAGCCCAGGTGGCAATTTTTTGGGGAGCATCCCAGCTCATAGGCACACCCCCATGTGCCATAGCCACACCCCTCACACCATGGCCATGCCCCCACACACTATGACCATACCCCCACGTGCCATAGCCACATCACTATACCATAGCCCCACCCCTCGCTTGCCCCCTCCATGCACTGCAAGGTCCACCACTGAAGACACAGTTAGAAAGAGTATGACAATGTGTAGTATAGTCTAAGACGTCATCTATGTTGTCATAACTTTCTCACACAGCAGGAGGATGGAAAGCCTGCAAAAACCCCAAGCCCACAAAAATGAAGAAGAGTTAAATTTTGGTACCAAATTTACCTTAATCTTTCCTAATCCAGCAGTTTTGCATCCCTTGCATCTGCAATCCCCATAAGCAGCCCCCAGCCAAAAATCAGCCAATACATTAACAAGAAGCTATGCCACATCCTTTCTGGTTCCACAGAATTGCACCTGTGTGGCCTCCAGGAGCAGAAAATGGACAGCACCCCAGATGCAGTTTTTGACCCTTCTACAGGTTTCCCACCTCTTCTACAACTATGGAACTCAATAATGAACAAGAACTGGATGGTGAGTTTCCAGACAGCAAGATAAAATGGGATTTTGGGACAAACATTGCTGTGATAGAGTAGGCATAATTATGAAAGAAGAAGATCCCTCTGCTTCCTCTGGTAATCCACAAATGGTGCTTCTTTTCCTGGTATACAGACATCATTAGATATTACAAATGTTATAAACATTACAAAAATTAAAAGAAAACAAGACCATAAAACTGTCAGGCAGGATAAAAGCAATAAAACCAACATAAATTGTTTATGGGGAAAAATGCTGGAGCTGTGCCAAAGCATTGTTGTGATGGGACTGAGAGAAGTTCATTAATAAGAATATACTTTGGTGTGTTTATATACTACTCATGTGCATGGAAGAGAGGAATTCCCTCTATTGTGTACTATATGTTTCAATTTAGAGTCTAAAGTTTTGCTCAGACAGTCTATAAAAACTTTCAGGCACCACAAAGACTTTACTGTCTCTGTGTATATAGCCTTTGCCAAATTGGTAATTATAGTTGTGATTACCTGACTAAACACAAATGTTGCCATTAATTATTCTAAATTTATTCCATCCAAGTAACAATGAAGCCAAACTGTTAAGTCACAGTGACAGATCTTTCTTCAATTTCTTGTCACTTTTTACGGTTGTGCAGCTTACCTGTGTTGCACAAAAGTAATCAAAATCACTTTGCCTAAAATTGCAGTTATAATTACAGTTTTAAGCATTCTCAGCCCTTTAGCTTCTCCATTATTAATCTTCTCTCTCTCTCTCTCTGATTGTTGAGATTGTTATCTTGGTGGTGGTTTTAAAATAGTTTCAGATATATCACAGAATCTTTAAAAAAGAAAGCCATGAGTACTTTGTGGCAAAAAGGTGGGACAGAAAGCTTCATGTGGAAAAATAAAACAAATGCAGAATAGAGTTGGTTGTGATTTCCTCCTGCCATTTTATCTAGTTGCTTTTTCAAGTAGTCTTAGCAAAAATGAGCTCTGAATTTTATAAGCACTCCCTTGAGTTCCCACAGCCTACTTCAGAGGAAAATAGCTATTAATATTAAAAAAAAAAAAAAATTCCTTAGATTGGAAATCTTTTTTCAGCATCTTAGTTTTATTCAAAATGGATAAACTTCTTAAGCATACAACAGTATTATGCTTTAAAATAAGGATATGAGTCCAAAGGTATGTAAACCTTTTCCCTCTCCTCATAATACCACATTTTTAATATGGATCTAGGAAAGGGACTGCACTGCACTGTAGCATCCAAGGTCTCCCAGCTTTCATAGTACCTCATCTTTATATTCTAGCCAATCTGATTTGGGAAGACCAATATTTCATGTTGCATGCCTATATGACCGTTTATTTAGTTGTGAACTGATTGATTGGGAAATAAGTGCTTTTCTCATTGGCGATGTAAATAATGAAACTTTATTAGTGATATATGTGACACATTTAACAATACTAATTTTTCTGAACTACTCTGTCTAATTCACTTGGCTTTTCTGGCAGGCTATAAACGATGTAGGTTTGTGAGGAAGTCTCTAATTTGATGGTTTAAAATTAAAAAGAAAAAACAACAAAAGAGGCAACCAATTTAGAAGTATCTACAGAGTGCCACCTAGTGGAAATGAAAAGAATCAACTGGGAAAAGAAAAACGATGAACATTGGTTTCTTTGCATATACCTTTGCTTATTTTCATTTATATATACACACACACACACATACATACATATATACATATAAGTTTTTATAATGTCACAAGAATCACACTTCATCCACTCAATTAAAACTACTGGACAGTTATCTGTGAATATTAGACATTACGGTATTCACAATGATGCTCATGAGTTCTTGGCATTCTCTGCACAAAAAATAGGAAGTCTTCAGAATTTGTGTGTCTACTTCTACCAAATCTTTGCATTATTTGTTGCTACGAACAGTTAAAATCAGCTAGGCATAACTTGTGTGAGCTCAAATGGTCTACTTGAATACCATTCTGTGAAAGAACTTGATTCTTCTGTATGTCTGTATGATAAAATTTATCTACAGAACAGATTGGGGGGACAAATTGAGACCCTCCAGATATTGTTGGGCTACAGCTATCAACATCCTTCACTATTTGCAAGACTGGCTAGATGAAATTCATTCCCTGTGGCTGCTGAGATTCGGAGGCTTTAGAGATGCAGTGCAGCACCACCTGGAAGGTCAAAAGTTGTCATCCCAGGAATAGATAGATGATCAGGTTGAACTAGAACTAGGTTTTACCATTTGGATTGACCAAAACATGAACAACTGAACAATTTTTATTCAAGTAAAAGAAAAAGTTCAAGTAGAAGACAGTGATCTCTGTTTTGTGTTGTGTGTTATCTTTGATATGTACTTGAAATATGTAGCCATCCAGATATTTCTGAACAACAGATCCCATCATCCCTCACCACTTGTTATATTGGCAAAGGTGTTACAGTCCAATCTCTGACAGAGCCCACCTCTGATTCAAAATTATGGGACTAAACCCATTGTTGTGTAATGGTAACCAATAATTTCACACGGCATTCTTCCCATCCTTCCATGCACAAAACCAGCTCTGGAGGACGTTTCATGCCTGCTGAGTAGAGCTTGAGCACACATTAAAGTCTGTAGGGGGTAGAGGAATTTCCCCACCCTAGTCACAGCCTTGTTAGATTATGATTGTCATATGATTGAGTGCATTTACTACAATCACTAAACTAGTTTGTTTTATATTCCTTTCATTGACTTTGCTTTGGATGGGAATGTCCTGCCCAGTTAGCCAGCCACGGTCCATAGTCCTCCAATAGAGTCTATAGTAGCAGCCACATACATGGTTTATAAAAGCTTATCAGTCATTTACTGTTTATTTGTTTGTTTGTTTGAGCAGTCCAAGTCTGTAATAAATTCAGAGTGTCAATTCAAGGGAGTATCCAGCAGTACAGTCAGCACACAAAGAGAGGGTCAGGGTTCTCCAGGAACATGAGGCAAGGATCCAAACAAAAAGTGTGTTGTACTCTTTGTATTGGTGTGTCCCACCAGTAATACTAGTTGTCTGCAACATTTTTCTCCCTACCTCATCTCTTGTACACTTGG
Source organism: Ctenosaura bakeri (assembly GCA_948474755.1). Taxonomy (NCBI): domain Eukaryota; kingdom Metazoa; phylum Chordata; class Lepidosauria; order Squamata; family Iguanidae; genus Ctenosaura; species Ctenosaura bakeri. The sequence continues at coordinate 362,185 of CAOLHI010000526.1, forward strand.
CTTTCCACATTCGCTAGGGTTAGGGACACAGGACCCTTGCAAAACTAAAAAGTTCACAAATAACAAAATGTGCGTGTCTGTGGGAAGGGGGCTGAGGCACAGGTAGGGAACGTAGGCATCCAGGGTCTAAACCAGGCCAGGGAAAGGAGATGCTTGGCATGGTGGTCCTGTACTTCCTCTCTCTTGCCTACCTCCTTCCTTGAGTGTGTGTGCGGGGCAGGAGTACAGGGTTTGTGGTGCTGAGAAATTGGGCAGGCAGAGAGCCATCCTTAGCTGGTCAGGTAGAGACTGGTAGAGAAAGAGAAGGACCAGAGGTGGGCTTTTAAAGGGCTATGTGGCTTGATTGGACTCACCAAGAGGGAAGGTTCCCCCAAAAAAGAAGCACCTGAGGTGGTAGGGCAGGAGTTGAAGAAACTTGCAAATAATCAAATCCGTGAATGTCAAACCCACAAATGTGGAGAGCTGCCTGTATTTATTAGCCAACAGCCTCCCCCAGCTGTTTGCCTAATTAATGTATCTTCTCTGTATAAATGCTTTAAGTCTTGTGGGTGCTCCCTTTCACAGTATGCCTGTTTATTGTGGCTGTTGCAAAGAATCTTGTCTATGTTTGCACCTGAGACCTGGGGCTGGGGCATGACCGTGAGCATGATTTCTGAGTCATCTTAAAGCCTTCATGCAAATTCATTTATAACCTTTTGGTATCATATAATTCTCACACAGAGAATGCACAATCACATAGGAAGACATTTCATCAAAATATTCTGGCGCAGAAAAGTTATCAAACCTATATTATATATAGCAGACTTGGAATATCGCCTTCTCTCTAATGTGGTAAACCAATTTTGCTTTTTCTGAAAACCTCAGCAGCTGGCAGGAAAACAGAGTCATTGGTTCCAGAAGATAGAGTCCTGGGCATCACTTTAATTTAGAAATGATATTACTGTGGCTTATTTTGATTTATTTCACTTTGATTTCAATTATGATGTATTTTTAGTTGTATTTTTGACTGCTTTGCATGCTGTTTATGGGGCTCCTGGGCAAAAAGCAACATAGACTTAAACATCAACATTACATTATACAATGCAAGGCGCTGGAGATTAACGCTCTAATGATATGTAAGTTTACTCAGAAACTGTCAACTGAACTGAATGTCACATTCTCCCAGGTAAGTGGGCAAAATTGCCAAAGATCTTGTGAGATGCTGAGTGCCACTCTTTTGTGCATGAAATTCCACATACATTACGATACGCATATCATACATACACACACACACGAGAAGTGCTTGCTTCAGTTATTTGCTCCTGCAGAACAGTATGTATATGCCATCAGCTGGGAACATCTAAGAAATAAAAAACTGTTCCTTCCCCCCATGACATGGTCATGTAGCAGTCAGTGTGGGGTAAGGAACAGCTAAGTATCTTTGCTGTCTGTAGTGTGATTGCCAACACATAACAATGATGTCATCCTCCAGATAGTCCCTTATGATGCCTGCATTGTCATGGGCCTACTGTCACAACATAGTCAATGGCAGTTCTTCAATGGCTGCTCCCTCTCCATCCCCTAAACCATTACATGCTCATGTTGGGAGGATGAGGGCTGCTGAATGAGATTTGTTGTCATTGTATTACCAGGTCTGCACGCAGAGCATATGAATAAATTCATACACATTCTGACTATACACGTCTGAAAGTGATCTTATGACCTTGACCAATAGCAAATTGGAATCAATAGTTTACATTAACACAAAACTCTCTAAAATAGGAATTTTATTGAACCCACAGCATATTTACCTGGACTTGCATGGCAAATATTTACCTGGACTTGCATGACACTTCAGGGAGCAGGGAGAGTAAGCTTTTGAGGGTCTCCATTGGAGATACCAGCATGTAATTGTGACAGGCATTTGGTGCCAGATCACAACATGTGTCAGAGGGAGGAGCAAGCAGCTATTTAAGCCCATTTATCTCCCTTCACGTGGTCCTTTGTGATCATCATTTTGACCCACTCTGCCATCCTCAATGTTGTGTGAGTTTATCTACTCACTTCAGAACTGGACAGGATATTTTCCCCCTTTTACATGTTTTTTCCCCAATCCCATACTGTTTTTGATAAACTTGGGAAACTGGTTTAGGGTGATGTCTTTAAATAGGTCACACCCTAGCAGGTAGTTGGGGGAGAATATAATTTGGTGACCATCATCTGGCATTCCCTTTTCGTGTAGAGTAAGACCCTGGTACAACCCTCTTTAGCACCCCGCATCCCAGGGGGTGGGGAAGAAGGATTTGGGCTCTCATTTGTCAGGCCCTGTGGCTTGGATGGGAGTTCTCTGGGTTACCTTCCAGTAATCTGTGCTGGGGAGCAACCTAAGGTAATTTGGATTGATCCTGGGGCTAAGGTGTTTTTGTCCAAGGGAGGGCTGAGGAGGTCGTCAAGGAGTTTACACATTGCCTCAGTTGAACTCACATCAGGTTGCTCTCCTTCTTGCTCCATTTCCAGGCCAAATTATTTTTCTAAACAGGTCAGGTAAAATAAAATTGCCCATATTCATCCCATTTGCCTGGTCTTGTTATTTCATGGTTGACCATCAAAACAAAATATACAAAACAATTCCATTGTGAGAATGTTAGATACTGTGGAAGATCCTCATAAATGACCAATAATACATGCAGAATACAAAGAAGTACCTAATAGAGTAAAGTTGCTTTAAGATGAGGAAATACTCAAATGAGCAAATGCAAGGTAGAAAGGGTTTGAAATTAAGCAAAGTGAAGCTTTAGGAATTGCTAAGAAGAGGGAAGGATGAGATGAAGAGGCTGAATGATAAAGATAATATAATACTTTAACTAATACACACACATACCAAAGAAAGAGGGGGGGCAATTGGAAGGGATCTGAAATGTGCAAAGAAAGTACCCCTAAAGGACAAATTTTAGCAATAACAAAAGTTACCTTTTGGTTCCATTGGAACCTTCTGAGGATAAACCAGGGAATGTTGACAGCTCTGGCTGGAACAGGGTTAAGAAAAGAAGGGCAGGCTAACAAAGGTCCTCTATGCCTGATCAGAATTTAAAGGAGAAAAAAATAACAATATTATTTTGTCAAAATCCCAGGTTCTGTGGAGTCTGAATATATGATTTCAACCTAAATGGAACAAGGCCTGAGCTAGGTAGTGATTTTGTTGACAGAGGAGCAAGCATCAGCAAGTGATTTCAACAAGAGGCTGCTGGAAGTTTTTGGTTGATACTTGAAGTAGAGCCTGACCCCAAAATAAATCACCTTTGAATTTGGGATCATTTTAATGCACCTCAGGTGGGAAAATAAGTATGATAAGAGGTTCTTTAAAATAAAATGACTTCTAAAACAAAGATTATGCATCTGACTGTCCTAACAGACTTTAACCAGAACTTTGTTTAATAAAGACAGTAATGTCTGAGACAAACACCTAGTCAAGAAAGATATCACAGAAGCAATAAACTAATCACCTTTGCCCAAAGGTGACATTTTGTATCAATGACACCCGCTGTTTATAATGCATTGTTCGAGAAATCCTGGGCATATTTGTTTGTGTTCCAATAGTTTAATCACTAATCTTAGCAAATCTGGTGATTGTCACTAGTGAAGTTCAGAATGAGTGCTAGCTATAGAATATACACAGAGGCCTTTTCAGCTAAGCCCTTCTGTCCTCATCCAGACAATCAAAAATATTCCATTTTGGAACAAACAGATGTATATATTTGCAAGGATGTTATACATATATGGCCATCTCATAACAACAAATTGTGTCAGAACATACCTAGCAATGACACTCCTTGTTTGGATTCTTCCTTACCTCTCACCCCAAGAAAATCATATAAAGACTGGGAGGAGGGCAGGCTGGGAAGCTGAATGAGGTGTCATGACATAGCTAGTGATAACAATCTTCCTATCCATCTTACTAACATGGCCATGTGGTAGCCAGCAGGAGGACAGGAAATACAGAGTAAATCCTGGAGGATAATATTATATACTAGCTGTTGGAACGTACCTGGTTACAATCATCAGGTGTCTGCTGCCCTCCCCCAGCTACTATGTGGCCAGAAAAGAAGTGAGTCTGACTGTCCATTTGAATATTTGGGGGGACAAAAAAGAAGGGTTTCCCTATCAAAGTTTCCTGATTTTCAAGAAACCCCAACTGTTCAAATATATTTTTTGAATGCATGCATGTGTGCACACAAACACACCACAGGGTCTTCTTGCAAATCTTGCTGCAGATGAATGGATAACCAGATAGTTTTAAATTGCTTCATCCCAGTAATAATACTCTATATCACTAAAGGTTTTCCCCACCTCAGTGAACTTTCTCAGAACTGTTGGGAGGGGTTGTTTGTTATCCACACTGATCCAAACAGTTTTTTTGGGGGGGAAAGAGACACATGGAAATAACTCTCTTTGTGAATCCTGTTTCCAAATACTCTGTATTCTACTGAGAATTAGAGTGCACAAAGAAAGTTATCCTCAGTAGAAGGTTATCTCTCCTGACAGTTCTTTGTTGGGCTGGTAAAAGTGTACATTTTCTGGAAAACAGTGCATGAGGATGTGTATCCATAGCGGTAACAGTGGGTGGTGTTGCAGTAGCAATTCAGTAGGACCCCAGGGCACCCTTTAGAAGCACAGGAAGGACCTCAAGTGCACATGTTGGCTATTCTTGTGAACAGGCTTGTCTTAAAAGTGGAATCTCTATAGGGCTGCAGTCTACTGTTGTAATCCTTTATCCACATCTCTGGGATTAAGGTCCTATGAACTCAATAGTAGTTACTTCTGGGTAAACATGCATTGCCTTGTAAAGTAATTCTCACAGTTTGAGATTTAAGTGTACATGAAATAACATACATTTATGTTCTAAAAATTTGGACAGATTACAAAGGAAGATGGAAAAGATCTCCACATGAGAAAGAACATTAAGAGGCACAATTTAAAGGCAAGCATTTTTAAAGCAAAGGGTATGAAGCTGAGACTAAATTACAAGAAAGGTCAAGAACATGGCTCTCTCAAATTTTGAGGTAGCCTGCTTGGCTTTAAGAAGCCTTAAAGAATAATCAATCTACTCAAAGTGAGTACAACAGGGAAGAAGGCCTTGTGAATTTATTTAAGACCTTCCTATCTTTCTCACCACTATTTGAACACTGACCTGATTTGAACAAGTTGAGCAAAGACCAGGGAGGAGAAAGTCAGCCTAACATATCCCATTTTTTCCTGCCTCTAATCCAGCTACGCAGCAGACACCCAGTCTTTGTAGCTTTTAATTTCTCTTTCTCTCTTGCTCAAAAAAGTGTATACCAGTGGTGTCATTGTGGGAGTGGGAAAGAAAAAAAGGCAATGTCAGGCACTAGTATTTAGCATAACATAATTATATAAATGTAGCATGGAAAGACCTCAAGGACCATCTAGTCCAACTCCTGCCAGTGGAGGAATCCACAACTAAAGCCTTCCTGACAAGTTGCTGTCTAATTTCAAGACTTTCAATGAAAATGCCCATCAACACTGAATAGCTATTACCATCAAGGCATTTTTACTAAAGTTTTGTCAGAATCTTCTTCTAATTTGAATCGATTGGTTTGGGCCCTATTCTGTCAAGCAGCACAAAACTAGCCTGCTCCATTTTCCACATGACAGCCAATCAAATGTCTATTATATAATCGCTCAATCTTCTCTTCTCTAGATTAACTATACAAATTCCCTCAACAATTAATCATGGGCTTTATTTTTCATATCTTTTACAATCTTGTTCACCTTCCTCTGGACATATCCCAGCTTGACAATATTATTCTTAAATGGTGGCACCCAAAACTGGACACATTATTCCAGTTGAGATCTAACCAAAACAGAACAGAGTGGTACTATGTTTGCTTAATATGGACACTATTGTTTTGTATGTCTAGAATTCCCTTGGATTTTTTCCCCTGCCACATTACATTTTTGATTGATGTTTAGCATGCAGCCTATTAAAATCCCTACATCCTTCATCACAGGTACCTTTATAAATCCAGATATTATACATCTTATATTTACCCCTGTTGATAATTTATTTTGCAAGGTGTGGCCCAGCTGTTATAATTGTAAGATCATCTTGAATGCTGATTCTGTTTTCTGAAAATATTAGCTAGCTCTTCCAGTTTGACATCATTTACAAATTTGATGACCATACCTTCTGTGCCTTTAGTCAAGTTATTTTTATCATCAATGAACAAGAATGGTCCCAAGATAGAACACCACAGCATTCCATTTATCAACTTTCTACAGGATGATGAAGAACCATTGGTGAATCCTCCTTAGCTTCAGCCTGTCAACTGCAACAAATCCATCTAACTGTAGAATTGTCTAGTCCATATTCTTCAAGAACATTATGAAACCTTGTCAAAAACCTTCTGAAATCAAAATATACTCTATCCACATTGTTATAGTGATGTAGCAACCTGATAACTCTATCAGAGAGAGGAGGGAGAAACGGAGGGAGAATGAGGCAGGCAGATAAAATATTTATTTATTTGATATGACACCTTTTTCTCAGAGTGGGACCCAAGGTGGCAGAAAGTCTAATAAAACACCAAAACTGAACAATGACATTTAAAAAAAATTAAAATCCCCACATAAAACAAGGTACAATTTTAAAACCATTAAAAGGTTAAAAATGTAAATAAGGCATCCCAATAAAAGCTTCCCTGCTTATACATTAAAAGCCTACTTAAACAAAAAGATCTTTGCTTGGTAGCAAAAGAAAAGCAGGGAGGCATCCAGCCTAGTCTTCTGTAGAAAGGAGTTAAGTCTGGCATGACTTGTTTTCAGAAGGTCATTATGGTTCTTAATCATAATAATAATAATAATAACCATATTAATACCATAATAATAACCAAAATAATACTGTAATACTACATAATACTATAATAATAACCATAATAATAACCACCATAACAATAACCATAATAATATTAGGCTCGCAGACTGACTGTTTAATGAGGTGTTCTAGAATCTTTTCTGGCATTGACGTCAAGCTGATGAGTAGTTCTCAGTAGTTTTTTTATTCTGCTACTCTCTCTGTATGCAGCGTGATTGTGTGGGACTGGTTGTTGCTCACCTTCTGTTTATGAATACTAATTAGTGTGCTTGTGAAATATACTACTATCTCTCAGATTCCCTTACACAGATACAGAAGGAAAGAAAGGAACTAAAGTTTATGGTCTTTCAGAATTGCTCATAGGAGCTCTACTTTCCTCTTCTCTTCTCTCCTTTCCTTCTGCTCTACTTTTTTTGTAAATCAGCTTTTGAGTGTGGGAAAACAGATCACAAATTTAATAAACTAAACTACGTCATAGCCTGATACACCAGACCAAAGACCTATCTAGTCTACCATCATGATATTTGTATAGCCAATCACATGTCTATGATATGATTTTGTGCATTTAGAAATGTTTGGAAAAAAATTACAGAAAGGTGGGTTTTTGGCACTGCATTTTGCACAAGTTTTGTACCAAAAAAAGATTCACCAAACTCATCCAGCTTTTTTTAAAAAAGCAATAGCTTTTATATTTTTAAAATGAAGATGAAATTTCCACAAAGGATCCTGAAATGCAAGTAATCATACAAACATGTGCAACACCTCTTGTAATTTCACTGGTTGGTGTGTGTGTGTGTGTGTGTGTGCATGCTCTATAGTTTTTGTTATAGTGAGTAAGAAAGAAATAAGGAAGATTTACATCCCTATTCAAATGAGCATGAGTACAAAGCCAACTTTATCAGCACAGAAGAAGAAATGGGCTTTCATATTTTTAATATCCATCTTTAAATTTTATCAACATGTTGATATATTAAAGAGAAGAAAAGCAGAAAGTACGACACTGCTCAATTCAAACAAGCTCAAACACTTACCTCCGGCAGCTCTAGTAGTCATCATGGACTGAGAAAAAGTGAAAGCTAGCCAATAGTGAAAGCATTTGGTTTCAGTTTAAGAATGAATAAGAAAATTAGTAAATACACACAAATATGCCTCTCCTGCTATCCTCTTTGCCTGACTCAGCAACAGCTATAGTTTTTGAATTTCCATTGAAAAAGTTACTTTGACTGCAACATTCAGAATCCCTCAATGAGCAACTCCAGCAAAATTCTGTTTTGTTGGGTTTCATTAATACAAAAAACACATTCTGATTTTCTGTTTTATATGCATAACTTAAGATCGTAAAAGGGAAAAGGAAGGAAGGAAGGAAGGAAGGGGGAGAAAGAAAAAGAGAGAGAGAGAGATAGCAACAAAAGTATTGCTTCATAAAAACTAGAAGAGTTCAAAGATTGGGGTTTCTCAGGATGGTGTTCTGAAAAATTAAGACAGTCTCTTTTTAAGAGCTTCACACCTATGCTGATCTATTTTATTTTAATTTATTTCGAATGCTATCATTGACATTTAATGGTTCAACTAGTTTCAATTGAAGTAATAGAGCAGAGGACCATGTTAGGCTGTATATTTTATCCTATAATATCATAATTTTTGTGTGTGTGATTGGGAGTCTACTGAGTGAGCCAGTAGACTTATGTCATTGATGATGATTCTGACTAGTTTTCCAGGCCGATTGATATGTTGCCACCCAGCTTTGGTTTTAGACAGGAAGCAAATATGTCGCTGACAATTATTTTAAAGGCCTTTAATTTTCAATTATAGCTGCCCTTTCAAGCTTAACAAGAACATAGAATGCAGAATCAATGCATTGCTAGAGGTTATCATGATGGATGCCTTGCTTGACCAGCGACATTCTATTCCTAGCTTGGAAGTGGCTTTAAACAGAATTTGAGCCTGTAGTCTTTACAATTCATGCTTCTAGGCCTGCTGGGTACTTACTAATGGTTAAGTTGCTAATGAGCCCTGCAACCTCAGCCTATTTCTTTTGGAAGCAATTTGCATGTCATTTAGTTTAATTTCTAAAGAAATCGTGTGATACCTCCTGCGTTTAAATGTCAAAGGGAGAAATTATTCACACACAAAAATTTAAATAATAAATCATCCAATTATCTCTTACAGTGTTGTGGTTTTGCATTCTTGAAAAAATGAACAAGAAAGAAAGAAGACATTCTATTCTCTACTCACAGTATGGTTTGCAACCACCACCACATGGGATTTCAGTAACAAGTTATCTGCCTAAGTGAGTGTTATTTTCTAAGCAAGTGGAAGTTCTGTTGTTCCAACCTCTGCTAGGTACACAGCTTGTCAGAAATACAAACATAAAGGCATACTGAATTTTACAAAGCATGGCTAGAATTCACGATCACACTTATGAACACATAACCTTGAGTTAAGAATTCATAACTGATTTGTATTCATGATCCCTAAATATTCGACAAAGTAGGGGATATGTAGGCTCATAAAAGTCCCCCAATCCTGACATACTGGGCAGCAGCCACTCCAAGTGATACAGTTTGTGCTTCTGTCATTCAGGCTGCAGGAAGTTGACATTTTCACCCCTCTCCCACAAATGATCTCCAGTGTAAGAAGGAATTGTGCCAGGGATCCTGCTTCTGACTGTTGTACTGGAGATCATTCACAGGAAGAGGATGGAAACATCAGTTTGTTGCATCCTGATTGACAGGAGCACAGACCCTTGTCACTCACAGGAGCTGCTGCACAATAATTCAGGATTGGAATACTTGGGCTGGGAGACACTGCTTAGCTAAGCAATTAAAGTTGTCATGTAATTAAGTAGTGCATGTAGCATGACTTTCAATGTAGATATTGGAACAATGTAAGAGGGACTGAAAATTTTTAGAAATTTTATCACTTTTCCTTCAGAACGAGGGTATTCTTTACACACACACACACACACACACACACACATGCTTGGCCTTCTATGCTTTTCTCGTTATTACAGCCAGGATTGAGCATGGATTAGATGGACCATGGACCTAGGAGTTGTTAACTGGGAGCCCAGACCAAAGAACAATTATGACCAGAAGGCAAACAATAGGAGACAAAGAGCAAGAGTGGAAACAAAAGATTAAGAATTGAGAAACTTGTCAAGTACTTTCTCCCCTGTAATTTAAAAAAACCCTCAGGTTGTTTTCATCAGATACACAAAGCAATTTATAAATTTATGAAAGACTAACTAAACAAAATTCTCAATCATTTTCACAGGCCAAGTTCAATAGGTTCCTGGTGTGGAGAGAATCATGTTGTACCTTCTTGCTGTGTAGCACTTAAAAAATTGGAGCCTGTTAGAATAAAAGAGGTGACACTGCTGATTCAAAGACACATTTTTAAGAATTTAACATTCAAAAAGTACCAGGTTGATAAATGAATTTGTCAGTTTTGCTTTGTCTTATGTTAATTTTTTTCCCATTTCTTTCCACTGACTTAACTAATTTTTGAATGTTATGAAAATATCAGTTAAACAGCCTTTTCACCTATCAGAGATCAGAAGAGTACCAGAACTCAGGAAGAACTTGTTGCTAATGCAAAATGTCAGTCAGGACACCCCTTTGTCGTCTTTCATGTCCAAAAGCAATCAAAAGTTAGCTTGGATCAATTCAGAAATTTCTTTACTAGGAATTTGTAGTGATATAGCTCACCAAACAAGATAGTGGTCATTAGTTCCTGATATGTAGTTATTAAACTTACTTTTCTTTTTCTATAAACAATTTATAAAAAATGTAGATTTCATTAAATAGTTTGGACAGACAAATCTGTTTCCAGCTGATGTCACTATCAAATATATTCACTAAAACATCCATTTTGACTTTAATCTGCAATTGCAGAAAATTGACATTTAAATACAAATTCAATATGCATTTCTAAATGTATCTTTTCCTCAAAACTCACAGCTAGAATCCCGTGTCGGGAGAAATATGTATGTTATATGGCTATGTCTTTGTAGCTATCCTCAATGCTAACCCCAAGTCAAGTGATAGAGCAACCCACAGCCATTTCTCTGTTGTCAGGCAGTGCAGGGATCAGCAGGGAAGTATCCAGATATTTTCCTGTTACTGGGTGTGATGTGACAGGCAACTGCAATGACTTTCAAGAATCCTTAAGCTGCCCCTGCAGATGATGGCCAGGTACAGGAAAATACAGTTGGCCCTTCACATTTGCTAGGGTTAGAGGCACAGGACCCTTACAAAAGTGGAAAAATCACAAATATCACAGTGAGCATATCTGTGGGGCTGACACATGATGGGGAATGGATACCCAGGGTTCAAACCAGGTCAGGGGAAGCAGAGGGAAGAGTATGGTGGCCCTATGCTTCTTCTCTCACCCATTTCCTTCTTTGGGTATGTGGGACATCGGGAGAGGGTTTGTGGCACTGTGGAGGGCCAACTATAGCTGCATGTGTCTCTGTTGATCCCCCTGCTCTTCAATGATACAGAAAGGCTTGTGTTAGAAAAGGGACCTGCATCACTTAAAAGGTGGGTTAGAAGGACTTTGGTTGTTGGATGATCAGTAACAAATCCTGACATCTACAACTATCAAAAAACTGATTTGCAATGGCATGTCTGATTTACTCCATTGTAGACCCAGTGTGGTGAAATGGTCTAAGCTTTGAACTACAGCCCTGGAGACTAGGGTTCGATTCCCTGCTTGGCCATGGAAATCCACTGGGTAGCCTTGTGCACATCACACACTCTCTGCCCAAGAAAACGCCATGATAGGTTCGCCTTAGGGTTGCCATAAGTTGGAAACAGCTCAAAGGCATACAATAATTAATCAATATTTTAACTCACTGACATTTCCCTATTTATTTTATCTATTAAAAAAAAAATCCCAGCTTCCTTTTGGAAAGCTTTTTTCTTTGTTTGAAGTCAGGATCTTAAATGTAGCAAAAGCCTGTAAAAAATCTCACACATTTATCCAGAAAGTGCTGATCAGATTATATCATACTGTAATTCAGAAAGGCAGCTGCCTTAAACTGCCTTGTTTTTGAGATGCTAATGTGAGATGTTTCAAATAAAAATATGTGAATCATGCACCCCCATACTGAATTTTATAAAGTCAGCGGCTGGAATCCTGTTGGCAGTTATGAATAAATAACCTAGAGTTACATGCTCATGACTAGTTATATCCACAGTCTCTATTTGGGGACCATGAAAGTCCCCCAGATGCCACTTAGTGAGGCCTGCTGTGATCAATGTGAATCTATTCTTCCGTCACTCAGGAAACAGCTGGCATATGATCCCATGCACCTCCCTTTGCATTTGTGATCACTAGCATCAAGGGAAATGGTGACAGGGGTCCCTCTTCTGCACATCACACCTGAGATAGCTCATAAGAGCAGGTGGGAACATCAGTCAGTTGCTTCCCATTTAACAGGGGAACTGACCCCTGTCAATTGAAGTGTCTGCTTCATGGTAAATGGGGATTGGGGGAATTGGGACAAGATCAAATGAGTATCACCATAACTATGGTGTGTACGCATACATAAATTCCCAACCAGATTCTGGCCACTGTCATCATTGGTATATGTCATGGAAGAATAACTGCATTTTATAAACATGCCAGAATCCACAATGGTTTTGGGCAGGGACAAGTGTTCACATTTTTGTTATAACAAACATATAATGCTGTCTTGGTGATTTTGCAGTCTTTCAAGTGCTATTTCATCTAAGGTTTCACATATGGAGTTATATAAAGTATTATTCCAGTTTTGAAAACACTATCGTACAATGGAATCTGAATGGATATTCATCCATAGAAACCTTTCAAATTTTGTTTCTACTTTCTCCAATATATACTGTTGCATCCACACTATCTGACTTACATGACGTTATGGATGAAAGAATATGAAAAATAGACAGAACATACTTTTGTTGCTATTTCTAAAACAGATTTCTCAAAAAAAAAATGAATAATACGAAGGAGATATGCCCAAAAAGTAATAGAAGGAAGAATGTTATCAAAGTTCACTTGAACCAGAAAATAATGCCAGTAACTTCTAAAAGTTCTAAATCTAATATCATAGAATGGTAAAGCAACTTGAGATGATACACCAATTTGGGAGATTAATCTTTGTTTTCATAAATGTGATATTTCATGGTTTATCTTGGGTTGCAGTTGCAACTGGTGGCTTCTAGCAGAGTAGTCAATCCATTCTGGGTTTTAGCTTGAACTTTAAATGAATCTTCATGGTGCCAAACCCTGTCCTCAAATTTGATTTAACACCTTGGATAGCTTTATTGAACTTTATTGAACTTGGTTCATTGTCCTACTGACTTGGAGTCCACCAGCTGCTACTGTCAGGACATCATAATCATTCTACAGGAGATACACATGAATTTCCACCATTTCTTTTTCACTACACTAGGATGTCTGAGTTTCTTATCTTATGCCATAAGCTACTAGTTAGTGCTAAAAGAGATTGGGCCTTTCTGCACTACACTGTTATAGTGCTATTATTTCACTTTCAACATCCTGTGGAATTCTGGGGCCAAAGAGCTCTCTAGCTGAGAATTCTAAATGCCCCTCCCTAAACTTCAGACCCATAGGGTTTCCCATAGGGATTCCATAGGATGTTTTGAAAGTGGAATAATAGCACTATAACAATGTAGTCAGGAAAGGCCCATTGTTAAGCTGCTTTAAATTTCCAGTTTTTTTTCAACAGAATCTTTTCCTGTGCCTTATACTCATTATTCTGGATACCTCACTTCATTAACTGCTTTATTTATTTATTTTAAATGTATTAATATAGGGAAGAGGTAAGTTCTGGTTTTCTGAGTTCTGAGGCCCTCTTATACTACATTATGATAAGTGTTATTATTCCACTTTAATTGTCATGGTTCCATGCTATGGAATCCTGGGTTCTGAAGTTTTAGAAGGGATATTTAGAATTCTCAGCAAAGAATTCTAGTGTTTCAAACAAGTAAGCAAGCAAGCAAGCAAACAAACAAACAAACCTCAGGAATCCACAAGATGTAGTCATGGTAAATGGAATCATGATTCTATCTAATATATAAAAGTCAAAGTTTATGAGTTTGTCTGTGTCAGGCAGGCGAAGACCTCATATGATTGGCTGCCTGTGGAGATTCCATGGACTCCTGGGGTTGGCAGTTTTTAGGGAGCGGCCTTTAGAATTCTCAGCCAGAAAGCTCTTGGGCCTGTCTAGTTACTATGGAGACGAGGCCTACCAGCAAGGAGGAGGGAAGCCTATTTCCCTCAGGAACCCAACCTCTGTATGTTAAAAACTCTAAATCCAGATTAGATTGGGGAATATGGGGAAAAGTTACAGGTACTGGACAAGGCAGTTTGGGGAATTAGAGACACAGCATCTCAAATCTGTGTATTTCAACCTCATCTAACTCCTAAGGCAAGGTAAGATAAGGTAAGGTCATTCCTAAGGTATTTCTAACAAATATTACCTATGAGAAAATAAAATCCCAGGCAACACTAGTAATATTATAATTCTGGGGGTTTTAGAATTGTTTTGTTACTGTTATTAGTGGATATTGTTTGTTCAAGCTATCTTTTGACCAATGAAGGCCACAATTCCAAAGAGATTTTACCTACCTGTGGAAAGACAACAAGGATGGGGCCAATCTAATCTTTTTTGAAAGGCAGTTCCAGAGCCTGGGGTCAGCCAGCAAGAAGGCTCTCTCCTGTGTTGACACCAAATGTACCTGTGAGAGTGATGGAGGCCCTCCACAGGGGATATCAAAACATAGGCAGATTCATAAAGGAGAATATAGTCCTACAGATAATCTGGATCTGAGCCAAGACTGAATTGTGCCCAGAAATAAACCAGCAGCCAGTGGAGCTGTTGCAACAAGGGAGTAGTGTATTCCCTGTAGCCATCCCTAGTTAACAATCTAGCTGTTGCTCTTTGGACCAGTGTTTGGTCTCTCTTTAAATACAGCCCCATGTAGTCCATTTTATAGTAATCCAAACAGGATATAACTTAGATGTATGTCACTGAGGCCAAATCCAACATCTGTAGGGATGGATGCAGCAGATGTACCTGTCTTAACTGTGCAAAGGCACTCTTGACCACTGCTGAGACCTGAGGTTCCAGACAGGGCTGAATCCAGGAGTCCATCCAAGCTGCAAACCTGCACCTTCAGGGGGAATGTAACCCCATGCAGTACAGATTGAATCCTTATTCCCTGATCTGCTTTGCAACTAACCAAGATTAAGTTTCAATTTGTGCACCATTATAGGCCTTTACTGGTGATAGACATCAGTTTAGAAGCAAGACAGCATTCTTGGATTGATGACTAACTGATTGCCTTCAAGATCCATCCCAGCCAACTGACCCAGAAGGATACCATTGGATTTTGAATGGTGTCAAGACATCCAGCAGGACTAAGAGATACCTATGGCTGGTTCCCAGCATAGATTGTCCATCAAAATTACCAATGTGGTCTTTGTCCCACAGCCAGGCCTGAAACCAGATTGAAGTGGATCTAGATAACCTGTCTCATCTAGGAATCCCTGGAGTTGGAAGCCCATCACACACTACAATATACTAATCTTGCCCAGCAATGGCATGTTGAAAACGGGCTGATATTTCTTCAGTACAGTGGGATCCAGGGAGGGCTTTTCAGCAGTGGTCTTATAACTGTCTCTTTTAGGCATAATGGAATTCTACCTTGTTTTAGTGAAGCATTAACCACTCCTATCTACTCAGCCAGTCTCCCTCTGACTTTTTTTTATAAGTTAGGATCTAACATATACGTGGTGGCTCTTACCTCTCATAGAATCCTGTCCATACCCTTGAGTTGTAAAAACTGAAACAGTTTCCATTAGCAATGGATAAATAGATGCCAAAGTTACATTCAGTGGATCTGTATTAATTATAGCATCAAAGTCAGTATGGATCCAAGCAATTTTATCTGCAAAGTGACAACTGAGTTCCCAGCGTCGGAGCTTGGAGTGTGTGTGTGGGGGGGACTGGAGGTGGTAGAGCACAAGGGGCGTGGCCAGTGTGTGTGGGGACATATCCAGTGCATGTGGGGGCATGGCTATGGGCAAGGATGCCCCAAAAACATTGCCGCCCAGGGCAAATCGTCCCTCCTCCCTCTTGTCCCTACATGACTGCAAATTGTTCAGAGTAGGTTGTGGTCTAGATTCTCATCTCATGTGCCCATGTGTAAAAGGCCTCTGACAACAGCTTTGCTGGCCAGCTCTTTGCAGATGCAGTGGTGGTAGAGAAATCCTACCGGTATATTAGGACAAACATGTAAGTTGGGATGAACTGCACACATCTGCAGTTGCCCCAGCTTATATATCATTTACTTTATTTTACTTACCCTTTACTCACTTTAGGGAGAAGGCCAAGCTGCACACAAATATACATGTGAATATTTCTGTGCAGGTTCTGTACAGTGAATTTTACAAAGCACAGCAGCAGATTGCAGATTCTGCAGATTGATGAGGAAACCAAGTGGAACAAACTTCACACTGAATACATGCAACATTGGCACAGATTTGAAACAGACTAGTTTCTGTATCCTTCCTGGCTTGAATATAAAGTTACAGTCCTAAAGAGACTCTCAAGGGAATAAATACTACTGAATTTCATTGCAGCTGAATAAACACATGAAAGATTGTATTTTGCTTGCAATCCACATAGCAATTCTATGGAATGTCATTGGCTGCTCTAATGTTATTGTGGCTGGTGTCCTCCCCCTCCCATCAGTAACCTTGATATGCTAATCAGGGCAGATTATTCCTGGAATGAAATTGACCTGAAGCATTTAGTTATTCAATATCACAGTTCCCCATATTCCTAGACACATCAGATCATTTACTTTGCATCTGTAGGTAGGCTCAATTTATGAATGCAAGTTAAGAGTACCAATTACTTAAATTCCTTTCCAAAAGAGCTACCAAAAAAAAAAAAAAATAAAAATCCAAAAGAACTACAAGAAAATATTCAGATTTGCTGTATGTTAGGGAAAAGACCTGTTCTGAATTAACTGGTTTACTTTAACTCATTTGGTTAATAAACATGGATATGAGAGCTGACATGTTAACCTGAAGGTTACATCTTCTTAATTACTCCAATGTGCCTGGTAAATATTTCATTAGGGGCTGTAATAAAATATTGATTCTAGTTTTGCAATTAATCCATATTGTGCTGATGTCTTTTCCTACTTTTCAATAATTTAGCTCAATCAATCAGTGATCCTTTACTTTCCACAGGGAGAAGAAGAAATTCATATTTCTTTAAAGATAATGGAATGTTCTGTTTCTGCCATTAGTTTTAATTCATTCAGTTACACATGATAGCAGTAATTTCTGGGGATTTTTCATCATTTCTTTCCCTAAATATTTGGAAAAGAAAGTTTCACATATTCCAATTTTTAAGAGCTCTGTCCAGCAAGAATTAATATGATTTAACCACTTGTGAGCCGTGTCTTGAGTTCCATGAATAACAAATCTTCTAGTTCACTAATTGTTACCAGCAAAACAAAATGCTGTGATTTTTCCATGTCTCTGGTAATTTGTTAATGTTTTTTTAGAAACAAACAAACAAACAAAAAATCAACCTGCTGCTTGAAATTTTGTGTTGAGCAAAATTTTGCTTTAAAGTAAAGATGTCAGGGACAGGAATGAGGATCTTGCAGAGGTAACGATATGAAAAGAAATGTGAATTTGCAATTTCATTAATGGGAAACAACATTGACATCCATATACTGAGCAGTGATTGCACTCAGTACCCATTGTTTGCAAAACTAATAGCATCTCTCTATATACAAAGGTGACTAATAATGGGGCACTGATCTGAGTCATTGACTTCCATTCCTCTGTCAAGTGGTTGAGTAGATAGCTTTTTAATACCATACATTACAGGACACGGACACATAAGCACTTTAATTGTATTGTAGTAACAATGAAATGGTGATTAACACATTAACACCCTTTAGTATGACTGGTCAAAGCCTAACAATCATTCTGACTATTTAAAGTTCTATGCAGATGATGTGCCAGTTATGCTGAGCATGCTATTTGTTTCTGTTCCAACAATTTGTAGATGAATCAAGCAGTGAAGATAGATTGCCTTTTAGGGTGCCCTGAGATCAGCAGACACTTGCAGGTATTCCATGTTCACACAGTGAATTATGATAGTTCTACAGCTCAGTGAATGCCTTTTTCACATTCATTCACATCCTCATATTCTTCAGACCACAGCTGCTACTGTCTTTTGAATACAACTGGTGCTGACACAGTGCAGAGTAGAGAATGTCAAAAGCAAAAAATTTTAAAATCAGTCTTCAAGAAAATAGCAAGATAGCTGCAAATAGATCAGACTCCATACCTGTTCATGCTAGCCTTATTTGGGCATATCTGTTCCTGGATGTACCTGGTAGGTTTCATTTCTCCTAACACACTGCACAGGTCATTGACCTACCACTCCTCATCTATATATCTGTCTAGCCCAAACATATGCAAAGTAAAATATGTGCACCCATAGGCCTTCACATGAAGCCAGATCCTTCGTTCCTGAAGTATACATGGAAGCCTATGAATACACAGTGGTATTTGCCTAGGTTTCTTCTTTGCAGATGGCTGCACTGGATGAGACAAGGAGTGCTGGATGCAACATTGGGATGGTTTCTATTTTTTTGCTTGACTACTCACAAGAGCTTTACTTTCATACCATTTTCCATTCAGGTTTGGCAATCAAGCGTCACTGCAATTGAAATTTCGTAACTTTGGTACCTCAGGTTACCCCATTTGCATTTCATTTTACAAGCAATCACTGGGTCTAGGATTATATAAATAAAGAAAAATTGGGAAAACTATTGACACATAATAAGATAATTGAAGCATCAAGGAGAAGTTTCACTCCTTTTCATTTTGAAAAAACAAACAGATGAACTATTCAGCAAAGAAATCCAAATTAATATTGTTAAGGGACATATATTGATTTAGCATGCTGTGCCTTCAGGGGCTATTCTGGTTTTCTTATGCTTGCTTTAGCTGGAGATGATTTATTATATGGTCCGCTGTAAGGCAAATAAAAGTAGCAATCATCTTCATCAGACAATAAAACGCAGTAAGTCTAACCTTTGTGTCATAAATAATGATTCTGTTTACCTGTTGTTGTTGTTTTAAAAAAGTAAAATTAATTTTAATTTCAGGCCACCATTCATGAGAAGGTCCTCTCAGCATAACTTTCAACAAAAACAACTTGAAAATAGCACAATCAGTTTGAATAACATAACATGATTTCTATTGGAAGAAACCTGCACTTCTCTCCTTCCCTACCTGTTTTTGCTTCACTAATCTGTGATTAGATTCAGTCCTCCCTTAAAGAAGCCATGAGAAGCAAGTACCATCTGTGCAGATGAGAAAGGTAGTAAGTCACCATTATCATTTCTGTCAGAAATATAATGTTTTTAATAGCACATTATTGTTCTTTTGGTCCTTATGCAAGCTGCTTTGAGATGCTTGACTGATAATCAGCATGCTGGAATGTTTTACATGAATGAATGAATAAATGAAAACACAAATAACTTGTTTTTCAAAATTTCAGAAGAAACCAACCAAACAACACCTACAACAAGCAGATCACAATTCAACACAAGCCCAAAAGATAGCATAAACAAACAAAGTTTTAATACTGAAAAAGTAATCATAAGGGTGTTGGCAGAAAAAAGGATGAAATGGAATAGTCCAAATTCCTCAACAAATGTCCAAACAATAAGATCATATTTAGAAACCATTTAGAAACTGATTCAAATTATGGCTATAAATTGTGTGCAATTTGCATTAATACAGTAGCTATGCAGACATAACTGGCAGCAATTTAATTGTTTAAAATAGCATAGATGAATCCATATTCACATACATATATAATCTATAATAAAAGATCTATTTATTATAGATGACAATTAATGAGCAGCCAGCATGGTCTAGTGGTTTGAGCGTTGGACTACAACTCTGGAGATCAAGGTTCAAATCCCTGTTCAGCCATGGAAACCCACTATGTGACCTTGGGCAAGTCACACTCTCAAAGCCTCAAAAGAAGGCAAAGACAAAACCTCTCTGAAGAAATATTGCCAAGAAAACCCCATGATAATTTTAGGATCTCCAAACAATTAATGATGGCTGCTACATACACCACAGAGAGAGGCTGTTTTCTTATGATACACTTAAAGGAAATATTGAGCTACTTTTAAAACTGGGAAACAGCCTTGCTTATTCTGAGGAAATCTGACCTAGGCTGAATTGTAGATCTCTCCTCCATTCTCTTTGTTAGCTTTAGATTCCTCCCCTTACTCTTCCATGTTTGCCTTTTGTCTCTTCTCCTCACAAGCCTTAGCTCTGGCAGCACTGAAACAAATAGAGAATAGGACAAACAACACTCCAGTTTACCCTGTCCTGGAGATGGCTGGCAGAAAATCAGATGACTGGAATGCAAGGAAATGTTTTCCCAGTGCCCCTGATGCACGGAGAGTGATAGGGAAAGAACTGCAAGACTTCAGTCCTTAGTTGCAGACTTTAGAATGGTAGAAGGTTAAGGACTTGCAAGCAATGCTTGGTATTTGGATGATTTCTCCATTGTAGACTAGGGAGAATTGTTACCACACCTATATACTATGTCCTGAGGAGCATAATTATTTTATATCAAACACAGTGACCCATAGAGATCTACTAGAAGGTGACATAGGCAAACAGAGCTATGGATATAGATCAAAGGGTAGCCCTGTTTTCTGTCACATATCCTAGGTGAATCTCAAAAATGGTTCCCACAGACCATTTGAATGGATTTTCAGCAATGATAGCACCAACAGGAGACAACAGGTCTCTGAGATCAAATTAACATTTCAAACAGCCAGGAATGTTACACCTTGGAGGTATGCATCCCCAGATGAGATAGTCATCTTGAGGAAACTACAAAGATGCCTGGCTGTATTTTCTTTGAACTACAAAACTGAGATCCATCTTCAAAAACAATTTAGCCATCTGGTCCCCAGGACATGTTTAGCACTATAACTAGAACCCCTTTTTCTCATCCATTTTAGAGTTCTCCCAGACTTGGAAGCAGTTCATCTGCCAGTGGAAAGCTCACCTCAGCCCTGCCCTTAGGTTGAGTTGGGCTCTTCGCTTGTCTTTTCCCAGCCAAAGACTTCTGGATTGGTACAGTATTACTCAAACCCCTATGTCTCTATCTCTCTTAATTTTCACCTCTTTCTAGTTTCTACTGATTGTGTGAGTGAGTGCAACAAGAGTGACTGTATGGATTTTGACATCTTTTTCAATAAAATAATTGGAACAGCCAGCCTGATTCTCTGTGATCCAACTCCATAAAGCTGGGCTCAAGATCCTTAATTACCCTGCCCTCTTTGTATTGCTACAGCAGTGTTCATAGCTAATTTTCCCCACAAGTGATAATTTTGACAGGCATTGGGAATTCCCTATGGGACCCCCAGCAGGCAGGATAACAGAAGAGTAAACTTCTCTAGTTTAGATTAAAATCTCAGCCAGGTATGAATTTGAGGGAGTACAATGCTCACCTTTTACTTCAAATGTGAATTATGTGTCTCCCAGATTTGTATCATAAAACAAGAGATGATAAAGTTTGATAACATTTAGAGTCACCTGAGATGTGTGTACTGGTATGCATTGCTTATCTATACTTCCATAAAGAGGATTTTTGAATCTGCATTATTTTGCCTACAACACAGGATTTTCTCACACCAAACAAGCACTCCATATATGTAGGTCTCATACTCCAAAGGCTCGTTCCAGAAGTAGTGTGGGTGCAAACCTGATTATCATCACATATTTCTGCTGAACTCACACTGAGAAAATGAAAGAAGAAAATGAGTGTGTTTATGAACACATGCTACAGTACCTATACCAAATCCGATTATGTGCATCTGCTCACATTATTATAACCCCATCTTTTTCATATCGTTATTATCCTCGAATGAGGCAATAAGTACCAATTTAAATGAGACCAAACTACCAACACCTGATAACATTTCAGTTCTTTGTCTTATTCTGTTCTATTTCTCTCTTACACACAGGCACAAGTGTGTGTTCTTGTATAATTGCTTCAAATCCTCTTAATGAATGCAGAGCTTTAATATAGCACTATAATTACTCTGATGTAAATGTCTAAAAACATAGCTAGCCTGTCTTTTACAGAGTTTAAATGCAACTGGAGCATTTATTTCTCCACTAAATCTTCAGCTTGTATAGCGAAAATATCTTTTAAAATAGCAAGCAGGGAAAAAAGGTCAATGCTATTCTTACAATCTTGTCTTCAAAGTAACATTATAAAAATAATTGCATTTCTAGCTAATCAAAGCTGTGTTTAGTAGAACTAAGGCTGTAAGCATAATATATATTCAGCAAGTAATCAGGTATCCAAGTCTTTACATTTGGTGAAAATAGGATTTTAAATGGCTCCATTCTCTTACTTTGTGTCAACTGATGTACAGAGCAGGCAGTTGTAATACCTGTAAGCTTTCAAGATTCTGATGAGTAAAAGTAGAGTTTTCTCAAATTCTCATGGGCAAGGGTCCCAGAGGATGAAATCTTCTCCATGTTTCTGGCTTCTTTATGGCCTCTTCTTTCCTCACACACTAAACGGCTATGGGAGCATGTGCCAGCAGCTGAATTCCATCTGTGAATTTGTGTGTGGTGAGAGGAAGGCAGAGGTAGACTTGGTAGAGCTTTAGATTACACCAGGACAATGTAGGATCATGGCCAAAGTGTTCCTCTTCTGATTCCTTTAAGCAATTTCATCCAAGCAAGGCACTCTCTAACCCTATCTTATATTTTATGGAGTGCAATTGAGAATCAACATTATGTGGCTATTGTTGGGAAATTAAGAAAAATATTTGAATATTGAGAGACCTTGGTAATGAGACTCTCATTCAGCAGAGTATTTTAGTAACTGCACAAAAACGGAAGTTGAACAGATCACCAGTCCCACTTCTGTAACACCACCCCAAACACACTTAATCTAGCTCAAAATAAACACAAAAACAGTTTGGTTAAAAATATAAAAGAGTTTACTCACAAAATCTTGTACATAGTCTACACAGGTTCAATTCTTAAAGAAGGTAGGAAGAAAATTAAGCACTCACATGCTTGCTGCCAATGATCCCTGTTCGGAGATCTCAGAGCATTCTTTCAGGTCAAAAGGCGAAGGCAAAAGGGGAGAGGGAGTAAATGGCAAGATAATCTTTTTAAAAACAAAGAATGTGTATGTGCTTGAGGAAGAGGTGTTAACCAACAAACAGGAAGTTCTCTCTAGGCTATCTCTCTATGCTTACAATAGGCATGCAAACAAACTAGCCATTTAATTAGGCATGCAAAGGTTGCCACTTCCAACAGCTATTAACCACACCCACTCCCCATTTCACTGTGTTTGTTGCAGGCTCTGAAATCTTCAGGCTTCCCAGGACATTCTGATACCTGATATTTTTGGTGGGTCTCCTTTTGATCCACTTCTGTTGACTTCTACCGAGTTGTTCTAATGGAGGGGGCAATAGTACTTAACTCCTCGCCAAATTATCAATTTCTGGTGAAATGGGGAAGTGGAAAGTCACACACTAAGGCCACTTCCACACTACACTGTTATAGTACTGATATTCTACTTTCAACATCCTACAGAATCCCAGGATTCAGTTTAGGAGGGGCTTTTAGAATTCTCAGCCAGAGAGCTCTTTAGCCTCAGTAAACTACAAACTCCAGAATTCCACAGGATGTTGGAAGTGGAATAACAGTACTATAACAGTGTAGTGTGGGGCTGATCAGTATGAGAAGAACCAAAGAAATATCATCCCTGTCAACCTCATGCAGCTGATCAAATGCCAACCAAGCTACATCCACCCACACTTTTATATCTAAAGTTTGTTATTATAAGGGGCCAACATTGCTTAAATCTTCTCCAAATTGTAATGCATTCAAGGAAGATAGTCTCAGCATTTTAAAGTACTTGTGCAAAAGGCTCGAAGAATAGTTGGTGATGAATACAATTTCTCTTTTTTAAGATGTCACATGAAATGTACTAAACTTTGACTCAGAATCATAATTTCACATTACTCTTTTCCATCTGTGTCTAAATGTTTATTATATAGAGATTAAAGACTATGATGTGCTACTCAGCAGTTTGCCTTCCTGTTGTTTGCACTCTGACAGTATAAGACAAATAGTGGAGATAATATGATCTTAGATATTCATTACTATGGAAATCCTTCATATCTCTGTCTATGCATGTGTGTGTGTGCTCCATGGATCAGCATCTTATCAACAGTTATCAGAAAATCCATTTCATCTTATTATTAGAACAATGTTTAACAAAAGCCCTTGGGTCTGAAATATATGGTAATATAGTCTTGCCCCAAAACTTTAGACATTCCTCAGAGCAACCCTTCTCAGGCTAATCTGATTTAAAGGAGCCACAATTTTTTCTCTAGTGTGCCAGGGACCAGTACCAAATTCTGTCTATTGTTTAGAACCATTGCTTTCTCCCCCCCCCCCCGGAACTCTGCATGGACTGGCGGCCAGTGCCTTGCACACCAACCAACAGTCCAAGGGGCATAATTTTGAGCAGGATTACCTTAGCTGGTGTTCTCTTGTTCCACTTTGTCAAAAAAAAAAAAAACAGCTATTTTTGAACAGATGAAGGACAAACTCTGACAATTTTAAAACTATGACAAGTTTTCCAAATAGTCATACTACTTAAAAACATATAGTGCAGACTGTGTGTTGTATCTTATGTAGCCTGTTTCTTTCATTCCATATGAAAATCTCATTTTACTTGCATGATAGCTTACAAAATTTTGAGCACTCCATATTTTGCTTTCTAAAAATTAACTTCTGACCAAATTACTTCCTTAGGAATTGTACAACAGTTTTTGTACACACAGGGGTAGCTTGGGTGTGGCATATTTGATGGCCTGTGTACGTGCATGAATTAGCATCCATTTCTCTTATCCTTTCAGTAAGAAAATGGGAGCTCAAATAAAAGTGTGACCTAATAGAGCTTCTCCAAATAATACATATGCATTTTTGTATATTCTTTGGGTCAGCCTGAATGAACATTGTGTATTTATCTGATTCTTTACTGGGCAAAGTAAATATTTTACAATATTATATACATTCAATAGTATTGAACATGCAATGGTTGCTAGTATTTCATTCTCTCTGAGGGCTGAAATGCAATAGCAGTGTATTTTTGATAGTAGCTTAATTGTATATTGCATTATCAGATGATCATCCTCATGTTGGAATGTTCAGGATCATGACTGAATAATATAGTTACAGTTCAAAAGTCTGACAGGAATTTAATATTTATTTTAGAACTCTGAAGTTAATAATTCTGGACTTCAAAATAAAGACAAAAAAAACCTGTTTCACTGTTTTCCATATTCATTCCTAAAAAAAAGAAAAAAAAGATTATTTCCATGCCAAATATGCAGAAACTTTTGAAATCACCCTGAAACAAAATATTCACCCATCTATTCTGGTTAAATCTAATAGATATAGGTATTCCAACTCAGAGCAGACCACACTGTACCTGCCTGCTATGTAACTGATAAACACAATAAGCCTGGGGGAAAAAGGGGTGCGTGTGATAACCACAGTTCTATAAAACAAACATAGCTAAACATACCCAGATTTAAAGCCATACCTTTAATAGTTAAATACTTAAAGCTCTCAGTGGATGGAACTGTCAGTTTTGGTTTCTTCCACTGCTTTCAACTGTCAGATTCTTTCTATCCCAGATATGAATAACTTTGCGCATTTGGATAAATTCGTCTCAAAAATGAAATGAAACAAAATACTTGCCTGTCTCAATTTCACAGCAAGCAGCTGACAATAGGGCAAAAGTAGAATGGATGGGGAAGTTCACTGGAATCAGACAGAATGTAGGTTTAACCTGTCAGAAAGAAAGTATACCAGCCCTGCTTAGGAGACCAAAGGCCAAATATAGCCTGTTGAAAGTCTGAGTATGTGTATGTGCCTTCTAATCACCTGTGGACTTATGAGAACTCCATGAAATTCTAAAGGTTTTCTTAGGCAAAGAATACTCAGAGGTGGGTTTGCCAGTTCTGTGGCCCACGTGTTGTATATTAAAGCTACTAAACCCAATTACAAGTCACAACTAAAGAAGAGCCATTTAATCAATGAGATTTACATAAGTATTGACTTAGCATTCCGCATTTGTTTTAGTAGTTCTAATCTAAATGGAACTGGATATCAAATGCATATAAACCAAAGTATCTGAGAATTCACTTCTTGGTAGTTGCAGTTTTCCCTATGTCAGTACATCCATTTCTGACTCTTTCCTACAGTAACTTGTCCGTTTCTGTCCTGTTTCTTGTTTTCCCTAAAATTTACCCTAGTGAAAAACATGCCATGTGACCATTGCTGTCATAAAGCCCATTCTCAGAATCTTTCCACTTTTGGGGCAGGAGTAAAATAGCAACCTTAAATCCCATCCCATGATTTTATGCAGCATTTAATGAAATTTAGATTTAACATTCTAAACAACAAAATCTTGTATTAAGTCTCTTTTTTATTTAAAAAGCCATTTGGCACATTTAAGTCTAATTTATTAAACTGCACAATGGAATTATTATGCAGCTCTAATTAAAATTTACTGGCAGTTCTCAAAAAAAATGTCTTGAGGATAATTACTTTATTTTAATAGATTTTTCTTCCAGCAAGAATTAACATGAATACTCGGGTACTTTATTTTACTCATGTCAGAGTCTTCTAAGAATAATGTACTATTACCAAATGGCTTTGCTCTGTTATTGTAGATGCTTTCTTCTGTTGGAATACGGATGTGGGGAGCTTAAGCTACATATTTCAATGTTTGTACAAATAGCATAACAAACTAACATTTCAAGGAGCTGTATAAGCTGAAGGATGGAGGTGGGAAGTCTAATAACTAATCTAGACTGTCGTGAATATCCCCCCTACAACTGCCTTTTTCTTTTTTTTTCTTTTTTTGTGGGACTGTTCTCTGCTGTGAAAATGAAGCCCATCTCCAGCAGCTTTCAGGGTGGCAGATGAATTTCTATGTCTTGAGAGGAATGCAGTGTGTGAGAAGGCCTGACTTTTTTCCCCGCACAGACTGGTATGACAGCTCCCTCCACTCCCAGTCTGCAAAAATACCTTACCATTTTATTCAGCTTTGCCTTTGCTGTTAAACACTACCTTCATGTAAAAAGGGTAAAAGCTTTCAGTTGTTATTTAGAATGATTTACTGATGTAGGGCAGTGTGTTTCTGCTTGATAAGAACTACTGAAAACTATTCAACTGAGTCAATATTTATAAAAATATATTATAATCTTTATAAAAACAACAAGCAGAATAAATTATTATTCTTTTATGTATGTCCAAGCTCAAACAAATCTTCAGAAAACAGTTTCTTATATCTTTCCATCAGCATAAAGGCACAGGTCTCTCTCACATACAGCCCTTTGTCTACCCATTTGCCACAAATTCAGTTTCTAAATGTAGGTCACTCAAAAGTGGGTTGATTTCTCTTCTGCCCTTTCTCTAGGCTTTGTCTGAGAACCCCCCCCCCAGGTTGACCGAAGAACTGTCTGGCTGAAGGACTGAGTTTTAGCCCCTCTTCTGGAAGTCTGACTCCTCAACCAAATCAGTGTTTCTGCTATTTATGCATTGTTCCCTGAGGCCTCCAACCTCTCCTTCACCTTAAAGGGGCTGGATTTCTCTCTGGAGTGGGCATTCTGGCTGCTTGGCAACCTGTTGCTAGGTGGATCTCTACTGCTCATGATAGCTACTCCTGCACAGGCAGATTTTACTGTTGTTGTATTGTTTTGTTTTATTTTTTTTTCCTAAATGGAAAGCATCTGAGAGTTATCTTTTTCTTCTTTTGACTTAAAGAGAAATTGGCAGAGAGAGAAAAAGAGAGAGAGCACACATGCAAGATTTCAGTATTGCCTCTAGCAACTCCTTGACTGCATTCCTTGTGATTAATAGAACACACCTGAATTGTACACTATGTGACACTGAGGTCAACATTCTGTTCAATGCAGAAAGGCAATTCAGGTGATTCAATGTGAACAGAGCTGTTCAAGTGATGCAGCTTCTGGATAATGGGAGAGGGGCATTAGCTGTGCATGCACACTGACTGGCCTTTAGCTCATGTACTGCTCTGCAAGTGAAGTGAGAAGTGCTTGGATACCCTCCCTGCATGTGCTAGTGTCTAAAAAGTAAAACCAACAATAATGTAATCATGGGTAATGCCAGCATAACAAGATTCCAGCATGGTGATTCAGGTTCCACGATCCAGACATATGGGTTATGCCATAATACTGAATAGTTTCTTATCTTCCAGGAATACCTACTTGAAATGTGATTTTTCTTCTGCACTAGTTTATGATGCATCCATATCCATCACGGTATAGTAGTTTGAACAGTGGACAATGACTCTGGAGACCAGAAATGAATCCCCACTTAGCTATGAAAACCCACTGGGTGACCATCGACAAGTCACATTTCTCAGCCTCAGAGGAGGGCAAGAGAAAATCTCCTCTGAACAAATATTCCCCAAAAAAACACCACAATAGGTTCACCTTAGTGTCTCCGTAAGTTGGAATTGACCTGAAGGCACACAACAATAAGAAGTGATCACAAGGATCTTGCATTTGCAACAGGATCTTGGACAACTGCATTCCATATTTGCAACAGGCTGTATTCTTTTGTTCAAAAAGATTCACAACTCCCTTTTTTCCCAAACTTCATCAATCCCCTAAGAGTTTGGGACTGTTAAAGAATGGGCTCATATCTGCAGTGCCTTTCACTTTATAAGCTCACTTTTTAATGGCTTAAACAACTTTCAGAAACATTTTTGTCCCACTCCACCTGCTTTATATTGGGTGATCAGCACTGCATATCTAGTAGCGGTACATTCGGTTGAAAGTTTAATGGTTGCTCAAATCAACTGTCATTAGCCAGGTACTCATGAAAGAAAATGTTTACAGTTTGAGAAATTCTATGTGCTGAAAATCTGGCCACTTTCTTGTGCTTTCTGCACTGTACAAAGTACATTCCTGAATAACAAATTGGCTTTTGGAAAGACAGACACGCATTTTTGGAAAATAGATACTGAACTGGTCATTAGCATATGGAAAACAGAGTCTAGTACAAATCAAATTAGGACAGATTAAGATAACTCAGCCCCCTCAATGAGTTTTGCTGTCTGCTATTCACTTCCAGTTCAAAGAATTACTAGACTGGGCTTTCACTTTTTCAGATCAAGTATGGAAAGTTACTTTTGTACTTAAAAATAATGTGTATTTTATTTTATTGTTAACCTGCCTTTCTCCCAGGGCATGATGTGTTACTATTACTATTATGATTTCTGTGGAGCAAAGTTAGGGTTGATAAAATAAAGGCATTAAAACTGAATAATTCAATAACAGCAGCATTAAAATTGAATAATGTCTCCAAAAATGCCCTTTGAAAGTAATTTTAAAGTAAATAGAAACTGGTATGACCAAAAGTAACAATGTTTCCCTTTGTTCCATTATGTTTGAAATACAATTTCATTATAACCTCATTACGTTTTCAAGCAGGTTGTTTATAACTCATTACTCTCAAGCTCTGA
The DNA here is from genome assembly GCA_948474755.1 of Ctenosaura bakeri. Lineage (NCBI taxonomy): Eukaryota > Metazoa > Chordata > Lepidosauria > Squamata > Iguanidae > Ctenosaura > Ctenosaura bakeri. The sequence goes on from CAOLHI010000526.1 coordinate 391,740, forward strand.
GATCTAACATACCTCCATTTCCAGCTCAGTGCAAAGAGCATTATTGATTAACAACGAGATATTACAAAATGACAACAGCCATGAAAGATGTTTGGAAAATGTATTCCATTCATGAAAACCTGACATATTCATCTTTTTGGCCTTACTTTAACAGCTACTTGGCAGACAGATACAATATCATTTCTTTTGCACTAAAAATAGTTTTGCCTATTCAGTTTGGCCACTGTAGATAATGTTTAAAAGTTTCATTTAGTTTTGTTTTTAGTAAGTTAGCAAAATTCACATACTTCCTAAGCATTCAACAGAAAAAGCTTAAGATTTTGAAAAGCTTAAATGTGATAGAAAGCAAAACTGTCAGATTCATCTATCTAGTTACAGGGTCATCACATCATCACACTTTTTTTTTCATTATAATATCATCCAGTCATTGTGCAATCCTTGAAATGGTGAGATAATCAATATGGCCAACCCTGCTAAGAGATGAGAAACAGCAGCCAGAGCAATCTGTGCTGTCAAACTGTACAATGGTTGTTGAAATTAATAAAGTGAGGGATATCTGCATATTGAAGAGGAGATTACTACTGAGGACACAGAAATACTAGAAATGTAGAGAATCAGAGAAAAAATATATGGCAGATATTGGTTATATAAGATGGATGATACTGTAGATATATTTAACATAAGGTGAAATTAATCAATGGATCAAAATTACCACATGATTATGGGAAGGGAGAGGTTTTTTTTCATGCTTTTTGTGTGTTTTAAACCACAGAGTTTGAAGGTAATTTACTTTCCCCTAATCTCTGGTATAGAGATCAATATGTAATTTTGAACCCACCATTTGTATTTTTGATGGTGAATTTATATACAAAAGCAGTGGCAAAATACAGGTCTGAGACCATCCCTGCTGGTATCTGTTCATAACTGATTTTTCTGAAACCCTGAAGGGCAGATTATAAAACACAGATTATCTCAGGAAGATTTAGTTTCCAACTAAACTTTGGGAAAGGCCCATCTTATGCCATGGAACCTTCTGTCTGACAGATAAAAAGTGAGGTACAACCACAATTCACCGAAAGTACAGCGGACACAATTAATTTTCATTTCAAATGCAGTATTTCAGTTTCATGAAATCTCAAACCTGGAAAGATAATTGAGTGATTTTAAGAAGTCTCTCTGCTATGGGATGAGAGACAGTCACAAATAAGTATCCCCTTTTCTGTGTTATAAATGGTAAAGAGTGACAACAGAAAATCAAGAGAAGTTCTGCCATGAATCTTATGGTCACTGATGTCCTACTTTCTCTGCTCCTTAACTTATCATGCATGACAAGGGAAACAGCTTCTTCTTAGATTCAGTAGATCTCAAGCCTTTTAGTTATGTAACTGTGCTAACTAGCAATTGAAAATTTTGCCACTTTTTGTTTCCTACTGATCCAAATACTTTAAATCTCAAGTTCTTTTCAATTATAAATATATAAATTTTGGGAGGAGGGACATGCATGCTGCTGGATTCACTAGCTCATTTCTCTTGTGTCTGCTTCTGCTTCCTCATTTTCTGGGGCAGGTAGTGGGGGAGTGGGAACTCAAGAACTCACCTGCTGCATTTGGCCCAGCAGTTAAGAAGTAAATCCCTGTGTTTCTTTAGCAGCTGCACATCTAGAGTCTCTCAGCATGGGCAATCAGCCTGAACCCATAGTACCTGCTGCCAGTCATAACTTGCCTTCCCAATTGAAGGGTTCCCTCTCACCAAGTGTCAATTCTGGACCAATACCTCCAGGACATTGTTGCTGCTGGGCCTTAATGGTGTCAAGTTTGGCACTCATTCTTTTCGAACTGGCATGAATTCTATGGCAACTGCATTAGCACCCCTCCCCCCAAAAAAAATCTATTCAAAAGATTGGGTGCCAGAGGTCTACAGCTTATTAGAGATATATCAGCACATTGCAATGCTGAGATGTATTCTGGTTGCCTGTTGTGTTGCAGATTCTAGCTTATAGCCAGTGAGACAATCTGCAGCCATGGTTTTATTTATTAGGCAGAGCAGCAGGCATGTTTTGGATCTCATCTGGGATTGGGTGACGTAGCCACAGTCAAGTGGCTTGGTAGGAAGCCCTGTACTGGAATGGCCATCTACATTTGCTGTTTGAGGAGTTCTATGAGCCTCCTCCACATGTGTTGGTAATCCACTTGGGTGACAGTGACCTGGGATTGCTAAAGGGCAAAGCCCTGATCATCCAAGCAATTCATTGCATCCAATTTATTCACGCTTCTTGGCCCAGGGTATCCTTACTGTTTTCTGCCATTGTGCCCAGACAGGTGCGGCCTGGTGAGGGATTGCTGAGGTGCATCAACATTGCCAGGTGAAGAGTTAATAGGGAAATTTGGAATGCCCTGGCCAGGGGCTTCAACCACTTTATGCCACATCCCCATCTAATTTTTCAATGGCTGGAGCTTTATAGAGCTGACAGAGTTTATTTGTCCATACAGGAGATCCATATGTTCCTTGGAGATTTGCAGTGAGGTAAGGGCCCTGTTGGCCAGCCTGATGGGAGACAAGGACTGAACAGACACTTGTCCTTATCTGTAGCTGGTGTTGGGGGAAAAAGTCAGAGTTTGGGGAATACCTATGGCACCCATTTGGTGAAGGAGAGCCCTCTGAATTTGCCCCTATGTGTTGTGAGTCCTGAGGGGGGCAGGAAAAGAGGCGGCCTTTGAGATGGTCTGAGGCTTTAACCCCCACTTTAAGTCAGCTGACTTGTTGGCTGGGCCCAGGTTGTTTCTTTAGTAGTTGCTGGTTGGGAAACAACCCAGCTTATGGGTTCAACATTAGGGCTCAGGTCTATTGCCTAGGGAAGTGTGTGTAAGAGGTCTAGGGGAGACCCCTGCCTCTGCCATTCTTGCACCAGGTTTCCCCACTCATCCTTTGGATATCTCAAAGAAAAAATCTTAAATAAGTGATAGTCAAATAAAATGGCCAATATTTCTTCCTAACCTCTGTTGTCTCATTATTTCATGGGTGGTCAGCAATAACTTAGAAGGAATAGGAATACATTTTACAGCACGAACAAGATGAACAGTTCATGTGAACATGTTATTCAAAGTGAAACAAAAAAATCAGGTCAGGTCAGTGATTTTCTACCATATACCATTTGAAGGCTTCTTCCAAATTGCAGCCTGGAATGATTTTTTCTTTTACCAGCCTGAATTTTTCTTATGATTTCCAATTTGATGACCAAATGTATAGATTTATGGTTCTTCATATGTTTGGAGACAGTTGGTGAAGCAAGCTTGTCTGTTCTCTCTCTTTTTCCCCCTTGTTTTGCTGTTCACAGATGCTCCACAAGCAAATCTGGAGGCATCTGTTCTTTATCTTGCCTGTTGTATACAGGCACACATGGTACAATAGGATTGGCTAGAGAAGAATCTGCTCTTGAGCAGCTCAGGTTTTACTTATTCCATTTTTTACTGCAGACATCCTGCTAGGATGTGACACTAATAGTCCATGTTTCTCCAGCTCTTCTTCACCATTCTCTCAAAACTCATGCTGCTAAAAGATCTCCAATTGTATAGAAATTTCACAGATTTCTTCATGATTTTGATGGAAATAACTTGTGGATAAGTAAAATCATAATGTGGGAAAAACGAAAAGATTTTTCCCTCCATCTCTATATCTGGCAGCCATTTGGGGCCTGCTGAGATGTTGAAATGCTACCTTCTTGATTACTCAAATTTGAAAGTGATTCACTTTTCAAGAATGTCATTTGTAAGAAAGATGGGCTCAAGAACTGTTTTCTTACTGCCCTCCAGAGGTGTCGGTTACGTGATTCTACAATTTTAATGTGCAACAGACTTTGTATTTTGATGACTGTAGCTCACTTTGTGTTAAAGCACATGATAATTCTGATTTTTCTTTTTCTTATCCTATCATGCAGAAATTCCACAGAAATGGCAAAATATGTTCTAAGTTAATGTGCAAAGCTCTCTGATATAGAAATCACAAGTTGATATTGAATACTGGTTAAATGCATGTTGTTCACACACCTCAAACTCCTGTTAACGACACTAGCCTTTTAAAAGGATTGGTTCAAATTAAATAATTAATTTCCTGGGTCTCTGCTTATTGTTAAGAGATGTGAGTCCAATAGAACTTAACTACTCAAATGTCCAGATTACTCATTGGTTCTGTGGCTCCAGGTTGAGGTCCCTCATAAAATTATATTAATATCAATGCATTGTTGAGCAAATGAAAGGACTAGAAGGAAATGAATATTTGGCCTTGATATTTGAATGAATCTTCTATCAAGATTTTTAAAAACTTTGTCCCTCCCCAAGCTCTGTTCTTCCAGTTGGCACTTGACACTGTTTTCTTTGGGTCAAACATGTGTACTGCTTAGAATATGATGATCTGATTGGCATGAAATATCCACAAATAGCATCAATATGTCACCTTATTATCTACAAAGTACTTTATACCTGATAACTTATGGCTTAGTATTAAAAGCCAATAAGGTCACTTACCATACTGTGAGCTAACATGTTTTTCCCAGTAATAGGAAGGAACTATAAAAATGAAATCATCATTAATGGTGTAGTTATAAGGTATTTTTTTTTAAAAAAAAAGTTAGATAGTGAAAAGCTTCACTTATAGCATAAATGATGGTACTGTGTTTGTATTATCATTTCAGACAACTCACTGACTTTCTGTCTTCTCTGAATCTCTGTTCTAATCTCCTGCCAAAAGAAAAATTAACTTCTGCTGTACCTATTTGGTGGATATGAAGTAGAGTTGGACTTTGTTTTCTGGTTGTGGAGGCAGGTTGACTTTATAGCTAGCAACACTGAAAAGAAGTATATTATTTCAAATAAATTAGTATTAACTTTAAATTAATTTAGTGTTTTGAGACCAGCATGCTATTATTGTTGGTGTTATGTGTCAAAACGTGGAGATCTGAGCCAAGCCAGGGCTATGACAATCAGGTCTGCTTTGAATCCTAGAGAACCAGCACCCTTCTATATTCTTGCCACTCACTGGCTCCCTCTACACATTTATATCTCTCTGCTGCTTTCCTTAGTAGGGATAGGGTAAAGCATGTTTTGGTTAATCTCAATTATTGTGTCACTATGTAGTGTGTATAACCAATCCAGATCAAAAAGGCACTTTATAGAGACTGCACTTTACAAAAATATAACAAAACCTTTATTGAACAAACTGACAAGGGAAAAGGTAGTTGACAAATTAAAGATTAGCAAACGGCAAAACGCTTATAGCTCTAACCCAGCAAACACTTCCCCAACTTTTTCATTCTTTCACATTCCTCTTCCACTCTCCTCAAATTCCCAGATGGATCTCCTTCTCCTTCTCTCTCTCTCTCTCCTCTTCCTTCAGAACCCTGTTTCAATTATTTTTCTGTTAGCCTCACTCCCCCCCACCTAGCACCTTTCTCTGGCTATCCTGGGTTCCATAGTCAACAACCCATCAATTTAAACCCTCTTGGTTTCTAGGGCAGCTCTGTTGCTCCCCCTGCCCCCCATAGTTCTTCACATTATGTTCCTTCAAGTCATTTCCAACTTATGGTGTTTCTAAGGCAAACTTATCATAGGTTTTTTCTGTAGCTGAGAGTTCGTGATGTGCCCAAGGTCACCTAGTGGGTTTTCATGGCTGAGTGAGGAATTGAACCCTCATCTCCAAGGTCTGTAGTCCAATCCTCAAACCACTATGTCAAGCTAGCTACAGTAGTGCAAGTGTCATAACTCATTTGCCCACTGAAGAGATCAAAATTCTCCATTTACCACACAAAAAAACAAATGCCCCAAACCTGCCTTTTTAAGTGACAACCCCCTCCACTCGACTTAGTCATTTTGTATTGGTGAAAAGTAAGGATCTAATTCATTCACGGAATATCTTCTCTAAGGAAGTAATGAAAATTTTTAGCAATTTTCTTCCCATTGCAAGGAAGACTTTGAAGATTGCACAGCTGTCAAAGCCTATTTGCAATTCAGGACTTATTCTGTGTAGAATTTGTACATGGTTATTTTGCACAGAAAACAAAAATATCTGCACAGGAATAATGTCAAAAATGTTGCTTTTTGTGAAAATCAACCACATGAAAAGTATGTGTGGAATGCCCCAACTACAGCACTGTTTATGAAACACATGACTGTGAAACACATTTTTCTGTGCAGAAATATGACTTTCTGTGCAAAAAAATAAAATAAATGCAACTTTCTGTATAGAAAAAGTTGTTTTCTATGCAAAAGAACCACAAGAGAATTTTGTACAGAGTAAATCCTGAACTGCAAAGATTCCCATCAATCAAGAATTCTCCTCAGTGTTTCTTGATTCTCATAAAAAGTCATTTTTTGAATATTTTTTGAATATTTTTTTTCAACTGGAGAGCCATGTGATCAGCAGATATGTGTCCAGACATTTTCCTGAAGTTGGATCTGTTGCAACACCCATTCAGATGGACCTCCAAAGGTCCTTGAGAAGTCTCTACAGATGATATGTAGCATGTCCAGTTATGGGAAAATAGCTGGAAACATATCTGCTGATCCCTGAAGTCTCCAGGTAACATGGAAGCCATGTTGAGGGCTACATTGCTTAAAAGGTGAAGGTTTGATGGTATAGCATCATGAGATATATCTACAAAGATGTAGCTAACATGCCAGACATATGACTTCTGATTCAGGATGCCAGACAGTATACTGTTTGGTTGAAATAATTATCATAGGGGGAGAGGACAACCAAAATTAGTGATGACCATATCTGTTAGTTTAAATTTCAATGTGTGCTGAATTTTTCTAAGTCTGGTTTCATTCCATCAGAAAATGAACTGAAATGAAGTTGTCTCACATCCCTAGAATCAAGCAAATCAATCAGTTTCAATTCTTCCTCAGTTGAAATCTGGCATGTTTTTGTACATAAGTATAGTGCAACAACCACACTAAGGGCCTTTCCACACTACACTATTACAGTCCTATTATTCCACTTTCAACATCCCAGGAAATCCTAGGGTTTGCAGTTTAGGGAGGGGAAGTTAGAATTCTCAGGCCCTTTTCGCACGGGCCTCCTGTCGCGCGACAGCCCCGTGAGCCTCGTGGGAGTGGGAGTGTCGCTCCGCACGACGCACTCCCACTTCCGCCGGGCTCACGGGGCTGAAGCGGCGCGAGCACGGGTTTTTTTATTTTTGCTTCGAAGCGAAAATCACCCGCGCTGGCACAACGCTCCCGGCGCCCACGCGCACTTACCTCTTGTGCGGAGCGTCGGGGAGGCGGCCAGGTCGTGCTTCCTTCCCTCTGCCCTGCGGAAGGAAGGAAGGAAGGGGCACCAGCGCGACGGATGCGACACCTCCTGCTTTGCGCGCGCGCATGCGGGGGGGCGGATGCAACAAGCTCCTTTCTCGTGCACGCGGGGGGGATGGACGGGACAGGCTCCTTTCTCGTGCGCGCGGGGGGGATGGATGGGACAGGCTCCTTTCTCGCGCGCGCGGGGGGGGTGGATGGGACAGGCTCCTTTCTCGCACGTGCGGGGGGAGGGGATGGACGGGACAGGCTCCTTTCTCGTGCACGCGGGGGGACGGACGGACGGACGAGCTGCCGCCGCCTCCGGGAGGCTGCTGCTTCCCCGCTCGTTCCTTCGCCTGCAGAAGGAAGGAGGGGGAAGCGGCAGCCTCCCGGAGAAGGCTTCTTGCGCGAGCCGCCCTCCCCCGCTCGCGCTAGAAGCCTTAATGCGAAAAGGGCCTCAGACAGAAAGCTATTTGGCCTCAGTAAACTACAAATCCCGGAATTCCACAGGATGTTGAAAGTGGAATAGTAGCACTATAACAGTATAGTGCAGAAAGGCCCTAAGCCTCTATTAGCCTGTACTGTATATTTGTATATTATAGTTTATCATTCTGTTTAAGAGTATAGTTTATACAGTCTAATTTTTGTTCAATATACAGTGTCATTCACCTGGTAGTGCTGGTACAGTATATGTTTTTGTAATCCCAACTTTTTTTAAAAAAATGAACTGAAATGCTCTTCCTGTTCTTGTGTAAATATGGCCTTATTGGGGAAGAATGTTTCAAATGATTACAATCTTCTCACTGCTGTTTAACGGAGCAAGTTGCCTAATAAAAAATCAGAATATTGATTGGGCAGTTCCTGCAAAGTTCAAAGAAATAGCACTATGGGCTGAGTTGTATTGGTTAGTTCCAATGAAAGCAGATGCATTGAGTCAACTTTTGAATGGTGAGTCAAAATGGCTTTGCTGTTGTTATTGTATGCCTTCAAGTCATTTCTGATGTAGGACAACTGTAAGGTTTTCTGGGGCTGTGTGTTTGTGATGCACCCAAGGTCACCTTATGGGTTTCCACAGCTAAGCAGGGAATTGATCTCTTGTCTCAAAGGTCATAGTCTAACACTCAAAGTACTATACCACACTGGTTCTTAGTAGGTAGATCCCATTAATTCAATAGATCTAACTCTGATCAGGACTAACAATACGATTCTAGCCTTTATCTCCTTTATATTATTGAAAAAACTGAATAGAATCTTCTCTTTCTCTTTCAACCTTGCTGGCATGAACAAAGCCTGAAAAATAAATGGAGTTTGTAGCAATTCCACCTTCTGATTATGTTGTATACTTGGGAATTTCATACTAGACTAGGGAAGAAGTGAAGGAACAGAAATTTTTACTACAGACTAAGGAAGGTGGAAGAATAGAGGCTATTTTGCATAACTGTTGGAAAAATAAAAGCAGAAGCAACAGAGTCTAACTTATACATTCTGTGATTATTATTGATTTTTGTTATACAGGCTCTCAGGGTTAAAAGGTTGATCATAGGAATATATATGTGAACATGAAAAATTAATCTGTGGCATTAAATGAAAAATAAAAACAAAAGATGTTTGAGGAAAAGTTTATCTGTGACATTAAGATGCGTGACCTGTAAAACAGCAGCCTTCTGTGTAGTGTCAATATATCGGCCGGATATTTATGTGCCACAATAATTTACAACACAACAGAAGCAACTCAGCAGGAAAGCAAGGCTCATTTGTGAAAATAAATAACACTAACTATGCATGTAGATCTTGGTTAAATCTCTAAAACATAATATAGAAAGACATCTTAATGGTTATAGTTTAGCTTGCACATAAAATCCAATTAATAAACTAGCACCATTAATTTCTTGTTTTAAATTCTAAAGGAAATTAAATTTAGCTCTTCATAAAACAAAATACAGATTAGCAGGCTTTTAAGTGTTGGTAATCACATTTTTATGTGAACTGAATGTACACAGGAGCATGTTTTGCTTTTTCATTTAAACGCATTTGAGTATTATAATTTCTGAATCACTTGCATCTTTTAAATGGCTGTGGCTTTATTCAAATTCTAGTGAAAGGGGAAAAAGGATAATAGAACATAGATGGATTCAAATATGTTTAAGAGTCATTCCCAATTCTCAGGAAATTCTGGGAAATTATAGGGCTTGTGAAAGGCAAAGGGAAACCTTGTGGGAAGTTTGTTGTCCCTTCCCCCAGAGGGCATCCTAAAAGTCCCATCTACAAATGTTTGATGTTATAGCAAAAATCTACAAATGTTGTAGCCATCTAACCAATAGGGAAGTCAGATTTATTTATGAGTTATTCTATTATGCTAAAGTTGAGGTGGGAATCACTGCCTTTATTGCACCTCACCTGGTCATGGAGACATCTAGTGCAGGTCCTGGTGTCAGCCTTGCTGGGAGGGCAGCACAACAACAGCACTCCTCTCTGCGCTGGCTTCCTCCTGGATCCAGAAAGTGTGATGGCCATGCCTCTTCCTGACACAGTGCAGCCAGGTACTGTCCCAGGGTGCTCTGGGGCAGGAAGCGCAGCCATTGCACTTTAAGGGCTACCGCAGAGAAGTTAAGTGCAGGCATGTGGCAGGATAGTGGCCTGATTGCCAGTCATTGATGGGGAAAATCCATCAATGCTTTGTGGTGCAACAGCATGTGGAGACGGGAGAAGGACGGAATCACAACATCGTCACGTATTGTTGTGGTCCCATCTTTCTGTCCCTATGGTGAGTTGGGAGGGTGTAGCGGAAAGGGCCCATGTGTCCCTCAAGAATTTGTTGGGCTGCAGCTCCTAGCAGCCTTAGCCAGCTTACCTAATTGTGAAAGTTCTAGGAGTTGCAGTCCAGCAACATCTGAAGGGTCACATAATTCAGAGCCATATATTAAAGACTGTTATATCTTAAGTCATATGCTGCTAACCTGTGCCTCAGTACCCTAGTCTGTGATTGGTAATGATTTCTTGTTGGGAAAACAAATCTCAGCATTCTCCCCCCCATCTTGTTGTTAGATAGCCAGATAGGGTTTCCTGAATGTTAGATCTTCTCCATTTGCTTTCTCTGTCTTTTATTGCATGATCATAAATACCTTTGGTTCTCAGGTGACCAGATCATGTGACCCAGGACTGTGCTTGGGTCATTGGTCTTATAAAAAGTTAAGACCCCTCCTTCCTCCCTCTCTATCATCTTCTTTGTTCTCATGGCTGTTCTTCTCCCTAACTCTTCGCATGCTTCAAGCTACCATCAAGCAGGATGGTGAGTTAAACTGAAGATTCTCCTATTAATTAGTTAGACAGGTAGCTGGCTCTCAATACAGATGTAAATGAAGAAGCCATTAGTAAAGTATTTTAATTCTTTTATTCAAAGCTGCCTGTGTTTGTGCTTATTGCATCAGTCTGAAGCCACAAGTCATTAGACAAGCTTTTGAACGTTTCTCTGTGTTAACTCTGCTAAATGGAGGCTGAATCCTAACAGTTTTAGTCTCATTTCCTACATTTCTATGCTTACTTTTAAATACAGATTATAGCAGAGGACTCTGCTGAGGATAGGCAGTGGTCTTTGTCACCTGTGCTGGTGAGACTTAATTATGCTGCAACCTATGGGAAAAAATTGCCAGAGTATTTGCATGGAATAGACTAACAGAGCTTCTGGAACAGAGTTTGCTGGATAGATAAAAAATAACAAGTTCTCCAAAACAGATGGCATTCACATGGGAGTTCTGGAAGAATTCAAACATAAAGTATTAACTAAGATGATGTATAAATTTATCAGTTTTCAGGTGGTCGCTATATTGAGATGTGTGTACATGGATGAGTGGATGCGGAGAACCAAAGATCCCCAAGATTTTTAGATGTGTGATAGGAAACAAAAGAGAAATAGAGGAGGAAACTAAGACAATGATGAAAGAATAAGATGTTATTGTCAAAAGGCACCTTCCTGAAGATCATCAACATGCCAAATCATGGTGTTTATCATGGCATGGGTCTCCATACTGAAGGAACCTAGTGTAGGGGCAAGAAGGAGGCAGGTTACCTTATTGGCTAATTCCAAAGACCAATATTGTGTCTTCTGGGGCATCTTCCCAAGAAAACAGGTAGGAGTGAGCAGTAGAAGGAGAACTCAAGTCCCCACAGTAAATATAAGATAGTTACTGTGACTTCAGTGGATAATTTACATAGGCATTGTTATTTCTGCATAGTCCATGAAAATACAATATGCATAAAAAACAGCAGGTGCAAAGAATATCTTACCAAGACCTGGATGCACAGTGTTCATATGCTGTTAGAAAATTACATAGTGTTTGTACACTGGGCAGCCAATTAACTTGTTTTGTGACTCCCTTGCTGTAACAACTACACTAAATTGACATCTATTTCCAAATCAATTAAAGTGCTGTATGGTTTGAGGTGAGGAGATGTGAAAGACCTGTTCCTCCCATAGTCTGGACCCTTATTAACTTGAACACAAGACCTCCAGTATGTCCCCAAACTCTATAAATTAACATCAAACTCAGACGATGGAGCCTATTTTCACCAGCTTGTGGTCAGCCTTTGCAGTTCCATCCCAAGGGAAGCTCACTGTGCTCTTTTATAGGATAGGCTTTGTTTATGTATTTAAAACTCAATGGTAGTTCTTTTACTTGTTTTCTTGGAAGCTTTTGATTATTGCTTTTAATCCTGTCCCTTTTACACATTTGTCTCATTTGTATAATGTTTCACTGTTTTTGGTGTACTTTTGTTGGATCCTTCTATTTTCTTTCTTTAAAAAAGAAAACGGAAGTAGAGTGAAATGCTTACAATAAAGTAATGGACATGTACAAATTGATCTGAATATAGGACTACAACCCTAGAAACTAGAGTCTGATTTCCCACAAGGCCATGAAAACCCACTGGGTGACCTTAGGCACATCACATTCAACTCCTAGAAAACCCTGTGACAGGGTCACTATAAGTTGGAAATTACTTGAAGGCACACAACAACAAATTGTAATTCTTTTTATTGATATTTACCAGGTCTCCCCCTCCTCTCTCTCCTTCTTCTTCCTCTTCTTCTACTTCTTCTCTCTATCTCACACACACTTTTAAAAAATTTGAGCTAGATTGTACTGACTCAGCCTGCTGAGACCATATTTCTCTTCTGACTGACTTTTTGTGTTTGCTCAGCTGCTGTTCTCCAGCCCCTCTTCTAGTCCAGTCAAATAGAAACAGCTCACAGAACAAACTGACAGGAAGATAGAAATAATATGTGTTTAAATATGAGTGACCAGATTCTTAGCTGCCAGCCCTAATGTGTGGAAGGCTTGTTACAGAGTACTTCTTTTAATCATTTCTGACAGATTCTTTCCTCCTCTCTTATCTATCTTTCCAGTGGGAGGATGAAGAGCTCTCCTCTGATTGTTAGTTAGAGTGATGGACGGCTGAATTATTTATAATGTTTGCCACTGGCTCTCTAATCCTTATTTGTAAAGTCTGAAAGAAAGAGGCATAAAGCTCCCACACTGGTATTCCATTAACGGTTCAGGATGCTGGTTTGGAGGTTCAGCAGGTGTTTAAAAGCCAGATATTCAATGTACAATCAGGCAAATTTGCAAATGGCTGTGGATGAAAATTCTCATAGCCACCTTTGAAACCTACAAGGGTTGGCAAAACAAAACAGAAAGTGAGGAGGGAGCTGTAGTGCTTTTATATCACTCACTGTGTAGTTTGCTTCATAGAGTGAAGATGCTAACTCTAAGAAGCTCACATCTGAAACTCGACACACACACAAAGGGAAAAAAAAACTTTATTTTTCCCTTGTCTCAAAGGTTGCCCTCCCTAAGGGGATTATCAATTAAAGGGGATTATCAATTAAAAATTAAATGAAAACAGGCTTGGCTCAGAACAACCAACTTACTTGATTGATAAGAGAATCTATGTTGTGGGCAAACCCAAATGCAGTATTATACAGACATAGTGCCCAGAAAGCTTCATAATTTCTCTGCCTTAAACAAACAGGAACTTACAGTCAGAAATTTAGCATACATAGCATCTTAAGGCATGTAAGAAATAAAGTAATCTGGGGAAAAGAGGTGCATCCTTCTCTATGGCCATTTCCGCACTAGACTGTTCTAGTGCTATTATTCCACTTTCAACATCCGATGGAATTCTGGGGTTTGCAGTTTACTGAGGCCAAAGATTTCTCTGGCTGAGAATTCTAAATGCCCCTCCCTAAACTGCAAACCCCAGGATTCCACAGGATGCTGAAATAATAGCACTGTAACAGTGTAGTGCAGAAATGGCCTGTTTTTTGACCCGTATTCTCTCATAAGCAGGCCCAGAAATATTTTTAACAGACAACAATAGGAATGGCAGCACTACCACTAAGGAATATTGAAACATGAATGCTTTGCAACCTTCCTTCCTCACAAGAACTGAGGTGCAGACATGCCAATTTGTCACACCATTTTATGGAGTATTGTTGTAGGGGGACACAGACCAGATTCTTCCATTCAAGATTGGCTGTGGAGTTTGGTGAACGACACTGGGAACTAGCAATCCTCTTCCTCAGTCTCCCACCCATTCGATTTGGGGATTAAAACTAATAAAATTTGGGGATTAAAAAAATTTGGAGATTTAAACAGAATCCATTCAAGTTTCTTTTGTGCTTAGATATGTAACAAGTTTTTCTTATACAAGAAAACAGAAAATAGCCTTGAGAAGGAATGCATGGGAAAACAGGTTAGTGTGTTCAATGGTTCAGAATTACATTAACTTGTCCCATACGAGGCCACCATGCATTTCCTAGCCTAGTTTTCTAGCCTATGCATACACAGTTATTTTTTTCCTCTAAGATTTGGTGATTACTCACATTTTCACTTGGATTCTGTGTGTGTTTCCTCAGTCTCAGTATTCTGTGGGACTCACTTCTGGGTAAGTTTGTATAGGGCTGTAATCTTAAGCGTCTGCCTAATACAGAAAAGATGATGTGGAGCAAAACATGGCTACTTCTTTCAAGTATGGATTTGAATGAAGCTTGAGTTAAACTCAGTAGAGAGAATATTGCAGAGCCAGGTACATTGAAAATGGCAAGCTAATGATTTATTCATGAGATGGCCTGAGAAAAGCTTTCAGAAGACATAGCATTTTAAAAAAATCCTTCTGGGGAACTTGATTGTTACTTATACTATGTGATTACTGAGAGAATATTTTTCCAGCTTTATTTTCCTTATGTTTTCTCTGTATTATCTCTAAATCTGCTTTTTAAAAATCACAAGTGGTTAAAAAAAAGTAATACACAACTGTATCTTTCTGTAGTTTGCATGGCCTGCATGTGTTTAAAGCGTATAGCCGTGTATCCCCTCTTGAGAACAAATTGTTGTGTGAGAAGATATCCACATAAACAAAGCCTCCACTTAGCAATGTATTACTCAAATGTACTCATCTACGAAAGAAAGGATTTATTTCTGAATCCTGCTTACATATGCATAGTGTCTCTGAAAATTATGTTCTTTACTTCTTCAGTTAACCCACTGTGCAAATCTTGCTTGAATTTAAAAAAGTACCCTTCAAAGACCTGTAATAGACTGGTCAAGAAGAGTCAGCCAAAGATTATATCCTTGCCTCTGTGGAATAATTTACTCTGTTCCTCAGAAGAACAAACTTGAAAGAAGTTATTTTTAAAGACACCTACACCAGACTTAAATTTCTTATGGAGATATGAATTATAGACAACAATCATTAGAGCCAGCATTTAATTAAACACCTTAAGGAGCCTGTTAAAGTTCAGTGGTGTTCAACCAATGGGAGAGACACTGAATATTTGAAAATTTTAAAAGGCGTGTTAGTAAAGAAGGAGGTACTGTGATGCCCACAACTGAAAGCAGTGGTGATACCAATAATGTTCCTAGCGTGACCATCTCTGCTGGTATAGTACAAAGGATTGATCCCAACCCAAATCCATGGCAAAAGTGGTAGAAGCAACTCTGATCCAAAATAAATGGCTCAAAATTTAACCCTTTGTGCTTCAAGGCCTTGGATATAACAGTCCAAAACTGATATTTTTTAAGTGATAAAAAAAATCAGTGTTACCACAGTTTCTAGCCCAGACTTGTGGGATATTAGATATCACTTTGATATCAATAATTTGGCCTTCTTTACCTATTCCTCTCCACGTGCTGCGAGGTCCCCCGGACAAGCTCACAGACAGGCACGGCTGCTAATCACTGTAATATTCCAAACAAATACAAGCTGGCCAGAAATAGCCGTCCTGCTGCTTCAGGAGACCTCAAAGGCAAGTACTGTATTATGTATGCATGCTACTTACAAAGAACTCCCTGCCCCGAGCAGGCAGCTTGATTAGACGAATCCTGATCTGTCAAGCACTCTGCGTTTGCATACTGGCTACTCTATTGTCAATTCGGACTTAATCATGCTAAATTCTGACCTTTTGGAGGCTTTGTCTCCAGCCTGAAACTCATTGTTTTCCCCAAGTACGGACTAGCCTACGGCCACAGTTTCCCCTATAAAAACCCCTGACTTTGAGAGCTTCTTTGGATCACTCCCGACTTCCATCCCGCCTTGCTGCCACTTTGCTTGGCAAGCCTTCCCCTCAGTCCCACATACTGAGACTCCATACCTCCGAACTTCTGCTGCAGACTACCCGGGCTTCAGGACAGGTGTAGTATTATCCAAACCCACAACTCCTCTAAAAATCCCTCTATCCCACTCCAACCTTTATTTCTGTAGTTATCTGTGTGAGTGTGCTGCATACACTGTTTGACTGTATTTTAATAAAAACCACAATTATTATTTCACTTCTGTTTGCTCCTTGACTCAGCCTGACCTCGTAGACATTGGGTGAAAGATCTCATTCCATTGCCCTGCCTCTCGTATTGCTAGCTTGTGCTCTTTGCTAATTTCCCCAACTAGTGTAATTTGGAGCACATTTAGGTGTCCCTCCCAGGACCCCCAGAAATCAGGGTAACATCAGCACGATAAAGGACATGGCTTAGATCCCCCAACTCATAGATAACTCTCTAAAGCACAACCAGGGCATAAACCTGGATCAAGACAAAGCCCCAGCTGAGGTACAAATAGCCAAGTGCCCCCTAGCCACTTCTTCAGACAATAATGGTTCATACCTGTCAGATATTCTGCTTCACTCTCAAGTGCTTTGTGAATTATGAAATCATTTGTTTTGTCCTGATCTCCTTAAGCTCTATAAGCAAAGGCCAACACCACCAACCTAGCTTGAATGGACTGTAAAGCTAAACCTCCTACCACTCAGATGGACACTGAATTTCAAAATGTGAGAAACAGGGATTGGCCAAGGTGGCTGAGGCCCTTCTTCAGACCTAAAGCTTTTAGATTCGAACCCAGCCTTGTTATAACATCTCCTAGTACTAGAAGCTAAGGAAAGGCTAATAGGCTTGAAACTTCACCCCTTCAAGCCTCCATGAGTCTCCTGGTATCATATCTAGATGGGTCTCTGCACCCGGAGCCAGTTGTCTGATGTGCTCCATCTGTTGCTGACAGTAGATTGTCAATCCCTTTGTACATGAAGCACCATGAAAAGGATACTATACTGAAAACAGTGCAGGGTAAAATCCCTGATCAAATGCATTTCTCATGGGGACCTGGAGAAAAAGGATGAATAACCTGTACTGTGGTCATATTGGCCAGAAATGGACAGAGGAGTCAGCTAACTCCTCAGCTCAAATCAAAACAGCTACCACAATCAGAAAAAGAAAAAGAAAAATCCAAGAATGTTAAATATGACAGCAAACATGCTTCAGCCCTCTTCTCAGGCCACACCTGGGCACACCAACATCCATGAAAATAGACCCCCAAACCAGTGGAACCCTCTGTACCTGAAGATACCTTTAAGGCATCCTCGATCCTCATTTCATCCTTCTAAAAAGAAATCCCATTAAAGTGAGCAAGAAACCCCTGCCAAACTTTCAAGTACTCTCTAATCCCTTGAATAATCCCAATCTTATGATGTGGTTTACCTATTCTATATATAGCATTACAGAGACTTTTAAAAAGCCTACCAGGTACCACAACCCTGCATGTGAAATTTAAATGGCCAATAAGTTCCTGAAATTTCTTAAGTGTAGCCTTCCTACACAATACAAACTTAGAAATCCTCTTCCTCAAATCACTAAGCTTCTCCTCAGAGAGTCTACAGTATTGGTCTGCAATATTGATCTTGACACCCAGAAAAAACAATTATTGATTGAGTCCCTCTGTTTTTTCACAGGCTAAGGGCACATCCAATTCTGATGTCAGTGAACAAAATTATTTCATTAAGAAGGCACATTGTCCAGTTCCTGGTTGGCCTGTAAATAAGAAATAACTCAAATTATGAATAACCCTCTTGTGCCCAGACCTAAGCTTAAGGGCCCATTCAAAAAAAGTACAGAACTTTTTAAATGTGGCATATAAAAAAAGCTATCAAAAGAAGGATCCAAGAAATCAAAGTCCCGCAGGTGACCTGGCAAAAGGAAAAATGCATACTTAATGTCACATTTTGCAAGTTCAGCCTCAACTCCATCCCTGCGCACCTCCCAGACTTTTGCATCAAGAGATGTATAATAGCTTATATTTCTTATATTTTTATTGTAAGGTTATAATTCATAGTAAAGAACATATTTTTAAAAAGTATAACATACAGTGCAAAACTCTCAGGAATGGCATCATTGACAGACTCAACCCTGGGATAGGACAAATGATGAACAAGCATATATTCATGAGGTGCCTTCTTGGGAAGAACCTCCAGAGGTGACAGATTCAAACTGGATATTGGAGGAGATTAAAGGGGCCCATCCCTCTGCTACTTCTTTATGGATCTTACCACTAACAACACATTCCAATCCAACTACTGAACATAAGTTCTTAGAATTGGAAGATTGCTGGATTCCTTGAATGGAAAACTGAAAACCATCCCTAAACCCTTCTCTCAGATAACAACCTGAAATTTAATTTGAGTAAAGCTGTAAAAGAACCCCCAACTGATACAATTTAATTGAATTAGGTCCCTTTTGAATGTGGAGGGGCAATCACTGTTCCCTGTTTGCCTGATTGTTGATCCCTCTGCCCACCTGCACCTTTTCCTTTTGGACTGTTCTGAATGGAATGTGAACCCTCTCCAATGGAACACTGTGATGACATTCTGGGGATGTGGCTATCTGAAGTGCCAGTGCAGGCTGGAAGCAGGTTGCTAGACAACCAGAATAGCACCTCAGGAGAGAAACCCAGCACAGTAATGCGTGGTGATGACTTGTGACTGAAAGAAAAAGTTACATAAAGTTAAATACTTGTGGGTATTTGGATTCCTTCAGTGAGATCCTCACAAGGAGCTAGGGAGTAGACTCCCTAAGTCATTCAGAGAGTGTAGCTGTGTTGGGTGGTTTAGTTTTTAGTGGAAGCCTAATTAGAGGCAGAAGAGTAATTGAACCCTAGCAGGATCTGGTCAGAGAGTGTCAAGACCCAGATCACAAGCACAGCCAGCAGGGCCAAAGTGAGACCAAACTGGACTTTTCAGTCCTGATGGGGGGCAAAAATGAAGTGTTAGCAAGTTCCCCATTGAAAATCTGTTCCTTCCAACACCCCCTGGCCTACATACCCTCAGCCAGATAGTGCTGCTGTAATAGCAATCTGCTAGCCAACCACCCAATCCACACACACACACACACACACTCATTACCCACTCACAACCCACTATTGTAGTGCAACCCCCCCCCCAAAAAAAAACCAACCTTGCCATTTGATTTGCTGTGCGCTGTTCTCCATCATCTTTTTTCAAACGAGCATAATCCAAAGAGGGAGTGAAGAGGGGCACATAGACTTCACAAACCCTCTAACTCTCCCACACCTAATGTCATCACTAGCCTCTCCTCCACTGGAGACCAGCAAAGGTGGGTCCTCACATGATACCACACTGGTTCAAATTGACATAATGAAACTTATTTGTGAATGGTTTGGCCCAGGGTGTTGAAATGTCTGAAGGCAATTTATCTTTAAAATCGTCCCATTCTTCTCAAGTGATTGTATAATTCACTTACTTGACAGAGAAGGATAAAGAACTGATTGGAAATAAAAGTTTGATGGGAGGCTTGAAAGAGTCAGCAGACAGGTTTGTCACTGGAATTATCGGTTATCCAAGATAATCCTGCTGACTCTTATGAACCTGCTGCACATTAATTTTTCAGTGTAAATGGCTTCAATATAGTGTGTACAAACAGTTAGTCTTCATGCTGAACCAGTGAGATAAACTGGTGCTTGGCAAGCTGTATGGTGATAACATTGTTCCCAGAAGAGAAATGACAAGGCAAGTAATCAGAAGGTATATTGCAAATTAAACTATACAATCATTAATTGCATTTGAGCCCAGGTTCCCTTTGACAGGAGAAATAATAACATTAGAAAGTGGAGTCCAATGTACAAAGAAAACCCCTGCAGCCTTCCTTTGGCAATATGCTTTTAGCCTGAATGGAGGGCAATTTCCTTAACACATTAAATTAATTAATCAGATCTATCCCTGGAAGCCAAGCTTCCATTGCCATATTTAACCATCAGTGATTTCACGGAATACTAAATAGCCCTTCAGTTCTGTTACTTTAATGGTCATTAAATAACAAAAGTGGAAGAAAGGCGATCATGGCCATCTAACTATTTTTAATTAAAATAAAATGAAGAAGTAGTTGTAATTTACCCTCCACCTTTGACGGGAAACAGATAGTAAACTTTATAGCACGCACTGGTGAAGGATTCCAGCTTTTAATTAAAAACTTTAGTAGTTTCAGCTAGAGATGAGCACTCAGCAGCTAAAATATTTCTGAACACGGAGATCAGCTCTTATCTAGAAAAGCGGTTATTTAAATTACAGTTAAGGGGATATAATTTACCTAGTTGTTTCTATGCCATTAATATAATATGAACATTGAGTTCTGGCATGGTGTGGCCTCTCTTTTGAAAAAGGATTGGACACATTCTGTCTGGCAGGACTGCAGGAATCAAGAATGTCAGTTTCATATGCATGAATGGTGAACAGTAAAGAAAGACATGGGGATGTAAGATTAGGGGATGCAACTTTATGATCTTAGCTCCTTGAATTATCTTAGCTCCTTGAATTATCAGGATTCCAGACATTTTCAGGCACTTAGAAATGATGAGAGAAATACCAACTTACATTAGTGCACCAAAGTTCACTATGTGTGAATTTTTTTTTTCACCCACTTTGAAATCCAGACATTGTATCTCTGGAGATTAATCAATTGAAAATTAATCAACAGAAGGTAAACAAAATGGAATGTTCTGTTTTATTTTTCTGAGTTCATACCTTAGCAATAAGGCATACTACAAAGGTTCCTGGATATTAACTGATTTTTCTAACTTTAAAAATTCCTTGTTTTTATTGTGTTACATCACTTTAAATTTTTCTTTCAAGGTTAGTTATATGAGTTATGCAAGATCAATGAAACCTTTTCCTCTGTTGCTGGCTATTGATTTTACTGATGCAAAGGTAAATGATTGAAGCTGACATTGTTAATCAGATATGAGCACAGTCCTAAAGCAGGGTATCATCTGCCATTTCCTAAGCTGGCAGGAATGGAGGATGGTGGTCCGAAGAAAATCTTTTTCAACCTCCTTTCCCTACATCAGTTGAATACATTTGGGAAAAATTAACTATGCCAGCTACAGGCTGGCATTGTTCAAGGGTCTCAGCTAAATATTCTAATGGGAATAGAAGGGCATTTAACACAATGATGCTGCTTTTATGATGGTCTTTTTCCAGAACACTGCATTTCAGGACCTACTACTGTGGGAACATCACAGGTTTTACCCATTCCATGACTATAATTAAAGCTTCCAAGATACATGTACACCCTGACTAATAGTTCTCAACCAATGTAGGGGCTCCTCTATTACACCCTAATTGCTGCTACCTGTGGATGGGGAGAAGAGAGTCTAATAGATGGGCCTACCTATGAGATAGCAGGACAATTTATAGGTGTTCTAGAAGTTCTAGAGTTCATTTCCAAATTTGTAATATAAGTTATGTAATATCACAATTTCCAGTTTGTAATATGATGGAATATTTAGACAATGAAGTCCACCAACAGAATTTATGGTTAGCATTGTGTGCCTACACATAATACATATGGGGAGGAATTACTCTGCTGGATCAAGTTAGGACCAGCACCCTGTTGGTGCACTATACAAGTATAGCTATCTTCATAACAAAAGGAATAAGGTCACGCATGCCACAGATATGGAGGAAGTATAGCATTGGAGAAACAGGCTGCTTGGAAGCTTGCAGGTTTGATCTTTCTCTTGCCATGCTATGCAGCTCTGGAAAATGTGTAGCCATTTACATAGTGTACCAACAGGATTTTTCATCCTCTTCATTACCCTACTTTCAACAGCAGTTTACCACTGAATGCCACAGAAAAATCTATGAAAACAGAAGAGTGAATTTTGACTTTTCAATAATCCCCAGTATTTGATCATCAAAGAATAACTGTATATTAATATGGAAATTCCATTTTCAAGGACAGGAGTTCACTTAAAAGGTGGTGGGAGGGATAGCTTTGGGGTTGAGAAGGGGGGACAGGGTCACAAGAAGTAGGGTGACACCTGAAAGCACAGTTTGACTCAGGAATCTTCTCTAGTTTCCATAAGTTATGGGTGAGTAGGGACTTGGGAAAGGATGTGCCAACTGAAGGGAATCTCATAGAATTCATCTGTTATAATATGATCTTAAAAACTATCCTGTATCTTTGTCTCTATGTGTTTCCTGGATTAAAAATTGTTGCATATAATTCATTATTGCCATCAATTGGCACCTCCTTCTCTTGTTATCTCTTCCTCTGTCCCCATTCCACTTGCCAGGAGCCAAAAACCACTTGATTGTCTAAGCTGATTCATATTTTCCCCATATTTTGATCTTTAGTCTCTACCTTTCAGCAGTGATGCTCATAATGAGAGACAACTTATTGGCTTGGGTTTCAGTTCACTGTCATTCTTGGTAATGGCACTGAATCCTCTTGGTGATTAATGAGTATTGTTAGCCATTCTGATCTGTCTCTTGTGAATCTTTCTCTAATTAGTGGTTGACTTCTTAAGGTCTGTCAGCTTTCTGAGATGGGCTGGCAAAGGACAAAGTTCAATTGCTGATGACTTTATGATTTATACAGCTGCTGCCAGAGTTGAATCGTACATTCAGTGACTTGTAATATCTTTATTGTGCTGATTTCTTTCCATTATTGAATTACTCAGCCTGACTGTTTCATTTGCTCACTCAAGCCCCTTTTCCCCTTCTCCCAGTTAAGTTGGAAAACTGCACTGTATATTAATTGTTCAACTTTGTGGTTTCCAGAAATATGCTAAATTTAGTGTATTCTACATTGAAGTTAAGTGCCTTGGCCTAGAGGAGGTAGGAAGTCTGGATAGCAATAAGGTAAGTGCACCCATTCCTTATAATAATCTAGCATGTTCCATGATCGTATGCACATATGGTGGAATGCGACTGGCTCAAACCATTCTGTTGTTTGAGGCAACACAGTAAAAAGTGCCCTTCCCTCACTCAGATTTCACTACACAACTTCCATCAGATTATCTGAAAGACCTTCTCTCTCTATCTGAGAATGTCTGAGTTTTAAGATCCTTGGGAGAGGTGTTTTTTTTTCTTGGTCCCACAATTTTCACAGACACATTTGGTCAGGATGTGTGAAAGAACATTTTCACACATCCTATAGTTCCTCCCATGGAATGCTCAGTTAGCCCCTCTCTCTGTTATCTTTCCAACAAAGGCCTCTTTGGACCTTGTTTTCTGCGCTGATAATGCTCCGGATGTGGAGTAACTGTATACAATTCTGTTGGCAAGACTACTATCTGGTAGGTTTAGATTTTCTGGGACTCAGAATCTCTGCAGGCAACCCCAGGAGGCTTATGGATTCAAATGGATTCCTGATGGTTCTTGAGGAGTTTTTTGCTACCTCAACAGGCAATTCTGTCAAAGTCCTCATTGACTTCTAGAATGGCTAAATGGCTAGGGTGGTGAATAAAAGAGCTCCAGAGCATCCCCTCTCACTGTGGAGCCAAACTGCTTCCTTGTTCTCCAAGGTGGTGGCAGCAATGAAGTAAGTGATGAAATGTAGACTAGAGTGATGTTGGCAGAAATTTCAGAATGGGCTACAGCCTACTTAAAGGCCTATTCCAGAGCAATATGGGCAGCAAATATTTATATTTTCCCTGTCATTGTGATGTCTGCAAAAGGCCTGCAGGTGGAGCTATGTTGTGTAGTCAGGGATTTCTTATACATGGGCCTGTCAGAAGAGAATCTAGACAACTTGACAGCCTGCTGTGAACAACTTGCCTGGAAATCTGCATAAAATTGCTTGGATCTGGATGCTTTAATTAGCACAGAACCAGAGAATATAACTTTGGTCCATGCTTGTCTAGTGTCAATTGATACCTTTCAATTTGTACAGCTCATGTATGTAGACAGGATTCCTGGAGAGGTGAGAGACACCACTTGTGTATTAGATCCTTTTCCTTTATGGCTAATCAAAAATGCTAAAGGGGGATGGGTTGTATAGATAGAGGGACTAGTTAATGTCTCACTAGAACAAGGCAGAAGTCCATCATGCCCAAAGAAACAGTTGTAAGATCTCTACTGAAAAACCCTTCCAGGATCCCAGTGTACTTGAAAAGCTATTAGCTAGTTCTATCGATTTCTGGTGAATGGACTGGAGCATGTGGTTGCTTCCTAGCTCCAGGGATTCCTGGATAGGATAGTTTATCTAGATTCATTTCAATCTGATTTCAGTCCTGGATATAGGAAAGAGATAGCTTTGGTCACCTTGGTGGACAACCTACTTTGGAATCTGGACAGGAAGAGTGTGTCCCTATTTGTTCTGTTTGAGCTTTTAACACCATTGATCATGGGATCCTTCTTAGTTGCCTTGCTGGGATGGGACTGGGAAACTATTTTACATTGGCTCCATTCATTATTACAGAGGTGAACTGAGATGGAGGTTCTGGTATTTCCTGTTTGACCTCTTGGCTGTCGGCCTATGGGGTCCCTCGGGGTTCTATTCTGTTTTGTCTCCCATGTCTTCCCAGTGGTTTCATGTATACAAAACCACTGGGAGAACTTCGTTGATGGTCAGGTGCCATGAGTATGCAGATGAAATCCATCTCTATTACTCTTCAAAGGCATAAAGAGCATTTTACAATAATCCAAACAGTATGTACTTATGGTATGTGTCATTGTGCCCGGATTACCCATCTCCACAAATGGGTGCAGTTGGGACACTACCATGTGTACAAAAGCGGTCCTGGCCACCACAGAAATATGTGCATCCAGGCTCAAAATTCACTAAAATGCCCAACTACATCTTCAGGCGGACTGTAACTGCTGTTATCACACCATACACTCCCACTCTGTGGGACATGCTATTTTCATAATTGGATATATTTTTATGGCTGGAACACATGTTTGAAAATGCACTTGCTGTAAGCATATGCCAGCTCAGGATGACCTCAGACATGATTAGGTCATAAGTTCAGAAAGAATTAGGAGGGAAAATGTGATGCTGATGGGCTTGGGATAATCCTTTCAAAAACTGTAAGTTGTGAGCGCTCCTGAAAAAAAATAGGCAAAACTGCCCAGGTGAAGCAATCAGAGACCCCTACTGTGAGCACATCCTATGGAGATCTTCCCTATTCACTCTACCTCACCAAAATATTAAGAGATTGTCAGAAGTCCTGTAGACATTTTGTCACCTAGAATTAGGACAATTAGCCTATTCTGGATTCCTTTGTCAACCCTGTCAGAAAGCCATTAGTGCTTTGTCCACACATCCTGCTTCAGGGCAGGAAATAGGATATAAAAAACATAGCTCCAACACAGGAATTTGTAGTACTTGGATGTAATATGTGGTGTCCAGACCTTTGTTTGCTCCTGCTACCCTATCTGAGCCGATCCCGCTTCAATCTCCCGCTTCAGGATTAGTAACTCTCACCCTTTCCATCCAATTTCTCTCTATGCAACCTTTCTTGCCTCATTTCCCAATAGCCTTGTATGGTTCTTGAGGGTGTCTGACTTCTTCTGTGTTTGCTAATTCCCAATAAAATACTTCATTTAACTTTTAACTGGAATCCTCTCTGCAGTTAGTATGGGTGTACACAGGTGAAAAGATCCTGTCATTACCCTCCTCTTGTCAAAATCCTTTGAGCTATAATTTCTCAAATTCTAAGAAGATGCTGGCATTGTGGCTCAACCTCAAAGTTCCCCATCTTTTAGGGTAACATCCCTTCAAGCAGGGTTTCATACTTAGAGCCTTTCATACTTAGAGCCAATTGGGGTATCTGAATTTCAGTGGCACATGGGAGCTGTGAAAGGCAGAATAGACATATTTCAAATTGGTTTTAGTGGAAAGGAAGACAAAAAAGGCTTCACTTCCTCAAGTGTTCCAAATTACCACTCTCAAGGTGCTTTCCCTCAGCAATGGTAGAATTAGAGCTTGTTCCATGAATTTATAAGGCACTTAAATCCTATTGTCTTCCCCTTGCTTGCTCCTACTGATGTCTGTAATCCAATTTTCACAGATGCTGTGAGTTCTTAAAGTAGTAATAAAGAAAATTAAAACAAATTTGTGTTATTCACTTAATTTGGTAACAGCTATTGAATTAGATATATTTTAAAATGGATTTTTTTAAAAAAAAAAAAGATGCAGAATTCACAAATATATGCTGGCTGTTCCATACCAGCCTTAATATCAAGTGCTTCAATCTATATGATAGATCAAAACACTCAGGCAAAAGCAATACCAAAACAGCAGCAACATTAATTTCCCAATAAGTAGGTCAGAAGAAATCATTTCCAGGCTTACTGCAATAACCCAACTTTCCATTTGTTTTTAATGTCTCTGCATCTAATCTAATTGGATTTTTAAGAAACACATCATATAGGAACAAATACACTGGATATAAATAGTACTAAGCTGGAGATGCAATTTATTTTCTGCAAGGTCCTTTAGAGCTTATCAGTCATCAAAACAATGCCTAGTTACCCACCTGAATCACTATGATCGGGAAATAACTTCATGCTTTCTTAATTTGTCATGAAGTTGACAGAAAACATGAAGAAAGGGTGAGACATCCTGTATTCTGTATCCAACTGAATCAGTTCAGTTAATTATATGCAAATCAGCTCCACTAACAAGTACCTAAATAACTCAGCCTTGTCTTCATTACCCAGAGAGTTACAATATGTTTCACAGGGAATTAGACAAGGGATATTAATCAAAATGCCTTGTAAGCTGGAAACGAGCTAGCTTGATAGTTGACCTCTGTACTTTCAAGGAGTGGGATGTATATATAACAGACAACAAACATATTTCACCAAAGAAGGAAGGAAACAGCATTTTTGCCTAGAGTTGGAAACTGGCTTTCCTCCTTATATTAAGAAAGCCTAGATATGTATAAATGTAAACTTAAAAGAAAGTAAATTTCAGGGGAACAATCATGTTCGTAGATTAGAGAAACTTTTTTTTTCCTGCTGAGTGTCACATTTCCTTTGGAGCATTCTGTCAGGGGGTGGGTGGTATGTGGAATTTGAGCGAAAGGAGGGATCAACTTTCTCTCTTTTTTGCCATCAACATTTTGCCACCTCATCTATAAACAGTGGACCTTGTGCACATACTGTTCATCACTCAAAAACTATACTGTTCAGGAGGTCCAGGCAAACATGCATAACTCAACTGTGTTTTGCATATTATTTTGGTCATATGGATAATCTCCAAGAGACACCAGAGAATGTCCACACATTGGGAGAAGTTATACCTTCAGTCAATAAGCACTTTTTCTGGTCAATATGTAAGAACTTTTAAACAGCAGCAGCAGCAACAACAACAACAAGAGAACAGAAAATGAACGTTATATTTGGGCTTACAACCACAGAAGCAAAATGTCACGTTTATCAGAGGAGAAATGAAAAGTCCCCATAGGTGTTCAGATAGTAACCAGTTAGAGTGTGTGAAACTGATGGACAAAAGAGATGTGAATTCAATTGGACAAGCAGAATCTCAGAAGCAGTGGACTTCTGGAGAAGGTGAAAAGGATGAAAAATTTCTCTGAATCTACAATTTAATAGGTTAATGTTTACCAAGGATGTAAATCTTCATAAATTTCACTCTTACAAAGAAGAACAAATAATTTTCTGACCAAATATCTTATTTTCTGGACACACACACAGCCATGTAGATGTGACAAGAATATTTTTTAAAAAATGAAAAAATGGTTGAAAAATGTTGGATTAGAAGTAGATTCCCAGAGTGTTAGTCCCTTTTCTGATGAAAATGAAGAATGGTTCAATTAAGATTCAGCCTCCTTTTGTGGAGATTACAAGTGGAAGCACTGAATCTCTTGGGTCTCTCTGAGAATAATTTTAGCAAAGTAAGGCAAGCAAGTAGTATGCAAGTTTCATAGCTAAAAAAAACTTCACTAATTGCATTTAAATATGCATTTGAACACAGATACATACAGTGCTTAAACCCTGACTAACTACAGGAAAATTTCAAGAAAATAAACCTGCACTTACCATTTTGAGCAAGGAGGAAGACAGATAGAGGAAGAGAAATGGAAGTCTTTTATGTGCTTGCAAACACACCTGGAAGTTTCTCTGATTACATGATGTGGTTGCTTAGGTAATGAGTGACTGAATAAATGGGGAAAGGTTTAGTCACAATATGCCTAGGGTAGATGATGCAGGAAATTGTTACTGCCTAAAGCCCCTAGTGGCAAATTGGTGAAGGGGTGTTACCAAGCCATACACTTCCATGCTTTGATATCATGCAATTGGCCCCCTCATCATCATCATCATCATCATCATCATCATCGTAGTAGTAGTAGTAGTAGTAATAGACAGATATGTTTAATTGGCATAAAATACAAATTATATATACCTATGGCTTGAAAGACCATGTGAAAGAAAGGGATACTGGCTGGGAGTAGATCAGAGGTAACCTCAACATGCCTAGGCCAGAACAATTAGCTGAGAAAGCCTGGCTTAATAGGTCTGAGCTAATCCTATCAACTACTCAACCTCAGAAAACAATAAGTTGTCCAGGTACAGCAGACAAGGACCCCTACTGTGTGCATTTCCTACCAAAGCCCGGCCCAGCAACCCCACCCAACCAAGGCATTGAAACCATCAATCTATTCTAGACTCCTTTTGTTTACTCTTCCAGAAAGGAATTAACTCACACCCCTTCAGTGTCTCTAATTCCCGATATTCCCCAATCCAGTCTCTATTCAGATTTGTTAACATACAGGTTGGGTTCGTGAAGGGACCTGTTGCTGGGCCTTGTCTCCATAGCAATTGGCCCATTCAGAGTTCTCTGGCTGAGAATTCTAAAGGCCCCTCCCTGAACTATACTGCCTCAGAATGTGGTGGAGTCTCCTTCTTTGGAAATTTTTAAGCAGAGACTGGATGACCATCTGTTGGGAATGCTTTGATGTGTGTTCCTGCATGGCAGAAGGGTTGGACTGGATGGCCCCTGTGGTCTCTTCCAACTTTTCCAACTGATTCTATGGTTCTATGAGCTGCCAATGCCAGGATTCAATAGAATCTTCACAGGCAGCCAATCATATGAGGTCTTTGCCTGCCTGTCACAGACAAACAGACAAATTCACTCACAAACTTTGACTTTTATATAGAAGAAGAGCAACCATCATTTGGAGAGAAAATCTTCTCCACAAAATACATGAATTAAGTAACAACCAGCAACATATTCTTTTTTGAGGTAAATTTCTATTCAGCATCTCCTAACTAAGGCTAGCCATTGAAGGCACTGATCTTAACTAAAGCTAGCCATTGCTAACAAATTCTGAACATTTTTCTGGAGCCATCAGCAATCCTCCAGTTATAACTTGCCACCATTACCAAATCTGTGAAGACTGCTGGAAAAAGCTGTCCTGAGAAATCTAGCTAGCAATCCAGGATCACACAATTGTGATTCAAAGCATTGCATCATCTGTAAATGTCGTAAACAGACAAATGTTTTTAGGAGCACAGTGACTAGTAGGATCTACTATATTAAACAACATATCACCTGTTGATCTTGCAATCTTACTTACATGATTGAATGCAGACATACAGGATGTCATATGCAGTACATGGGCAAAACCTGCACAGACCTGGTGACTGGTTCTCCTAGCTTCCTTGCCAGGATTCCAGACTTTGAATTCCTGAAGTGTGTACCATAAGTCACATAAGGAACTATAAATCTGCAATCCTGACCAGGAAACTAGAGCAATCAGTGGCCAGGCATTTCAGCTCTGAATATTGCACCCTCTCTGATTTGTCCTTGTTTGGTACTGAGGAGCATTCTCCTTCAGACATTTTGAACACTTTGGATCTATAGACTTAAGATCTGAACACCACATGGCCTCCACTTAGAGGATAACACTACTGTCCAATAAAGAATACTAAAAACAGCGTGTTCTTGATTTCCACCTTGTATGCATCTCAGGCCATTTCTGCACTAGACTGTTATAGTGCTATTATTCCACTTTCAACATTGTATGGAATCTTGGGGTTTGCAGTTTAGGGAGGGGTTGGCTGGAAGGCATGGAGGGCGGGCCTGCTTGTGTGAAAAAGCTTATAGGAGTTCATAAGATAGGAGGTGTTTGCTCCTTATGAAGGGGTTTATAAAATTAAGAGGCAGAAGAAACAAGTCAAAATGTAGCATTGTGGCTGCATCACATAAGTATACACTCATGGCAGTTGTATAACACTTTTCTTGTGAATACCAACATTGTGCAACTGACTGTGTGATATGCCAGTGTGCCTGGTATTATTACCCCATTGCGCTATTGTGAGTATGTATTGGCTGTCCCTTCAATTCCAGTGGAGGAAGTGATACATTGAAGGCACTGATGAATAGTCATACATCATCTCAGAAAGTGGAATGCATATAAAATGGTTACACTTATGGAGCTCTATTTATACAACCATGAAATAAATGATTTTCTTGCATATCCTTTGTCCAGAACAATGCAAGCACATGGATAAAGGAACATGTCCATAACACCTACAAAATTCCATGCACAATATTTTTTAGTCTCTTGTCCATATCAGTTTTTCTTTCTTTTAGTTTCAAGGTGACATTAGAATGAAGGGGCATTACAACAATGCTGATGGTTTCCAAATCAAATACTATGAACAATGGTGGAAGAAGAGATGAGGAAAAAAATGACAGGCATCATACTTGCTATCTTCAAGAATCTGAAGGGCTGTTCTACAGAAGATGAAAAAAACTTGTTCTAGCTGTCCCTAAGGGTATAAGCTGAGCAGAAATGCAGGAGAAATGTTAACCTAACATTTGGAAGAATGTCCTGATAGAAGAAGCTCTTCAGGAATGGAACAAGCTACCTTAGAAAGTGATGGACAGTCCCTAACTAGAGGTGATGTTGTTTTGTTTTGTTTTAATGGAGACTTGATGAGACCTGTAGATTTCTTGCATTACCAGGAGGGTGGACTAGACATCACCTTCCAAACCATTGTTTTCTCCCCTGCTCACTGGATCAGAGTATAAGATTATATCATGTAAAACAAGTCTGAAATAAGAAAAAAGGCCACGTGTTATATCTGTATCTAAGAAGCAGACGATGCCGGTGAGGGTCAAAATGTGACATGTGTTTATATGTGTGTGTGTGAGGGAGAGAGAAACTGAGAGTGAGAGAGGGTATGATTATGTATATGGGACTTGAGACCTAACCTGGTCAATAAATAAAGGAAAGATGTTGTAACTTTGCATTTTTGACCTTTCTGTATTGGCATGTTTTGAGGTTTTATAAGAATAACCCCTTTACCTTTTCATTATACAGGGACATTTGGGAAAATGAAGAACTACATAGTTGATTTGTATGGTAGATTTTCTGCCATGATAAAACATTCTGTTCTTGGTCTATTCAGAACATTTCAGAGTGCAATTCAGCCTGTTATTTTCTATTTTGCACCTCTTCAATCAGCCTTCTCTTTTTAGCTTCCTTTTTGCTATTGATTTATTTCAATCAAGGATTGCATGTTCAAGTACCATAATTGCCCCTTGTCACTATTAATTCCCATCCTTTCAAATTTATAAATGGATCCAGAGTCCATAATGAGAAGTTCAGAAGTGCTTGCTCCTCTCTCAATGAGCCAAATGACAGTGGAGAATTTTGTAGGTGGATGACTCAAGAAGTTTAAAGAACCAGGACTGAGAGCAAGAAATGCAAAAATGCCTTGACACATGGGAAGAATTATTGACTAGAATACATTCTTTTAAATTAGAGTGAAGGATAAGGTGAAGAAATCAAGATCAGTGGAATAATTTCTGAAAGCTCTCCTATGCTTCAGGTGCAAACTGTGTTACCCCAAAAGATGGGTGATTCAGAGGTCCACCTACAATGCCAGTGCCTCCATGGAATGGTGGGGAATTATTAGCCCAAAGAGAGGCCAGCAAGAGCAAAATTCAGCATAAATTTGCCCAGCTTTTTTTAACAGAACGAGGTACAGTTTAGTTCCATGTTACTTGCTCTATCTAATGAACTTTCTTTGCAGTAAAACAGATTTAAGTGTTCTACTACAGATTCAATAAGCAATTTGAGCAGGGTAAATCACTTCAAGGCCAACCCTACCATTAGGCAGTTATTTTTCTCAACCAGCTTACTTCTGATTTCACAATCCACAAAGCAGACACAGGAATTTTCAGTTTCTTGATATTTTTCTTATAAATCACACGTTGCTCTTTTATTTGTTGTTGCTTTGTTGTTGTTGTTCACATCAGAATTCTCTTCCCCTGTCACACAACAATCAAAACTCCCACCTACAGACATTTTACATGTTAGAGGTCACTCTGTGTGACCGTTCATTGTTACACACTGCCCAACGCAGTCATTTACAGGCCAATGGAGATGCTCAACATCTCTGTGAATGCTGCTTCACACTTTCTGTCACTGTTGAGCCCACCTGTTTAATCAGAATATCCCTGATCTGTCTTTAATGCCTGAAGGATATCCATGGAGGAATGGCACTAAGCTCATCAGCCTCCTTTTGTCCAGTATTCCAGGTAGCACAACTAGATTCAAAATCCCTATCTATACTCAAAGTGACCAGTATGTGTTACAAAACAATGGTTGGAATTCTGTCAGGGTCATACACATGCATAAATCATTCACCTCATGCAGGGCCAAAAAAATCACTAAAGACCAACAGAAATATTCTGCTGATAGCAACAGAAGCAGAGTTCCTCAGACAGCATGTTCCTACCCAATGACTCTAAACCAGTGTCTGTCATCAGTAATGGACTTGATGAAGACAAACAAATTGACAAGACAGAGATGCTCCTGGTCAATTGAAAGACAGATCAGGAAATATAGATTCAGACTGTGTTAAATATGGTTACACAGTTTGGGTGTTCTCCTGGACTCAGCTTTGAATCTGGATGCCTATGCTTTCATTGTGGTTACACATCCTATGGTTTGCATTATGGTTATGCATTGTGAATTGCTCTATGGCACCTAGTCATTAACATGTTGTACAGTGTTGCTGTTCTGCATGGGGGTTGCATAGTGCTAATGCATTTCTTCTTTGTGTAAAGGTATTTATGCTATGTTAACGGGATGTTGGACTGAAGTCAGTATCTGGTACAAAAATGGAAAACTGTACAGGTATATGTCCATAACTGGATGCAGATTAATAAACATCCTCCAAGACTTTGTACATCCAGATACAAGATTATAGTTCAATTCTCCTCTGCTGTTTCTCTCCACCAGCCAGTAAATTACTGTTTGGGGTAGCTTCACCAAATGAAAGGTAGGTTTTTGCAGAGTTGAGAGAAAAGACAGAATGTAGTTCTGCCTGGGTGGAATTTGATGTTCCATCTGTTCATCCATGATCTCAGATAATGTATTTCCCACAAATGATTTTTTTACAAAAAAAGAAAAAAGAAAAGAAAAACAAACAAACAAATATTCCCATTAAATGTGTGTGGGGGGGAAAGTCTCATAACCTTATGCAGCATGAAGAAAACTTCTGAAATCCTTCACTTGTGCATGCAAAAAATGGAATAAGTGAAGATTTATAGCCCTGGTCTACACCACCTGATCTAACCTTTGGGCAAAGAAGATGGAGATGAGTTTTCTTTCTTCTACCCAATCAAGCATAATGATTAAAAAAGAAAAAAACTCAGAGCACATTTCAAATTCCAAACTTATGACATGTCCTTATTCTATATCTATCTGTGACATAAGTCACTGAAACCAATAATGCCCCTGATAGCAAATCAAGGTCTACTAAATACATCACTTTGCATTAGCAAACTCCAGCAGTCCTTGATAGTTGGATCTTATGAACTGTTGTAGTAAAGTTAACTCATTAAATTGTTTCTCCTTGACAGCAATCTACCTTCTTTCATCCATCTATCACTTTTACCATCACTATTTACATATATGGTGTCATCTTATTTGTATGACTGTGTGTTTCTACAAATATGTGCCCAAATAATATGTGGGTATTTCTCCCACGGTTTGACTTATTAATCAGTAGCACTAATTTATAGAGGTAGATATAGTATAGTTCATACATGAGGACTTCAGAAAAGTTGTACAGGCTTGTGAATTTCAGATAATTTTTTTAAAAAAAATAAAATAAAAAGCTAAATGGATTGATTTATTCATGGAAAAAATAAAAGCAAGGTTTGAGAGTGAGCACAGAACCTGTTGTTGTGTGCTCTCAATTCATTTCCAACTTAAGGTGAGCCTAAGGCAAACCTATCATGGAATTTTCCAGGGCTGATAGTGTGCGACACACCCAAAGTCCCCCAGTTGGTTTCCATTGCTGAGCGGGGAACCCTGATCTACAGGGTTGTTGTTCAATGTTCAAACCACTACACCATGCTGGATCTCAGGTCAGCTCAGAGCCTAATACATATTTAATTATCAGTACAAATTGAATGGGTATTACAGTGTGGATAATGTTGTCATGATAAGGATAGATATGATTCTTGCTGTTATTTTGTTAAAATATGAAGAGTTTTTGTTTTGTTTTGCCATTCCCTCTGTTTCTGAGGCTCAGGCATATTTAGGTATAATAGATAGTTAAATGGCTCCACTCACATAGAAAATCAGCAAACATGATGGAGCTCCACAATGTGCCGAACTGCTGAATATCTGCTAGGGGAGGAAAATCTTAATGGAAAAATCCAGCCCAAAAAAAAAAGATTGATGAAAATTGAGCATCTTCTTTGGATACTTAAAGGTGATGGACTTCCAACAGGAAAACCAGTTGGGAATGGAAAGAGAATATCCTGGGAGAAAGCATGATTCTAAAAAGAACAAGATCATTCTACTCTGTAACATTTTGTTTTATTCCCCACTTGGACTGATCATTATCAAATACATCGTTCCTATTGAAGAAATTTTGTGTTACCAGACAGAAATACATGGTAGAGGTCATGTGCTGATGAAAACAGAACTTAAAGGCTGCATTTTTAAGCCAAAGTGCATGTGCTGAATAAAGGTTGTCCTGTCAGTAATATATAATTTTATTAGCTATATCAAGCCTGCTCTTCCTACATGGCTACTGCTAACAGTAACATATTAAGCAGCAGTAGTAATACAGAATATGACACATTAAGCAGCCTTGACTGCCATCATGTTTTGGGATCTCTGTGATGAGATCAGTGGCTGCCAGAAATACAGCAGTATATTCAAAGCTTTTGTATTCACTTGGCATAAGGTTGTTCACAATCCCTGAAGTGAGGACCAACCACAGGCTCACCCCAAGGACAACTCTATCATCATCCTCCCCCTTGTCTAGCAACAAGACAGAAGGGCTCTAGAGGCTTGTCCTATACCATAAGCTGCCATAGATGCTCACCAAAGCCTTTAGATCTCCTCCTCTTTCCCACCATGGATAAGGGCAAGCAGATGGTCCCTCCTCGCTCTGGATCACCACAAGTCCAAAGAGGCTGAGGAAGGGGTGGCATGGCCTTAAAAGGAGGCCTGCTGGCTCCAGCTCCCTCCCTCCCTTTGTCATGCAGTAATTGCATGGTCTCCTCTCACAGGAAGTCAGCAAAAGTGTCTCTCCCTCCCCGACAGGCGTGGCATAGGATGGCTGGGGGAAAACAGATTACACACAATTGTAGAGGCAGAAGGAAAGAACCAGAACAGTATTATTTGACAAAGAAACATGAGTTTGTGTATGTCTATTTCTGTTATAAACAGTTCTATATGCAGAAGCAATGTGGAGAACTGGGTGTGTTGAATGATGTATATTATGCAACAAACAGCTGTTGGATAATAGCATTGTTTAGCAAAGCGAATATAAATCATTCTAATAAGAAAGCTATTTCTCTTCTACCATTTGCTATTTTTGACTTTGTACTCTCTGATTTCTTCTTCAGTTTCTTCATCATCACATCATAGAAGACCCTGTTTGTTTCAGATTATAGTATGGTGGTGCCAGACTTGAGTCCCATTAGCAACTGCTGGCTACATATTGAAGAATTCACATGAAAGACAACAGAAGCTGCAATACAGGGCTTCTTCATCTTTCTGTTCTGTTGTACTATAATTTCCATAATCTTTCGACCTTTGTTCACTTTTTATCACTACTTGTTTCTTTGTGAGTTTATTAAGAAGTTATGCACTATATTTAGAAGTGGCATACAGTGCAATTCTACCTCTAGAAGATGTTTATGGGACAGCTGAGCTGACACTAGGACAAATGAAGTTGTGGTGACTCCTAACCCACTACAGGGTTCCTATTTTCATTTTAATGCTGATGTCTTAGATTTTAGTTAGGAGACACAGAAAAAATAAATTCTGCTGCTAGTCCTAGGTAAGGTAAGATAAACCCATTGAATCAAAGGATATTATGTATGTGTTGACTTACCATTCAATAATTCATTGAATAGATCTCTCTAGCCAGAACTAATCAAGGAATTCAGTCTCTTTCTGTAATGTCTGTAGCAAAGCCACTACTTGATCCAGGGAAGATTTGTTGAAATTTCCTAGGCCATTTCCTCAGTAGCCTTCCATCCTAGTATGGGGACGGGAGAGGAGCAGGACTGCAACAATGCTTCTGCATGATGTTTCATGGTCCCACTCCTCTCTGATCCCCAGGTGGCAAGATTGCAGATTTATGACCTGTGATCATGCCACCATCTCATGCTTACCTGTCCTGCAGAAGCTCTGGAAGCACAATGGTGGCACTTCCTGCCCCAGCACAGCCTGGGAAAATATCCAGCAGTGCAGCAGAAGGAAGCAGCATGTCCATCGCACTCCCTTCTGCAGGGAGCTAGTGCCATGAGGAGGAGAATACTGCTACTGTGCTCTCTTCCCAGCAAAGCTGCTGCCAGGATCACCACTGGAGGACCACGCAAGAAGTTAGGGTGCAGAAAGGGCCCTGTGTTACCCTGTACATTGGGGGTCCCGGGAGAGGCACCCAAATTACCAATTAAAACACAAGTTGGGGGAATTTAGCTTGAGCACTCTCTTGGCTTAATGAGTGGCAGGATAACTTTAGCAAGGATCTTTTAACCCAATGTCTACGGCTTCAGGTCAGAGAGCAGGCAAGCAAGTTTAAAGTAACAAAAATAACAGTTTTATTGAAAGATAAACAGCAAATAAAACAACACACACACTAGCTAACTTGGAAACAGAAATGGAGAGCTTAGGGAGAGGCAATACGACACCTGGTCTCGTAGTCCTGGAGAAAAAGATGGGGTTCCGGGAAAGAAAGCTCAGCGTGGCTGGCTGAGGGGAGCTCCTTAGACAAACCGGCAGCAAGGCTAGATGGAAGTCCAGGGTGATCCAAAGAAGTCCCAAAAGTGGGGACCTTTTATAGGGTGGAGTTTACCTACAGGCTATGTTATGTTCGGTGAGAACAAAGGAGATTTGGAGCTGGACAAAGGATTTGGAAAAGGTCAAGTTTAGCATGATTAGTTTTGCTCTTGATGACAATAGCGTGGCTGGTACGTTGATAGCCCAATACAAAGGAATGGCTTGGTTCTTGGCTGCAAGGCTTTATGTAACTCCGAGCCGAGCAGAGCCGGTTTGCAGGGAGATTTTTCCCTAAAGCGACGGAGAGGCTTTAGTTGCTAGCCTGAATGAGGTTTTGGAATGTATAGTCATTAATGGCCGCGCTCATACGTGCTCGTCCAGGGGGCCTCTGCAAACACGTGGCGTGAGATGGCAAAGAGAGGTCAAGCAAGGCCAAATTATTTGATATCATAAGGATATCTAGTGCTCTCACCCAACGTATCATAACCGTGATAACACCTGGACTAAACATAGAGAGCCCACAATAGGATTTCTCCTAGATGTCTTGGAAGGCAAGGACAGTTGAACAGGAAGGGAACTTAGACAGGGAAGAACACAAAGGACAATAAGGCATGACCTTGTAAGTTTTTGGTGCATCTCAATTCTTACTTACAAGAGTTCTATGCCTTTAAACACAAAACCAAAATACAACAAATCAAATTAGGACAAGATAAAGTATGCAAACCACAGAAAATAGAGATACTGGAAAAATAGTGTTTCTCTCTGTTCTTCAGAAACATGATCTGAGATTTATATATAAAAAGTGACAGCTGAGGTCATAAGCTCTTCATTCAATCCAGTTCCTTCATTACTCCTTTTACTTCTGCTGCTTGTACTCTTAGTGTTTTAAAAGAAATCACCTACTCTGCATTATATTCAATCTATATAAAAAAAACACAACCGATGCACAAAATGTACAAGTGCAGAAATGCACAAAATATGTATTACTGGAATTGCATTTGCATTTTTCTCTGTTCTCCTGCCTCCCCCGCTCCCCAGTGATGTGCTCTTTATCAAACGTCAATATGAATAATTTTTCAGCTGCAGTTGTGCATAAAAGATCAGAGCTTCATCAATAACACCTAAGTTTGTGTGCATGAAGGTGGAAGAGGGCAGACACAAAAGCATGGAAGATTTAATTTTCAGATCACATGAATTTCTATTGCTTCCAAGGGACAAAACCAGGCACAATCTGTAATTTGTATCTGCTGTGCTTATTTCAGATGCCTTTGTGTTATAAAGCTGGGTTACAAAAATAAATAAAAAGACTGGCACCAACTCCAGGGAATCCTTCCAAGAGGTGTATTTCTTTCTGCAGAGTCAATTTCAGACATAAAACCCAGAGATATTGATCATCTTCAACTAAATGAACTTTAAGATTTATTCAGAGTCATAAACGATGCTGTGATAAATAGGAAAATGATATATGGATTGACCTTGCATATAGAATTGTGTTAAGCAAGAAAATTCTTTTTCTGTCATAAGAGAGAACAAGCCTCCCCATTGATCCCTTGGATCCTATAGACATGGATCAAAAAATATGCAGGCTCTGTACAAGTTTCCTGGTATGCCAGTACCAACAAAGTGAACAGGAAAACTCCCCTTGCCTCATAGCCATTAGAAGACTCTTCCTGCAAATCCCATTAAAAACAGGAGTGCTTGTCTGATTTGGGATGGGGTGCATGTACCCATAGGGAGCAGGTAGGGGGAAAGAATTGAGTTTATTAAGATCTGACCAGTCAGGTAACAGGCTTCAAGATAAGTCAGGTAGCAGGTTTCAAGATAAAGAAAAAACTTCACTGCTGACCATGAATATACAAAGAAAAACAAAGAGCTGAAAGGGGTTTCAGGATTCCAAATTGAGAACAAAGTTAAATATCTGGCAATTGTTGTCACTAAGCAGAATCAGGAACTTTTTATTAACAATTATCAAAAGATACGGATGCAGATCAAAAAAGACCTTTCCTGGTAGAATAAATTCAGCCTATCTCTACTAGGGAGCATCAATGTAATGAAAATGTCTATCCTTCTGAAATTCATATATTTGTTCTAAAATGTATTGATAATCATGCATGATAAGCCTTTTCAAGAATGGGAAAATGAATATCTAAATTTATCTGGCAGGCCGAAGACCCACAATTAAAATGAAGACATTACAGGACAAAAAAAAAAAGAGGTGGCTTAGACATACCCTCCCTAAGACTATATTACCAAGCATGTTGCTTGGACTGGGTAAAAGATCGTATCGTATTTCAAAGATCTACTATAATAGATGTAGAAGGCTGAGACAATTGGATTCAGATGGCATGGTTATTTATGTTACAATAAAATGATGGTAAACAAAGATTTTAATAATCATTGCATCCAGAAAGTTCTTCTGAAAGTATGACAGACAGTGCAGCAAAAATTTTACAGAAAATTACCAGTTTGGACCTGCCCTCAGGAAGTGTTTAAAATCAGTGAAACCAAGTAGAGTCAAATGTTACCTTAAAGCGAACTAATTAAATGGGAAGACAATACTCCAACAATGAAAACTTTAGAAGAATTAACTCAACAAGGACATGAGTTAAATTGGTTTCCTCTAAGACAACTTAGAGAGAGTTAATATGGACAAAAATTTGAGAGGATTTGAAAGAAATGAAAATGAGTTAGACCGGTTACTGACAAGAAAACAAGAAAAAGTAATATCAAAAATGTATAACTATTGTTGGAAGAAGATATGGAACAAGAAATAATAAAAGAAACAACAATCAAGTGGTCCTGAAACACTGGCCATATAATCGAATTGGAGAAATGGACCAAAGTTTGGAACACTGATATTAAGTTTACACCAAATTTGAATCTTTGAGAAAATTATTACAAAATCCTACACTGATGGTATATGACACCTCAGAAACTGAAAAAATATTTTAAAAAATGAAAATGGGTTATGCTGGAAATATGGAGATACCCCAGGTACCCACTACCATATGTGGTGGGCGTGCCATCACGCGAGAAACTCCTGGAGAAGAATTCATGATACGATTCAAAAGATTATCAACACAAAATTTGAAATGAAACCCAAATTATACCTACTTAATATATTAGGCTCTCAGAAAGAGTTGAATGAAAACAAAAATATAGTTTTATATATAATAACTGCAACCGGACTCTGTTATGCTCAATCCTGGAAAAAGAAAATAGGTCCAAGTTTAGAAGAATGAAAACTCAAAATTATGGAGATGAAGAAAAATTTTCCTGTTAACTAACAAACAATACTTTTCAACAATTTGAGAAGGAATGGAAATGTGTGACTGATTTAAATGTAAGATTCAAATGTAAAATTTAAATGATGAAAAGTGAAATGATTTGGATAATAGAAAGCAGTAAAGTATAGAGATGAAAATGAAAATGTTGGTTACAGAACTACAGTAATGAAAAATTTGGTAGGACCCAACAGAATAACAGTATGTTTATCATGTTTAATATTGAGAAGAAAAAGAAATTGCTTATAGGTGGTGTGAGAGATACTACGACAACTGGGGAAAAATGCATAAAAATGGAATGAAGGGGAAAAGAAGGTACAAAATGTAATTAATGCGGGTGTAACTGTGAATGTAAATTTCCAATTTTAGAGTATTGTGTTTTTTAAAATAAAATCATGAAAAAAAATAAGATCTGACCCCTGAGTCTACCCTGATTCCTTTTAACTAAAGTAATGGGTAAGAATATAGGACCATCTGTTATAGTGGTGCAGACCATTGGTCCATAATTCTATATTATCTATAGAGACTGGTAGTGGCGTATCTGAATTTCAGACAAAGGATTTCCTCACACAAATTTGGAAATGTCAGTAATTTAAATTTGGACTTTCTGGATAAAAAGAACAACCTCTAACTCTAGGTAACTTATTGCATTTTTTGTAACTTAATTGAAGCTCTACAGTGCGAATCTATGAAAGTTATTCAGAAATAATTTTCACTGTCTTAAACAGGATTTAGCTTTAATGTGCATGCTTAGACATGCAGTCTTAATATCACTGCAGGAAAGGAATATTGACTTTAATTTGGAAAACAGGTACCAAGCTACAGATGTTGCTTGTAAAAAAAAAAAAATCACTGCTTTGCGAAACACACAGTTAATGGCATCCCAGCAGGTGAGAAAAATGAATTTCTTGGCTTTCAGTCCATCTTCTCTGCTTCTACTGCACTGTACTGCAGGAACTCTAATTTTTTTTCCTTCCAGTATTTTTAAAAAAGTTATGAATAGGATGATCATTCACTAATTTCAATTCCTCTTTTTTTCAGGAATTGTTACACACACAGAGGCCATTTCTGGGCTAGACTAGTATAGTGTTATTATTCCAATTTCAACACCCTGTGGAGTCCTGGGGTTTGCAGTTTAGAGAGGGGCCTTTGAGGGGCCTAAACTGCAGACCGCAGGATTCCATAAGATGTTGAAAGTGGAATAATAGCACTATAACAGTCTAGTGCAGAAATGGCCACACACACGAAAAATGTGGTTCTTCTCTATTTTCACCCACTTTCAGATGTTGATCTCTTATTCCTCAACTCGTGATGTACTGAATTTTCATCTTTTTTGTTAGAAGAAATTCTATTTAGGGTGGCCACTTGTGCATCATTTCTAAAGAGAATAAGACTTGCAAAAAGTAGCATATGCACATTGATATGCATAATAGAGATTGAAAAATAATTGTGATAATTTGTACAACACATCTCACTGTAACAGATAGACTGTTTTTTCCTTTTTTAAAATTGTTATTAATTATAAAGAAAAAACAAACAAAACATAACACCACGAGATTACCATAAAAGTAAAAAAGAAAATGTTACAATGAAATAGCTTACATTGTTATTTCTTTCCAGATCCTTTATCATCATATACTTATTCCACATGTTATATATCATATTACTTATATATTTTTGTTACATTCTTAACTCTGTCCTTTTCAACTATATTTAACCTATTGCTATTGCTAAGTATGATCCTGTTACTGAACATATTAATGCTAACTCTAACTTTAAATGTAACCTTCAATATAACCTTAAATGAAACCTTAAATGTAAGCCCTAACACTAAGTGTAAATCCATCCCCCGAGCCAATTATCTTTCTGCTTACTCTACTTTCCAAAATTGTAATTCTTCTTGTGATAACAGATAGACTGTGACCATTGTGGGGAAGACCACAGAGAAAAAGACCTGTGTGCCCACTGGGTCTGGATCTAGGTAGTAAGTGTTGATGGTCTAATCCAAACAACCTTCTCTTTCACCATTCAGACAGCATTCTGCCTCTGAGCTGATGCAATACCAGCTTTAGTCCATCTTTAAGTGGCAGATGTTTTAAACCTTCTCTAGAGACAAAGGTGGAGATAGCTGTTGTATATTCATTTCTACCTATAGCCTCTGGAAAAGATTGATATGGTTATTACCTCTGGAAAGCACCAAATTCTTCAGTTTGGAGACAGCATGT
This sequence comes from Ctenosaura bakeri, assembly GCA_948474755.1. Taxonomy (NCBI): domain Eukaryota; kingdom Metazoa; phylum Chordata; class Lepidosauria; order Squamata; family Iguanidae; genus Ctenosaura; species Ctenosaura bakeri. Next base: position 434,388 of record CAOLHI010000526.1, read on the forward strand.
AGACTCTGCTGCCACCTGGAAAAAGAGTATATATCCTGCTGCTTGGTAAGTGGAAAGGAAAGTTAACAGGAAGAACAGTTGACCAATCACTGAAGGACAGTGAAAGCACAGTGAGAAAGAAAAATAGGGAGGGAGACAAGAGAAAAAAAGAAAGAAAATGAAAGAGCACTGAAATGTTTTACCCTAAGAGATGGGGGATGTTGGGGCCTACCAGCAATGCCAGCATCTCCTTAGAATTTGGAGGAATTATAGCTCAAAGGAGACCCGTAAGGGGAGGGTAACATCAGGATATTTTCACCTATGTATACCAGCACTAACTGTAGATAGCACTCCATTTAAAATTAAACAAAGTGTTTTATTTGAATTGACAAATCCATGAGAAGGCAGACACTCTTAAGAACCCTACAAGGCTACCAGAAAGTGAGGCAAGAAAGACTGGATAGAGAGAGATTGGGTGAAAGGGGTGATAGTTACCACTACTGAAGAAGGGGCCACAGTGAGAGCAAGAGTTATAAAATGGCAGTTTCTCAGCCATTATATGAGAGCGAGCAGATCATGTACACCATGGATGCCTACTGAATCTCCCTCTTCCCTGGCTGAGTCAACATTCCATATCCCCTTATAAGGTAAAATCCAGATTCCTGGCCAAGGACTGGTCAAGGTACTGATAAGATAGTTTCTGTCCTCCCATAACTATCTACAAGACAAAGGATTCCCTGTCCCTCCTCCTTGAGCCACCCAAGCACGCTCGATCTGTAAATAAAACTTCAAATTCCTTAACCAAGCAACTCTTGGCCTTTTGTCTGTCTTTCTTACCCTAAGCTGTGGCTTTTGAGAGTGTGGGCTAACAACAGCAGAGTGGCTCAGACAGAGTCTGAGGGTAGCACAAAGGAACATCAGTCTGGGTCACCACATACTACATACTACAATTAGCCAGGGTTGAAGCTAAGGTTTTTATACCTTATTTCACATCCTGAAGAGGTATGTTGACAAAGCCATAAATTGCTTTCCCATGGGACTGACCAAGGGGTTCAGAATGGGCTGATTGCTTAACTTTAGAGCAGTGGTTCTCAACCTGGGGGTCGGGACCCCTTTGGGAGTCGAACGACCATTTCACAGGGGTCGCCGCTCCTCAATCCTGCCCCCCTTTTAAAAGAAGGTGGCCTCACAGTCAATGGGAGCAGCGCTTCTGAGACCCCTGCACTGGAAGGAGGGGAGAGGAGGCATGCTGGGCATTTTCCCGTCTTTCCCCGTCTGGTGGGAAAGCACTGGAGGAGCCTGAGGTGGAGCCGGAGGTGCGGAGAGCAGGAGGAGAGAGCTGGAGCCTGAATGTTAAGGTGGAGGTGAGGACACCGAGAGGAGAGAGCTGGAGCCGGAGTGTTAAGGCGGAGGTGAGGAGAGGAGACTCCGCGCTGGCAGGAGGGGAGAGGAGGCACGCAGCTGGGCACAGCCAGGTGCTGCTTGGACACTCGCGCCTGCTCCACACACACACACACACACACACACACACACAGAGGGCTTCCCCTTCAGTGTTCCTTTCCCCTTCATGCCAGCTTGCAGAGTCAGAGTTGCTTGCCGGGGCGAGTGAGCAGCCAGACGCTGCTTGGATGCTCGTGCCCGCGCCACACACACGCGCACACGCACATACACACACACAGAGAGGGCTTCCCATTCAGGGTTTATGGTGCTGCAGCGGGACGTCTGGGAGGTAAGACCTTGTCCTCTCACCCTCTTCGCCTCACGCTCATTCATGCCAGTGAACAGAGTTGCTTGCCGGGGCGAGCGAGCAGCTGGGCTCCGCTTGCTTCCCAAAGTGGCGGGGCTGCAGCAGCGGCAATCGCCCGGTCGCCCATTCATTCTGGGCATGCCGCTCTGTGGGAATTGTTGGTGTGGTTGTTGCCTTTGGTCTGGCAGGCAAAGGGGGAAACTTTCCTGCAGCAGATCTGCCATCCAACGGGGGAGATCGGTCCCTCCGAGACTGAGAACTCGGTCGGGAAAGGAGCAGGGGGCGTCAACCAAGGGCTTCAGTTTGTGTAGCAAGAGCCTCCGAGGCTCCTTGGTTGGGTTTTTTTTTTTTTTGGTTTTTTGACCCGAAAGCGCTGCTCTGATCCGTCCTGTGGACTTTGGCCATTTCCACATTCCAGCGTTATAGCACTATAATTCCACTTTCACCATCCTATGGAATCCTGGGGTTTGCAGTTCAAGGATGGTGAAAGTGGAATCATAGCGCTATAACAGTCTAGTGCAGAAATAGCCAGGATGACTTTCTCCTCTCGCTTTTGTTGTGCGTGGACCCTTGGCGCTTGCCACACGCACGTGTTGTGTTCTTCGCCCTGACTGTCTTGCATTCCTCACTTTTTGTATGTTCAGCGTCTGCACTCCCTTTAAGGGAGGGAGGGAGGGAGTGAAACAAAACATGTCTGCTTATGCCACCGCCTCTCTCCCTGTCCTTTCCTCCCTGAGCCTCATGTAAAATATGGGCTGTTTCAGCATTGCCTTTGGGAGTGACTGGCTTTTTGAACTGTGGAAACCCAACATTCAGAACTAGAACTACTGCCTTAATTCTGGCATTGATGGACACTTTCTGTGCTTAAAAAAAAGGGGGGGGGTTACCAGTTTTTAGGCATTAAAAATCTATCCAGAGCAGTGATTTAGGGCAGTGTTTCCAATCTATTCGATGTTGGAAATAACTAACTAAATAATAAATAAATAACAAAAATGATTTTATGGTTGGGGGTCACCACAACATGAGGACCTGTATTAAGGGGTCGCGGCATTAGGAAGATTGAGAACCACTGCTTTAGAGTGACAAAACATTAATGGGATTCATGCCACTCTTGTAACGTTCTGTTAGGTAGGGTGTACAGGGAAGATCTCCATAGGGTAAAGTCAAAGGATGGTCTCTGATTGCTCACCAATCTGGGCAATTCGGCTTTCATTGTGTTCAAAAAGGCCAAGAACCTGAAGTGGTGAAGGAATTAGCACAAACCCATCAGCACAGGGTTTTCTGCATAATCCTATCTGAACTTTCACAATCCCAAACAATCTCCAGTCAGCATAACCCTGATCATGTTCTCATTAATAAGTTCAATTTATGAAACTTGCATGAGGGTGATAGGGTATGGATGATAGGGTATGGTAATAAGTGACCTAGATAGGAAGCTGCAATCAGTCCTGAAATAGTTGAGAAACTGCACTAACATCCTTGGAGAGAGGGCTAATACAGGCAGGCCTGCAGGTATATCCCATTAATTTAGAGGGTCTGTAGGCAATCCTATATGATACTACTCTCTCCAGGGCACCTGAATTCATCAAAAAGTTAACAGAAAGAGAGAGGGAGGGAGAGACAGAGAGAAAAGATAGTTGAGTGGTGAGCAGACTGAAGGGATGGAAGGTGCAGAATGAGCAAGAAAGAGAGGTGACTGAGCATGAGAAAAGGAAGCTTGGAGAGAATGGAGAGTGAGGGAAAGACTGGACACCAGGATGAAGAAATATAAAGATCAGCAAGGGAAAAAAAGAGGTGTTGAAAGCCAAGAATTGGGTGGGGGGAAACAGTTCGTAAGGTGAGGTTGGAAATAAGAGTTTTCCATCCCTTTTGAAGTCTATCATAATAAAAATCTGAGTGCATGTCTTCGGTGTTGGTGTCTACATGTGCACGTCCACCACATTTCTAAGACCATGAAACCCAAGCACTGGAAAATGGACACCCACCTTAAAAGTATGAATTGTGGGGTTATATTGTTTCTTAAACTGATATTTTTTAGTTAATAGCCTGTTCATAGCTAGCACTACTGTTTTTAATCACTAGGTGGTAGATATCCTCAACCAGCAGAAAGTGGAGGAGGAGGAAGGGACCAAAAAAAAATTAGAAACATTGACTTGCTCTTAACAGGAGATAGGTGCATATTGAATCTATAATTAATTATTTTCTAAAGCTTTTATTTTCCTTTCTTTTCTTCTCTCTCTCTCTCTCTCTATCTCTCTTTCTTTCACTCCCCCTCCCCCACTTTTTTTTTAGCATGTCTTTAATTGCATATACTATGAATGATGTTTTATAGGACTCTGGAGGCTCATTTCATTTAATACTGATATATCAAAGTTGCCAGGTGAAGTTAATCCAGCAAGCAAAGTGAACTAAAGCAGAAATGATCTGTACCAGACTTTGACATCCATGATGTGTGATTCTGATCAGCTGTCTTCAGCAAGGATCAAAGCCATAAGCATCTGTGTTCACCTGACGGAGAGAGATCAACAGAAAAATATTTTATATATCAAAACAAGAAACTATCAGAAAGAAAATAATTTGAATGCCACTGATGTTTGCCAGATCAAGCTGACATAATCTGAAATGCTGACCAGAGAATCCCAGTGGTACAGTCATGACAGCAACATCAGCACCTCTACTAAGTCTTGAAAGTTTGATTTCCCATGTCTGTTTATTCCTCTTTCTTTCTTTCTTTCTTTCTTTCTTTCTTTCTTTCTTTCTTTCTTTCTTTCGTTACTCCTTATGGAAGTAACTCTAAATCCTCAGGAAATAATTTGTTGACAAATTCTTTAAGCATTTGGAGAGTGATTTCTGAGCATTTTGAGGGTGGCACACCAAATGTTTTTGGATCACAGTTCTCACTAGGACTAGCAAACACTGTAGTGGTGGTGGATTATGTGAGCTGCAGTTAAAAAATGTCTAGAGGACCACTAATGACCTAGGTTTTTTCCCCCAATCACCATCAGGAGTATTAGTTTAATTTCTGATCTAATGAACAATATTAATAAAAAAATAAAAAATAAATTTCAGAAAAGTTTTTGATCCACTGCCTGCCCCTTCACCTGATACTTTTTTAAAATGTAATTTAGAATTCCCAGGGAGACTAGGTCATAGCTGTGGCACTTTCTGGAAGTGTGAGAGAATATCAGGTAAAGCAGGGTAAATGTATCTGATAAATCCAGTAAACCAATTATCCAGGGTGTCAGCACCCCATATAGATCACTGTGCAACTCACCCAAGGTAAAGAATTGTCTCAGTGACATATAGAGGCCTACAAAGGCTGGCTGGTCTGACATATGATCTGAGTTTCTCAAAAGTCCATTCCCATGGTCTGCAACTATTGGCTCTTACAGCATAGGACAGTGAGGATTGCAATTTCTAGGACTTTGGAACAGTCACGCCATCTGACTGGAAGGTCCTGGAATTGCAGACAGTAGCTGAGATTCTATATTATTGAGCATAGCATATGTGTTCTACATGTGGAGCTATACTATGGGTCCCCTGTCACCATCCCTGGATTCACCATTGCTCCAATAGTCCTCCCTCATCTTGGTCATTTCACTGCTAATGGAGAGGGATGTTTGGCTATGTTCCCATAACCAGACAAAGATCAAAGACATCTTCACAAAGATCCACTGGGATTCTACAGAGGTATCAGCCAATGATGTCACAAGCTTGCGTCTGGTTACAGGAACATAGCCAGAAACTCATCCGATCCCCTCCGTTCTTCACCAGGAATGGAAAAGTTGAGGGCAGGCTAATGCAATGAAATGGTGAGTCCTGGGGGGCTTCAGAGATTGTAGAGAGGAAGAGAATATCAACCTCTGCAGTGACCAAAATATACATACTAAAGCACACATTGGACTTACAAACATGTATGTCATCAACAGAGAGCTGGCATGGTGTAGTGATCTGATCATAGGAGTTGGATTGCCCACTTGGCCATGGAAATCCATTGGGTGACCTTGAGTGTGTCACATGCTCTTAGCCCCAGAAATCATTGTGATAGGTTCACTTTAGGATTGCAATAAGTCAGAAATGCCTTGAAGGCAACAACAACAACAACATATCACCAACAGGATCAGTCAATGTCTGATCTGATGAAACTGCTTCCCACTCCTGTTCAAGTGTTCTGTATAAGGGGATTGCTGAGGACAGAAACATTACATCATGCAATTCTTGATGAACTCTGTTCCTTCTCCAAGGAATAATTGGAAAAATGCCACCCTAACAATCCCACTTTGCAAATAGAGAATTTCAGGGGACAAGTTTTGTTCAGCTTGAAATTAAAGCAAATGATTTGACCTAATCTGAAGGTTTAAGATGAGGTGAAATAGCTGAAGAATTTTGAGGGAACTGGAATTTCAGGTAGTTTCCTAGCCCATCACTGTTTTCAGAATGACGTAGGAGTGGTACAGTTTACATCTTTATACTACATTATCTTTAATTTAGATGGTAACCTTTATTTCCTTTGGGAACAGCATAATATATGCTTAATGCTTCAAATAATGCTTAAAAGCTTTTATCTCAAAATCAAATATAGTCTGTTAATTTATGTTGATTCACTATTTTCTTTTGTATTTATTATTTTTTGTAATCTTGTTCCATTAATACACAATTATTATGCCCCCCTCCAAAAAAAATCAGTAAGATAAGTGAAATTTCAGGGTTTGGACTTCATTGCAAAGAAGTAAACCAGAAGCTGTCTGAGCCAACACAGGACCATACTGAACATATTCTACATCATGGCTGAGGCTTATTGAATTCATTTGTCAAACTACCCATTCTCTTGAAATTTCAAGTGAATTCTGTCTTCCTTGTCTCAAACAAGGGGCATATGATTATGGGGGAAGGGGTGACAATGTTAACTTCTGCACAAAGTCACATCAACCTGCTTTGGCAAATGATGCTTAGTAGTAATGATTGCAAGGACCATCAGACTGAGTCCTTGGAGAAAAGCACTCATCATGTCTTTAGCTTTGGTAGCATTCTTTAGAATGTTCTAATATTTGCCACCCTCTTCTTAAATTGTTAAGAATTAATGGTTAATGTCTAGGCAAAAGATACCTAACAGAGATATATGATAAAGCACATGGCTCCCATGTTCCTCATCAGGCCCTTCTGCTGTTGCAAAAGGAAATACATGCATCTGTCCTCGTTTTGCACAGAATGCAGCAAAACACCGGAGTCTGATAACCATGTCAAAAATGCTAATCTGAGGGGGGGAAATTGGACTTTAGGAAGTATAAAAGCAGGATTTATCCAAAATTCATATAAATTGAAATATTCAAGGATTTCTTGAATAAATGAAAACTTTTATAGTTTCAAGAAGCCTACATATATTTCTCACCATCTACAAAACCTAACCCTCTCTTGATTCTCTGAAGCAATACATTTTACTATATCCCACAACAGAAGAAAAATAAAATATATACATATGTTAACCAGCCAACTACACATATTCAATTAATATTGTGAAGAATGTTCTGTATTTCTAACAGGACGTATTGGTTCATAATGCCAACTGCTGTTTGTTTGCACAGTAATAAGGTATCAGCGCTGCTGAAACGCTAAACTTCAAAATGCCGAAGCTTGGGAAATTTATTTTTTGATCATAAATCACAGAACCACAAAGACAGGATTGTTGGCTGGGAGATTCTGAAAGATATTGCCCAAAAGATATTCCAAGCTCTGGGAAGTAGCCTTTTCACAAGGTTGCTGTTTGGCCAACTCTTATCTCATATTTTCTAACCTCTTCCCTAAACACAAATCCATAGTAACTATTTGCAGTTAGTTAACAAAGACAAAAACTGCTTCATTTATGCTCAGCATGTTTTTATGCCCAGTCCCCTCCCCAAATCCATGAATACCTCTAATCACAGGTATCTTTAGGGTTCAGAGACTGGCTAAGATTGTGCTGACTCTTTTCTGAGGATTTTTTTCAAACAATGTGAGTGGATGCTTCAGCATGTCCAAGTTCACATCAGTACCATCTCAGATGTAGGGATATGACACTTTGCGTGACTTAGAAATCACACATAAAGAGTTGTGGGCAAGAACGGTCCAGTGTATATTTTTAGCAGTCAGAGAGAATAACAATCAGAAGATTTTTCTCCTCTTATTTTATTTCTTGTTCTCAAAAACAGGGTTTTCCTTCTCATCGCTTCAATACAAGGTTCTCAATCTACAGTGCATCTAAAAAGAGACACTGTCTCACTGTTAAAGTGTAAGTTCCTGTCCACTCAAGACATCTAGGGGCTTTTCCACACTACACTGTTATAGTGCTATTATTCCACTCTCAACATCCTGTGGAATTCTGGGGTTTGTAGTTTACTGAGGCTAAAGAGCTCTCTGACTGAGAATTCTAAAGTCCCTTCCCTAATCTGCAAACCCCAGGATTCCAAAAGATGTTGAAAGTGGAATAATAGCACTGTAACAGTGTAGTGCAGAAATGGCCTTGATTCTCCAGGTCAGCTTCAAATATGCAGAATAAGCATCCCACAAAGTTTTTTTGGGGGAGGAGACAGCGAGGGAACAAAGCTCCCAAAAAGTTCCAGACAGCATGGTCATTCTGAGAGCTGCTGTCCAGAAAACTAAATTTTTAAACTTCTGATTTCTCCCTAATTTTGCATGCTGAAATGGAATTTCAAAGGTAGTAAAGTGGTCTCACACCTACCTTAATATCTATTCCCATTGTGCATTCCTGTGAGAAATACAATGTGGTGCTGCAAGCAATGACGGAAGGATTCTACTTAAGGTCTTTGTGCAGGTGCATTTCTTTTCTTTTAACACTCAATATATTATCTCTGCTTTCTCAGGAAACATGAACATACAATTCAAGCATCCAATTTCACTAGTAATCACAAACTCATTGTAGAAGGAGGGAGTGCAGGGTCAATTTGATCCCTAAGTGGTCTCCCTGGAAACAACTGTGAACATGTCCCATCTCAGAACTGAATTTCCCCAACCCTTTCTGTGCAAGAGAAGAGGACAATAACAGGAGAACAGACCCACTAACACAAGCTACACTATGAAATGGGGAAAGGAGGAGAAAGAGAAAAGGTGAACTTATCTTCATTGAAGGAAAAGAAGAGAAGTTTCTAGTCCTGGGCTTACTTCTAGCATAGCAAGAACTGGCCATTACATAACAATCTCAAAAAGAACTTGTTTCTTTCTCCCCCCACTTCCACTGGTACCAGTCAGGAGTAAATTCTTTTGAAGTCTGTTGATTTGCACCAGAAGCCAGCAGGTATAAGCAGAGAAGACTAGCTCATGGGAGCGGAACCGTTATTTCCGATACAGATCTGTCATTTAGGGGAGATGAAAGGTTGCAGCTCAGTAAGAGCTCCTTTTAAGGATTTCAAAGATCTGATTGATCTGTAGCTTTCTCCTCACCAGCTGTGCCTAGCAACACTGGAAGTTTCCATTCACTTTCAGGGACAGGTATAAATATCCTAATTTCTTTCAAACATCTGGCAACGTGCATCCCTGTGGGAGCTGCAAGTTAGTTAAGGTCATTTTAATAAAAATATAATTCAAACTTTTATGCACTGAATATATAAGGGCTGTCTCTATATCTTTCACAAAATAAACACCCTTCTGGATTTGTCAATCAATATCTCTTTCAGATATCCAGTCTATTAATCTCTTCTGTTTATTTTCTTTCCTTTAGCCACCACCATTAAACTGAATTACCATTCTGACTGACATGTATTCAACAAAAAAGCCAATGCAAGTGGTGATAATGTAAAGCACAGTGAACAAATATAAGGTTACCTATCCTCACTGTTAATTGTTATTTCAGTAAACTTGGTGTTCAATATGCTTAGTTGTTGTTTTTTTCCCCTTTGGCAAGAAACAGGCCATTTCTGTAGTAGCCTGTTATAGTGCTATTATTCCACTTTCAACATCCTATGGAATCCTGGGGTTTATAGTTTAGGGAGGGGCCTCAAAGTTAAAAAAAACAAAACTCATCTCAACAGTTCTTGCCATGTTCAAATGTTCTGAAGTGTAGTCATGGGGTTATTCTGTGGAGAAAAAAAAGTCTTCATAGGAAAAAATAATTCTGTGCAGAACACAATTTGCAATAGGGTAGGAAATCTGTTTTCTATGCAGATTTGTGTGTGCGTGTGCATAAAGAATAATGGCTGCAAAGAATAATGCCTCTATACTTTAGGACATTTGAATTCTGGGAGTGAATTGCACAAGAAACTTACTTGTATATTATTCTACTAGGGTTTCTTGAGTATCACAAAACCAATTATTGGACTTGTGAATAGATAATGTTTTTTTTCCATTCCTAGAGTAAAGGGAATAATCAAAGCACTATTTTGGCTTCTGCAGAGTTATTTAGACTTCTTTAACAGTTTCAAATGTATACACATTTCACTTCTCAAAGTTTTTAATCACCTGTAGGAATAGTGAAAAATTTGTCTTGGAAACAAAAAATTCTAATGACTGAAAATGATAACTCATTGTAGCTGAAAATAAATGTTTAAATTAAACACTGGAAACAATATAGCAACCTTGTGAAACACCAAAAGCCAAAGCCCACAAAGAAGAACAAAAATTCCCAGGTATTACCATCTCACACATGATTGCCAGGAATTCTGCTGCTACAAAGGGAAGTCTTCAGATCCCACTTATTTCTGCCATCCAGGAACTGTGCTCAGTTATACGAAAAGCACAAAGAATTTGAAATGGATGTTTAGAATTATGCTTTTCCTGTTCATCTCTAGACACTGATGACCCTTATCCAGGGCTAGCACATAACCAGTCTCATCCAAAAATGCCCAGAATGATGCCCCTTTATTCTTCTTGTTCTTAAATGACAAATTTGAAAACAAACAAATTTATAATTGTTCAAATCAGCAAGGTCAAAGGGGGACTTGTTTGAAAAGGCTTACACCCAGCTTTGGTAATACGTCTTCTAAAACATAATAAAATATTGATAGAAAAACAGAAAATCAAACTTAGCAATTACAGCCAAATAGCATTATATACACAAAAATTCCAGGAGAGCTCCAGTTCAGTTATTGGCCAAGGAAAATGGGTGAGACTTTAAAACCTTCTTGAATACCTGCAATGATGGAGCCTCGTGGAAATCTGTTGCAACGTGCCCTTTTTGCATTGAGGCTTCTCGCGCGAGCAGGGGAGGGCAGCTCGCGCGAGAAGGCTCCTCCGGGAGGCTGCCGTTTTCCCCTCCTTCCTTCCGCAGGTGAAGGAACGAGGGGGCAAGTGGCACTGGAGGAAGCTTCTCGCACGAGCCGCCCTCCCCCCCCGGGCGAAGCAGGAGGCTCTCGCGTCCGTCCCCCCTACGCGTGCGCGAATCAGGAGGTGTCGCATCCATCGCGCTAGCGCCCCGCCCCGCCCCTTCCTTCCACAGGGGCGGAGGGAAGGAAGTGCGACCCAACCGTCTCCCCGACGCTCCACACAGGAGGTAAGTGCGGGTGGGCACCGGGAGCGTTGCGCAAGCGCGGGTGATTTTCGCTTTGAGGCAAAAATCAAAAAACCCACGATCGCGCCGCTGCAGCCCCGTGAGCGCGGCGGAAGTGGGAGTGCGTCATGCAGAGTGACGCTCCCACTCCCGCGAGGCTCACGGGGCTGTCGCGCGACAGAAAGCCCGTGCGAAAAGGGCCGTAGTCACAGATTGGGAAGTCAATTCAGAAAAGGTCCTATCCCTCACGTCCACAGACCTTATTGTTCTAACGATCTACAAAGCTGATCTCAGTACTCAGGTAAGTTGGGAAGTAGAAGGTGACCCTTCAAGTTGCCTGGAGCTGTGCAATTCGACTTATTCAAAGCTAACACCAGAATTTTAAATTAGGTCTAGATATGCACTCTCAAATGGTGTCACTGGTATAATACAATTCAATGAGATAGCTGTATTAATCTGGATCAAGATCTGTTCTTAGGCACTTTACTCCATGAATCTGATAAAATCTGATAGTTTTATGTCTAAAAAAGCTTATGCTACCAACTTCTTTCTTTCAGTCACAAAGGTGCTACAAGATACCACTGCATACTGGTATTACAGAAGTGTCTCGTGTCATAACCAGTTTGCACATATGGGTGTTCAAACAGCAGCATTTTCTACCAGTTGAAATTTCCAAACTGTCATTAAATAGCAATGCCACATAGACTGCATTGTCCATTGGAGCATGGACAACTAAATCAAGATCCCTCCTCTTAAGAAAAGGTCACAGTTAGTATATGATGGTACATGGTTTTGCGAATAGCTGAATTTCTTGAATTTGGTCAATGTGGAATAATTTTGCTTCAATTCGTTTTTGAATAGTTTACCATTAAGATGAGATTAACTTAAAGTGGTAAAAAAAAAAAAGTAATGTGAGACCAACTGATATTGACAGACTCTAGCAAATAAGAAGATTCTCAAGTGAGGACAAATGGAATTTATCCTTAACCAGAAATATAATGATTAATCACACTATTTGCAGTATCGATGAATTGCCTTACAACTGTATACTTCATGATGTTTTTCTATTGCTTGTGTTCCTTTTTGGTATCAATTCAATATAAAGAAGAACAAGAAGACACCCACAGAGCCACAGTGAGGAAGGAACTGACCCACTGATTGTTTTGGCCAAACACAGCAAGCTTATTAACAGTATAACTCCTCTTGTTCATGCACCTATCAAAACCCATCTGTTTTCAAATGCACTACTAAAATTTCAGCTTGCAGATGCTCTGAGACATTCACTTCCCTATTCAATCTTTTTTTACTCTTAGTTTGGATGCATAGTGTACTGTAGCTTAGTGTCAGTCTGTTGTCTGTGTCATCCCAAAGCAAAATTGCTCTCTTAGCTTGTATAGATGTTGGTGACAGATGTTGCTGATCAGTTGCCAGGAAGAGATAACAGGGGACAACAGGAGTGCTTGGGATCATTATAGGACATGAATCTTTAGAAGTAATTATAGGTGGCAACAACAGAGATGACAATCAGGTCCTGCTGGTCCATAGCTTGTTACTGAAAACAACTGCTAGCAATATTTCCCTGAAGGAACATGCTGTAAAATTCAGAAACTTCCTGATGCTGTTTTCTATCATGTTCTAATATGTATGTTAAGTAAAAAAACATTCTGTGACAATCTATTTCAGCCTCCCCAGACATACAGTACATGATTTAAAGGTCACAGTCCTTGAACAAGAGCAGGAGAATTACAAAGGAAAACTGAAAAGAGAAACAGTTGAATTGAATGATATTAGAAATTCCAATCTACTAGCAAAGACTTCATGACACACTTCATATATTAATGCAAGTCTTCACTATTGCACATGTAACAAAGGAACGATCATGCAGAAGGTTTTGAACCCAGGGAAATTCACTTTTGTTAAGCAGATGTATTGCTTTCATGCATCAACACTAATTGACCATGTAAAGATCTGAAAGACCTGTATCACCTTATCCAACCTTTAGAAACTTATAGGCAAGGGTCATTCACATCAACGTGTGAATATGCTTTATATCCTGAGGTCTCCATATCACTCTGAACTGCAATCAAAGAAATGGGTTTACATGTATGAAAGCTCATGCTACAATAAAAACCAGTTAGTCTTAAAGGTGCTGATACATTCATTCTTTTTTCCCCTTCCTCCTTTTCATCTATTTCTAGTCAGCATCACAGATACAAACACAAGAAGCTTACTTATACTGAAGTTAGACCAATGGATTATCTAGCCTATCCTTGTTGACATTAACTAGTAGTGGTTTTCCAGGGTTTCAGACTAGGGATGTAATTTTTCATTAATTTCATTCTTGAAGGAAGCAACAGATAATTTTAGCAGTTTTTTTCCTGTTGCAAGAAAAGCTTGAAAGCTGCAGTTTCAAAAACTACTGTGGTCCAAGACATTCTGTGCAAAATCCACAGGTGGTATTTTTGCATTTTTCAGGAAGAAGCTTTTTCTGTGCAGAAAATAATATTTCAGTGGAGAAGTATTTTCTGTGGGCAACTACTGAGGTTCAGGATCTCAATGGTTTAAGATCCAGAATGTCTGAAAGTCCATATCTCTCCATATGAGCCTGTTTGAGTTTTACAGTCTTCAGGGGAAATGTTTCTCTCCATCCCACCACCCTTCCAGGATCATCTTGTGAGGATACTAGAGAGAGGCTAATTGTTCCTACGCTATGGAATTCCCTCCTGGAGGTGCCCTGGTTGGCCTCCTCTCTGGTCTCCTTTTGTGGTAGCAAAGACCTTCCTATTTAAACCAGACTTAAATTTTAACAGGCTAAACTAGAAGGATGCAAAATGTTTTAATGGCTTATGATGCCAGAGACAGAAGAAAAATCTGCAAAAGAGTATGTGATAAGGTTGATCCAAAATTTTGGGCATAATACCCATATGGATTCATGGGGGGAAATGTGGTCCAAAGATACAAAATTGACTTTGTTTAGTAATTTAAAAGAAAACTTGTATAGGATGATGTAGAGATAGTATCTAACCTCAAATAAACTGTCAAAAATCTCCCAGAATGTTTCAGACCAATGTTGGGGATGTCAAGATAAGAAGGGCTCCTTTTTTTTTCATATATGGTACACTTGTAAGAAGGTGAAAAGTTACTGACCAGCCAGATGTGTTTCCTAGCTGTACCTTTCAATGACAGGGACTAGACTACAATCTTATTGAAATCTATGGAGTTCTATAAAATTATCAGTAGAAACATATATTTTTTTCTAAATAAAACAGGAAAACCACCTCTTTGCTGAAACTTTCACTGATTCTTCCCTTAGTGTTTCATTCTGACATGTTATTAGAAAATGTGTATCACTTTTGATAGATATCACTTTGTTTTAGGTTCCGATATATAAATGGGGTCATGTAAAATATTTTCCATTGTTTTGTTCAGAGAAAATATGAGTTTGGTGCAGTTCTTGTCCCTCTTAAGAAGTTCTCTCATGATGCTCCATGGCAGCAGTTTTTCTATATATCTTTGATTTTATTGGACTTTTATGGGAAGCAGAAGCTCAAGAGAATAAGGATAAAGTGAACAAGATAATATGAAATAAACTTAGCTGGGAGTTGATCCAGGGCTGTCATGGGATATTTACCAGAAGTCATTACGATAGTCCCCCTCTAACCATGCCCACAAGGAGAATCTATAGTCATACCTCCAGGATATATTTATATCCTGCTCTTCTATTAATTATATGCAAAGAGGCTAACACTCTGCATAAAAAACCAGTCATAAAATACAGGAATGAAAAGCTGTAAACAAAGAGACTACACATCTTCCAAGTCTGTGGAACTGACTCCAATTTTGCATGTATTTACCTCGGGCCCTTTCACACAGCACAGTTACCATTACTTTAACTGCCATGGCAACATTCTATGGAACCCCAGGGTTTGCATCAGAGAGAGTGGCATTCTCAGGCCATTTCTGCACTAGACTGTTATAGCACTATTATTCCACTTTCAACATCCTATGGAATCCTGGGGTTTGCAGTTTCAGGAGGGGCCTCAGGCTCGGATGCTGAAAGTGGAATAGTAGGGCTATAACAGTCTAGTGCAGAAATGGCCTCAGTCACTCAGAGTTCTAGGGCTTCCCCAAAATACAGACTCCAGGATTCAATCAGGTGTTGCCATGGCAGTTAAAACACAACACTACAATTGGCCCTCTGAAAGTAAGCTTCATTGACCTCAATAATATATAGACATATTCAGCCAGCTGAAAAACAATTTTGAACATTTAACCCTGAATGCCTACACTCTAGCAAGAAGTGTTAACTATTTAAACAGAGTGAAGTCGCACTGTCATAAAAACTATCATTCTTAATATATTCATTGTTAATAATTCTCCACATCTTCTGCCTTGCTTTATACTAATCTGCTATAAACAGTAGCATTAACCTGAAAGCCTTGTTTACAACTGCACTCATTTGTCAAAGCAAATAGGCATTATGAAAGAAAATGACATTATTGTTCCTATTCTGGAAATAAAAACATCTGAGAACTAGATTCCATATGCAGTAAGCCCCAGCACAGATAATTTGGGAAGATTTTCACCTCAATAAACATGCAGGGCCTCAGCATTTCAAGGGAGACGAAGGATAAAAAAGGTGCTTGGGAAACAGGGAATGAAACAACAGGAAGAGTTTAAAGTGTCCACAGGTAATCATTTAGATCAGGTTCAGACACACTGTATCACTACATCTACCAACACTACTCACTAAATTTTGGGAAGATAGTTGTGACGAACTGTATTCCCCAGAGAAATGGGGCAGCTGGTTGGGAAATAGCTGAGTAGGTGAGCTGATGGGTGGGGATAAAGGGCCATGTCTCCTTTGCTCATACTCTCAAACATTCACACCATGATGAAATAAAGGAAAGTTGTCCCAAACCAATTTTGTGCAGCAGGTCAAAGCAAAAGCAAGAGAAGCAGCACTTCCATTCACCACTAGTCTGCTTCAGTGACTGAATGAGCTCTTGCACAGTCCTGATGATTGAAAACTATCTTCAACTCTTAAACTTTCTGCACAGGTACTACATTGCTTAGCTGAGGAAGGGATGGGCCTCTGCTCATGTTCTGGTTTGTTGTTGTTGTTGTTTTGTGCCTTCAAGTTATTTCTAACTTACAGTGACTGTAAAGTGAACCTATCATAAGGTTTTGTGGATCTGAGATTGTGTGATGTGCCCAAGGTCACCAGTGGGTTTCCATGGCCGTGTGGGAAATTGGACCCTGGTCTTCAAGGTCATAGCTGAATGGTCAGGTCACTACAGCATGCTGGTCTGATACTAATGTTAGAAGAAGCATTTGCTCTGTAAATGGTTTGAGAGTTCCTGGTTCAAAAATTCCTGAACTTTGATACTAAATAGGCCTTGAAGAAGAAATTAAGAGTATACACAAGCTCTAATGTGCTGAACTTTTTAAAATTAATAACTGAACCATCTTTTGAGCATCCTGAGACATATCTCCATTTTTTTCTGTGACACTAATGCCAACAAATTTTAATAAAACTATATTCTTGTTTAATTCCTAGGAAACAGAAACTGTGAAAGTATTGCCCTCCAGAACATACCATGTGGCTTTCTCATGAAATAAACATGATGACGAAATTCATCTCCTCCTCACCAGGAGGAGCCATCTGGAGGGGGAGATGTGTTTTGCTGGCATCAAAGGAAGAGACAGTCCTGGTAAACATGGTTACAACACTTGTTTCATAACTGCAAGCATGGGTGTGGGGTTGGAGGCTATATTAGGCTGAGGCCTGAGTTTTACAGAGCAGATGGCGTACACCATTCAGAGGTGGAAAATATATTCTACTCTTCTTGGAGGATTTGCAACAGTTCATTAGGGCCCTTTTGGCCAGCCTGGGGAGAGATAGAGGCTAAGTGGATGCTTGCCCCATATCCATGGTAAGTAGCAGAGGGAGATGTAGGATTCTGATGATTACCTATGGCATTCTTTGGGTAATGGAGAAGCCTTTGGAGTTGCCTTTTTAGGTCATGCAACTTAGGAAGTGGGAACTTTTCCTGGGGCTAGCTTGAAGGCAAAACCCTTACTTGTGACTTATGGGAAGGAATCTAAGGTTGAGCAGCCCCCATCTACCCCTCTTTGCCTTTAAGAATTTGATCCACCCTCCTATCTCCAACACAGTGTGAACTGACCTGGTCACTTTGGGGATAGGTAGAAATTTTCTCCCCTTTCCATGGCTTTTTTCCTACCCCACACTGTCAATAGTAGGGATGGACCAACCGAATCCTCGAATCCTGGGCAAGGAATCTGAATCCGAATTCCTGCACCAAAGTAGGCAAACTGAATCTTTTGAATCTGACAACTAAATGGATTGTTGGTGACCAGGACGCCTGAAAACCTGGGAGACTGGAATGTGAAAACCTGGGAAATCATATATACAAAGGAAGATAGTAAGTAGGTGAAGTTTTCCCTTGGAGTAATAATGGCCTTTGCTAACAATTTCACAAACTACACCTGGGCTTGTATCCTAAGATATTTAAATTGAACATTTCATATTTAACTTCAGTACTTGATTGGAAGCTACAGGCTTGAGATTTCAAGGACAGCTGTGTCAGCGGCTGGCAGAGACCAAGCAGATGCGGGGCGAGCGGCTGGAGTTGACAGCGTTTATTAGCGGGAGCCAGTAAACTGAGGGTTACAGCACCCCCACAGCAAAGCCCCCGCACAACGTAAATTAGTCCTAAAGCAAAGGCTAAGTCCCAAAGTAAAGGCAAGGCTATTTCCTAAAGCAAAGAAAGGGTTACGTCACCCATTAGCAAAGACCAAGGGCTCGGTTGCCAGGGAGGCTGGATGCGGTCACTGGAGGGAGGGGCTGGATATGGACACAGGCAGAGGAGGACACGGAAGACCGACGGTTGTTGCTCCGTGGTCCTCCTCTCCCGGCGCCTGTCCTAAGTAGCCCCTTGGCCCAGCGGCGACCAAACAGGTCCGGGCTCACAGCTGAGAGCCCTCAGCCTGCCACCTTGGCCTCACAGCTGAGGGCTCTCAGCCCGCAGCCGCTTCTCCAGCAGCCTCCTGGACCAGCAGACTGCCTCTTTCCCCTGCCGCTGTTGCCGAAACGTGAGAGGAGGGGCAGCAGTCTCCTCCGAGTCGGAGCCGTGGGTGGGTGGAAACTGGACTGGAGCCAGGCCTGCCCTCCCTGACGAGCCTGCAGGCACCTCGACCACCGGGGAGAGCCCCAGGCCGCCCCCGGTGCTGCTAACGGGCCCGTCCGCGTCAGCGGTGGCCTCCGGGGTGTCTGAGCCCCCGTCTGCGGCAGCGGCGGTGCCCTCCATGGTGTCCGGGCCTCCATCTGCATCGGCAGCAGCCTCTGAAGCAGCCGGGCCTCCTCCCGCATCGGCGGCAGCCTCTGTGGTGACCGGACCTCCGCAGCGGCGGCAAGCTCAGGTGGGCCCATGACAAGCTGAAACATTCCTTTGCATAGCTCCCTTGAAAACCTCTTTCAGACACAATTCTGGGGTTTGTAGTTTTACAAGGGGTCATAGCCTTCTCTGCCAAAGTGTGCTGGTGCATCATCAAGCTACAAACCCCAGGATGCCAGAAGGAGCTATGCAAAGAAAAGCCAGTTTTGACCTAGATTAGCTCTCTACTGTAGTATGTGGCCCTGTTTACACAGGCAGGAAAAGGTGGGATTAATCCACATTTTCCTGTCTGTGTGCCTGTCATTTTCAATCTGGGGAGATCCTGAGGCAAAACTAGGACAATTGTCTTGGCCAGATTTCTTCAGAGGGAGGTTTGCCTTTGCCCAGGTTTTTGCTAAGACAGAGAGTGCGTCTTACCCAAAGTTATCTTTCTTTCCCTTGCTCTTTAAACTCTTTTTTAAAAAGAATTTGAAAGATTTGAGATTCGTGGATTCCCAGAACCTTCCAGGGATTCGGATCCAGATTCAGTTTTGGAAAATTCTGGATTCATCCCCTCCCTAGTCAATAGGGAACTTGGAGAATTGGCTGAGGCTGGTATCTTAAATAGGTTGTCACCTGGCAGATAATAGGGGGAGATATAATATTTTGGTGAACAGATATGGTACCTTTTTGGTGAAGGAGAAGTCTCTGTAACTGCCTTTTTTGGTCATGCAACTAGGTGGTTGAGGAAAAAGATTTCCTTGGGGCTAGCCTGAGGACTAAACCCTCACTTATAAAGTCCTGTGATTTAAGGGAGAAAATATTAGGTTGACTTTCCAGAGGCAGAATGGCTGGGGAGTAATCCAGTATTTGGGTTCTCCTTGGGCTCACATCTTTCACCCAGGGAAAGCTGTGGAGGTGGTCTGAGTAAGGGACCACCTGCTCCTGCTGCTCTTCCACTGAGTTGCTCCACCCACTTTATTGCAGCGCCAAAGAAAGGAAACACTAAAGTTAGATTTAAATGAAGTCGCTCATTTCACAACCCATGGAATGTGTCTGGTCTCCTTATTTTCCTCTTTGGTCAGTAAATTTTTGGTGTGTGGGGTGTTGCACATCAGTACAGTGGTAGCGTTATTGTTGTTTTTCTGCCAGTGGAATATTCCTGAACATTGTCTGCAAAAATAAATGCTAGCAAAGTTGAATTTAAACTTCATGTTGATTAGAATAGAATTTATTGCATAAACAGGATGTCTTGGAACTGCTGCTGTTCAATCTTAAAATCTAGCAATATAAGAATTCATTTGGCTTTTGATACACCCGAAGAGGACAAATGTTTTTAATGCTTTCTGGAGATTCATCAACAATATTTTCAGAGTATGACACTGATAGGATACTTTCAAGTTGGGTAAAACTTACCAAGGAATTTCTGGAATATAAGTTTTGTCTATCATGCAGACCCTGGACAAAATACATTGTCTTGATTCTCATTGCTCTAGGGAATGTAAAGTTAAGCAAAGGGTATGCTGAAAGTTAAGGGGAATTTTTTGCAGGAAAGGAAAGAGACAACTGAGCTATTTTACTGTCAATTGATCACTTCTTTGAGAGGGACTGGGCTAGAAGAGAGAGAGGTAATAATGGAAACTCTGTCACTTGAAGGAGGATAAGATGCAGTAGTTTAAACAAAGCTCAATGGGAAAAATTCCTGAAAGACAGAAAGAACTGAGTAACTGAAGTAAATGAGGAAATTATAAGTAATAGATACCTGAGTACAGAGAAATTGTATAAGCAAAGTTAAGCAGAGCAATTGTCAGAACAGATCTAGTTTACCACTGTGTTTCTTCTAGGCAGTCATTGTCTCAGTGTGCATAGCTTTACAGAATAGGAGAAAATTGCAGAACTACACTTCAAAGCTTCTATGAGCAGCACAGTGGAAAAGATGGCATTGCACATGGCTGTTTATTGTAGCAGGTAAGAGTATTTCCAAATACATTACCTGCTTCACATAGGCCCTTTCTGCATGTTACCTGCTCGCGGAGGTGGGGGGTGCCGTTCGCACAAGCAGACTCTTGCGCGAGGCACTCGCATCGCTCCTCCATTCTCCCACAGCTGGGTTGCTGGTTGCGTGGCCATCGCACGAACGCCCCGCCCCTTCTTTCCACAGTGCAGCCTGGGAGCTGTAGGCTGCGCTGGGGGAGGAAGCGCAACCAGCCCAGCTCGCCCAACGCACCGCAGGGCAGGTAAGTGTGCGAGGGCCCGGGAGTATTGCGTTACTGCGCAGCATTTTCAGCTTAGAGTCAAAAATAAAAAAAATCCACGCGTGGCCCGCTTTAGGCTCATGAGCGTCGCGTAAATGGGAGTGCATCATACGGACCACCGCTCCCATTTATGCGACGCTCAAGGGGGCCTCTCACAAAAGAAACTGCTTGCGAAAGGGGCCATAATACTACCTAGAGATAGGAAAAGTCCTATCTGGCAAACTATGGTGTAAAATCTTGAAATCCAAAGGACAGGAAATTGCTTCAGAGCTTAGTATTGAGAGTATTCAAGTTATGCTTAATTATGGGGGGGGGAGAAACACAATGTTAAGCTTTGAATATCTTGTTCCATGTTATAGCCAGCCATGTCTCCTTCTGCAGTATCCTATTCCATCCATCCCTTTCCCATTATTTCCCTCCTCAAAAGATACTTAGTATTATGTGGTCATAGATTACTTAAATAGGAGTGGCCCTTAAAAAGTGTTTGTTATATTTTTCCCCTCTTCTCTTCTACACTTTGAGGTTTTTCTCAGCTTTGCAATCTCTCTCTTTTGTGCTGGAGTATCCCCATTTTGGCAACAGAAGCACTGTAATTCAACATCTGCTCTCAATATATATAATTCCTTTCTAGCTTTTTCCTGAAAACTTAAATTCTAGTTTTTCTTGGATCAACAATATGGCATATTTTTTTTCATTTCTTGACTGAGTAATGTAGACAACTATGGGAAGGGGTGACAAATTACACATCTATGGAATCCTTAAAAGTTGAGAATTGTACATCCTACAGTTTATATTGTTTGTTATAGAATAACATCATAGGGGATACAGATTGCTCAAAGTCTTTTTCATGATTCTCAGAATTCTTTTGTTTGTACTTTTAAGTGGAATAATGATACTGTATTAGCTCACATAATTGATTAGAAACTGAAAATAGGGAACTGTTTGCAGTAGCTTTGCTTTTCTGGTAATATGATTATAATTTTAAATGATATTAAAATTATTCACATTTAAAAGTTTAAAATGTAAATGATGTTTTCCTACCAGAGCAAAGATTGTGTTGAATAGCTTGGGATAGTTGCTAGAGAACTGAAAAGCATAACTGCAAGGTGATGTCTTTGCTGATTTTTCTATGCCTTCTTCCTGCTGTCAGCTCATGACAAAACCCGCTAAGCAGGAAGCTGAAGTGGTTAGCTTTAGGTGTTGTTATGGAGGGGCTGGGGGTAGGTGAAGGCTGTCACTGGTGTTCAGTTATTCCAGTAAAGCCACAGTGAGCTTTGCTTCAGAAAGCAAAGTGCCTTGGGCTGTCATTACTGAAAGTGGCATATTGCCAGATTCTACCCAGAAAATACTGTGGCCATTTCAGACTGCACACTTGTGTCACAGTCATTTTACTTTAACTGCCATGGCACATCTTGTGTTGGAATCCTGGGGCTTGTAGTTTGGTAAAGCACTATAGTTCTCTATCTGAGAATTGTAAATGCCCATCTCTAAATTGCAAGTCCCAGGATTCCATAGGACAGAACCATGGCAACTAAAGTGAAATCATACTGATATAACTGTGTATTGTGACATGGTGCCTCTTTAGAACATTAGCTAGCCTGGATTCTAAGCTTTGATCTTATTAAAAGCAAGTATTTAACAGAGATTTGGAGCCAAATTTATTTACTTTTTTAAAAAAATTTAGACTCAGGCAATGATGCAGTGGTTTATTGGAAAGCTGAAACAGAAACTTTCTCTTACCCTTCCCAATCACCTAACTGACAAAAGGGAAAAATGTGTTGCAAAAACACCACAAAGCCAAGAAGACAAGAAAGGGAAGATAAAGAAAAGGCTCATGTCTGCTAGACAGAGATAGTAAAAGTTGTGGTAGCCAAAGCAAGCACAGGAAGTCCAACTTCTTGAAGTAGGCCCTTTCTGCACCTTATCTTTTTCCAGCGCTGGGGTGCGAGGATCATGCGAGCAGCCTCTGGTGAGAGGCTCTCGCATCCCTGCTGCTTCAGCTCCATATGCGAGAGCCCTGCCTCTTCCTTCTGCAGAGTTTCCCAGGCTGCGTTGGGGCAGGAAGCATGACCACCACGGCTCCAGAGGCTCAGCATGCACAACAAGTGTGTGTGGGGCCCTGGAGCAATACATGATTGCGCAACACTTTCGGCTTAAAGCTGAAAATGAAAAAATGTGCGAGTGGCACCTGCCCTACCATGGAGCATTGTGCGATTGTGAGTACATCATGCAGATCGCTCCTCAGAATTGTGCAATGCTCCAGGTGCCCTTTCACATGGCAAATGATGTGCAAAAAGGGCCCAAGTGAAAAACTGGGTTTATATCCACAAAAGATCATTGAAAAATAAAAATTAGTTAGTGTTAAAAGTTCTGCCACATTTCTCTCCCCCTCTCTTTCTTATGCTGCAAGAGACTAACTCTGCTACATCTTTGAAAAATTTCAAAGAAACTTATTAAAAATGTAGAATGATTACATTTTTTAAACGCTGAAATCTAAAGCGTGCTTTCCAGGGAACAAAATCCTCTGAGCTCATTAGCACTTATTGCTAAGTAAACTTGGTTAGGTTTGTAGTATAGATGTGGCACTCTCACTACATAAAATAAGTGATATCATTTTAAGGCAAGGGCCAAATACAACAGCTTAAGTGTAGGTCTGATGCCTTATGACTGCCTCAACTGTTTTGCTAGAATTGAGCTCAAACAGAGCTGTTTGCTTTGTAGATAAGTGGGGAGAGAGAAGCACCTCTGTGCTGTCTTGCACAGTCTTATCAACCCGACATACCTCATGGGACTGTTACGGAGATAAAATGACAGGAAAGAACTCTAAATGCTACCTTTACTGTTTTGTTTTATTTTTTTGGAGGGGGAATAATCTTTCTCAGGCTGACCAAACTTAAAGGGTGATCTACTGTGAAGTAAAAAGCAGATGACAAAAACTACAGTGGTTTGTTTCAAATACCACTGGAAGTATCTGTACAGGACAAAATGGTGTGGCTGTTGTCATGTACGTTGTGGCCATGTATATTAATGGCGTGGCACTGACATGGCCACTTTACATGGTTTGTCTCTGACCATTAATCTTCACACCAATCTGGTAAGGTAGAATTGTTTAGAGGCAGTGACTGACTCAATATAACATGGTTAGTTCCGTGACCAAACAGAGATCTGAACTTGATTCCCTGATCCAAGCTCAGCTCTATAACTATTACATTGCATTGGCTGTTGCAGATGAGAGCTTACTATATAAATGGTATCAACCTTGAAAAAAAGAAGTAGAGACATACTGCAATAATTCATGAATTTGATTTGCACATTATGAAAATTGGCACAATATGCCAATTTGTGTAATATGAAAATTTGTTGTTTTTGCTGTTGTGTGCCTTCAAATAATTTCTGACTTATGCCAACCCTAAAGCGAACTTTATCAAGGGGTTTTCTTGGTAAGATTTGTTGAGAGGTGTTTGCTTTTTTCCCTTTTCTGAGTCTGAGAGAGTGTGATTTGCCCAAGGTCACCTAGTGAGTTTCCATGACTGAGTGAGGATTCAAACCCTGATTTCCAGAACTATAATCCAGTGGTCAAGCCACTACACCACACTGGTTTTCTATGAAAATTAGGTACTTGTACTTAATAAACTGGAATATGACAATTACAACTATTACAGTGACCAAGAATCTGGCCTTTGTACAATAATAGTTTGGAGTTTGAAGCACAGGCCAAACAAATCTGGAAAACTACCTTACCTGTAGACTGTCTCTTCAGAACTTAATGGCCAATACCTCATGCTGGCACGTAATCAGACACAGAGAAATCAAAGGAAGAACCAAGGAAGAAGGGCATTATGCAGCTAAAAGTAGTATGCACTGAGGAATGACAGCACTAAAAATTTCTGGTGGCCAGACATGAGATCCAGGGAGCAATAAATATTTATTATTTAAAAGGAGAAAAACAGTTGGAAATACTGTGGGGCCCTGTTCTTTAGTTGACACCATTTGCTGTTTTCTGTCCATAGATTTTAATAGTAGGCTTTCTTGCACAGTTGATATGCTTCAGTGTTATACCACTCTTTGTAACATGGAAGCATTAAGGCTTGAAGCCTCTCATTATGTCTAGGTTCAGGCATGGTTTTTCAGTGTGATTTTCAGGGTCAGTGCCTAGGTAGTTATTTTGTCCTTGCCAGCATCATTTGGACATACTTTGTTCACCGTTATCCAGGATTTTAGGATGCTTTCTGGCAAAAGGACATGGTCCCAGGTACTTTCTAGCACCATGTGCTCTTTGACTCTGGAGAGACTTCCTGAGTCAACCCTGCCATGCCATCCAGTTCAAGGTAAGAAGGCACATAATTTGTTCTTGCTATAAAACTAATACAAGGTTCTGTTTGTCCTCTGATGCACAGGGCTATTTCCTTCCTTTGCATTGGGTACTTGGATTTTGTTGCTCAGACCATCATGCTGTAACTATCTGTGTTCAGTCCTTGAAAACAGCCCATCTCACTGCATTGCAAATCAGTTTCCATTTTGTCTTACCAAAGGCCCTCGGACGGCAAGTCATAAATAATTCCAACATTCCCAAACATCAGAATGCCATGAATTATGAGCTTTTCATCAAGGATCAATAGAAACAGAGGGTGTCTAGATAAGCACATTTCATAATTACTGCTTAGAACTGCATAAATCAATTTAGTGACGTGCCTAAGAAAAGTTTTCCAAAATACTCTCATTTTTTCACGTAAGATTTATTAGAGTAATGGTGTCTCAGTGGAAGATTTCATCCCATCTCCTTTTTAATATAGCCTTTTAAGGAAATTTAATTTCACCTTCAAAAGAAGTTACATTAAATATCAATCCTGTAGAATCGTATCTGACACGTTTATGTTTCATTATTATGTTTTTTACCAAAGGAAATGAATCAATCATCTGGTTACTCTTCAATTCATCATCTTCTTGTTCTGCAGCATCTCCTTGAAATAATCAGAAGACTCTGGCAGTAAGTTAATGAACAGGCACTTAAGGATTCCTTTCTTTCAGTCAAATACTCCAGGTAATGAGGTTGAAATGGATTGTATGATATGAGTTACAGAGGACCCTTCACTAACATTAATCTAATAAACTCTCAAACTTTGTATTAAAATACATTTGAACTTTCTGGTTATGCAGTTACAAAAGGGTAAAAAAAAGTAGCATTTTATATGCAAAACATATTTTATCAAGGTTTTGTATTTTTACAGAAAGATACCAAGAGGTATAGATATACTGTTGGCTTGTTATAATGATATGAAGGAGCAATAGTGCTCTAAAATGGAACAAAATATAGCTGACATATCCGTGTACCTTTGCCTTCTTCATCAGCACGTTATGGCTTTTGCTAATTCTATGGTAGTGTTTCTCTTTCACCAAGGGAATAGCTGCTTTACCATGATAATCTAGAATTGCCATCATTTTAGATTTGCAGGGAAGGTATTTTTTTTTTCTTGTTGTGTGCCTTAAAGTCATTTCCAACTTCAGGCAAGCCTAAAATGAACTATCACAGGGTATTGTGGGTCTGAGAGCATTTGATGTACCCAAGGTCACCAGTGAGTTTCCATGGATGTATGGGGAATTGGACCCTAGTCTTCAAAACCATAGTCAAATGCTTAAACCACTCCACCACATTGGTCTGGTACTAATGTTTAAAGAATCATTTGTTCCATAAATGGTTTGAGAGTTCCTGGTTCAGACATTCCTGAACTTTGATTCTAAACAGGCTTTAAGGCTTTAAGAGTATACACAGGTTCTAATGTGTTGAAGCACATTAGCCATCTTTGGAGCATCCTGAGACATATGTCCAGCTTTTTCTGTGGTACTGATGGTGGTGATGATAACACATTTAAATAAAATAATGCTCTTGTTTAATTCCTGGGTCTGTCTATAAATAGTAAATATGAAAGTATTGCCCTCCCAAAGTGAACCTGTCACTTAAGGGGTTTTCTTGGCAAGATTTATTCAGACAAGGTTTGCCATTGCCTTCCTCTGATGCTGAATGAGTATGACTTGCTCAATGTCACCCAGTGGTTTTCCATGGCTGAGCAGGGATTTGGACCCAGTCTCCAGAGTTGTAATCCCATGCTCAAACCACTTTATTCACGGTTAAATATACTACTTCTAATGGTCTGAATCCTAGGCCCTTTCTGCAGGATATTGGCATCTCAGCATGGGGACATCAGAGGGCTGGAACAGTAATGATGCTTCAGTAAGATGTTGTCACAGTCCTGCCCTTCTTGTGTCCCCAGCCAGCAAGATTGTAGAGTATATCATTGACAGAAAAACTCCATCAATGGCCCTGATCGCACAAGTGTCCCTCACACTATCTTCTTCAGGAAGCGGTGAGGTGCAGAGTGGAGTGTTGGGAACACGTTCCCATCCCAGCAGAGGCGCTGCTGGGATGGGATGCTGGGATGATGCCCAGATGACGACAGAGCAAGGTAAGGTGCAAAAAGGGCCCTACTGTTAGTCCTGACTGGAGTAGAACAATTTAATTAATGGACTTTACCTGTGTGTTGATTCAACTCATATATATATATTGATTGATTGATTTAATGAGTCTACTCTGGTTGAGACTAATCAATGGGATTGAGACCAATTTCAGCATTTTATTTACTTGATCATTTATATATTTTCAATACTATTATTTGTCTACATTAAATACCACATTTGAGGGCTGTGTAGTTTTCTCAGAGCACTTCAGAAAATAAAAATAATTTTAAATCAAATTAAGATTAAAGTACAACTTCACAGCAAGAACAAACACTAGTTAAAGCAAAAAGTCAGCAGTAAGTATAGTATTTAAACTATTTACTTAAAAACTTGAGCTACTCCAGGATATATCAGTTAAAATCCATTGTAAGCAGTAAGGTCCTCAGAGTCTTTTCAAAAGCAGCCACTAAGGAAACAATGTGAATTTTCACCTTGATGGTCACTTGCTGAAGCTGCTGCTGGCACCAGGTTCTTGACTGAATTCCTCCTGCAATTGTGCAGCCATGGACAACTTCTTCACAGAGCTATT
This sequence comes from Ctenosaura bakeri, assembly GCA_948474755.1. Lineage (NCBI taxonomy): Eukaryota > Metazoa > Chordata > Lepidosauria > Squamata > Iguanidae > Ctenosaura > Ctenosaura bakeri. The sequence goes on from CAOLHI010000526.1 coordinate 462,283, forward strand.
GTTAAGGCTTGCCTCTTGCAAGAGGAACTAAGGAAGCTTGGTTGCTGTGGTGGGAAGATAAAACTGGGGCCTCCTGAGTTGCTAAAAGCATGTTTGGCTCCTTTCCTCTGCACGTATTGTTAAGGTAGGCATCTTGCCAGAGGTGTGAGCACATGAGCTGAAGGGCAAGAGCATAATGGAGCCTGGAGCACTAAAGAGTCTGAGACACAACAGAGTCCTGCTTTGCCTACTGAATCCAGATAGAGTGGACATAGAATAAGACAAGTACTATACATTTGGCTTGGGAAGCTTTTGCTAGAACAAAAAGTTTGCTTTCTAAATAAGAAAATGAAGCATCTGTTGAATAGAATCCTACAAGCCAGCTTTGGCTAAGTATTGAGAGTGCTTTCAGCTAAACTGACCTGTGTGTTTGTGTACGATAGCTTGTTTGTTCTGTATTTCTGATTAGCCAAATGCATGTTCAGAAAACACAAGGGGTGCTGCCATTTCAGTGATAATGGGAAAAAGGTGTTACGGCAGTGAAGGCAGAACAAGTCAATGGAAGAGAAAGAAGGGAGTGACATCAGATAGCAGTTCTTCCTTCTGGTTCACCATCCAACTGTTAAATTCATGGCTACTCTGGCAGAATGCCACCAGACCACCCAAAACTCCTACGTATATGGTCAGTGACTAGGAAGCCTGACCCTGGACAAGCAAGCTGACCTTGCATGTATAACTGAAACCCAGTTAACTGAAGGAGGGGTGACAACTTGACCCAATTTTTCCCACCAGGTTTCCAGGTGCACCAGCAGACAAGATCTGATGGATGAGGAAATAGAGTCTTAGTGAACTATCATGGATTCATTCATCTATCAAGGTACTCTGTCAAACAATCTCCAAGGTTTTAACGTATAAACCTGGCCATGGGGCAAAAATACAGGATTGGGTTCCTGTTGGTATACTGTCCATCTCACTGCTCAGAGACTAATGGATCAAAAAGGATTCCTGAATGCTCGGAGGCAGAGTGTTTCCAGCTGCTAGAGCTGGTGATCTGTTGATGCCCTGGTTGATCTGTCAAATAGGAAGATGACCCAGGCAACTGATACAAATGCTCCCAAGCATCCTTTATTTGAAAGCAGAGCATGGGATCCTTTGTTTTCTGAGGAGCTCTGGGCAATGAAGAGCTTGGGTAGAGAACTAGAGCAATGGATGAAAAAGACTCAGGATGAATTCAATCAAGCATGGGTTAAGATCCATTTTAGATCCTAATTTTGCAACAGTGAGCAGTTATATCAGGTCAATCTTATCCAGTACATTTTTACTGAGCAGTTAAAGAGCTGTTACATCCAAGACCTCAGACTGCTATGGAGAAACCCTCAGAAAATCACTGTGATGAATTTGCTAAATCTTTTCCAAAGAAAATTCCTTGAATTCATTCTGGCTTGGAATCCACATTGAAAAAGAGGTCTGAGGAGGTAGCTGAGGCACATATTTGTCTACTTTTGATGGACAAGTTTCAGATTGTTGAACATGATGATGTGGACAAGTTGCTTGGGGAAGTGAGGTCAACCACTTGTCTGCTAGACCTATGTCCATCCTGGCTAATTCAAGCTGCCAGAGGAGGACTGGCCAATTGTGTGGTGGAGGTTACAAATGCTTCTTTGAAAAAGGGCTATGTTTCAACCTCTCTGAAAGAAGCAGTTGTGAGATCTTTGCAGGAAAAAAAAAATCTTCATTAGGTCCCACCTCCCTAGGTAATTGTCAGGTCATTTTGTTTGTTAGCCTGTGGAGCTGCCAGGGGATCAATACTGTTCCCTATGCTTTTCAACATCTACATGAAGCTGCTGGGAAATGACATCTGGAGCTTTGGAGCTGAGTGTCATCAATATGCTGATGATACCCATCTCTGTCTCTCCTTTACAACTGGTAGCAAGGAAGCTGTGGTAGTACTGAATTCTTGTCTGGAAGCAGTAAAGGACTAGATGTGGGTGAACAGAGGAATGCTGTGAACCTTTCTTGAGGAATGCTGATCTGGCCATAGTGGTTCATTCCTTAGTTACCCCTTGATTAAATGACTGTGAAGCTTTCTACATGAGGCTATCTTTTAAAATATTTGGAAGCTTCAGGATGTGTAAAATGCAGTATCCAAACTGGTGTCAGGTGTTCATTTACAGACCTTATAACACTGATCCTGCAGTAACTTTACTGACTTTGCTTCCTAGCTCAGATCAAGGTGCTGATATTGATGTACAAAGACCTAAACAGCTTGTGGCCAAGATATCTGACGGACTACCTCCTCCCATATAAGCCTGCCACAAATCTGAAATCTTCAAAGAAAGCACTGTTGCATGTCCCAACATTTTGTTAAGTTAGTTTGGTGGGTACACATAACAGGGCTTTCTCTGTAAGAGCACCTCAACTGTGGAAATCCCTACCCCAGGAAGTTTGGCTGGCCCCATCTATGTTAAGCTTCTAGTGGGCAGTCAAAACTTTGCTGTTCTGTGTGGCATTCAATGTTTAGAGCTACTGTTTTAGCTATTTCAAAACTGGATTCAACTATTGTTTTTACACTGGATTGTTTTTAATATTGTGTTTACACTGCTTTTAAGAGGTTTTCAAGAATATTTTAATGTGTTTTTAAAATGTTTCTGTCTTTGTATTTTTTTCCATTGGTTTGTTCATCACCTTGGGAGCCTTTGTAGGTTAGAAGGCAATACAAAAATACTTTTAAATGATAAAGAATTAAAAAGCACCAGCTGAAGCTTCTGAACCCTCTCTGGATGCATGTAGAGCATGTTACAGTGGGCTGGATCAATGACTGTAATAAGGTACACTTTCTCCCAATAAGGCCACTACAAGTGAATCAGCCAAGGCTGCTGGAAGACAGTCTTGCCAACCAACCATCTACAACTCTATAGATAACACACAGTCTAGAATAAACTTCAAGATGCACACTTGGTCTTTCAGAAAGACTGTAAGCACATTCAGAACTTGACATTTGCCTCCACCTCGATCAACAGGTTTCCTTTCCTGCATCACCTTTGTCAGAACATAAGAATAGTCATTCTCAATTAGACCAGAGCCTGCCTCTCTTGTTTCTCTCATGCATTCCCTAAATGCTTTCACATACATTTTTTTCCAATAAAAGGGTCCTGGGGCAAATCAAGCCTGAATCATAGAATCATAGAGTTGGAAGAGACCATAGGGGCCATCCAGTCCAACTCCCTGCTATACAGGAACACTCATCAAAGCACTTCCAACAGATGGCCATCCAGCCTTTGCTTAAAAACCTCTAAAGAAGGAGACTCCACCACACTTCTATCTAGAAGCCAAATGACTATAATGGAAGCTTTCATACTTTGGACACATCATCAGACCATGTGACTCATTTGAAAGATAATAATGCTCAGTAAAGTGGAAAAGGAGTAGGAAAAGAAGACAACCACATTACAGACATTACAGTTAGATTGATTCTATCAACAAACCTACAGACCTGAGTATGCAAGACCTGAGCAGGGCAACTGATGAACTAAGTTCATTGATCTTTCTTTCAAAGTATCACTATAAGTCAAAATGAGCTTCATGGCAAATAACAGCAACAAATCTGTTTGCCTGGAACCAGCAGAACAAGTAAGAGACGCATCATCTGCCTATAAATGACATTTTAGCTAAAATGTTCTACTGGCTGTTACCACCAGTGGCTTTATGTAGATGCTGAAAAGTAGTTGGGGAAATTATGATATAAATCTTGTTGCTAGAACTGACTGGCTGGATCATTTTTTTGCATGGTGAGTCAACAGTTATGTAAATCCTACAGGATCAATAACCCTATTCTAGCTGGGGCTACTGGTAGGATTCAGACCTAAGTTGACATACTTAGTAAAGGACTCAAAGGACTCAGTAGTAGAATGCAAAATTATTTTCCAATTGTATGTAGTATAAATATGTATCAAAACCTGATGTGGGTCATCTGCAAAAGAAGTCTTTAGAGAAAAAAATAAATCAAGCATAACAAAACAAAAACAAAGTTGAGGACATGGGGAACATCTTTTCCAGGAAGCATATCAAAGGTCCAAAGCAACTGAGCAATTTTGATATTTAAAAAGTATGACCTTTAAGACAACCTAAGATCCTGCCCAATCTTGGAAGCTAAGCAGGGTGAGCCCTGGTTAGTACTTGGATGTAAGACTGGCAATGAATAGCAGGTGCTGCAGGCTATATTTCAAAGGAAAGAACTGGCAAAACCACATCTTAGTATTCCTTGCTTAAGAAAACCCTATGAAATTCATGCAGTCATCATAAGTCAACAGGGGCGACTTGAAGGCACACACAAAGGATATTCAAATAATAAAATATGTCAACAAAAAAGAATGATAATAAAAGATTGCACATAATTTCATGTATAAAAAGATGTACAGCACATTGAGAAGAAATCTAAGCATTTTTAAAAGGAAACCAAGCTACTGTAATGAGAACTGTATTGTTTTTATTATTACTACTGCTACCAATTCAAAGTCTGTACAACATTTGTAAGCTTTAGTAATTATTTTCTGTTATAAGAATTTCTTAATAATAGACTTTTTTTTTTTTTTTTGGCAGTCCAAGAATTATGTGGTGGAAATAATACTCCAGCTATGGCAGTTTGATTTGTATTCCTAGAAAATTCAAGTAGCAACAGTTTCAGAAGATTCGGAAGATATGTGTTAAGCCTTTACCAGTAAATCAGTGTTTGCCACTTGCAATATTCCTCAAACTTACAGTAAACTGACTTCAAAGAAAAAACTGATGCCAACTGGTTTGTTTCGTATCGATCCTATTGCATTTCTATTGTATTGATCCTCCCATGCATGAGTGGTTTTTTTCATTTTCTCAGTAGCTGGTGCCATGACTGTTTCAGGGAGAAATATTCTGGTACCATTAGTCAAATTACTGGGGTACAGTCCAGATAGAGGTATGCATTCCCATGTCCCTTTGATTTCAGTGAGAGAGGAGAACAAACAGAGAGGAAACTGCCAAGTTCCTTCCTAGGAATCAGAAATTTCTACCAACCCAGGAATCTGGGGAAAGCCTATACTTCACTGACAAAACTTTGCCTTTATGTGTGTGACCTTTCTAGCCTCCCAAAGAGTAAGGGAAAATAATCCAATGTAAGGATTTGAATCAGTACTCAGCCTCCTCCACAGATGGAGGCAGAGATCAGAAACTGGAACTAAATACCTTCTTTGCATCTAAGTGAAAAATAAATCAGTACACTGTTCTTTTAACTGAATATTTTCATGGTTCTTATCATGTGCTTCCACACCTTTGATATACAGCAGTCTTGTTAGATCACTGGAAAAGCCGGTGGTCTGAAAAACCTTAGAAAAGTACAGAGAATGTGATTTACATATGCAATATAAACAACAACAGATTGACACCCATCTCACCAATGTTAATCCACAACATTCCTCCAGAGATAACAGAAATCATATGGCAAAGAACAAGAAAGATATAAAGAAAGGTCAGGCTACGATTACAGACAGTATAATCTCATCCAGGCTATCCTGAGTTGAACCAATACAGGGCAGTTCTCTGGTCAGAGTACATAGTAAGGTAGTAATTGCAAATCTTTTAGAAGATTTCTGAAGTGGCCTAGGTTGTACTATAGAATGGCAATGGTTTTCTCTGCTGTCACAATTGACATGCACTTGCCTCTGGCATCATGAACAATTTGAGGAAAACTACATCAAGTACCACATGTAGCTTCCCCATGCTTTTGCTGATAGATATGTGTATAACTTCCATCTTAATTGTGACATGTGGTGAGATGAGGTTTACTACTCTCTTCCCATAGTTTATCAGAATGAAAATCACCCTTCCCTCAATGCTAGAATTTTAGGAGGAAGTCTCCACTGGACCAAAAACCAGTTTATCTTCATCTCAGAGAATACAGATGAAAATATAATGGTTAATCTGAAAATACTGAGCTGCCACAAAATTTCTTGATTTTCTTCTTGCAATAATCAAATACAAAAAAAAAATGCTGTTTTTGTCCTCTTAAGATACTTTGATTTTCCTTCAGCCCACCTGCATTTTTGCACAGAATAATGACTTCCGCACTTGGCTTTTTTGTCATAGTGGTGGTTAGAAATATCTATCAGCTTTGCACAATAAACAAACTCTGCCCAATATGTCCACTAACCAACATGGACATTTACTGATCAGCAGAGAATTTGGGACATAGCTGTGATTCTATAACTGCATGTATAGTGATGATGTCATCCTCCAGGATGTCTGGCTCAGGATGTAATCCTTCACTCAGTTTCTTTTCAAAGGTAACACTGAGTAACCTCAGCAATTTCCTTCCCACTCTGACAAAATCTTTGAAAATAATACAGTTTTCAAAGGGTATTCACAATTGGGAACTTATTCTACACAAAATTCACATGTGGTTGTTTTGTGAAGAAATCAGGAATTTCTGCCCAGGGAACAGCCTTTTGTGCATAGAAAATAGTATTTCAATGCACAAATATTAATCCATGTAGAGAAAATACTGTACTTTGGGGTTTATCCTGTGTAAAATTTGCACATGTTTGATTTACATAGAAAACATCATTTTCTGCATAGAAAACAGTATTTTCCAGACAAGAATGAATATTTCTGTATTGAACTAATACTTTCCATAAGAAAAGGTGTCTTTTAATGCAATAAATAAATACATACATACATACATACATACTGATTTATGTACAAAACAACCACATGCACATTTTGCACAGAATAAATCCTGCACAATGAAGATTCTTGCCAGTCCAGGATTCTTCTCATCGTAGTTTCTCAACACTTAAAAAAAAATGTGTTTTTCAACATTTTTCCAATATTTTAGGATATTTTTCCATCCCTACATCTGACATGTCTGCCATGATCTTTCTCTTTGACAGACATATTTCCTCTCTTTCCCTCTCTTCCCTCTCCCTCTTTCAGTAAACAGCCATGTTGGGATTTAGGGGGAATAGGACAGGAGACATTGCGTAATTCTGCCTGGTGAGAAATCACATCTATCTCTCTAATCTAAGATCTCAAAAAATGCATTTTGCACAGAACAGGTTGTGTTTTTTTCACCATGTAAACAATTTTTTTTCAGGAAAAAAATTGCAGTGCAGAAAATCAAGGGAAAATGTGCAAAACCTTTCATAACTTCTACCAGTAGAAAGAAAACATGAAATTATTCATTCTTCAACTGATAATGAAATAAGCAAACATTTATAAACCTTGGTAAAGCATAAGGCATTCACGGCAAAGGTTTCTCCCTGGAAGGGAATACCTGTAAAAATGAATCCATATGACAAAAGAAGAATAGTGTCTCACAATGTATAATCAGTCAAGGTTTTCCAACACGGTTACCAAATGCATTAAGGATTTGATAGATTACTCTATTTGTTAGCAGACTCAGCAGAAGTGTGGGTGGGATTAGTGGTATATTTTCAAATCATTGCAATCCACCTTTCCTCTTTTGTGACACTTGCAATTACAACTGGGTGGTGAGAAACACTAGGAACTCTTTCTCTCACACTTTCACTCTTTATCACTCTCATACACTAATATACCCAAAGTAGCCAGATGAGATCTCCATGGCAGTACATTCCATCTCAATAAGAAAGCATGCAAACAGTGTGTTCCATATGAAGAAGCTCTCAGGTTTAATCCCTGGAACCTACACTTTAAAAGTTAAGTACAAGTGATATGAGGGCCTCCTTCCTGAAATCCTGGACAGCTTGTTTCAGTTAGAGGAAAATAGGGGCACAATTGTCTGACTTGGTATATGGTCAGTTCTAGTAGATGTACTATATGCCTTTCATTTCTAACTGCAAGAATTCCTAACTTGCAATGCTTGTGAGCATTATTCATTTGGTTCCCAGTGTAGGAGATGAGGTAGTCTGTTCAGCTGATATATGCAACAGCTCTCTTCTTTTGGTCCTGTAACAAGCCTTTGGTCACAAGCATTCCTTTTTTGCTGCTAAAATGCAAGCCACCCTTTTTATTCTGAAAGCAATTTAGCTGAAACAAAGCTTTACAGATACAAATAGTAGCCTCTTCAGAGGTTGTGAGCAACTCACACAAACTGAAATACTTGAAACAGCAGCTTAAATTAAAGGCAGTGCTTGAAGGATTTCCCAATTGCTTTACTGTATAAACAGCATAAATAATCAAATCATATTAGCCTTTAAGATAATTAGCTGAACACATAAGTGTCTGGATAAAACCCATTTCTGCCCCCTCTTAAAAAAAAAAAGGAAGAAAAAGAAAAACAAGATCTTAAGAAGACTTAAATGCTGAGCTATTTGCATGAATTTCTAAAGATCAAAGAATTGTCACTTCTTAGCTAATTCAGCTTCTTAGCTAAGAAAGGCATGACACTGCCTTCTTTAACAGAAGGAAGAACAAACTGCAAGGCAAAAATTTGACCTCAGCAGAATTAACTTGACAAATCTGAAAGAGTTTTAAGTAACAGAAATGTACTTGTGATCATATTGAACTTTTCCCCATCCACCCTTCACTTCTCGCAGCTCATCAGTGAAGCATATTTTACAGAAGATGTGTGGATCCTCTCAGGCTAAAGGCAGATAGGAGTTATTGGCAGTGCATATGGCTAGACGAGTAATCTGCAACCTGAGGTCTAATCCCATGTGACCCTTGATTTCATTTCAAAAGTCCCCTGGAGTTATTCATTTCATAGCTTTTGTTACAATGAGCTATGTCTCCAATAAACTGCTGGATGGGAAAGAAGAGGGATAATGAGTCAAAAGTGAAGAGGAATCAAAAAGAAAGAATGAAAAGGCAGAGAGAGATAGAGAGAGAAGGTGTCACTTTAAGGTTCCTGATTGACATTGTCCACAACTGGCATGCTATGCTATCTTCCCCCATGGATTATCACTGTTGGAATGTGAACAGAGACAGGAAATGCCTTGGTTACTTCATGTCACATTGGGCTTAAGGGAAGCTACTGCAGGTATCATGGGAGCTATCAAATGTGCTGAGTCTGTTTGGGGAGCACCTTGGATAGTTCTCATAAAACTCAGTATGGATTCACCACAATCAAGTAACAGTATCCAAACCACCTCTGAATGTGAGCTCAATAAGGAAAAAAGTAATCTCAAAAAATAGATAAGGGAAAAATTGTTTAATGATTAGCATGGACACATTTCCAAACTGAAAGGAATCTTGGAAAGTTAACTCGGCAAAAATAAAACAGAGTAAGTAAGAAAAGAATCTAGCCTATGTAACACTAAGTCAAAATGTCCCCTTAACATTACTCCTATTTCTGGATGGAAGGTTGAGAGGCAGTGAATTTCTCCAACAGTTTTTTGGAGATGGGCTCACCATTAACTGAGACCCTGCAACAGGTGTGTGGAACTATCTCTTCAAATGTACAGCTCTGTACAAGGTTCAAGACGAGGATGCCCATTCCCTTCCCTCTTGTTTGTTTTACCCTTTGAGTTTTTGATTAGATCAATAAGACAAGATGAGAGAATTAAAGATTTGCATATGACTTAGTTATTCTGTTGGAAAATCCTTTGGTGAGTATATCAGCTCTTCTGGAGAATTTTAAAAAAAATCAGAGCGTTGGCTAGATTTAGGAATAACAAACAAAGGGCATTGAGAATCATAGAAATGTAGAGTTGGAAGAGACCACACAAGCCATCCAGTCCAACCCCCTGCCATGCAGGAACACCCTCAAAGCACTTCCGCCAGATGGCCATCCAGCCTCTGCTTAAAAACCTCCAAAGAAGGAGACTCCACTACACTCCGAGGCAGCAGATTCCACTGCCGGGCAGCCCGGACCATCAGGATTTTTTTCCTGAGGTTCAGGTGGAATCTCCTTTCCTGCAGCTGTAATCCATTGCTCCTTGTCCTGGTCTCTGGAGCAGCGGTAAACAAGCCCTCTCCCTCCTCTATATGGCATCCTTTCAGATATTTAAACATGGCTATCATGTCCCCTCTTAACCTTCTCTTCTGCAGACTAAACATACCCAGCTCTCTCAGTCTATCCTCATAGGGCATGGCATCCAGGCCCCTCACCATTTTGGTTGCCCTCCTCTGGACTTGCTCCAGCTTGACCATGTCCTTCTTGAATTGAATTGAATTGCAAAGAGGATGAAATACAACTGATGGACAAGACAGGCTGTAAAATTCAGAAAAAGGTATAATATCTAGGTATTACTATGATAAATTCAAACTGTATATTATTGAAGAATATGTTAAGATATGGAATGATGTTAAGAAAGATATACAAAGACAGGAGAAACTTAAATTGTCATTTTTTGGTAGAATTTCAGTGATAAAAATGAATGGTTTGCTGAGAATGTTTTATTTCAGACAATACTTGTTTTGACCAACGATGTGATAAACAATGGCTGAGAGACATTGAAATTCATATAGAAAGGGAAGAAACAGAGAGTTAAACATAAAGTTTTACAGGATGCAAAATAAAAAGGGGGACTAGGATTACCAGATTTGAAACTATACTTTTCTTCATGTTGCTTGGTTTGGTTGAACAACTGGATAGTGTTGACTAATAAAAGAATATTGAATTTAGAAGAACATGACCTGAAGTTTGGATGGCATGGTTAGTTATGGTATGACAAAGTTAAAGTGAATGCAGATTTTAATAGTCATTTTGTGAGGTACGCTTTCTTAAGAATATGGAATAGGTACAAACCAATGTTATGCCCTAAAATGTCTTTATGGATTTCAACACAAGAAACCTTCTACAGGAAAGAAACAACAAGAAACCTTCTACAGGAAAGAAACAACAGCAAAGGACAAGGGAGTAATTTACTAAGATCTTTTGGAATTTGATCAAGATCAATATAGAATTAAATTAAATTAAGAATTATTGGCAGAGGGTTACAGTTTTTAATGGCATTCTTATAGATAAATATTTGCAAGATTGAAAATGTATAAGAAAATATATGGTTTGAAAAGAACAAATCAGAATTTGAGGTGCAGTTATGTATGGACAATAAGTATTTGATTGGGAAGATGTATAAACTTTTGTTAAAGAATGAGTTGGAAGAGGAACACATTAAAGACTGTATGATAAAGTGGGCTCAGAACTTTGGATATAATATACAGATGGAACAATGGGGAAATGTGCTCAAAGGGAGTGCAATGTGCATTATGTTATGATGTCAAGGAGAATTTCTATAAAAAGATGTATCATTGGTATCTGATTCCAAAAAAATTGGCAAAAATGAATAAAGGGCTTTCCAGTGCTGGAAATCCGAGCAACTTCTGTCTGATACAGAAAATTTTGAAGGTTAAGATTCAATTGAAACCTGAATTGTTTTCACTGGAACTGATAGATGGCCAAATGGAAAAGAAATATGGAAGATCACTGTATTATATAACCACAGCAACAAGATTAACATATAAACAAATATTGACAAACACCATAATTCCAGTGAACCAAGACTGGTTGCTGAAACTGTACCTAGCTGAAATGGATAAAATATCAACATTGATCAAGGAAAAAAAGATAACATCATTGAAAGATTGGAAACCTTTTATTGTCTTTGGCACAAAAATGAGAACAACATGTTAACTGTAGATAATCAGTAGGTTTGGTTAAGTTGAAGTGCATGAATAGTATTTGAGTCAGAGAAATTACTTTATATAGTAAAATATATAACCCTCTTTAGGAAAGTCAGAAGTTAATGCAATTTTGTTTCTTTTTTTCTGTTCTTTGTTATTTCTTTCTCTCTCTTTTTGCTTTCCTTTTTATCATATTTCTCTTTTGTCTGTATTGAAAAGTTGTTAATAAAAATAATGAATAACAAAAAAACAAAAACAAAACAAATGCACAGCTCTATTGAGCTGCCTTTTCATTCTACAACATCTCTGGAAGTTATGTGGTAGAGATCCAGGAGTTGGCTGATGCTTGAATACCCCATCCCCTGACCACTAAATAGCTATGGATGTGCGCTCTCCCAGCAAGGACACTACCTTCTTCATTTCAGGGAAGACATGAAGGTGGTAGTGGATAATTACTTCTATCTCCTCTGTAAAAATATACACTGTTGTAACCCCAGATAATTCTGATACAACCATAGGTTGCATCAAAATATGTGACCTACAGAATTCTTGGCCTTTTTAATTTTTTTTCCTGCTGTGCATCTGACAAAAAGTACAGCAGTGCTGTCAGTCTGGTTAGAATTTTGCACACCTCAGAACACCTTTAACCTAACACTGTCCTTGAACTATTGGAGAAGAAAATGGTAGCTATAATCCTATAACAAAGTTTCTTAAATAGGGCTCCCTGAAACCCTAGAGGTCCATAAGAGGTTTCTAGGAGTTCTGTGAGAAATAATAATTGAAAAAAACTCAAACATTCTTTGAGCTATAGATACAATAATTTCTATTCAGGGATTCTCTGAGACCTGAAAATTATTTCACGAGTTCCTCTAGGTAAAAAAGTTGAGAAAGGTGTGCTTGAGAGTCTTCAGAAAATCTCTTAAAAATTCTGTAAAACAGATCCTTTTCTAGTGAGTTGAGTAGTTTTCCAGGCTGGAGGAGTATTCTGAGAAATTTAAATTTAAATGCAGTCCTGAAAATACAGCACATCCAACATACACTTAATGTTACTAATCTTCTATTCTCCTCCACATATCTTTGCATGTTCACATAGTACTGTTCTAAATACTGGAATGCATATTCTTTGTTGGGAAAAAGGATGTGATGATTGGCTGATAGGGCAGAAGTTAGTTTGATGGGTTCTTTTTCTGGGATATTCTGTGTGTATGTGGGGGGAGGAGTTAGATCCCAAATTAATATGTCTCAGTCCAGTTCATGATGTGTCTTCAAGTGTATGTATTAGAGAACAATACAAGTGCTTTGATACAGAAAGTCACTGAGTGACAGATGGAGAGAAGTAGAGAATATTTGAGATGTGGCACTTCCTGGAACAAAAATTCACCTCTCTGTCATATCTGAAGTAGGACAATGTGGTGACATATGACATGGAGCAATGAGTCTGCCATCTAAGCACACAATGCTGTTTGCTTCCACTAGTTCTCTGTCTTTTTATTTGTTAAAAAGAATGTATCATTGAAGTGCCATAAATCTCCACTGATCTCTTATCCAAAAAGAAGACAGATCTTCTCACCAAAAAGAACAGGAGCAGGCAGTTCTGTCAGCCTCAGTTTCATTATTCTTTCCAACCACAAGTTAATTTCCTCAAATGCATTCATTTTGTGTTTTTTGAAAAAGAAAGAGAATTCCAAATGAACTTCTTCCCCTTCCCTTTAAACAATACACCTTTCTTCTCAACTTTTTCTTTGCAGCCACATACCAACTTTTTGTATGCACACATATAGCTTCTACTTAACTCTGCTCAACCACAGCAAAAAGCTTTAGGGTCTGTGTCCTTATAGTCCCAGAGGCTAGTTATTTAAATCTGTGGCAGCAAAAAAAGAACAAAAAGCATTGTGACATCTTGAAGACTAACAATTTTATGATAACACAAGTTGTTATGCATCTATTCCATTTCACTAGCATCATCCTAAATAACAAAGATTCCATATATGCATTGTTGGAAAGGGTTGTAAACACTGATATCAGACGGAATTGAAATGCAGGACACAGGCTGAGATAATTACCTTAAGCTTAGCTATTTGCAAAAGAATGGTTAGGTGTTAATGAAGACATTCTTACACTAAGAAGTTGATTTAATGCATGCAGGGTGATTTTAGTGCTTTTGTCCTTGCTCAGGGCATAGGAAAAGGAATTCAATATCTAGAAGAATTCTTGCTCAGCAATTTCCCATTGAAATCTTTCTTTGAGGTTCTTTATTTCTTTCTTTTTCAGAATCATCTTAAGGTCACTGACAGAGTGTCCTGTGGGTGGAAGTGGGAATCCCACTGGCTCTGAATGTTTCCATTTCTGATATCTCATTTGTAAGAACCAGCATGGTGTAGTGGTTTGAACATTGAACTATGACCCTGGAGACCAGGATTCAATTCCAGCTTTGTCATGGAAATCCATTAGATTACTTTGGGCATGTCACACACTCTTTTGGGCATGTCACACACTCTCAGATCCTCAACCCTCGAAAATCCCATGATAGGTTCACCTTAGGGTGGCCATAACTCAGAAACAACTTGAAGGCACAGAACAACAACAATTTCATTTGTGTCTATTTATTCTTTTGTGTAGAGACTGCCTCTTTGTAGGTTGCAATAGGGCATTGCTGTCAATTAATGGCATATGCCATATTGAAGGATATGATGGGTGATGTTGTGGTTGATATTAAGTTGTGTAATAATTTTGCAAGAATAGATATAGTGACAGAGCTGACATTTTTGTCCACTGCATGGTCAAAATCCTGTGCCTGTATGCAAGTAGAGTCTTTAGATCTTGTGGTAGACACAAACACAATTGGATGTTGCTTTTTTACATTATTCCATAAGGAAGCACAACCCAAGACCTGTGATGGAGGTGTCATTGTCAAGGATGGGTTGTAAATCACTGATCTGTTTGAATCATTTTAGAGCAGAACTGTTGATGACCACAAATGGTGCTGTGGTGATTTCTCTTATCCCTGCCATTTTGCCCCCATTGATGTATTGCTTTCACCTTATTCAGTGAGTATTGTTCTTCAAAGATCATTTGATTGACATTGTTGGAATTTCTGGCTAGAATCCTAGTAGTGACATACACAGTTGTAGCCTGGGACAATGTATATGAGTACTATTTAAGTTCATTGTACAAAGACTCTCCGTCCTATGCAATAGTTTGCATAAGTACATTGCCTGAAACATTTAGTGGCCAGGGGAGTATACCTATCCAGCTAGGAGAAAAACAACAACAATTCTCCCTAGAGGTCTACCATACTCACTCTACGTCCATGATTACTGTTTTCTTCTGGCTGAAGAAGTGCAACCAGACATTACTGGTGGGTCCTGCTTTCTCCCTTCATCACTAAAAGGCAATAACAGAATGATCCACTATTCAGAATCTTTTGTACACCTCCATGCTTTCATGTGGTCTAATTGGCAAAATATATTAATTGTCAGATATGTTTAATTGGCATATAATATAAATTATACACACTTAAGACTGAAAGGCCATGTGGAAAAGGGAAGCTGACTGGATAGCAGGCCAAAAGGTAACCTCAGCATGGCCAGGTCATGGTTTCAGCTGTGCTAACATCACAGTCAGGAACTGTTGCATTATGTGGGTACCCTGAATTACTTCATCTGTATATTTTGGGAAACATACAAAAGATGAGTGAAGTGTATTTAGGTAAACTAGGTTTCTGCAGATTAGGTCTTCATCAGGTTGTATAATATCTTCTGGTTTCTTGGTTGGATCTAAGGATAGCAACCACTAATTTGTGTTAGAGAATTGCTTCTCTGTAAAGTCGAAGGATTTAACGGCTGGAATCCATAGGTTGTTGTGGGTTTTCTGGGCTTTAAGGCCATGTTCAATTAGTATTTTCTCCTGATGTTTCACCTGCATCTGTGGCTGGCATCTTCAGAGGATCTGGTGGCATGGAAGTGAGACAGAGTATATATATACTTGTGTAGGAGGTGGGAGGTAGCATCCATGTGGGAGGAAGCAATTTGCATATGGTAAGTTGGCCTGTGTGATGGCCTATTGTTAAATGGAATACCCCCAGGGTTGAGTTAGTCAGGGGATATGCGTAACAGTGCATTTAGTACATTAGTCATTTATTGTATTGTTTCTTGTAGAGGGACATCCAGAGTCTGGGTGGTGTTCATTGGCATATTTTGAGTCTTGATTTTAGTGTTCTTCAGTACTGGTAGCCAAATTCTGTTTACTTTCCAAGTTTCTTCTTTCCTGTTGAAATTGTCCATGTGTTTATGGATTTCAATGGCCTCTCTGTGTAGTCTGACATAGTAGTGGTCAGAACAGTCCAGAATTTCTGTGTTTTCAACAAGTATTCTGTGATCAAGTTGGTTTATACCATGTTCTGCTACTGCTGATTTTTCTGGGTGGATCAGTCTGCAGTGTCTTTCATGTTCTTTAATTCATGTTTGGATGTTGCATTTTGTAGTCCGTATGTAGACCTGCCCACAACTGCAAGGTATGTGATAAACTCCAGCAGAGTATCCCTCCTGTCCTTTGTTGAATTTTCTTGGTTGGTCTGTAGATTGTTTGGAGGTTATGTTTCTTCATCAGCTTCCCTATGCAGTCAGTGACCACTTTGATGTATGGTAAAAACACATTCTTTTTGATTGGCTACTTATCTTTACTTCTGTGTTTTCTTCTGGGTCTTGAGGCTCTTCTGATGTCTGAACTGGAGTAACCATTGGCATGTAGAGCCGAGTTTAGACAATCCAGTTCATCTTTCAGGAGGTGGGGTTCACAGATTCTTCTTGCACGGTCTACCAGAGTTTTTATTGTGCTCCTTTTTCGTCCTGAGTGATGGCTGGAGTTTTTGTGTAGATATTTGTCAGTGTGTGTAGGTTTTTTGTAAACTGTGTGGCCCAACTGTTGGTCAGGTTTGCGAATGACTAGAACATCAAGAAATGGTGGTCTTCCTTCATTTTCTTTTTTCCATGGTAAATTGGATGTTCGGGTGGATGTTGCTGCTTCTCTGTCTCCTGTACTGCAGCCATCTTGTTCATGATGATGTCAGCATCTTGTATGTTATTTGTCCATGCCTTTAGGTACATTTTATGCATTGTCACTGAAATTATAAGCAGTCCTATGTCCTGTGTAGATGATGTAGCAGGCATTTAGAGACAAGGAGACCACAGAGTTGGAAAAAGAGTAAATTTATTATTACGCGTGGGCTAGTTGGCTGGGATCTTTCCTCAAAGTGCCAAAAAGCCCAGAAATTGATTGACACAGTTATTTTATAGACACAGCATATAAGTTTCATTTCTTTCAGTCCGCCCTCTTCAGATCTGCAACTTAGCATATTTTCGTCCCTCCCTCACTCTGCTATGTTTTCATTCCAAAAAGTAACACTCTGGTCATCTTACCCCTTATTCTCAATAACAGATTTATAGCTGATGCAGCTAGCAATTGCACCTTGACATTTCACCCACTTTTAAGCTGCCTCTAAATTTCTTCTGCCTAAGCAGAGCTACTACAATGAAAATGAATGCTAAACGTAGAGCTTGGAAAAATTATTTTGGGGCTATCATTCTCAGAATTACCCAATTAAAAATAGTAGTGCAAAGAGAGGTTTTCCAAACTCAAAGTAAATAACTCTGTGTATTTATGTATTTGTTGGCTTGCAAATGGAGGACAAAATACTCTGTAAAAACCAAATTTAGGACCTGTTCCATATATAGGAGTCATTTAGATTTTTTTCCTGCTGTCATGTTGAGAGGATTTTGTTGTGTATAAGTGCATTAAATTGTTAGCATGCAAGCAGATGGGTGTAGGAATTGACACCTGTATATGTGAATTAAGGCATTATTGTTCCAGTTAAACATATTGCTAGTCTTACTCAGAAGAAGTGTGGGCAATCCTCCAAAGATCATTCCACTTTGGTGGAATATTACTAAGATTTTTAGATTCCCCTAACTATTGATAGCTGCTTCCATTCCAGTTTTCATTTTTTTTTATTCACCAGTAATATCAAAGAAAGCAGGTTATTCCCTCATCCTCCTTCTTTTAGCGCTTTCTCTACTTCCCTTGAGGGTTTCTCATTTGAATGATTACCAACGAGAACATTAGTCTGTGTCATTTCAATTGGACAGATTCCCATGCACAAAACATTTTCCCTTATATTTGAATTAAAAATTTACACAATGGTTTTCACAAACCATGAAATTGCCTTAACAGTGAGCATTACTGATTGAAATTACACACTTGTCAAAATGTGTCTAATTAGTTATTACTTGTTGAAAGAGGCAGTCTATTCTTTTTATGTGATGAGAATTTTTTTTTAATTAGATGCTGAGGGCTACGATGCATTGTCAAGATATGCTGCTGCTGCTGATTCCTCTTCTTTCTTCAGCCATTTCCGCACGAGACTGTTATAGCGCGATGATTCCATTTTCAACCTCCTATGGAATCCCAGGGTTTGTAGTTTCAGTAGGGGCCAGCCGGCCCCTCCCAAAACTGCAAACCCCAAGATTCCATAGGAGGTTGAAAGTGGAATCATCGCACTATAACAGACTTGTGAGGAAATGGCCTTCTTCTTCTCCTTCTCCTCCTCCTCCTTCTTCTTCTTCTTCTTCTTCTTCTTCTTCTTCTTCTTCTTCTTCTTCTTCTTCTTTTTTCCTCTGGTCTCTCTGTATTGAAGGATCATTTTCTGGTCAGGGTTAGACTAATGGTTGCTATCCGCCCCTGCAGGGGTGGTGGACCTATTAGAATGGTCCGCCCTTGAAGGTTAATGGAACCTATGGATTCCAGAAAGCCCTCGAGGGTCTTATGGTTGGTATCGCTGGTGATCCTGTCGAAGCCCTGGTTAATACCTGGAATTGTGATATTACCAGGGCTATCGACACGATTGCTCCCAAGCGTCCTTTCCAGCCTGCTGCAAACTGCAATCCTTGGTATACAGTACAACTTAGGAATATGAAGCAGGCTGGACAACGACTAGAGCGCAATTGGCGGAAATCTCGACTCTTATCTGACAGGACACGCTATAGAGAATTCCTTCACTCCTATAGAGTGGCAATAGATGCAGCGAAGAAGACCTTCTTCTCTGCACATATTGCGTCTGCGATTTCTCGTCCAGCAGAGCTGTTCAGGGTGGTAAGGGATCTGACTCAGATACCCACTTCCCTGAACTCGTTGTTAGAACCTAATGTAGCTTACTGTGACGCCTTGAATAATCATTTCGCAGATAAAATCTCTCAGATAAGAGCTGACTTGGATGCCGGTGTTATAGCAGAAGTCACAAATGGAGCGTCCGGCGACTCCGTGAACAAGATTATACTGGATCAGTTTCAGTCAGTGAGTACCGAGGACGTAGACAAGCTCCTTGGAAAGGTAAGAAGGACAACTTTCCCTCTTGATCCCTGCCCTTCATGGCTGGTCGTCCACGGAGGAGTTGCAATTAAGACCCACTTAAGACATATTATTAATGCATCCTTCAGGGAGGGCAATTTTCCAGCTTGTTTAAAAGAAGCAATTATACGGCTGCTTCTAAAAAAGCCCTCCCTAGATCCCCTGGATATGAATAATTACAGACCAGTCTCCCATCTTCCATTTTTAAGCAAGGTGATCGAGAGGGCTGTTGCCCTTCAGCTCCAAGCTGTCTTGGATGAAACAGATTATCTAGATCCATTTCAAACTGGCTTCAGGGCAGGATATGGAGTCGAGACTGCCATGGTCGCCTTAGTGGATGATCTACGCCTAGGTATCGACAGGGGAAGTGTGACCCTGCTGGTACTCTTGGACCTTTCAGTGGCTTTCGATACCATAGACCATGGTATCCTTCTGGAACGCCTGAGAGGGCTGGGGATCGGAGGCACCTCACTTAAGTGGTTCTGGTCCTATCTCTCAGGTAGATACCAGATGGTGATGCCTGGGGACAGCTGCTCCTCGAAAAAGGAGCTCAAATCTGGTGTCCCTCAGGGCGCCGTCCTGTCTCCAATGCTATTTAACATCTACATGAAACCGCTGGGAGAGATCATCAGGAGGCATGGAGCAAGGTGCTATCAGTATGCTGATGACATCCAGATATATCTCTCCATGCCTCGGATAAGAGCATCAACTAAGGATGGCATCTCACCTCTAAATGAATGCCTTGAAGCAGGTAATGGACTGGATGAGGAAAACAGACTGAAGCTGAATCCAGATAAGACGGAGGTACTTGCTGTTAAGGGCCCTAGCCCAGGTATGGAGGGTTTGTCAACCAGTTCTAGACGGGGTCACACTTCCCCTGAAAGACTGTGTCCGCAGCTTGGGGGTGCTCCTGGACTCGCTGCTTCAAATGACAGCTCAAATTGATGCAGCAACCAGGAGTGCCTGCTATCAGCTTCGGCTGATACGCCAGCTGCGCCCCTTCCTGGACTTGGAACACCTAAAAACAGTGGTACATGCGCTGGTAACTTCATGGCTTGACTTCTGTAATGCACTCTACCCATGTGCTTAGTCTGGAAACTTCAATTAATTCAGAATATGGCAGCCAGGTTGGTCACCGGAAGATCTAAAACTGAACATATAACACCAATTCTGAAGTCTTTACACTGGCTGCCTATTAGTTTCCGGGCACAGTACAAGGTGTTGGTTCTTACCTTTAAAGCCCTCCATGGCTTGGGGCCAGCCTACCTGCGGGATCACCTTCTCCCATATAATCCGCCCCGCACACTAAGGTCCTCTGGGAGGAATTTACTGCAGCCAGTCAGAACTAGGTTGGCTGCGGTTACCCAAAGGACCTTCTCTTCTATCGCTCCCAAGTTATGGAATGGCCTGCCGGAGGAGACCCAGTACATTTCCAGTCTTGACTGCTTTAAAAAAGCAGTCAAGACTGTCTCTTCCGACAGGCCTTCCCAGACTAGTGTTCCACCGCCTCTCATCATTTGTTTCTGTTCTAATTTTGTTTTTAATTTGTTTTTAATAATTAATGTGTTTTAAGGGGATAGAAGGGTTGGTGGGTGGGGAGGATGGGGTACATTTTAATGTTTTAATGTGTTTGTATGTTTTTGTGGTGCCGCCTCGATCCACTGGGAGAGGTGGGATAAAAATTATTATTATTATTATTATTATTATTATTATTATTATTATTATTCACAGCTAATTGCTCTTATGGGAACTGGTGGGCCTTTCTTGTTACTAGCACTTTATTTGTACCATATAATACACCTTGAAACATTACAAGAGCTTTCACTGAAGAAACTGTACATTGGTTATCCCAGTGTTCTTTCATCACTTTCTGTCATTTGGTCCTCTCCCAGTGAGACATGAAAGTACACCAAGGACACAATAATCATTCATAAGGCTTGTGATCGGTTTCTTCCGGTCTAATGAAGACATCATTATTTGGTTTAGCCCACTGTTGGTTGCTTGTAAAATGCTTCTTTTATCATTGCATTTCAAAGTAAGAGCATGTACCAAACGATTAAAACTAATACAGATTAACAGCATACAAAGAAAAAATCAGTAAAAAGTCATGAAAAAAAGTTATTTTGAAAACAATTAAACAAACTAAATAGTTAAAACCTTTTAAAATTCATCAGAAGACTGAATATAGGTTTGGAAATAATGTAACAGCAGCTTTTGGGAGTCAACTCAGAGGACAGAAAGTTATTTTTAAGAAAGAATATAATGGCATGCTGAAATTTCAGAGCATCATGCTACCACTGCTCAGTCATGGATGGTTTCAGTGCATTATTACGTTGTTAAACGTTGCTATAAAATGATTTATAAAACTGTGGGGTGCAAGGCAGTGGTAATTGCCAAGGTCACAGCAAACATGGAGGGAAAATTTAATCTTATCTTATCCTGAGGAAATTGCCTCACTGAAGTCACTTTTTTTGGAGTGTAGGGATCTCCCTTCGACATCCAAAGTGATGCCAGTTGTAGCTGGGTCCTAAGATGGCTTTTTCCTTGTTCAGATACAGCAGCTCTTCCTAATCATACTTGAATGCCACATTTTTTACCATAGGATTTATAGACAGCACAATGGTAATGCGTTGTGAACATTATTGGGAACTCATGAACAGACTCTGTTTAACTTACTTGCTGCTCCAAGTAAGTTGCATTGCCTTTATATTGTCTACAAATCCTAAGAATTACTAAATTTCTTTGAATATGAAATAGATTTTCTGTCATCTTGTCACCTTCCAATCTGCTAAAATTCTCACAAAAGATCAAAACCATTAGTGTGACATTTTATAGTGCAACACTTAGAATTTCCTTTTCTTTCTTAACTAATTTTTTAAAAAAGCACCTTCCTAAATCCTGAAAAGAAAGGCTGAAAATGAGAGAGGAAGCCTGGGAGCTGTAGGCTGCGCTGGGGGAGGAAGCACGACCGGGATGGCTTGTTCGACGCACTGCACGCAAGTAAGTGCGCGAGGGCCCTGTGAGCATTGCGCGACCGCGCAGTATTTTCGGCTTAAAGCTTAAAGCCGAAAATAATAAAATGCATGATTGTCATGCTGTAGGCTCATGAAAGTCATGTGAGTGGGAGTGCGTCGTACAGACCGACGCTCCCATTTACGCGATGCTCAAGGGGCCCTCGCGCAAAACAAAACTGTGTGCGAAAAGGGCCTAAGTAACATCTCCCTCCCCAGGCCACCTTAAGACCCAGTATCTGGGTCAGGCAAAAAAGATCTATTAAGCTTCCAATTGGAATGCAAGGAGGAGGATGTTTCCACCTCCCTCCTGCCAACGAGTGAGGCTATGAGAGTTGTGTAGGGACATGGGGGCAAGGGCACAATTTGCCCCAGATGGCAATGTTTTCGGGGCATCTCAGCCCATAGCCACACCCCCGTGCACCCTGGCCATGCTCACACACACAGCAGCCATGTCCCCTGCACAGTGGATACGTCCCTTTCATTGCAGCCCCGCCCCCCTCTCACCCCCCCACACACACTCCAAGCTCTGCCACTGGGCTATGAAAGGCTTGTAGCATAGTTCTACTTCTGATAATCACAGCCTCACTTGCTGATGGAAGGAAGTGGAAACATCTAACTTGTGTCCCAATAAGAAACCAAATGGACTTCCTTTACCCAATCTGGCTGCTGAATGTTAAGGTGGGCTGGGGTTGCACTTATATAATCTTACAATAAAACTACATAGTCTTACTGAACACTGAGCAGTTGTTGCTGTTGTTATTGTGTGCCTTCAAGTTGTTTCTGACTTACGGCAACTGTAAGGCAAACCTATCATGAGATTTTCTGGGGCTGAGGGTCTGTGCTGCACCCAAGATCACTCAGTGGGTTTTCATGGGTGAGAAGGGAATCAAATCTTGGTTTCCAGAGTTGTAGTCCAAGTGCTTATATCACTACACCGCAGCAGTTCTGTAATTCTAGGTTACAAACCCGTAACTGTAATACTGTAATACTGAATGCCAGACAATGCTTACTCTATATGGTGGGCTTTTGAATATACAGTATGTAACCTAGGAGATGGAGTTTTAAAAAATTGAATGATGATAATGGAGATATTAAATGACAACATAAAAGAAGATAATGCTATAAGAGGAGTCCAAATCAAGAATTATCAATACAAACTTAAAGCCTTTGCTGATGATTTGGTTCTGTTTCTTGAAGATCCTAAGATAAGCATACAAAATCTTATTGGAATAATACAAGAATATGGAGAATTTTCAGAATTCAGGATAAATAAAGAAAAACAGCTTTGCTAATGAAAAACATGACAGACAAGGAGGAGAAGGAATTAGCACTTGTAACTGGATTTAATAAAGTACAAAAAGCAAAATATCTAGGTGTCTGGATAGCAAAAAGGAATAATGAACTGTTTCAAAAACTATGAGAAAAAAATGGAAAGAGATAATTAAAGACTTGGAAAGGTGGACCTCCCTGAAATTGTCTATGTTGGGGAGAATGCGACTATCAAAATGAATGTTCTTCCAAAGATAATTTTTTTGTTTCAGAATCTCCCCATAATAACAAACAGTAAACCGTTCATACAGTGGAAAAAAGACCTGACCAAATTTATATGGCAAGGGAAAAAAACCAAGAATTAAATGGAATATTATGACAGATCAAATACTTCAAGGAGGAATGGGAGTACTGGATTTTCAATTATATTACAAAGCTGTGGCATTCACATGGCTAAAAGACTGGATTGACTTACAAGATATAAGCATGCTTGCACTGGAGGGAGTAGACCTGAGGATGGGATGGCATGCCTATATGTTTTATGATAAAGCAAAAATTGACAAAGATTTTTCGCATCACTATATCAGAAAATCGCTTCTGAAGATGTGGAATGAATATAAGAGTAAAAACATAAGGCAGCTACCTATGTGGGTATCCCCTCAAGAAGCTTTCTTTGGAAGATGGAAGGAAACAGAGAAATGACTGAGATATGAGGATATATTAGAGAAAACAATGACAAACGCTTATAAGATCAAATCAAGAGAAAAATTGGAACAGGAAAGATTGCCATTAAGTTGGTTTCCGTACAGGCAGTTAAACGAGAGATTCCAGATTTATCAGCAGTCAAGGCTGGACTAATAAGTTCAGTCCTTGTAAACTGAAGCCAAAGGCTGAAGCAGGTGGAGGCGGGAGGCTTCTTTGTACATTCAACTGGAATAGCTTAGAATATACTAGGCAGTGTACCATGGAGAGAACCACTTTTCAGATCTGCTGCTCAAGGCATGAATGTTAGGTGGCAGTTTTAATTAAAGTTATGCATCTACACATTGCAAACTGGTACAAAGTTTAAGAATTTTGTTATCAATGCCAATTACCACCACCACCACCCAGAAAAAAACTCTCTATTTTTCTCTTAATTATTGCAAATTAAGGTGTCTGGTACTGACTTCCACCTCTTGATAAAAAACAACAACACTGTTTTATGTACATGATTTATTCTCCTGCTCCCGATAATAAAGACTTGTTAACTCAACATACAACCCTATGCAGTTTTCTTTTCCTTCTATCAAACAGCAAAGTTTTCATTAAATGGAGGAATATACAAGACCATATTTTACAATATTCATGTTTAGTTGTATTTCCTCAGAATAATGTCATCAGTAATAGTGGATAGTGCTTATGTTTGTATGAAAGATTTTTCAAGGTAACATGATCTAGAATGCAATGACAAAGGAAAAATCACACCAATATTAAGTGCTTTCAAGTAATATTTGATTGCAATGGGATGTTATTTTGTCATACTAGCTATATTTTGTGCCATATAGATGTGGTCATGCATCTTTTCCCATCTATACTTAAAACCATTAGGATTTACCTTTAATGCTAAAAGGGGCATATACAGCTTGTAGAGGAAGGGTGATGAAATTTCTTTGCACAACTGAACTCTTCCACATCCATAGCTTCTAGCACTTTTCTCTGTTCCAAATTCACTTTTGCTATGCAGGCCAGGAAGAAAGGAAAATAATTATGTCCATTCCTTGTTATACAGATAAAATAGGGATGGAAAGAATATTTAAAATATTCATAAAATAGTTTTAAAAACTGTTTCTAAGTTGTTGAGAAACCCAGATGAGAAGAAACTGAGCAGAATCTTCACAGTACAGTACTTATTCTACACATTTTTCAAGCATTAACAGTATTTTCCATGAAGAAAATGTTGTTTCCAGTGCAAAAAATTTCTGTTGTCTTTATGAAACAACTATGTACAAATTTTGCAAAGAATAAGTCCCAAATTGTAATTTTTGTGCAGCATGAAATAAACCTTCATGAAGCAGGAAGAAAATATTCTAAATTCTAAATATTCTCAATTTTAAATAAATTCTAAATTCTAAATAATCATTCTAAATATTGCTTAGCAGACTGCTAACAATGTTGAATACAAATAATTGTGGCAAGCCCAAATAAATATGAATGTTGAGAGAAGATAGGGTCTAACTTTCATCTTAGAATAATTCACAGAAGACTGCTCTTGTGGTTTTTGTGTGTGCATGCACATATGCTGTGAAGCTGGAAAATGTCACAATGTGATGCTGGGATGTATATTCCAGCCTGTTATGATGTATATTCCAGCCTGTTATTAATTTTAGCTGTTAATTCATCTTCGCTGCCACCACCCATTGAATTCTGAATAATATCCAGAAAGTACAATGGGACACTATCCAGTACATGTCAATCCCTAAGCTTAAGGATCTTCCTCCCCCCCCCAGTCTATCTAGCGTTGGCATGGGAAGGAGAGAAACAGGGTCTTTTACAGAAAGTATTTATTAAAGGTATGCAAATGAACAAGGCAAATTAACACACATGGGAAGCTCCCTCCTCCAGGCACGCTTAGTTACAAGTAGTTACAAAAAGAACAGATATAAAAGCACAGACACATTTTTTAGATCAGCCAGCCTCCAAAATAACAGAAAAGTCCCTAACGCGACTAACTACTTTAGTCTAGTACTCACAGATGGTTCTCAGGCTTAGATGTTCTAAAAGGGAGAAACCAGGAGGCTAGGCCTACGGCCTGCAGCCTGCTACTGACTCAGAACCCCCCTCCAGGAGGTCCCTTGGTTGTTGTCTCTTTGTTATCCCTTTGTTATCTCTCTCAGCCACATGGCCTCTCAAGAAGTTTTATAACTTCTCCTTGGAAGCATCTCAAAGCATCTTGAAGATGCCCACCTCTTACCTTTTGATTGGTCAGTTCTCACCCTATGACCTGTGATGCTGACCCACATGACCTATGATGCTGACCCACACTAACATGTAATCTAATCCCCAACACCTCATTAACCCTTGGTTTACCTGAAGAGGGAAGTGTCCCCCTTTTAGCTAAGTCTAGATAATGGGAAGCCCCATTATCACATATGCGTTAATATTTCTTTTGTTCAATCTTTTAAATTTTATTTTTCAATTGAATAGATAACATAGAAGCACAAGCACTCTTCAGATAGAAATGTTATCTAATTTGTGGAACAATATAGCAATACTAGGAGACAACCTCATCTGTTCTCCTTTTGAGTACATCACCAAGCAGCACCTTGCACAGCTCTTTCAACCTATGCTGCAGCCATTGTCTCATGCATCCAGCACTTAACTCTCAAGATTTCTCTTGATCAACTACTTCAGTCTGGTCCTAGTCTGCTGTTCCAGAACGTACTATACAAAGACATTGACTTAAACCAGGAAGACAAGGATTTCTAATATACCATCCTCCAAACGCACTTAACAGTTGTTACGAGCAGCAGGCTTATCAGTTCTAGGCTGTCTCCCGTTCTCATAAAACTTCACATAGTTGTTTTGTTCTTCTTGTTGTGTGCCTTCAACTAGTTTCCAACTTACAGTGACCACAAGGCAAACCTATCACATAGTTCCCCCCCCCAAAATTTGTTGGGGGTAGGGTTTGCCTTTGTCTTCCTCTGAGACTGACAGTATGATTTGTCCAAGATTGCTCAGTGGGTTTCCATGGTCAAATGGGGATTTGAACCCTGGTCTCCAGAATTGTAGTCCAACATTCAAACCAGTACACCAAGGAAACCAGGAAGGAGACCTGCTGGAAATGTGAACTTAAAGGCACCTTTTACCATGTATAGTGGAGCTAGAAAATACTGGAAAGAAATTCATGGAGTAATTTCTGAAATATTCAAGATTAAATTTATACTAAACCCAGAATTATACTTGTTGAACGTAATGGACTTTTTACCCAAACTAGATAGAACACAACAAAGGATCTTACTATACATGGTTACAGCCGCAAGGTTAAGCTATGCACAATGGTGGAAACAAGCTGAATCTCCAGACATAGATGATTGGGCAGTGAAACTTTATGAGATGCTAGAATATGATAGAATTGGGATTTTGATGCAAGAAAAACCCATGACCCAATCTAATGACAGCTGGAAAACTGTACTACCTATATGGGAATATTTTAGGGGAAATAAGGTTTCTTTAGGGATTGGGATTTTGATCTAAGCGGTGTAAATGTCTTAGTAAAACCAGATTTGCAGTATCCTTTAAGGAACCCTAGCTTCATAATCAAATAATGTAAGAAAAATAAGAAAAATTTGATTAACTACGTCAAATAAACCAATAGGTAAAACTTTTCAATTAAATTGTTGGAATGTTAATTTATGTTAATGTATAAACCCCAAATTTATTTATATATAAGTGATTTAAAATGTTAAAGGAATTATGCTCTGTTATAATATGTAAGATAATAATAATTTTGTAAGAAATAGTAGACCCATATAGGTAAAGGTGTATTTAGGGACAATAACGGACACTCTAGTTAAAACTACAATGGAAATTAAGAGAGTAAGGAATAAATAATTAATCACTCACTTCTTGAAGAGAGGTGGGGGTGGGTTACAGGGGGAGAAGGGAAAAAGAGGGATCTGATTTGTATTACTGAGACTATTGGTTAAATAAATTAAGATTAATATTTGTTATTAGTAATGTTAGTGTTGTGATCTTATAATTCCTTTGTGTCTTCCTCTCCCCTTGGGGGTTTCTTTTTTTATAATGTAATTAAATCCTCAATAAAAAAAAAACAGTACACCACGCTTACTCGTATTTGAAGGGGTAATTCATCTTGATTGTGTTTGCTAGATTTTTATTTCCTCCTTGGTAACACAAAAAAGAGCGGGGGAAAGGGAGAGGTTGAAATTAACCATTTAAAGTCTGGTACTGTCTTGTATCTTTAATGGGAGGGCTTCAACCAGTGACAAAATAATGCATTATCTGAATTCATTCTCACATGAAGATATAAAATAAAATGTTTAATTAGGAATTATATATGAGATTTGTTTCTACAAAAGAGATATGGACTGACACATTTTGAAAAGCACATACTTGCAAATTGATTATTTGGTTGATCTTCATCACATTTCCAGTCACTGACATTGTGCACACCACATAGTCCTCCCTGTTACTGACATGCAGAAAACAGTGCACAGTTCCTGTACTTATAGAAACTTTCAGACATGCAGCTATATTCACAAAGGTCTTCTCCTTGTTGAGATGCACAGTGTGTACATGGACATCAGAGGAAACGATCTGCATCTCATCAGGATAGAGCTACTGAATACAATCTCATCCCTATGAATGTGCTTAACTAAGTCTTTTCAGGAATTCTAAGTTTCTATGGAGCATCTACCTGTTTGGCACATCAATAGAAAGCCTTGGTGTCTAGTGTTCCACTTGAAATGCCTGTCATCTTTATACATCTAAAAATGATGTTATATTATTTCTCATGACCCTCTGGATCATATTAAAAATAGAAAAAAGCTTTGATTGTTAGCAAATATTATGGTGTTTATGCCATAAACAATGGTTACATGGAATTGTCTGCATTTCCTAAGGCAGAAGCACAATACAGAAGATGCATAAGGAACAGACTGCAATTGCAATATAAATGAATTTGATTCACTTGTACAGCTCTTTTCACCAATGGATAAAGAACGGCAGTAAAAGGAAGGTAGGGAATTAATTTTTAAAATTCCTCATTTTCTTTCCCTTGAGAGAAATATTTGCATTTTTGAAATAACTGAACAGTTTGATGACTGTAGGACACTTGGAAAAAATATGACTTAAGAAACACTTGAGGAATACAACACAGAAAAGGAAAATAATGAATGTAGGAAATAATTACTTTGCAAGCTAGGCTGAAAGTCTGTTGTCTATCCAGTGGCAAGTACCTCTCCGCTTAAATAACACACAACCACCAAAGTGAATGGAAGAAGTAGGCCACAACTTTTATTGGTTGTAGCTGCTGATAGAGTTGGATCATACATGGTTCCGGATCCAGACATCAACCAACTCTATTGTTAATTGATGAGCATGACCATCTAGACCACTGCCAGAACCAAAGGAATGACATCCACGTAGATGCCCTATTATGGAAGTTTTTATGTCAGGGAATGTCAGAAAAGTGTCTGCCCCTGACCAGGCCTGGCCATTTCTTTCTCACACATCCCAACTCCCTTTAGGGGACCCTTATTCCCATCAATGCCAGTGGAACTGGGAATTGATGTTCTGAATCCATGCCAACCACCACAGAAAGCAAGCGAAAAGGGAATGTGCAACCCCTCCCTGAGTCAACCTTCTGCCAACCTTCAGCAGCTGCAACTAACACATCATGAAGAAGATACTTGATGCCTACCACTGTTCATCCTGGCCTGAGAGGCCCAACACTGCCCAAAGAGGATAACTCAACCAAAACCAAGTTCCCCCCAAAGTCCATGCAGTATCCAGTCACAGGGATTATAACTGAGTTCCTCCCCAAAAGTCCATGTAACTTCCTGGTGTACTACATCCATTTTCTAGGGCCAGGAACCCTCCCTCTTTTGCTACATCTC
Source organism: Ctenosaura bakeri (assembly GCA_948474755.1). Taxonomy (NCBI): domain Eukaryota; kingdom Metazoa; phylum Chordata; class Lepidosauria; order Squamata; family Iguanidae; genus Ctenosaura; species Ctenosaura bakeri. The sequence goes on from CAOLHI010000526.1 coordinate 492,137, forward strand.
TTCCACATTCCTCCAGTAATGCATCCAAAGTCTTGTAAATCCTCTGCAGCCTGGAGATCCAGGCCCATTTCAACCAGTTCTTTGTCCTGAAAGTCTTCCCACCATTGTGAATTTTCTTTCAGGCACAGTTCCTATTCCCAATCATGAAGAAGTGACTATTGAACCATCTCATTCTTAGCACTATTCTGCAACTGAAAACAAGAGGTTTTAACATTTGTTGATATTTAGTTCTGGATGAATATGCCATGCATATGGCCTATATTTCCACCTTGCTAACTTTTTGATGGTCCCTATGGGGAGGCCTCAGTCTGCCATGTCTTTTGCTGCCCTGTGAGTGGCCACCATATTCATCTGATATCCCCAATCACCTGAGAGCCTGAGACAGATTGAGTTGAAACTGTATCAGGGGACAAGTATTCAGATGAGTAAAAAGGGGGACATTAAGCTGTCTTTAGAGAAACTGGCATAAAGTTTTTACAAGACATGGACCCAAGCTGTCCAGGCCAGGCTGCTGGATAACACCCCCATGGCTCAACTTATTGACCATGGAGCACCTAACCTGGATCCTGATGATTCCTTGCTGAAAGAAACCATCCCAGATCTGCACAGTCCTTTCAAACTTGTTGTTTTTGACTTGGACACTAGTTCACCCACTTTTAGGGCCCTGAAAAATTCAGTGGTGAATTCTGCCTTGAATAGCTCCACCTCAGACTCAGAATGGCAAAGCCTTAGCAGATATGGTGAGGTGGAGCCTTTACCCAAGGTGTGATTCTTGCCAGCTGAGCACAGAAGGCTCTGTCAGAAGATACCACCTTGCAGGCAAAATTAAGGTGCCTATGCCTGTACCTCTTTGAGTGTCACTTTTTGTTATACAACAAAGCCTGAGGTCACTCCTTAAGTGCACCCAATCTTACCTTTGGCAGGCAAGACACACACCCTGTACAGAGTTTAACAATATTTCTAAGTACACACCTGAGTGTTGGTGGGCTCCTCAGTCTTTACCAGTGCCAGAGGAATAATGAGTTCCCTGCCCTGTGCCTGAAATGCTTTGATCACATTATCATCCTCCTCCTTCTCAGCTCTACATCTTATCAAATAATCAAAAAAGTGCTGAAATCTCGAAATCAGCTTACTGACAGAGCATCTATAGCATGACATTATTTTAATACCACTGGTCCTGGAACTTAAAGCCAAGCAGGCAGAAATCATCTAGATGGACCAAGTTTCATGCCAACTGAATGTCACATTTTGCTGTAAGCACCTCAGTGCTGCATATACATACCAGTTGAAGGATGCATATCATACTGAGCAGTATTCAGGAAGAACAGCATCATTCATGGATGTTCTTTTTGAGTACAAAAGTGGTATATGTGCCTAAATTCCCCTGGCAAACCAACTGCTGATGCCACTTGAGATTCCTGCTACTCCGCCTTCTCCACCAGCTTCTCAAGGTCCTGGGATAGACCTGCTAGTACCACTGTACTGTTGACTTCTGCTTGAGAGTTTGCTGTCTGGAAAGGCTGAATGCTGGTGTTGCCCTTCTTCTGCCCCTTCACCTGTGCCCACTCTGTCCAATATTACCATGCTTAAACAGCCTGTCCCCATGTCCTGGGCAATGCCTGCTGCTGTGTCACTTGAGCTTTCTTACGTAGCATTGCTCATACTACTGGGACATGAGAAAAAAAAATTACAGAAACACACACCAACCTCCCACTTCCACTGCAGCACCCAGTGATACAGCTGTTTTTTGAAGCAGTGAGTTTAATATGTGCTATGCAACACATGCATCTTAGTCAAACCAGATTGAAAGATGCCTACATCCTGATGTGTGCCCTTATATTCATCTTGCTGCAAACAAGTGGTTGAGAGGATGGAATGATAAATATGATCCAAATTTTTATCAATTGTTGTTACTGTAGTTTCTAGTCCAGGCCTGTGGTCTATTAGATATCATTTGATATCAAGGAATTGACCATCCCAAACCATTCCTCTCCACGTGCTTGCGAGGCCCCTGGACAAGCACGCACATGGGCATGGCCGAAAATAGCTGAACAATACAAAACAAACCTACGCAGGTCAGTAATTGCTTCAGGAGACCTCCAGGCAAGTACACTTTTAAAGCTACATTATATATGTACACAGCTTACAAAAGATTCCCTGCCCCGAGCAGGCAGCTTGACGAGCCAAATATCCAACTGTCAAGCACTCCTTGTTTGCATACTGTCTGCGCTATTGACAACCCTGTCATAATTCAATCATGCTAAACACTGACCTTTCAGAGGCTTTGTCTCCAGCCCGAAACCCATTGTTTTCCCCAGGAACGGACTAGCCTACAGGCACATTTTCCCCTATAAGACCCCCTGACTTTGAGCGTTTCTTCAGATCACTCCTGGCTTCCATCTTACCATGCTGCCACTTCATTCGCCGAGCCTTCCCCTCAGCTTCCACGTGCTGAGAATCTCCGCTCCAACTGACTTTTCTTCTGACTACCCAGGCTACAGGATCAGGTGTAGTATTTCCCCTGAAAAATCCCTCTTAAAATCCTCTATCAAACTCTTACCTTTCTTTCATTAAGTCTGTGTGAGTGATTGCATACATACATATTGACTGTATTTCAAAATAAAGAAAACAATTATTATTTACTTCTGCTTGATTATTGACTCGGCCTGATCCTGTAAACATTGGGTTCAAGATCTCGCCCTGCCTCTTGCATTGCTATAGCTTGTGCTCTTGCTAATTCCCATTCCCCAGTATTTGGAGCACATTGAGGTGTCCCTCACGGGACCCCAGAAATCAGGGTAACATTGTACTCTTGTTGCTGTTACTGCTGCTGCTGCTGCTGTTATTACTGATGCAGGCCCCACTGTGATGTTTTCCTGGAGGAATCCCTCCTTTTAAAACCCTGCATGAAGCTTCTCTCAGAGAGGTGTAGGAGCAATTCCAAGGCAAAGAAAAAGCACTCCTTAGTGCTGCCTAGTCTCTATACTTGACACCCACCCTGTTTAAAATATAAGCCTGGTAGATCTTATAAGTGCTTTTGTGTTTGGTGAGGACTTCTCCCCGCAAACAGGCCAAAATGTCCTGTCTGCTCTGGATTCTTCACTGGTCACTGCTGGTGTCCTCTGCATCTCTAGCCTTATTTTCTCTTGCTTGAAGCATAGTTGGCTTAGGTAACACCACTATTTGGATTGTAAAATAATATATCTCTATCAATTAATGAATCAGACAGTATTTTCTGAGATCATCAAACCAGTTAAATGGTAACTAAAAGTTTAACATACAAAAACTTTGGACAAACAGATTGAATGAGCACAGTCAGCATAGATTAATAAAGCAGTTTAAGTCAGACTGGTGAGTGCAAAAAAGTTGAGTCGTGCTGAGTTGCAGAAGATCTAACCCATTGGCTATGTGCTTGACTTGCCTCTTTAAATTCTTCATATGGAACTAATTTTGTCAGCTTGCCCTTTACAGCAATGACAGTGTAGAATAACTTATTAGACTGCAGCAATCTGTTTGGAGTAGAAGTTTGACTGCATTTCTCATAGGTCTTCTTCTTAACAATAGAATCAAAGCGGTATGTCCACAGAGTATAAAATCGTTTTCCTGAATTTTTCTTCTTATCTGTCCTAGCTAGGAGTGAAAATTTTCAAGTCATCTGCCTTTAGGTATAGAAGTTTTTGAAAAATAGGCCAAGAGCCTTGGGGACTAGGATTCATTGGACTTCAGAAACTGGGGAAGAAAGCAAGTATATGTTTACACTATTATGTGGTATAACATGTAAATTTTACAACAGCTTTAATTACTTTTTTCATAGCTACTTATCAGCATCCATCCTTTGGCCTTTTTCAGAAATATGCCACAGATCTACCCCATAAGATCTGAAATCCCAGAGCCCATGAGAATAACCTAGAATCAATGTGAACCAAAGAACTCTGTTCCAATTTTTTCCTACTTACTAACTGTAGACCATTCTGAAACTGAAAGGAAGACAGCAAAAAAAGAAACAATTTGTTCATCTCATTTGTTTCGCTTGTCTGCACAGTTCGACACCCTTCTTCCTCTATGAGTTAGTTGAAAAAGACATAGAGCTGAAAGTTGAAGATGCTACACTGTTAGATTCCTAAGATTTAAGCACCCAGCTCCTTCAAGTATCTAGAGAAGAAGTTTCCAAAACTTCCACAGGAGGAAATTGGTCAACTTCTCAATCTAGTTAGATAGAGCTAGCATAGAGAGACCTTCATAACTACAAAAGTAGATATTTTGTGTGTGGAGAGAGGGGGATTAAGGCTTGCTTGTTTCCCCAGCAGTGGGTCATCCTGTATGAAGATTTTAGGTATCATGAAAATGAGTATGTATACTTTATTAACACCATGCGAAAGAATTTTATTTTAAGTATGTTAAGTTTTTAACTGAAAGACAGTTTATTTTTAAGAGCTCCTAATGTCTAATCAAGACTGGTGATCTGTTCTTTTCTAACCTATGTTTCAGTACAATTTATATAAATTAGTTCCCTAGCTATATATGCTGGTTGCTCTGATATGGCTTGGAAGTATGTGTTTCTGTAGTGTTCATGGTAACAGTTACAAATATGCAACCTTAAAACAACATGCTGTGCCCCCTTTTTAGGGGATTTAATTACAAGATAGAAGGCTGCAAAGAACTGTAAATCAACCATCTTCATGGTAACATTTTATAGAGATGATACGTTGCCTTCTCATTTAAGAAATGTCTCCCATCTGGCCAGATTTCACAGTATCATCAATTGGATATAATCAACTTGCAATTTATTTCAGTTTAGAAGGTGGGAGGTATAATGCTTGCAGTTTTATGACTCCCCTTAAAAAAAACTCTTCTAATTTAGTTTTTCTTCTAATTTGTCAGCTTGTAAATTTTCATAATATCGCTGATTATAAAGTTCATAAACTCAGGGGTAGGTGACACAGAGAGAGACTGCAAGAGGGATGAGAAACCAGTATTAAAAAATGACTGGCACTGGAGAAGATTAAAAATTCTGCAGCTAGCTTCCTTTCTCCTCCTGATATGATTTGCAATGTTTGAGATAAAGGAATGGAAGGAAATGGGGAAAATCTTTCCAGATGCCATTCAGAGCTAACCTCTTAGATAGAGCACAACCCCATGCATGAACAATCAGAAATCAGCCCCATCATGTTTAGTGGGGCTTATTTTCAGTTAGGTGCATATAGGCTTGCAGACTTAGAATAATAGCATCAACTGCCAAGAAACACAAGAATGTGTCCTCAGAATTCAATTACAGACATGGCTGTTGAACACTCATTTTAGTTTCACGACTTGATTAACCTAACCTAATTCTATCCCCAAATTCTTTATAAGGCACTGTTGCATTGCAACAGCTATATTAAGCTGTGAGAAAATCCTGGAGAAGATTTTTTTCTAGTTTGAAAGCTTCAAGCTGCCTTGGATCCCATGTGGAAGAAAGGCAAGGTATAAACAAACAAACAAACAAAAAAGAAATGTCTTCACCTATCTACCCTTTATTTCTTGTTCACCAATATCAAAGAATATGTCAGCTCTGGGTTTGTTAGAGCTTATTTGTTTGCCAAGTAAGTGACCTTGTGATTTCAACTGTAAATAAAAATGAGCCACAGAATGGACCAGGCCATGACTTAAAATTCACTGGAAGACTGGGTTAGCATTGCTTATAACAAGATGAAGGGATGAAGGGAGTGCTGTAGACTTAGCGTATCTTGACCTCAGTAAGGCCTTTGACAAAGTTCCCCATGACATTCTTGCAAAGAAGCTAGTAAAATGCGGGCTGGACAGGGCTACTGTTAGGTGGATTTGTAATTGGTTAACTGACCAAACCCAAAAGGTGATCACCAATGAACTGCTTTTCATCCTGGAGAGAAGTGATTAGTGGGGTGCCACAGGGTTCTGTCCTGGGCCCAGTGCTATTCAACACCTTCATCAATGACTTAGATGAAAGAGTGGAGGGCATACTGATCAAATTTGCAGATGATACCAAATTGGAAGGGGTTGCTAATTCCCCAGAGGACAGGATCAAATTTCAAAACAACCTTGACAGATTGGAGAGCTGGGCTAAAGCTAACAAATTTCAACAGAGAGAAATGTAAGGTCCTGTACTTAGGCAGAAAAAAATGGAAGGCACAAATATAGGATGGGGAACATGTGGCTGGATAGCAGTATGTTTGAAAGGGATCTAGGAGTCTTGGTAGATCACAAGCTGAACATGAGTCAATAGGAGTATGGTATCTAGATTGAGGGAGGTAATGGTACCACTCTATTCTGCTTTGATTAGGCCTCATTTGGAATACTGTGTCCAGTTCTGGGCACCTCAATTCAAGAAGGATGTCAACAAGCTGGAATGTGTCCAGAAGAGGGTGACCAAAATGGTGAAGGGTCTGGAAGCCATGACTTATGAAGAACGGCTTAGGGAACTGGGTATGTTTAGTCTGCAGAAGAGAAGGTTAAGAGGGGACACGATAGCCATGTTTAAATATTTGAAGGGATGTCATGTTGAGGAGGGAGCAGGCTTGTTCTCTGCCACTCCAGAGACTAGGACAAGGAGCAATGGATTCAAGCTGCAGGAATGGAGATTCCACTTGAACCTCAGGAAGAACTTCCTGACGGTCAGAGCTGTCTGGCATATGGAATATGCTGCCTCAAAGTGTGGTAGAATCTCCTTCTTTGTTGGCTTTTAAGGGGAGGTGGGATGGCCATCTGTTGGGAATGCTTTGATGGGTGTTTCTGCATAGCAGGCGGTTGGACTCGACGGTCCCTGGGGTCTCTTACAACTCTATGATTCTATGATTCTAAGATTCTAAGATCTGTACAATATTAAACTTAGCCACAAACACATTTTCAAAAATCAATTATATCATAGCTTTGCTTTGCAGTACCATTTTCTTGTAGCGACATACTCTCTGGAAATTCATGACATTTTCTCTTCATAACCTGAGTCCCTTCACTTTTACCTGTTGTTCTCAAGAATACTATTCATTCCATGGGTTTCTACAGAAAGCATTTTGGAGTGATAGTGGTTTGATTATGGTGACGCATTTCAAATGGCAAAGGCCTCTCAACTTCATCTAAAAGGAACAGACAAAACTGAAGATGTGTGTAGTGATAATGAGGAAAGCACTCTCTTGCAATTCTTTTAGAAACCTATGGTTTATTCTTTTCCCTTCTTTCTCTTTTTTTTTCTTTTATAAATTTCAAGTTGATGGAGAAAAACAAATACAGAAATAGGTTTGCCCTTGGTCAATAAACTTCATTTTTTATGAGGTCTTCTTTCCTTGTTACTACCTTCTTCCTTGAATTTCCAACACTTATCAGGGCCTTTCCACCCTGCACTTTCAACATCCTATGGATGTCTGGGGTTTATAGTTTCCTGAGGCCAAAGAGCTCTCTGGCTAAGAATCGTAAAGGTCTCTCCCTAAACTACAAACTCCAGAATTCCATAGGATGTTGAAAGTGGAATAATAACACTATAACAGTGTAGTGCAGAAAGGTCCTCAGTTTTGTCAAAATGCATAGGCATATTCTCCAGCTTAACACTTCAGAAATACTTTTATAGGACAATCCTATACTTAGCTAATCAGAAATATGAGCCATTGAGTTCAGTTAGATTTATTTTCTGGTAAATGTAGCCTTAGAGAAATAGCAACAATGAACAAAAAACATCATTGTCCTCCAGATTCACTCATAGTATTGAATATTGATCATTGTTTCTAAATTGTGTTTGTTGTGTGCCTTCAAATCAGTTCTGACATAAGGAACTCTAAGGTGAGCCTATCACAGGATTTTCTGGGGCTGAGACTATGTAATGCACTCAAGGTCATCCAGTGGGTTTCTATGGCCAAGCAGGAAATAGAACCCTGAGGCATTTCCACACTAGACTGTTATAGTGGTATTATTCCATTTTCAACATCCTATGGAATCCTGGAGTTTGCAGTTTAGGGCCAGGTCTTTGAAACGGCTCTGGTCTCCAGGGTTGCTGTCCAATGCTCAAATCACTAGACCATGCTGGCTCACCCTTTCTAAATACACCATCACATTTACCTAATTTCACTACCAAATTCTGTATGCAGAAGACGCCAATATATCAGTACAAATAGTTGGGCAAAGGCTGCTTTCATACTGAAACTCCTCCACCCCAAATGAGAAGCTCTGACAGTGGGAAGATATTTTTGTAAATTTTGTTTCTGGTGAAAGGACAAAATGAAGTAATACTCTAGAAAGGGAGAGTTTACCAGGGAAACTGTGGAGGATTTAATCCCAAGTCAAGATGTTAGTTCCTGTATAGTGGTTTCCCTAGTGAACAATTGCATGTCTTTGTTTCCCTTCATCCTGCCTTCACCACCAGACCTTCTGTTATAGACACTGTGGACACCTTCCATTAATACTTGCTATCCTACTGAAAGTTTTTGTCATATAAGAGACCAAAATGACACCAGTGCTTCCAAACAATCAGTGCTAACAGGAGCATGTCCTGCCTTTCTCAGCCTCACCCCTTAATTCATATCCTGTGATATTCAATGCCTTTGGATGATTGTATGAGATTTTGGGGAGAACTTGAGAACTGGTAATTCATTTGTGTATTTGCATTCTGTGAAGTGGAAAGAAAAAAATTATGGGTAAGACAGTTTTCTTGCTGAAGGTGCGGCAAATGAATTTGTTGTGGTGGTTGTTGCTGCTATATTTATTTATAACCTGTCTTTTCCCCAGAATTGGAACTTGAAGCAGCTTAGAAATTAAAATAACATTATAATTAAAAACATACAAAAGCTGAACATTAAAATAATATTAAACTATTCACAGTATTAAAACAATTCCAACTCAAGTTAGAAAAGTAAACCACATTTTTAGAAAGGTAAAAGTCTATGAAAAACATTTCAATTAAAACAGTACGGTAGCACCCCCGTATCCATGGGAGATTAGTTTCACCCTCCCCTTGTGGATACTGAAATCCACAGATAGGAGTGAATGCACTGTCCCGCCCCTGCCCCCGAGGAGCTGCTGTGGGAGCCGCTGTGGCAGGATCGTGTTCCTTGCTCTTTTCCTGCCTGCCACCACTGCAATCGGGCCCGGGGCAAGGGGCAGGAGGAAGCAAGGAGCACAATCTCATGCTCTTCACTTCTCTCCTGCCCACCACCAACGCAATCAGCCCCAGGGTAAGGGGCAGGAGGTGGTAACAACTGCGATCCCGGGCTCCTCACTTCTCTCCCACCCACCACCAATGCCATCGCAATGGTGGTGGGGAGCCAACCACGGATAACTGAATCAGCAGATAATGAATTCATGGATATGGGGGTCCTACTGTACTGTACTGTCTAGCCTATTCTTTTTAAAACACTTTATGTTTCAAAAACCTGTTAGAATAGAACTTATCTGGACCTGCATGGTGAACAGCGCGGCAAGGGTAATTATTTGATGGCTCCATAAGAGAGACCAGCTGCTTTGTGACTAGCACTTGGTGGGTCTGTAGGCTATTTAAGCATGATCAGCACTTCATGTGCCCTCTTTGGATAAGTGGAGCATGTTGGATGCCTGGTCATCATGTTCTGCCTTGAGCAAAGGCTTTGGTTAATGGGACTGGCGGAGGCAGTGCAAAGATTGTTGCATCCATTGTTGTGTTCACTAATCTTATCAATATTTTTCTTTTTGGGGGGAATTGCTTGGGAAGATTGTTATTTTATTTGGTTTCTGTGTTACCCTAAAAAGTGGGGGACCCTGACGTCCACCAGCAGTACCAGCATCTCCTTATACTTTGGGGAATTACTTTGCTTAAAGGAAACCTGCAAGAGGAGGGTAATGGCAGGATCTTTTCACCTGTGTACATCAGTACTAACTGTAGAGATGACTGCACTTAAAAGTTAAAAGAGTATTTTTATTAGAAATTAAGTGACACACACACAAGAAATAAAGCAGTCTTATGACTCATACAAGACTAGTGAAAGGAGAAGAGAGAAAGATTGGACAGAGAAAGATTTTGGATGTAGCGGGTGATATTTACTGGTCCAGAAGAAGGTCAAAACAGAATGGCTCAGACCATTCTGAGAGGGTAGCATACAATACAGGAATCTGAGGCTAACATGCACAGTAACACACCAATGTGTGCCCAAAGTACTACAAGTTGCTGGGGTCAGAGCTAGGGCTTAAATACCCTTTTTCCTACCCTGAAGAGATGAGAGTTAATGACTTTCTTGCTCAACAAACAAAAGGGGTCCAGAACAGGTTGGCCATCTTAACTTTAGGTAACAAAACATTGATGGGAGTTCTGACAGCCTCTTAGACCATTTCCGCACTAGACTGTTATAGCGCTATGATTCCAGTTTCAATATCCTATGGAATCCTAGGGTTTGCAGTTTCAGGAGAGGCCGGCAGTTCCCTCCCGAAACTGTAAACACCAGAATTCCATAGGATGTTGAAACTGGAATCATAGCACTATAACAGTCTAGCGTGGAAATGGGCTCAATTTCTTGTTCAGGTAAAGTGAATGGGGAAGGTCTCTGTGCACAGCATTGGTGCTTTCTTGCTGCACCTGGGCAGTTTCTTCTACTATTTGGAGGCTGAGTTTCCATCTCTTGAACTTATGAGCTGGACATGCTGAGGCCATCTTGGCCTAGCACACACTTATAGCCAGTGTCTTGCCACTGCATGTTTCCCAGCCATAAGTGTCAAGTTGTATAAAATGGTATTTCTTGCCAATTTTGCCATCCCGCAGGATAGGGGGTGTAAGGGGTGGTAAACAATGGACTCCTTCCTTGTCATCTTTGGGTGATATTATATTGTACTTCAGTGGCCCATCTGGCCCAGGGTGGTTAGTTTGACAACTGATTCATCCCACCAGGTTTTGATTCCTTTGGTTAGTTTACACTTTCCCTTTCCTCATTTAATTGTTAGACCAGTCTTTGTGGGGATTGCTTTGCTTGCTGTTAGGTTAGGTGTTCACTTCTCTGATACTTTAGCTCATATTAGCTGCTTCTCATTTGTTTTCAGTTGTGATTGCTTTTTTTAACTGTGATCATAGCTCTTTGTTGAAAGTGCTCGTTTTTAACCCTGATTGCAGCACTGTTACTGGAAAGGCTTAGGCCTTTTCTGCACCCTATCTTATCCTGGTGGCATCCTGTGGAGATCTTGGCAGCGGCTGTGCAGGGAGGAGAGCACAATAGGAGCACTCCCCTCTGTGCCAGCTGCCTCCTTGATCCAGGAAGTGTGATGGCCCTGCCTCTTCCTGCCGCAGCCCAGCTGGGTACTTTCTCAGGCAGCACTGGCGCAGGAAGCACAGCCACTGTGCTTCTGGACTCTCCACATACCAGGTAAATGCAGGATGGTGGTGCAATTGTGGGTCCTTGATGGGGAAAACCTATCAATGATTTAGTCATTGATCATGCTTCCTGGGAACAGGAGAAGGACAGGATCGAAATGACATCATATATAACTATTGTTGCAGTCCCATCCTTCTCCTGTCTCCATTGCAAGATAACAACATCGTGTGGAAAGGGCCTTAGTTCAAGACCTGGTTGTTGGTTCCATTGCTCGGGGTGCTGATTTTCAGTCCTGACTGCAGCTTTAAGAGCATTTATTCATGGCCCCAATTGTGGCTCTGCTATTGCAATTACTAATTTATTTCCTTGATTTTGGATCTGTGGTGGGGTTCACTTTATTTATTGTGCAGGTTGTAGTAACCATATGGTGATTGTTTTTGGTGACCATTTGTGTGTGTGTGGTTGCTTTTCCTTCACATGCATGGACCTCCATTTTGTTTGTATCTTGTCACTAGGTGTTGCCATTTTGATTAACACAACCATCTTGGTTTGGCTGCAGCAGCATGGGCACCACCATTTTTGTTCAAGTTTGTGTCAGTTAGGGCAGAACCATTTTGATTGTTCACTCCTGTGTGGGTGGCATCATTTTGGTTGTGTCCTCAGCTGTGGCCATTTTTTTTTGGTACATAAGATGCAGGTGGCTATTTTGTTTTCAGACATCTGGGCAATGCCATTTGGGATTAGTTTGGTAGGTGCCACCATTTTGTTTGGACAAGGTTTGTTTTTACCATTTTCATTTTTACCATTAGGTTGGCCCATCACTAATACTGATCATGGCTGCAGGAGGGTGAATAGGGAACTTTGCAATCCCCTCCACAGAGGCTGGACCATTTTCTCTCACACTCTAACATGATTTTCTGATAGCCAGAGCAATACTGTGCTGATGATGTGCATTTGTTGAAAGAGGACAATATGTTGCTCGGTGGTAGGGGTGGGATTGCAACAGGGGTGAAGGATGTGTTGGCTGCCCTGATGGTGGAAAGATACTGTCCATGGCAGGTAACAGGGAAAAAAGACAGGACTTCAGTGTACATCTTTTAGGCAGGGCTGTGAAACCCTTTTTTTAAGGATTCCACATCCCAGGGGTTGGGGAAAGTGGCTACCCTTGAAACTAACCTGGGGTCTGGGCTCTGACTTGTAGAGTTCTATAGCTTTGAGGGGGGGACTCCAATTTTGGCTGTCTGGGAAGCAACCCAAGTACTTTCATTGCCCTAAGAGCTGAGGTGTTCTACTCAAGCGAAGGCTGAGGAGGTAGTCACAGGGTGACACCTGACCTCAGTTGGACCTGCATCATGTTGCCCCCCCCACCGCCTTGATCCATTTCTAAGCCAACACAACTTAGGTAAATTAGGTTAAATAAAGTGGTCCTTATTTAACTGGATTTCCTGTGCCTGGTCTCATTATTTCATGGTTGATCATCAAAAAGGTTTTAGCCTGTCAGTGGAAGAACAAGGAGGGGGCCATTCTGGAACTCCAAAGGCAGCTACTGAAAAGGCCTTCTCTTGCATCCTAACCAACTATTCTTGTGATCATGGTGGGACTGAAAGAAGGGTCTTTCCTGATAATCTCAGCAAAGTGTTGGCAGTGAGACTCTTTCTGAGTGAATTATGTTATGTATCAAGAAAAAATAATGTACTGAGGGGGAAAAAAGTCTTTTAACATGCTTTAATGGACTCCTGAAGAAGAAAAACAACAGGTGATCTGGCTAATTGTTCTTTCAAATGTGTCATCGTGCTTCATGGTTAATGTATGGAACATCAGCAGAATGTTATACCATTTGTCTGTTCTGTTAGAGAGATTGGTCAAGAATACTGTATGACTAGTTAGAGGTTCTGTGCCTAGCTATGAGTTGTGCTAGTTCTTAAATTGCATACTTGTATATGAAACTGTATATTCTATGCTGTACTCTCTCCCACTGGTGTGGAAAACATATTTCTTTCTCCCACCCACCCCCATTCTCTTTTTTATGGTCTTGTCTAGAGGGTATAAATATCAGGTAATCACTATGCAGCTCATGTTGACAAGTTAACTTCCTAATAAATTGCCTTACAGTAGGAGGATATGACTATTTACATATTTAAAGAGCAGGTATATGCACAATATCATGGTGCTAGACTGTGTCTGATACAGCACTATAATTACATTTGGACCATAAACTCTTCAGGGGTATTTGCCTATTATGTATTCACTGACTTGTGCTAAAAAAAAGAGAGAGAGAGCTGAAACATTTACAGCAAAGAAGAATTTTATAAAACTAGCTTTCCATCGCCAGTAGCCCAACTGTCTCCCATCTTCCAATTAAGATTCAGGCATGTAATGTTAATGGCAGCTACAGAGGGGCACTATTAAAAAACATCATGCTATTCTCTGGTTTACTTGCTTTACTCCTTTGTATAGAAAGTGATGTTTCTCAATCAGAACTGGAAATAGTTTGATGTAAATTTTTAAAAAGGAAAAAATAATAATAACACTCAGAATATTTAGATTCCTGTAATGACATGGCAAAGGACTGATGAATACCTGAATAACTTTTGGCCAGTGTTTTCTTTTTTGGGCAATAATTATAGAGTTGTTTCTAATAGGATCAGTCTAAGATATTTTTCTGTATAAAGTAAAAAATACAATGGCACTTCACTTCAGTTTCACAACCTCACTCATATAGTCTCATGGCCATAATAAATGACAGCATTACAGTAATTTCTTATGCACCTGATAGCTCTCTTCCAGAATTACACTTCAAGGCCATTTCATCACTAGACTGTTATAGCGCTATGATTCCACTTGCAACATCCTATGGAATCCTGGGGTTTGCAGTTTTGGGAGGGGCCTTTTTTTCTAGAGCCAGAGTGGTGGAGTGGTATGAGTGTTTGACTCTGGAAACCAGGGTTCAAATCTCTCAGCCGTGGAAACCCAATGGGTGCCCTTGAGCAAATCACACCCTCTCAACCTCAAAGGAAGGTAAGAGCAAACTCCCTCTGAAAATTTTTCCTATAAGTCAGAAAAGACTTGAAAGCACAAAACAACTCATGTTTTTAATAAGGAAATTGTATTCTCTGCATAAAGTATTATATTCAGTTAAAAAAAAAACAACAAAGAACTTAATTGACTGGTTAAGTCCAGTTCTTTCATTACATCAGAGTGCCAAAATGTACATTGGTCCCAAATTAATCAGTCTGTACCAGCCCCAAAACTAGATAGTTTCTGTATTGTTATGATCCTGAAGGCTGGGTGCTGCTTGATGGTGTTACAGTCAGAAGGGATAGCTAGGTTTCATGAGGACTCATGTAGCCTAGACTACAGATCTTCATATCAGACCAGTGCATGGCCGGCTTAGCTTTAGATTCACAGATAACCAGATAGATTTGTGAGTACCTTGGAGATCCCCAAATAGTGCCAGGGATGCAAAGCAGACAGAGATGTACTTATATTACTCTAATCTAGAGAGAGCCATCATGGTGTAGTGGCTTGAGTATTGGACTACAGTCTTGGAGACAAGGTTTTGATTCCCGCTTGGCCATGGAAACCCACTGGGTGACCTTGGGCATCTCACACAGGCCCTTTCAGCAACATACCTGGTTCTGAAGCCATTCTGCGGGGATCCAGGGAAAGCCTCTTCTGGGAGGGAATTGCTTCTGCTGTGCTTCCCTCCACACCAGCTTTCTACTGGATGGGAGGAAGCATGATGGCTCCACTCCTCCTTTCCACAGCTCAGCCCAGCAGTTTCCCAGGTTGCAGTGGAGGAGGAAGCATAGCCATTGTACTTCTTGCCATTCTTCATGACAGGTAAGTGTGGGAGGGGGGTGGGAGAACTCCACAATCACATGTCATTGTTAAGAGAAACCAACAATATCATGCAGAACCATAGTTGAAACCAACTACATCATGCAGAACCATCGTCACAATCCTGTGGTCATTGCAAATTGGACGTGCTGTGCAAAAGGGGCCACAGTCTCAGCCTCCAGAAAACCCTATGATAGGTTTGCTTTAGGGTTGCCATAAACTGGAAATGACTAGAAGGCACACCTCAACAGTCTAGAATCACCTTTAGATATGAAATCTGCCTCTTTAAACCCTGGAACCCTACTGCCTGATGACTTATATTTGGAAGGAACCAGCCTATTTTCCCATCCTCAGCCTGAAACAGAGGTTGCATGGCTGGGATAGGTTAAAGTGCTCTTTCTGGACATCCTCTAGAATATAGGACTTTCAAGTTCAGAAGTCTAGTCCCAAGGGCGGATGGCTGGCAGCAATTTCTCCAGAATACGAGTCAGTTTTCTGATTTCTACTTTTTAAAAGTTACTTATCTATTTATTTGTGCAACAGGTTCCCTGAGACAAGATACTAATGTTCCTAATCTAGAGAAAGTTTCATTGGTTCCACTAAAATCAATAGGTTACATCATTCATAAGTCTAATTAACTTCAGTGGAGCCTGAGTAACTAATTTTCTATGCAGTGGGACAGCTGCTGTATAACAATAGTAAAGTTTATTTTAATTCTTCATCTTCACAGCAAATCTGTGTAATAGACCACTATATTCTGAAGACACAATATAGAGTATGAGGAGTGTTGTTGCCCAAGATCTCATAAAAAGAAAGAAATTAGTCTTGTCACTCCTTTAAATCAACAAATTTTAGCATGAGCTAAACTAATCAACTTCCTTGGATGCACAATAAGACACAATTTGTGAATCTAAGATATGCATGCACAGTTACACAGATATGAGGGAGAAGAAGATCATAGTAAAATGGGACACTAATAACGGCAATTTTATTAGTACTGGTCATAAATTTTCAAAGGGTTGGCTTAGCTAAACATTTCACCATCTGTAAATGAATATACAAGGCTATTAGGCTGTTAGTAACCTCTGAAGTGTCAAGACAATACATTCTGCTTGCAGAACAATTTGTTTTGCTGAAGGCAGAATCTCTGCATTCATAGGTAGGAAGAGCTTTGTCCCCACTGTGGCCTGTTGTATAATACCCTCCCAAAAACAACATATGTGCATATTTATGGATATCTGCCTTCAAGTCACCTTTCAACTTACAGTGACACCATGAATTTCATAGGGTTTACTCAAGCAAGGAATACTCAGAGGTCATTTTCACAGTTCCTTCCTCTGAAATATAGCATACATCACCTGATATCCATTAACAGTCTCCCATCCAAGTGCTACCCATGCCTGACCCTGCTTAGCTTAGCTTCCAAGATCAGCTGGGATCTGGTGCCTTTACAGTATTTAGGCTGTAAAATACAGCAATAGTGTATAGAATATACACTGGTCACTACAGTGAGCTAATCTGTCAATCCACTATTTGAGATAGAACACTGGACAGGACACTGGGCAAGAAAGGCTAATCCTACAGCACCTACAATCTGAATCTTATTGATCCTTAATTTCATAGTTATTAAGTCCAGACACTAAGGAAACAATCCTGTAATCTCTGTGAGGTTGACCAAGGTGTACTGATGGAGCAGAACATCAGCCTGTAAAGAGAGAGACGCAAGGCTGGATGGCATTAGAGGTTCTTGCTAGCCCAATGGTGCAGTTAATGATCTCCCACTGGAGAAAATCCAAGTTTGGGAAAATACTTGTAAGAAGTAATTACTTACAGATAGAGCCCAAAGGGCCCTACAAATTAGCTCCTTGTCATTATAGTTGTAATTTCAAACATAACTATTTTCACATCTTCAAAAGTAATTAACATGTAACTTCTACGGGCATTTTAAGGGAAAGCCGTCCAAATGTTTTTCATTGGCATGAAGCATAGTATGAGCCCAAGGCTTGAGCCATGTCATATTCTGTCTGCACCGTTAAGGGAGGCCACATAACCATAATTACAAAAGAAAGTAAAATGTTATGGTTATTTTAAAAAAAAACACCTTTATCCATCATTACATTACCATTCTAATGTTTTGTAGCTACACCATAGTTACTGGGGAAAGAGTGAATGCTGCTCTGTTCCTGGTGCATAGGCAAGGGACCATATTTGTCATTCTTTGCACTCTGGTAGAGAGGGGAATGGAAACAATTGGCTGCCTCTTCTACTTTGGGAAGTACCAACTAATAGGGGTTTGACATCTACCAGGTAACTAAAATGCCAGGGCAGCCCCTCATCCTCCAGCATTTCAGACAGCCATTCTGCAGCCAATAAGATTGTTCTCATTTGTGCTATTCTGGCCTTCAGTGGTTTATTATTAAACCTTACTGTTGTTAATAACACTGTTTTGTTGGTTTCCTGAGCTGCTGGTTTTATTGCACTCTCATTTGTCTCAGTGTCAGCTTTTGCACGCATATGTATTGTTTTTGTACAGTTTTATTTTCCTTTGCTGCTTAGTCCACTGTTAGGTGTATGCATGCCTTCAAGTCACCTGTTGACTTACAGTGAACATATGGATTTCACAGGCTTTTCTTAGGCAAGAAATACTCAGAGGTGGATTTGCCTGTTCCTTCCTCTGAAATACAGCCGACAGCACCTGGTATTAGTTGGAGGTCTCCCATCCAAGTACTAACCAGAGCTGCCCCTGCTTAGCTTCTAAGATCAGACAGTATTTGGTGCTTTTAGGGTATTTAGACCCTACTGCTGTTAGGCTCTTGCTCCTGTCTCTAATTAACTTTGCTACAATTCTGCTTTGGTGTCTTGTTTTCATTCTCTTGTGAGAGGGCACA
This sequence comes from Ctenosaura bakeri, assembly GCA_948474755.1. Lineage (NCBI taxonomy): Eukaryota > Metazoa > Chordata > Lepidosauria > Squamata > Iguanidae > Ctenosaura > Ctenosaura bakeri. Next base: position 510,135 of record CAOLHI010000526.1, read on the forward strand.
CTACTTGCTATCTCAGGTCTACTGTCACATTTTGTACTTAACAGCATCTTCAGCTGTGCTGGCAAGCTTCACAGATCTTCACACACATTAAACTTTTGTATGGTTTTTAGGGCATGGGTAATTGTTAGGAAATGTAAGAAAACAAAAAGCTATTGAAAAACAATTACTTCCTGGGACAGCCAATCCATTACAAGTGAAACATTCAATATGATAGGATGATAATTTTCAGAAGGTATCTGGATGAATTGAAGGCCTTTATGTGCTGTTCCAATAGGCTAATAAAATAGGCTGGACAAACTTTAAATGCTTCATTGTCACAAAAGCTGGAAAGCAATAAATTTTGTTTTCACCCACACAGTCCAGAAAAGGAAGATAATTCAGAAAAGACAAGAATGATTTTGCATTTGAGGAACTTGAATCTGGCAGCTTAAGAAACCAAATGTGAATTGTTTTGCTTTTTCCATAGTAGTTCTTTTAGGATCTTAATGTAGTTGAGGTTTGTTTTGACATCCAGTCTATGTGTCAGTGGCTTTCTTTATATATATGCCCCTTCAAAATTATGGAGAGGGGGTTTACAATGTAGTATCTTTAGTCTCTGTTACAATTTTGGAATCTTTAAATATTACCTCACTGCCTTCTTAGAAAAACACAAACCATATTCTGAAAAATCAAGTGATAAGCAAAAGAAAATGTCAGCCCTTTCAACTACAATGTGAGTTCAAAGGAAAAGTGAACTCTGACAACATGATCCTACAGACAACTACATAGAAATAAGCCACTTACCTCAGTGGGGCTCACATCCAAATAAGTGGGTATAGTTACCTCCTTATGCATACACACACTAGGGATGAAAATCCTTGACCATTTCATCTTCACATGAGATAATTACAGTGTTTTTCTCCCCACTGTAGAAGAAAAAGATAAATCCTTTGCTGTATTTTTCCTGTCTCTATGCTAGTTGCACATTATCGTAATAGTAGCATGTTTCAGTCTCTAGACTGTGGCTCAAGAAAGGAAAACATATATGAGATATATATCCTGTCCACGTATGTTGACCCAACACTAATTCAGAACTTTCCCCTAGTAAGAATTTCTAGCAAATTGTCACTTGAAGCATTATGATTTTCAGTTTAGGTTTCGTAGTTCATAGGTTTAACTTTTGTAATCAATCTGAAAAAGATATTGAGGACATCAGGTGTTACCTCAGGATAAAGCAGAAGACCTCTCAGAAAGTGTAGTCGCAGGCAAGCAAGGGTAATCTTTTCTTTTTGGATGAAATTAAAGTATACTTCAAACAGGTAGCACTGACTCAAGTACTTCATGCTTTGGAGGCAACATATATTTAAAGAAAATGAAAACCTGGTCACAGCGTTATTTGAATCATGTTGAAATGTTCCACATGAACCAGGGGAGACTTTCTTGATTTACTCAGTGGTTACTGCACATGATTTTTTTTCTGTGCTAATGGCAAGCCATCAGTCACTCAAGGTGTAATCAGATTTTGCAGAAGGCCATGGGCATCATTTTCAATCATTTACTATGTGCCAGCTTGCCTTACCTTCCTTATCAATCGCCAAGAATATTGCTAAAGGATATTTTTTACCCCACTGTACATTTTTAAACAAACTATACTTGCCCACCCCTTTGTTCCTATAGCTTTATTTTACATCATGTAAGCTACCTTATCAATTTGAGGTTTATTTACTCCTGACAAACACACAAAGCTTTCCTGGTTTATATTAATTCTATATGTGCAATCCTGTGCATGTTGTGTATTCAGTGCCGTTGAGGTCTGTGTATATAGAAATACTGCCTAAATCTTTAATGACAATGGATTTTCTGTGAGTTAGGAAGTATTGTGTGTGCAGTCACTGCTGCTTAAGTGAAAACAAATAAGAAAAGCGTGCTTGCTCACCCTTGCATCTAAGACCCTGAAATGTAATGCTAATCCTGTTACAATTACTCCAGGTTGGCAATTCTTCTCTAACAGTTCAGTTATCCATACTAATGTAGAAACAGAGGTCATTATTGACAGGGTGATGAAACAGGAGAAGTTGTTGCACTGCTGCTCAAACTACTAAAAGTATATTGAAAAGACATGACTGTTGATCTGGAGATTGCTATGCAAGAAACTTTGCTCAACATTGGTTAGATGTAGCACCCACAAAAATAGACAACAAAATTGTGGTGGACTGTAGGTCACTGATCATTGGTCTTTCTTTTCAAGCCAATAATAATGCTATAAATATAGACAAAGATTTTTCTTCCAAATGCCTTTTAACAATGCAAGGCCCTTTCCGCAGCTTACCTTCTCACACTGCTGGAGTGTGGGCCTTGCGTGAAAAGCCTGGGCAGGCAGGCAGGCCCTTGCAAGCCTCCTGCTGCTCTGCTCCGCAGTTCTTTCCTGCTTGCATGAGAGCCCCGCCTGCCCGCCCCCACCCCTTCCTTCTGCAGTGCAGCCTGGAAGTTGTAGGCTGCACTGAGGAGAGGACGCATGACAGGCCCAGCTCCAGAGGCTCTGCACTGCAGGTGAGTGAGGCCCAGGCCCGTGAGCCTTCCGCAAGTGCGGCTTATTTTCGGCTAAAAGCCGAAAGTAAGAAAATGCGTATTTGCTGTGCTTGTGGGCCTTGAGCGTGGTGGAAGTGGGAGTGCATCATGCAGACCACTCCTGACATTTACGCGACACTCAAGGGGCCCTTTCGCTTGTACACTGCCATGCGATAGAGACATGTAAAACTTTTGGCAGGCATGGCCATTTTGATAAATGTTTGCAGCGTGTGCAGAATATAGAGCATAAGCTTTATAGTGGTTAAGATTACACAACTAAAATGTATAGTAATGAATGAACTACTACCATGAAAGCAGTCAAGGGAAATAAGTAAAAATGGACTTGGCTTTCAACAGAACAGCATGCTGAGTGACATTCATAACAAATAAGATCACAAATCATGCTGTTAGATTTATCCATAGAATTCTCAATTGCATCAAACAATAAATATATTGTTTAGACACTCATGCTGCAGTATTCTCACTCTTAACAAATACAAAAGGGCCTTTCAAATTGATCTGCCTTCATAGCCAGCCTTAGCTAAGGATAGTGTGTATCCCCTCAATGAATGCCTGGAGGAGGTAATGAGATGGATGAGATAAAACAAACTGAAGTTGAATCTTGACAAGATGGAAGTTCTTACTGTCAAGGTACCTAACATTTAGAGGAATGTCAAACAGTCCTGGATGGGGTTACACTCCCCCTGAAGGACTGTGTTTGCAGGTTGGGGATGCTTCTGAATCCATTTTTTCAAATGACAGCCTATATAAATATGGCAGCCAGGAGTGCCTATTATCAGCTTTGGCTATTACACCAACTGTGCCCTTTCCTAATGCTGGAGGATCTAAAGAAGGTAATGCACGTAGCCTGGTAGCCTCAAAGCTGAACTTCTGCAGTGTGCTCTAGATTGGGTTACGTTTGTACCAAGTTCAGAAACTTCAATTAGATCAAAATATGGCATCCAAATTGGTCACTGGTACATCGATGGATGGCCTTATTATACCAATATTAAAATCACTCCACTGGCTACCATTTAGTTTCTGGGCAAGGTACAAAGTGTTGGTTGTTACCTTTAAAGCCCTACATTGTTTGGGACCAGGTTATCTACTAGGTCACCTTCTTCCGTGTAACTTATCCCATAGGTCCTCATGGGGACATTTACTCCAATCAACTTGGTGTAAACTGGCGACAGTTATCCAGACAACTTTTTCTTCAGCTGCCCCCACACTGTGGACTGAATTGCCAGAAAAGATTTGACAGCTGGATACACTGTCTGAATTTAAAGCTGCATTAAAGACCAGTCTTTTCAAGCAGGCCTACATAGATGATTTTTAAGTTATGAATATTTAAATCATAAATTTTAAAGTATGGATTGATTGTTTTAATATGTATTGGTTGTATATGTTCTTTTAACTGATGTCTTGTACTTTAATCTGTTGTCCCACACCTCAGTCCATAGGGAGAGGTGGATAAGAAATAATACTTGTTGTTGTTAAATGGATGTAACCACATTTATCTAAGCCTGTATTATCATACTCCAGTCATTCCTGAGTATATATAAGTCCAGTGATATATGTATACAAAATTCCACATTTAGGAAATAATGTCCTTTTCTTATTCATACATCAATAAATACTTCATTCACTGGGAATTAACTATGTGGAAATATGCCTTGCGTTGTATTCTACTGAAAAAAAGGAGATGTGTGGAGACAGAAACCAGCAGGAAACAAAAATGGGAGGAAAGGAGAATGTTGTGGTTTGAATGTTGAACAATGACTCTGGAGACTAGGGCTGGGGTCCCTGCTCAGACATGGAAACTCACTGGGTGATCTTTGACAAGTCACATTCTCTCAATCTGAGAGGAGGGCAAAGGCAAACCCCCTCTGAACAAATCTTGCCAGGAAAACCTTATGATATGTTTGCCTTTGGGTCACCTAAGTAGGAAACAACCTGAAGGCAGCAAGAAGAAAAACGATAACAAAAATGGGAGGTGAGGAAATATATTGTACAGTGACAACAGGAAGACCATTGGATCAACTGCAGAATGGATCTCATTGATCCATTTTGTAGTTGGGACAACAAAAAGGATTCAGCCCAATGGTTAAGATTGGGCATATTTGCTGGCAAAACACACATCTCCACTATTGTCATTCCACTGGATACTCCCTTCTGTACAAGTGCACAACTTCATCTTAAAGTATCTAGGGTGCAGTCCCATGAGTAATGAATGGCTCATGTGGGTCCCTAGCAGGATATAGCTTCATGTAGGAAAAAGGAAGAGGAATTGTCCTTCCTGACCTCTGCCATACAAACCCTGCTGTGTATGATCCCAGCAAAACAAATCTTACAAAAACTGTCCACTATGCCATACAATAAGCATTTAACCCAAACTTCCCCAATGTTTACATGTTTCTTCCATAGTCATTGGTTGATGTAAAATAAACCATCACGGATCATGATTCCAGCAGGGCTTTTCGTAGTTTCCGCTGCATTGAGATGGCTGTAGGCAAACGTGTATTAAGTCTATCCAAGTGAATTTATTACACCCTACCTTCCCTCTCACAAGGCCAAGCCAACATGCATTTTTCTCATATTTTCCCCACACAGCAATCCTATTAGGATAGTGAATGTTTAGCAGATTTCAGCGATGCCCTGCAGTATTGAGCAAGAATTTGTAACTAAGGCCATTTCTGCACTACACTCTTATAGTGCAATTATTCCACTTTCAACATCCTATGGAATCCTGGGATTTGCAGTTTAGGGAGGGACCAGCTGGGGCCAGAGTGTAGTGCGGAAATTGCCTTTCACATGTTTTTAACCAAGAGGAAGGTATTTGCGCTTAAAATGAAAATATGGGCCCAAAAATACAACTTTTTTTTTTATGGTTTCACAGAGAAGACATCACATGCAAACCTGATGCAACCAAATTTCTGTGGTGAAACTATTGCATGTCTTCACCATGGAAGACTAGATGACATAATGGCTTCTTTTTAAAATAAATGCTCAAAGGGGAAATCTCCTTTTCTTTGCCAGACCCTTCCCCAATTACTGTTTTAGATGGCTACATAGTATATGCACCTCCATTTGTCTATTTCTCCCTGACTGGAATTCTTCAGGATATTTCTGCGTAACTAGGGCAGCAATAGCAATAGCACTGTGTATTTCTATACTGCTTATCAGCTAAGTGCTCTCTAAGTGGTTTATAATGTGTTAGCTAATTGCCTCCAACAATCTGGGTACTCATTTTACCAACTTGAGGAAGGATAGAAGGCTGAGTCAACCTGGATTGAACTTACAACCTTGTGGCTGCAGTACCAGCATTTAACCACTGTGACACCAGGGCTCCTTTTTGATGGACACAGCTCAGCATTGCTATTTAGATTCATCCACATCGTTGTGTCTCGAGGCAGGATGCTCCTTAAGCTAACCCTCTTTGTCTGTTCTTGTCTACTCTCATGCACTTGACTTGGTCAGAACTCTTCTGCTACTCCAGCTGCTTCACAATCTAGGTATACTGGCTGAAGGAACTTTCCAGTCAAATGGAAGAGTCTCAGTAAGAGCTTTAAAATGTACCTTACACTTCAGGTGATGCTCAGAACAACTTAATTCAATTGGGAGAATATACAAAAGAAAGTTGGGAGAAATACAGTCTCAATGGCCACTAGGATCCAAATAGAGAATGATAGGATTATGAATCATTAGCTAGATTCTCTCTTGTAGCACTGAAATTATTAGACAGCAAATGAAATCTGATCCTTTTACATTTTGTGAGAATCACTGTTGGAGAATGAGAGCCAGCGTAGTGTAGTAGTTGAGCACTCGACTACGATCCTGGAGACCAGAGTTCAATTCCCCACTCAGCCATGGAACCCCACTGGCTGACCTTGGGTGTATGACACACTCTCAGCCCCAGAAAACCCCATGATAAGTTCATCTTAGGGTAGTCATAAGTTCAAAACTACTTGAAGGCACACAACAAGAACACAGGGCAGAACTTGCTAACTTAGTTAACTGGACAGCAGTTATTAAAAATCCTCTTTACTTTTCTTATTTTATTGTACTGCAGCTTTCAGAATCCATAGAAAACATCAGGCACGATGACCAGAAGATTCCGGGCATTGCAGTCCAGAAAAAGTGATGCTTCCAGTCACTGTTACTGAGTAGTTATGCCTGGAGATAGGAGCTTAGGCTTTTTGATTTTATAATGGTCTTATAGAGATCTTGCTGTGTTTCAGATACATACTGAAGTGGTCAAGAACCAAGAAACAAAACTGAAATTAAATTATTTCAGTGGCCCATCTAGCCCACCACCATCTTCTCTGACTAATATCAACTTTGAAAATTTCAAGATATTTTCAAATATTTCAGCTATTGAAGAAATGCCCTTTATTATCAAGAAATTCCTTGTACTGGACCAGCAGAAGTTTATGTGTGAATCATCTGACCATGGACCCTATTTCTCAAGATTATACTATGTAAATGCCATATAAAGATTATGATCCTAGGGTATTTTCAATTCCATGGATGCTCTTGAAATCAGCATGGCACTTCATGTCCCATGTTGTGATTGCAGCCACAAGACAGCTCTTTGTTGCCCACAAAAGTCCTGCTCTTCCCCATCACAATCCTTCTATGCTTTGCAAGGATTGCTTTGAACTGTAACAATAGAATTCATTACTTGGTCTCGGTTTCTGGGAACATCATTCATTTCTCTCTTGTTACTTGCTCTTCAGTCACAAGAGCTAAAAGGAAGGTGCCTTGATCTCAAAAGAAGGACAATGGTGTAATACATTTCCCATCAGCTGCAGGAAGAAAGGTTGCAACCTGCTTTGTGCTGAATTCAATTAGGCATCAGAAAGAGAAAGACAGAGACAGAAAGTCACCATCTGCATTAACTCCCAGAGATGCTGCAGCTTTTCAAGTTCCAGTCAAGCCTCTCTACCTGAAAGGATTTTTAACTAATCATGGCCCTGATAGATATCGAGCATCTTCCTCTAAATGGTGGGAGATCTATTTCCCTTTAATATGCTGAGCAGGGCCTTAAAAGAGTTTGTTGGGCCTTTGTGGAAATCAGCTGAAATTCAATCTAAGAAACAATTTGTCACCACAAATAGTATAACTCCCTGCACACTGGCATGGCATCTGCATCACTTTGTACCCTGCTGGAGACATTCTCTCTTGTTTACTGGTATGCAAAGAAGCTCACAGAAGCCAAGGAATTCTTCTTCAGATTTATTTAGGCATGAAATTGAGGGACCCTAAGCCAAGCTCTCGGCACCTATAGTGAATTAGGAATATCTGAAGAAGGCTAGCCATTAGGCTGAGGTTCAAACCATGCACAAATTCCAAAGTGGGTTTACAGTGTGGCCTGATTATAAACATTCAACAAAAACACAATTATGTGAAGTTTGAGAGAGTTCTAAACAGCTCAAGACTATTAAAAATGGGAAGTCATCAGCAGATTCCTAAGTGTGCCAGAACTGAATTGTCAAGGAATACAGCAGAACACTTATTCCACCAAGGGAGGGTCACTTCGAAGAAGCCCATCTCTATGTTGCCATCAAATCCACAGACTGTGGTATAGATAACAGAGCTTTCCTTGGAGATTGTAGTAGCTGGGAAGCTGGCATGGAGGCTGTCTCTTCAGGTAATATAAAATTCTATACTATTGATGGTAGTTGAAAGGGGGATCTCTTTTATTTCCTGGCTGCAGCATACTAATGGAATGTCAAATCTTAAAACAAAACTGAAACTGATTGGCTCACTCGTATGCTGACCTGTAACTTTGTAGCACAAAGGCAGTAAAATTTGGTGGTCATCTGAAAAATTAGAAAACTGGTTGTATAAACAATGCAGGAGAAACAGGTTTCCAGAGCACTTCTTTTCCTATCCTGTTGGTAGGAAAACTGATAACCAAAAAAAAAAAAGAAAGAAAGAAAGAAAGAAAGAAAGAAAGAAAAAGAAAGAAAGAAAGAAAGAAACTTTCCACTGAATTCAGGATAAAAAAATTGATCCTAAAATGCAGTTTAAAATTCTGATATCTGTTGAAATGTAAAAGTTAAAAATGCACAGTTTGACTTCCCCAATCAAGTCTTTTTGGTCTTTTGCTCATATACCAATTGGCAATATGAAATATGACACAGGTGTTCATATATCTTGTGCATCTTTCTAAATGCAGGGGAAAAAAACCCATTTTGCTTTCCTTCAAGCAATCGTGTACAACAATTGTGTATTGATTTGCATGCATATCCCAGAAAGAAGATATAAAAACTTTAATAAAATATAATAATCTTTATTATATTATTATAAGCAGGAACTTGGAGAAAACCACATTAATTTAACTCAGCAGTACACCTTCCTATGATCTGAGATTAGAACTGTGAAGACATGGTTTTTGCTTTCTATCTTACCTGGGCAACTTATTCTGACTCTGAGCACCTGCTCAGTCACACGCCACATTGACAACTGTTCTTCAGGCATGCCAAGAAATCTCCAGGCTACATCCTTCCCTTCCACTACAGCCAATCCTCATTAGGTGGGATGGTGCAGGCAAACCCAATAATGACTTCCTCCTCACCTATATCCTCAAGTCATTTGCTGTAAGGGCTTAAATGGATCACCAACACTTCAGTCTCTCAGTCTTAAGGTGTCATAGCATAGTCTTTAGCCCTTGCAACCTAGGTTGTGTCTGCAAGCTGAAAAAAAGAAAAGAATATCATTAAAATTTATGAAGGCTCATCTCTAGAAATGTGTGCAACATTGTGTAGGTAGAAAAAGGGAGAGAAGAATAGAAAAGATAAGCCATGACCTCTTACCAATCATGTCAATGTCCAGATATTCCTACACAGCCACTAAATAAACTAACTAACAAACCCTTAACTAACTAACTAACTAACTAACTACTCTCATACAGGAAGCCCTAACCTGTTCACCATTTGCCTCATACAATGTATTGGCTGCTCAGTATTTTGCTAGCCAAAGAAGCATCAATGACTCACCTTTTCCTCATGTTCATCACGGGAAAGTTCAAGCTCTTACTTCTTCCTGCTGCCTATATCTTTAAAGAAATATGCAGTCTGTCAATTTATTCTAAATGTGTAGTTAACACAGCACCCAAGGTTGTAAGCCTACATGAATCTAGTGTGCTTATAATTTGTAAAGGCATTAATTAAAGCCATCCATCCATTACTGGGTTGTAATGATGTGTAGCTCTGACAGCTTGCTCATAAGTCTTGCTATACTGACACATAAATGCTTAGGGCAAGGTGCAGCAGCTAGTCTGACATGAAGTATACAGTGCTATGTGCATATGTCTGTCAAAGGGAAATATGCCAGTGAAAATGTTTATGGTCAGGATGTAAAGTTTTATTCTCTTAATTCTACTCCAAATTTTTAAATTATGACCATTTTAACAATGTTTGTCTCTTTTACTAACCTAGACCTTCCATACTAGCAAATCTCCGTTGCAATGTACTGCTGGTAAAAATAAACAGGGCAAAATTAAAATAAAATAAATAAACACAAAATTTTAACAATTCTGAGTTGTAATTGTTATCTACATAGCAATAATGCTTTCTAAATTTTGTAATAAAAATAACGATCTTGCTGGCAACAGTATTAAAGAAGATTTCACACTGGATCTTTTGACTGATATTGGTACTATTTATCTGTATTAAAAAAACAACAACCTGTAATTTAAAAAAAATTACATTCATCTCCAAAGTGTGCAATGCTATGTTTTTTCTGCTGGTCAGGGAGGTAAGAGTGTAAATCTTCCACCAAAACTGAGTTACAAATTTTTCTGATGTAATCTGATTGTAAAGCATTGTAGACCATGAAAAAAAAGGTTTTTTTTTATTTTTGTACTACAACTTTTAGACATTCTGTCTGGGTGGATCTGATAGATATAGTCTTTAAAAGCTGCTTTCTCAAGCTTTAACAGATTGGGCTGCATTTGCTTTTTCAGAGGAAGCTGGTGGCTCCACTTTGAGTGGTTCAATGAATCTACTTCAGGTTTCCACCCAAACTTTAAAGCAACTATCCAAGGTCTTGAACATGTTCCATGGATATGATCTATAGATTATTTAAAGTTCAGAGGAAAATCCAGAGATTCATTTGTCCATTGACATGCAGATACCCTTTTATAGTGCATCTGGTGTGGAAATGTGGCTTCCTTCTGTGGTGTGTGTGTGTGTACAAGGCCTAGAAAGAGAGAACTCCTTTCCTACCACTGCCTCTACTGCTGCTGCAAGAGGTACATCTTGGGATCTGAGTAGTCACCATTCATTTCTGGTTTAGATTAAATATCAAGAAACACAAGCTAGGCAGGGAAATATTAGAATTGGTCATGATGGGGAAGGCACATTTCCTCTCACATTTATTGTTTATTTCAGTGTTGGAGACCTTACTGAGAGATACCCTACTAAGAGGTATAATAGAAGACAACAGAATCAATGGGTAAGTATTAAAAAATAAAGGAACAGTATAAGTTAAGAACCTATGTGGATGATCATGTGAAGAAGGGATGCTGGCTGGAAGTAGGCCAGAGGTGACCTCAGCATGGCCAGGTCATACATTCACTGAGGGTTAGCCAAGAAAGCCTGACTTAATTGCTCTAAGCTAATCCCCTCAACAAAAGCAATAGTCAAACTACCTAGGTGCAGGCAAGCACCCCTACTGTGTGCATTTTCTACCAAAGCCTCAACCAGACACATTACCCAATCAAGACATGGAAACAAGCTGTCCATTCCAGCCCCCTTTTGCTTACTCAACCAGAAAGCAATTAACTGACACCTCTTCAGGGAGGGAACTAGAGTATAAAAATCTCCAGTTTTGAGCAACTACTTTGTAGTTCAACAGTTGCCACCTTGATTCCAAGCTGTGTACTACCCTTAGATGCACAAGTCTAAGCCACATTGCTGCTTCTTCACTACTCTTTTGGACTGGTAATTATAAACTAAAAACCTCAATCTCACTATCTATATTTCTTCCCCCTTTATCTTCTGATTAGCTCTTGTGAGAATGTTTGACTGTATCTTGTGTGTATGTGTGAGTTAACCGAAAGATCTCAAATCATACTGTTTTAATTCTGTTGTTTATAGGTTAGTTATTTGTTTTATTTGCTTGGCTTTTTAAAAAGTGTTTTTAATAGTTTAATTCAATTTTAATGTTATATTTTTCGTCCTCAAATGGAAAAGTTTTGGTAGAGTTTGTCTATTTTCTCAGTGGAATGTATCAAGACATCCTCTCTTGGATGAGAAATGTATTTTATTTTATTTTACAACCCTATGCTTGAATTCTCTCACAAGTCACTCTGTCTCTCAACTCTCTGCAGTTTCAGGAATAAGTTGGATAGCATGATGTCTGGCATTTAAATCCAAGGACAGTTTCGAAACTAGGATACTACCTTAACATCACACTTTGTACATCCAATACCAACTCGCTCTAGCACAGAGGTGGGCAAAGTGCAGCCCATTTTCAGACTCCACCAAAATGCCTTCTAGGGATGAGAGGCATTTATGGCACATTGTTCCACCTGAGCCATTTTAGGGCCAGAGACACCTTTTTTATAACAGGAAGAGGGCAGGAAATGACTTGAAGGAGATGACAAAACCACCTCTATATAGGGGGAAAAGATTTGGTTTTATTGTAGGAATGTATAGCCTTCCAAGTTCATGTGTGGGGCTCATATGCTTCCTCAGCATCCCACAGTTGCCCCCCTCCCTTCACTCTCACAGGGCTTCTTCATGTCTCCAGCAGAGGTCTTTACTATCACTTACTCACTTAGACCCTTTTCGCATCTTACCTTTCCACGGTGCAGGGCTCACGCGAGCAGCCTCTGGAGAGGGGCTCTCGCTTCCCTGCTTTTTGGCTCAGCACAAGCTTCCTGCTCACGTGAGAGTCCCGCTTCTTCCTTTCACAGTGCAACCTGGGACCTCCCATGCTGCACTGAGACAGGAAGCGTGACCAGCCTGGCTCCCGAGGCTCTGCACGCAAGGTAAGTGTGCGCAGGGCCCCTGAGCAATGCGTGACTGTGCAGCGTTTTCAGCTTCAGGACGAAAATGAAAAAATGCATGCGCAGTCCGCATCAGGCCCTTTAGTGTTGTGCAAATGTGAGTGCGTCGTGTAGACTGCTCCTCACATGTGCACGATGCTCAGGGGGCCCTTTTGCATTGGAAATACCACGCGAAAAGGGCCTTATTCCTTTTAACTGGAGATTCAAAGGTTAAAGTATGGACAAAGCTGACAGTTTTTCATTTTCCTGCCTTTCAATTCATTCAAATGTCTTCTTCCAAATATGACAAATTGGCAAATATTGAATATTTTTATCAAAACCACATGGAATGAAATGTTCACCCATCTACATTGTCTGAGTGCAACATCTGCTGCTAGTCTCAGTATGCACAGAATCATGTTGCAACTGCTTGGCATGTAGCTCACAAAAACAAGGATCATGTCAGGGGAAAAAAAGGTGTCAGCTCTAATTCAGCACTGGCATGTTTGAACTCACAGGAATCAGAAACCAGACTTTTAAGAACTGTGCTGCAGGACCCTGACCTTAATAAAGAAATATATTCAGTTCAGTTTCTCCCACACTGAAATTTTGTTATACACAAATACTGGATGTGAAAAAAAAATTGATAAAATCTGATCAAAAATTAAATTAAATTCTTTTCCATCCTTACCAGTGAGTGAACCATGACTTATAGACACACATATGATTTAACTGTAATTCCTTAATTTAGCTCTCTTTTTGATATAGTGACCTCATCCTCTGAAGGCATCTCCATGTGGTTTATGTCTTCTCAGATATCACCACATTGAAACATGCTTGTTGGAAATGTTCGCTGAATAGCTGGAATCCTGTTGATGGCAGTCCACCATACACCTGTCATTATGGAAGTTAATATTCCTTACACATTTTTCTTCTTTCCACAATGACCAGAGCTCCCAACTTGGACTTACCATTGACTTTTTGCAGTTGGATCTCATGGTTGATGGAAAGTGGAGACTGGAGAAGCATCTGGCTACGTCTGGACATGGAATTGATTATATCATCTACTTAAACCACAAAGCAGATGATGTAAACCATTCTCATGTGGTTATGGTGGGAGAGCCAGATGCTTCTCCAGTCTCTCCAACTTTCCACCAGACATGACATGACTAGGGAGCAGACTGCACAGCTCAACAATAAATCCAGGGGTTTTGAATGGCCAGCTGTAATACGGTACTGTATACAGAAATATTGCATTACACTGTGAAGTACAATGTGCCATATGTATGATGTAAGTAATATAGATGATTTTGGCATATCCTGAATGAATAACTTTTACTTGTTACTAAATATTCTCAGAGTGTAATTTCCATATTTCAAACTATATGTTTTCAAAAATATGAACATGGAGATCCTATTGCTTATGAATTTTTTTGACGTAGCAGAAATCAAATGCAAATAAAAAGTTGAAAGAGATTTGTTCATAAAATGTGTTCATTCTTTAACTTCTGTTTATTCTATTTGCTTCATCTCTTCCTATATTTTTCAAATAGTGGTGGTGATGTGTCATTTGAGTCCCCAGGGCTACTATCATCATTGCAGAGATATGGACTTTCCTCTAGAAACAGCTAGCAAAACTTTAGGATTGGTTACAGTCTTTTTGTCTTCTTAGAGCTGTTTGGCATCATAGAAAAAGGAACTGATTTCTCCAAATGGAAGTGTTAATTTTAGCTGGTCCTCCACTTATATCAAAGCCAGTTTTATAAAAAGAAGGGGAAAGTATTTTGCACTTCTGAGTGTTTTAATGATGTTTCAGGGGTTAACATTTAGTAATTCCTATAAAGCTATTCCTATATAAAGCTTTGCTCTGCTTCCTAGGCAGTGTCAGTGAAAGGTTCACCACAGGATCTTGAAAATCTTTTGATAGGAAAGTACCATTCAGAAGAATTAATTTATCTTCTAGCCATTGTCATCTTCAAGTTGATCATTCAACCTTTCCACTCTTTTTCAAATGTTTTCTCCACATTTTCACTTTTGCCTCTCAGGAGACTTCACAGATGTAGAATCTGAAGATTTCTCCTCCTTCTCTTTGAAATGACAAGACTCTAATTGCAAGAAAAACATTCTCTATGATCCTCTCCACTCTTAGAGATAACCTCTCCTCATCCCTATTCCATCAACAAGTAATTCCAAATACTGGCAGACTCAGCTATGACTGCCAAATTCACACTGTTGCCTCTTCCAACTAACCTCTGGCAGTATAGTAGACAAGAACCTAGCAGCCTGTCATCAGTCTTGGTGTGAAAAGGCAGAATGGTATAATTGAAGTGACACAGTCCCTGCACTATCATTCTCCCTTATTATAGTAGCTATACCCCTCTTGGACAGGCAATTAGCTGTGACTTGGCATGTGGTAGTTGTTTAGGGCCTGTATACAGAAGAGAAATAGAAATGGACAAGATGGCACCATTGCGCGTACTACAGTGACAGGGAATTTTAAAGTTCCTACTGAAGACTTTATAAACCATTGTCCTGTCTTCAGGAGAATCTATTTTTTTTCTTGATATATTACATTCTGGAAAATAGAGTCACTGTGGTTCATCAGGTGTGGCCTGGTTTTCCAACTTGGAACTTAGTTGCTCCATATCTCATCTTAATAGTTACACATTGTTGCTATTTGCAGCCTCTGCTTCCAGCTGGAGCTTAAAATGTTCTATTCTCTAGCAATTTACCATCATCTTATAATAAATACATATAGACTAACATCCATTTATTGGCATCTGCACACATAAGTTAAACCAATGCATATGTATGTTAACAGTTGCTGCAGTGTTTGGTATTCTCTTCCTTTTAGTAACTTAAGCATGTGTAAATGCAGTTTGCATGCACATATGCCCCTTTTTTGGATGAGTTTTGAGAACTATTCTCATGCTTTCGCATTTTGACCCAAAACCTCCTATGCCACTGCAGCAGGGATTCCCTCACCTCTCCAATCTGGGCAGTGGGATATCAAAGGATTGCAAGTATGGAGCTATGCAGGATCTGAGTCAATGACAGCTGATGAGTAATAGCATTCACATTTCCGCATAGGGTTGATACATCGTAGTAGCGTTGAATCTTCACCCTCACGTCTGCACGTTGAACCATTTTAGCATTGTAGTTTTCCTCATGGTTCTGCACATTTTCAGCTCCTAGAATGGTTCACTGCAATAAGAAACCACTGTATGTGAAAACTGGAAAAACTCTGATGTAAATCTCCCAAACCAGTTCTGCTTTGGTTTTCACCTACATGCAGAAGCATAGCATCGATTCACATTGCAGAAGTGGCCAGCTATGGGCGTTCCCAGGATGTCCCTTCCATCATTTCCATCCCTATCTCTCTCTGCCTATCAAAGGACAGGCTGTCATCATTATTTTTTTTAATATATTTTATTAAAGATTTAATTACATAAAAAACTGGGTGGATATACCCCAGTAACAGATATATCCCACCCTCCCCCCACTACTTCCATATTTATATTCTCCAGTTGAATCGTCTTTGTTTCCATTTACCAAAAAAAAATCACAGTTACATTTCCATTTACAGAAAAAAAAATTACATTATTTCTTTCTTTGGTTTCATATACATTCATATTTTTACCCAGTCCAATACTCTTTTCCATTCCCTTTCAAAGTTCTGGATAGGTTTATTTTTCAGTGAAAATGCTAACTTTTCTGTCTCTATCATATCCAGAACTTTTAATTTCCACTCTCCTAAGTCAATGTCTTTCTTTTCTTTCCAATATTGCGCATATGTCAACTTTGCAGCTGTTATCAAATATAACAGTATCTTCTGATGACTTTTTATCTCCCTTTGTTATCCTAACATATTTAACAAATAAAATTCCAGTATCATTTCAAAATTCATTTTACAAATGCTTTGAATTTCATAATGTATCCCCTTCCAGAACTTTCTTCCCCTTCTACAAGTCCTCCACATACGAAAAAAAGACCCAATTTTTCATCGCACTTCCAACATTTCACATTCCCATTTTTAGTTATTTTTTGTAACCTTTCTAGGGTCATATACCATCTATGAAGCATTTTATAAAAATTTTCTCTTAAATTTAAGTTTGGTGTAAATTTTATGTCAGTTTTCCATACTTTCTCCCAAAGTTCTAATTCAACTAGGTGTCCCACATTCTGAGCCCATTTGACCATTGTATCTTTAACTACTTCTGGTTCCATTTCTCAATAGTTTATAAAATTTAGAGATTCTCTTCTTTTGATTTCCCTTCATCAATAAATCTAATTCAGTCTCTTTTCTCTCAAAACCATACAGTTTTTGATCCATTTTAAACCTTTCTTTTAATTGTCACCATGGGAACCAGTTTAGCTCATATCCATCAGCCTTTAGTTCTTCTACTGTACACATTCTTGGTTTACGCCCTTCCCTTTTCAATATATCTTGATATGTTAATAAATTTCCTTGTTTTGTTGATATGCTTCTTGTGGTGAGGCCCATGTTGGAAGTTTTGTATAATATTTCTGCTTTATTTATAGCCAAATCTTTAACAGTGTCTTCCGGATACAATCATTATTAAACTCTTTATTCACCGCTAGTCTGTCATAACATAGATATCCATGCCATCCAAATCTGTTATTTCTTCCAAGTGCTTCATAATTGTTCTCTCTAATTGAATCCAGTCTTTAATCCAATCTAGACAGCATGCATAAAGATAAAATTTCAGTGATGGAAGATCAAATCCACTTCTTTCTTTTGCATCCTGAAGCATTTTTAATCTTATCCTTGGCTTTTTCCCCTGCCAAATAAATTTTGAAGATATTTTTCCCATTCTTTAAATACTTTTTCTCTTCCTATTATTGGTAAATTTTGAAAGAGGAACATAAGTTTGGGTAATAAGGATATTTTAAAAGCATTTATTCTTCCCAAAAGAGATCAGTTTAATTTTTTCCATATAATTTTTAATCTCTTTCCATATCTTCAAATAATTATTGTCAAATAATTCTTGGTTTCTTTTCATTAATATAACCCCTAAGTATCTTGTTTTCTTTGTTAATTGACATCCGGATCTACTCTCCAAATCAACTTGCTCTTTTTTGGTCATATTCAATGTCGTCATCATTGTCTTTTCCTTATTTATCTTATATCCTGCCACTTGTCCATATGTTTGCAAAGTTTCCATCAGCGCCTGAATTGATTCATGTGGATCCTCCAAAAATATAATTACATAATCCGTGAAAGCTTTTAAGTTTTTAGCTGGTTCTACCATGGCTCATCCAGTGCCTGGGGGTTTGCCCCTTGTGAAGCTCAACGGGTCGAACTACCTTGCATGGTCAGCGAGAATGGAAAAATATCTGCCGGCCGAGGGTCTGTGGGGAGCGTTTACTGGTCCTGTTTCATTGCAAGGTACAGCAGCTCAGATTCAGGCTTTCATCTAGACGAGCCATGTCTATGCTCTTCCTGGCTGTGGAAGATGACCAGCTCACGCACATCAGGGACCTTAATACTCCACGTGAAGGATGGGTCAAACTACGAGATATACATCTCAGTGAATCTGGAGCAGCAACGTATGCTTTGTCTCATAGACTTTACAATACCAAATGGACCCCAGGCACCTCGATGAGGGAGCATTTGACAGTTTTTTCAGAGCTGTTTTCATCACTCCGAGAGAGAGGCAAGGTTTTGCCTGGGAGTGACAGGGTATTCTGTATTTTAAATTCCCTTGATGCTTCCTGGGAACTAGTCGTTTCTTCACTCCAGTCCGTGCCAGAAAGGGATTTGACCGTCTCCATGGTTTCTGCCCGGCTGATGGAGGAAGAAGACAAGCGAGCCAGGAATGCGGCACCTCCCACACAGGCTTCAGCGGCAGAAGTCTGCTCCGGTAAGGAAAAATCTTCAGCTGCTAATCGCAGTGAGGAGGGGCTGGTGCATGCCCATGCTGTCCGGAGATGTTTTCGCTGTGGATCTGCTTCACACCTCAGGCGTGATTGCCCACTTCTGAAGCAAGGGGAGCAAAATGCCAGCAGAGGTTTCAGGGCCAGCAGAGGCAGAGGGAACAGAGGTCGTGCCAGGGGACGTCTACGTGTTGCTGTAGCTGTTCCTGAAGGTCCCCAAGATGCAGAAGACCCAGACCCAGCCTGGCTTCTAGACAGTGGGTGTTCCCAGCATCTCGTCAATTCAAAAGACTTGTTCAGTGACTTAAATTCTGCCAGTGTTTCAAAGGTAATTTTGGCAGATGGGACAAAAGCTGAGGTTTGTGGTGAAGGGATTGCCTATGTCCCAGCACTTGATATGTGTTTGAAAAATGTTTTGTATGTGCCCTCTCTTGATTTCTGCCTGTTATCAGTGGGGCAACTGACAGAATCTGGGTTTAAGGTTGAGTTCTGTGGAAAACAGGGCAAAGTGCTCAAAAATGGGGAGGTGTGTGCTGTGGCTACACGGGAAGAAAGGCTGTTCTTCCTTGAGCCAAATCAAACTGTGTGTAATGTGTATGCTAATACTGCACCACACAATGAATGCATTCATCTTTTACATCGGCGCATGGGACATGCTAGTTTTCCAGTGTTAAAAAAGTTGGCAGGTTGCTGTAAAGGGTGTTCTTTGAAGTCTTGTAGTGTGTTCCTTGACTGTGCAATTTGCAAGCAAACCAAATCCAAGCAGCTGCCAGCACCACGGGTTAGTTCCCGTGTGCCAACTGCTCCATTCCAGTTGGTTCATTGTGACATTGTAGGGCCCCTCAGTAAACAATCACTCGGAGGGGGTAGATATTTCTGTCTCTTCGTAGATGATTTTAGCAGGTACATTTTCTGCTATGTGTTGAAGCAAAAATCTGATGTGTGTCAAGTCCTCAAGAATTGGTGTTCCCTGATTGAGAGGCAGTTTGGTTGTTCTCTTCAAAAGTTGCAAACTGATAGGGGAGCTGAATTCTTGTCAAATAACATGCAACAATGGTTCAAAAAGAAAGGGATCATTCACAGGACAACTGCCAGCTATTCTCCTCACCAAAATGGGGTGGCTGAGCGCAATGCAGGCGTTTTACAAACTCTGATGCACAGTCTGCTAACTGATGCAGATCTGCCTCTGAGTTTTTGGGGTGAAGCAGTTCTGACTGCCTGTTACATACACAATAGGCTCTGGAGTAGTGTAATCAATGCAACCCCCTATGAGTATCTGTATAATAAACAGCCTTCCATTGCTCACATGAAGGTGTTTGGGAGTTTTGCCTGGGTGCACATTCCCAAAAGTCAAAGGAAAAAAGGAGGGGCAAGAGCCCGGCGTTTGCGTTTTGTTGGTTATGAGAATTTTTGTAAAGGGTATCGCTTTCATGCTGGTGGTAATTCCTGTGTTGTGTCAAGAAATGCCTCCTTCGAGGAACACGCAAACTGGGCACGTGTTCAATCAGCGTCTGAAATTCTTCTTCCTGTATCCAGACAGCCTGCAACGCAGCCAGCTCAGCCCTCAGTCTCTGCTCCCAGTCCCTCGAGGGTTAAAACAGAGGAGAGAGACTTGCGAAGGAGGAGAGCTGTAAGCGATGTGGCTGAGTCTGGCACAGGGGAGGAAGAGCGAAAGTATTCAGTTAAAAGGTCACGTAGTGCTGAGGAGGGGGAAGGCACCTCACAGAGTCAACCCGTCCTCAGAAGATCAAAAAGAAAAACAAAAGGCATCCCCCCACGTCGTTTCCCTGACGCTCAGGCAGTCCGTGTGTGTGCAGCTGTGGCTTCTGAGCCGGAAAGTTTTGCTGCTCTTGAAAGATTGCCTGAGCGACAGGCTCAGCCCTGGTGGGATGCCATGCAAAGTGAGATGGATTCAATTGCTCAGCATAATGTGTATTCTCTGTGTAAATTACCCAAAGGTGTGAAACCAATTGACAGTAAATGGGTTTACAAGCTAAAGACCTCTGCTGATGGGCAAGTGAAACACAAAGCGCGTTTGGTCGCACGTGGATTTTTACAAAGTGATGCCAGTTATGATGAAATCTACAGTCCCACAGCAAAGCCGCAGTCTATTAGATTGGTTTTTTCCCTGGCAGCTCAAATGAATGCTGTGCTGACACATTTTGATATTACTACTGCCTATCTCAATGCTGATTTGGAAGAAGAGGTTTATATGCTCCAACCTGATGGGTTTGAAGTTGAAGGAAAAGAGTCTCACGTTTGGAAACTGAAACGTGCTCTTTATGGTCTAAAACAATCAGCCAGATGTTGGAATGTTTGTTTACACAATGCTCTGCAGGCGTGTGGTTTCAAACAAAGTGTTGCTGATCCCTGTGTATATGTCCGAGGGAAAGGGGAAAGTTTAGAAATTCTCCTTGCCTATGTGGATGATTTGTGTTTAGTTTCTGCTACACAAAATCAAGCACAAGTGTTTGAGAATGAACTGGGAAAAAAGTTCCAAGTCAAAAATCTAGGTCCAGTTCAAAACTTTCTGGGAATTGAAATACAACAAGTCAAAAATGGTTTTCTGCTGTGTCAGAAACAAAAGATTGTGAAGTTGTTGGAAAAATGCAATATGTCTGATTGCAAGGCTGTAAAAACGCCTATGGTACCTGGGTTTATGAAAAACATTTGGTCAGCTGGTAAGCAAGCTGGGGTTGACAAAGCTTCCAATCCAAAGTGGCTAAATGTGTGACTAAAATTTGGTCCACAAGGAGTAGGGGAGTGTTGCAATATGTGGATGCATAATGGACTCCTTGCTCCACAAATTTCTCACAGCTCTTGTGTGTGTGTGTGTGAGAACGCAAACTGTTACAAACTTGTTGCTATGGCTAGCCAGTTCCATGGGAAACTTTTCCTCAGCGTTATCAGCTTGTCCGGAACTGGCACACAGCTGCGCCATCATATGTGTTTTTGCTACATGACATGTTATGGCTATGAACTTGTTATTCACACTTGTTGTCGTGAGGTGAAGGTGCCTAAAGCATGTTTACTGCATATCATATAAACCCCATGCCTTGTGTAAAAGGCCGGCTGTTCTTTTCTCTTTGCACTCTGTTGCTGAACCTGCCATGATGTTGGGCAGTTTGAATTTTTCTTCTGTAACTTAGGTAGTTTGGGATTTTCTTACCAATAAACATAGTTAGTTTGCCAGTTTGACTTCAGCAGTGTTTTGTTTTACTAGCTCCATAAAGCAGGCATGAAGCCTAAAGCAAGCAGGTGTTTTTATTATTCTTTATCAGCAGGAGTTTCTCGACTCCTGTTTTGCAACAAATTTCATTTCCTTTTTCTTTATTTTCAGGTCTCTTACCTGTGGATCCTCATTTATCATATTCAACAATACTTCCAAAGCAGCTATAAACAATAATGGTGATAATGGGCACTCTTGCCGTACCCACTTGTTTATTAAAAAGTTTGTCGAAATATCTTGATTGATTATTAATCTCCCTGATTGTTCTTGATAAATCATCTCAATCCATTTGCAAAAGTCCCCTCCCATGTCATATTCTCTCAATACCTGATATATAAAAGCCCAGGAAACATTATCAAATGCCTTTTCTGCATCCAAAAAAATAAGTGCTGCTTTCTTCCCTGAGTTTTTGTCATAGTATTCAATTACATTTAAAATTGTCCTTATATTACTTCTCATATATCTGCCTGGGAGAAAACCTGTTTGACCTTCTTGGATTTTATCCTGTAATACCTGTCTTAGTCGTTTTACCAATACTGCTGCAAAAATTTTATAATCTATGTTTGACAAGGAGATTGGTCTATAATTCTTGATTTCTTTTTTGTCTTTACCCTCTTTGGGTATCAATACAATATCAGATTCTCCCCAAGATTTCAGTTTGCCATCTTTCTCTATTTCTTTCAAGGTTGCTTGAACTGGTTGAGTCAATTCCTTTATAAATTTCCATCTGGTCCTGGTGCTTTATCTGCTCTTAAATCCTTTATGGCCTCTTCAATTTCAACAATTGTTATTGGTTTGTTCAACTGTTTTTGTGCTTCTGGTGATATTTTGGAGATCTTTACTTTATGAAAAAAATCAGACAAATTTTTCTCATGTTGATGAGGGGATGTTGTTTCATAAAATAATTTTCCAAAATATTCTTCGAATTTCTGTTTTATCTTTTCATGCTGAGTAATCCACTTCTTTCCATATTTCAACTCAACAATTATGTTCCTCTCTCTCTTCTTCTTAAGTTTATATGCTAGCCATTTCCTGATTTTATTAGCATGTTAAAATTGAGTTAATTTCATCTGTTCCATCTTTTTCTCTATATCTTCAGTTGTTATTATTCTCCTTCTGTATTTTTTTAATCTCCTGCTGTAATGATGTTTGCAATGGATCTTTCTTAAGTTCTTTTTCTTTCTCTTGAAGTTTGATCAATAACACTTGATATTTCTCCCACATTTTTTTATTCTGAATTTGTCATTGCTGTATTAAAAAAAAACACCTCTCATTACTGCCTTTGATGCATCCCACACTGTTTTTATTTTTCTATTTTCTTTTATATTCTCTTTAAAGTAGTTTTTTAACAATTATTTTGCTTGTTTTACTATTTCTTCACTATTCAATGAGCTATCGTTTAATTACCATTGAAATTGTTTAGTCTTCTCTTGAGTTTGCAACATTACTGGATGATGATCGGATATGACCTTAAGCAGTATTTCTGTTTTCCTTATCTGTGATAACAAATGCTTAGAAATGAATATTATATCTATTCGAGACCAAGATTGATGAACTTCAGAGAAAAAAGTAAAATCTTTGACATTTGGATAAATTGTTCTCTGTACATCTAAAATAGATAGCTCTTCAAATATCTCAAAAAAAATCTTTTGGCAATCTCCCTCTCATTGCTTAATCATCTTTGTTCTGAGAGGTTGTTTTATCCATTTTAATATCCAGAACTCCATTCCAATCACCTGCTAAAATCCAACCTTCATACTCATATGCTAATATTTTTCCTCACAGTTTCTAATAAAATTCACCTTTATTTTCATTTAGGGTGTAAACACCAACCAATAATTTTTTTTACCATTTTTTAGGATTTCAACGCCCAATATTCTTCCTTCTTCATCTTCAAAAATTTGTTTTGCTTGAATATCTTTTTCAATATAGATTGCAACCCCTCTTTTTTTCTTTACATATGAGGAAGCAAAACATTGACCTAATTTAGCATTGTATAAATACTTTTCTTGGGTTTTCTTTATATGAGTCTCTCCTAATACAGTAATTTGAGATCTTAATTTTTCTAAATGGTGAAAAATATTTGATTGTGAATTTATTCCTCATGCATTCCATGAAATTATCTTCATATTTACTATTCTTCTTTACTTCTCTTTTTTCTTTTTCTCTTCTGGTTCTACCAATTCCACCTCTTCTTCAGACATTGGACTAATTTCATCTGCCACTGCATCTGTGTTAAATCCCCTGTTTTTTTCTGATTTCTTGTCTCCAGTCTTTGTTGTTTTAGATCCAATTTTGAAACAATTCTCTTGGAATTCCATTGCTTGCTGCACAGAATTTATCCTCCTTCTTCTGCCTTCAAAAAAAAAGAAAAAAAAAGAAAAGGAAAGCCCTTCTGGCATCTCCCATCTATATCTTATTTCCTTTGATTGGAGAATTTTTACCAAAAATGCATACTCTCTTCTGCTTCTCATCACACTAGGCAGTACATCTTTGAAAATTTTGATTTCATTCTCATCCACTATTAATTTTTCTTTATAATTTTGTTCAATAATTAAATCCTGGATCTTTTCCCTGGTAAAATAAACCACAATATATCAAGGCAGATCCCTCTCTGCTTTGCCATTACCAATTCAATTCTGAAAACCTTGTCTATTTCATGTTCAAATCTCGCTCTTCTTTGACCTATATATGGCGCCAAAATGTCTGTTACTGTTTGGTGTAAGTTTTCCTCTTTTTGTTCCGGGATACCCCTTAACTTCAAACATCTGCTTCGTTGGCGAATTTCCAATCTCATCTGCTCCACTTGGTCCTCCAATTTTTGGCTTTTTTCCTGAATATCTTCCACCTTTTGATCTATTGTTGATAAGTCTGTAGTTAATTTCTGCAAGCTCTGATTCAGATTTTCTACTTCCTTTTTCAGATCTTGTTTTATTTCTATTCTTGTTGTTCTTGTCTCTGTCCTCGTTGCTTTTAGTTCTTCCATCATATCAGTTCTCATTTTTTTGAATTCTACTAATAGCCTATTTACCTCCATTGTTTTAGAGCCAATGGATCGTCTTCTTTCCAAAACTTGTGGTTGAATTTGTGTCTGTGTTGTCTTCTTTTGACCTGTGGCCATAACTTGGCTCGCTACTTTCTTTTGAGCTATAATCCCCAAGGATAAAAAATCAAATCTTTAAATCAATCTAATATTCTATTGATTTATTTTTTTAAATATACTTTTTTTTAAATATACCCTTATTATGCTAATTATTATAGTTTTTTATACAACAGTGATTGCTGCATTTTGAAAAGACTTATATCTACTATATTAATCAAATTTCTATCAGATTTCTATCATTCCATTTGGTTAATCATCCATCCAAAAAAATAATAATAGAGAGCATAAAAAGAGGTTATTTCATTAACAATTTAAAATTATTGGTAATGATTTATGTCAATTTGTATTCTATCAGTATATCCGTTATAATCAAATGTTATTCTATTTTCAAGCTATATTCCATCTCAGTCTTCAGTTTCAAATCACCTTACATCACAGTCAGTTCCTTCCCTTTTGATATCTTCACCCCTCTTCCTGAAGCTAATCCATATACAAAAGTCAAAGGCTAATCATCCGAATAATCAATCCATCAGTATTCTGAAATTATAATGTCAAGACAGTTAATTTGTCCTTTTTATATAGTTTTTCTAGTTCCTTTCAAAATTCATTCAAAGAAAATAGAAGGGGAAAAAGCTCAGTCACATGAGGCTAATTCACAATCCAATTCAATTCACAGCAGTTACGTAAAAGATTTGAAAAAGAAGTATAAATTTCAAAAAATCACTCCACAGACATCATTCTTTTTAAGTCAAAGCAAGGGAAGAGTTCCTCTCCTCTCCAAAGAGGACATGTCGCCATGTTTCCCTCTCCTTTTACTCCTTAACTCTCTTTCTTTTCGACTCCTCCCACTTCCTCCTTCTGCCGTCATTCATTAAAAATATTAAAAAGAGCACCCTTAAATCAAAGTTCAATAAAAATTCAATAAAAGCAAATTTCATCCATATATACAGTTCCACACCAAGTTTTTATACAAGTTTCAACAAAGATTTAGCTGCTCATACATACACGAAGGAGAAAGCTTGGTCAGTCACTCCCGGGGGATGGAATCACCTCCCCACTTAGCAAATCCAAGCCTCATTCACCATTGCTGCCCCCAAACTCTCCCGTTGTCACCTCTCCACCTCTCTCCAAACCCTACCATCCTAATTCGCGCCAGGTCAATTTTAATTCCATTAAAATCTTTCTTCTCTTCTCTTCTCCTTTTCTGTCCAACTGGCTTACTTAGTTAAATCTTTCTTTGTTAAAAAAAGGTTTTTTGCCGGTGCTTGTCCTGACTGCGAGTCCACTACATTTGCTCCATCCATGCTCCTTATCGCTCCGGTACCTCCACCTCTTCTCTACCAGAGCTAGGACGATTCTAGATGTGTGAGCTGCCCTGCACCCCCTACCTATCAAGGGGGGATTTTTTGGGTTAAATAGACAGTGGATCTGGTAATGGACTGTTAAGACTGTTTTTTTCCCCGACGTATCAACAAACATACATACCTATGCACAAATGTAGCAATGCAGAAATGGGTTTAAAATGTGTGTGTGTGTGTGTTTAAAAAAACAAAGAAAATCAGCAATGATAGGGCAGAGTGAGGGAGAGGAATGGGAGTGGCCAGGGACTTGCTGCTGTGGATGCAACAACCACTGTTCTCCACAGTAGTACAATGTAAATGGGGGAGGGGAGTGCAGACAGCACAGTTTCTGAATTGGAATATAAAAACACTGCTCTTGACACACGGTGAACTACTGCTTCTCTCTCAGCAGAAATGGCCTTTATCTCATAATGAGATAATACAAGATGAGATAAAGTCATTTATAGATATCAATCTTCTATCTGGATTCATTCTGCTATTATTTAATAGAATAATGTGATTTACTGGAATAGTGGTCAGGGGATCAGACCCCCACAAAGGGACAAAGAAAAGAGGCAATTTATCCTTAGAACTTTAAAGCAGTTCATAAGTGGCACAATAACAACTAAGTAAGTGGTAATATTTAGGTTGCAGGGCTAATAAAAACCTCTAGAAGCATCAAAGAGTGCTAAGAGGAGTCAAAAGAGGTAAGGAGTTGATTAGCAACCAGGTAGAATCAAATAAGTTTCCTTTCTGGGTTTTCTTGTATATAAAAATAGTGGTATATTCACTCTGTTCTAAAGTACTAGAAGTCTCATTTTCTTAGAAGGCTGACCTGCTCTAGTCTTTTGTTTTATACTTCTGGCTGCTTAGCTTGAGGACTTTGTCTGTAATCTTTAATTTACTGCAGTCTTCTGCAGTTTTGTTCTATGTTCATTTATGACTCAGTGAAGTTTGCCAGGCTCTTCACTTTTTGGGTTCAGTCATTTTATTCAACCACTTCTGCTAACAAGCTTTTAACTACCATGACTCTCCTGACTGATTTTGCTTTTTGTTTTAATGCTTCCTATAGCTCCTAACATTTCTGATTTGTCTTACAATTATGAGTAGGTCAACCTGTGTATACCACACCAAATGATGGTGATTATATGGCTAGATTCAGCTGCTACATTTCTTACCCTGATTTCTGGGGGTCCCGTGAGGGACACCTAAGTGCACTCCAAATTATAAAGTTGGGAATTAGTCAAAAAAGCACAAGCTAGCAATACGAGAGGCAAGGCAACATAGCGAGATCTTTTACCCAATGTTTATGGGGTCAGGCCAAGTCAAGGAGTAAACAGAAGTAAATAATAATTGTTGTTTTTATTAATGTACAGCCAAACAAGTGTATGCAACACACTCACACAGAAAACTATAGAAATAAAGGTTGGAGTTGGATAGAGGGATTTTGAGAGGAGGTTTGGTATGGGAAATACTACACCTGTCCTGAAGCCTGGGTAATCTGAAGAAAAAGTTCGTGAAAATGGAGTTTCTCAGCACATAGAGCTGAGGGGAAGGCTCACCAAACGAAGCGACAGCAAGGCGGGATGGAAGCCAAGAGCGATCCGAGCAATCCAAAGAAGTGCTCAAAGTCAGGGGTTCTTATAGGGTAAAATGTGGCCATAGGCTAGTACGTTCTTGGGGATAACAATGAGTTCGGGCTGGAGACAAAGCCTCCGAAAGGTCAGTATTTTGCATGATTAAGTTAAAACCGAATTGTCAATAGAGTAGCCAGTATGCAAACACAGAGTGCTTGACAGTTGAGTATTCGGCTAGTCAAGCTGCCTGCTCGGGGCAGGGAGTCCTTTGTAAGTAGCATGCATACATAATGTAGTACTTACCTTGAGGTCTCCTGAAGTGGCGGATCGGCTATTTCTGGCCTGCCTGTATTTGTTTTTAATATTTCAGCGATTAGCGGCCATGCCTGTATGCGAGCTTGTCCGGGGAGCTCGCAAGTACATAGAGAGAAAAGGGGTATAGAAGGCCAAATTATTGATATCAAAATGATATCTAATATCCCACAAGTCCAGGCTAGAAACTGCGGTAACACATTCAATCATATTTCAGTGTTTTCTCCATGAACTGACTGACCAGGTATTATTTGAAGTGTTGGTCCTGGACACAACTTTATCACCAAATTCACACCACACAAAGGGGATAGATGTTTCAAATTGAGCTGTTTTTAGTCACAACTGAGCAGGGCGTAGGCACTCAAGAAGGGGAGAGACACTTCTCTCCATGTGTACATGGGTGAAGGATTGTAAGTCTACCTACCTACCTCTTATTTCCAGCTTCTTTCCAAATGAGGAAGGTTCAGTCACCCTGGAAGACCCATTCAAGATCTTGCTTAGTGAATTCTCACTAATCCTAGGAATAAGCATGGGCCAATCTGGTCATCCTTATGGAAACAGAGAGTTACAAGCCAGGATTCACATCAGAGTAAGGTCACCTGAAGAGACACTTAATAGATGATGTATGTGTCTTACTGTAATGGAATGGTGTCCACCTTACTTTTGCATCCCTTGCCTTACTGCAGACCTTACTGCTTACTGTGTTAGCTTTGTGAAAGTTCTCATCACAGTAAAAAAGACAGGGTATAATTCAATCAATCAATCAATCAATCAAGTTGTGGCCTTTGTCAACCCATACATGTGTCATATGTCTTCCTTCTGGTAGGTGGGCAATTGATTCATGAAATCAAAACAATCAGATAGACACATGGGTTTGCATGAATATCTTAGAAATGTATTGGCTGCTCTGCTAGCAGTACATGAAAACTCTTAAATGTTTCTTTCTTTTCTTTTCTAGGTATGAAATTGCACACATTTTAATGACGTTTTCCTAATATGCACTTTTTCATGGGTCATTTACCTTATTTACCTAAGTCAGTTTACTTCAACTGACTAAAGTGTGCTTGCACATATTTTTTCAAGTATGTGTATAAATGAAAAACTAGTACATGAAGGGAGTCAGAAAAAGTCAGAAAAGGTAAAGCTCAGAATGAGCTCAGGCTTGCTAGTGAAGCTAAAAAGAATGAAAATTATTTATTTATTTTTGGGGGCTATTTTCAGAATAGGGACGGTAAGTCTCAATTTTTCCAAGTCCTGAGAACATTGAAAAAAAATTTTCCCTGCAATGATGGGAAACTGCAGATCTTCCATGAAAGTAGTACAGCTTGTCTAGAAAACTGCACAGTTTTCCAGAAGCTTTGTAGCTTTTCTGAGAACTATGCAGTCTTCCCTAAAAAAATTTGTAGCTTTTGGTATGGGAAGGATTGTTTTTAGGCAGCCATGTTTGTGTCTTGTGCTAGGTTGCTGGATTTTTTTAAATATGGGAAACAGCAATAATGCACAACAAAAAAGTTGCATAAAATAAATATTTCAAAGAAAACAGCAAGGTTTCACAACAAAATCATATGCCTATTTTCCAAGCGATATTGCTGGGTTTTCAAATAACATTTTTGCTGTGCAAAATTTTGGAAGTTTCAGGGTGTTGGAAACTCCAAGTTCAGCCTTAGCTGGGAAAGTGATGACTTTTCATTCCATTCCTAGTTCAGAGCAAGAGGAAGAAGGAAATGATAGGGCCAGCACAGAGAGAAGATGGTGAAACGCTAACAGGAGTATTACCAGGTTGTACATGCCCACTCCATGATATGGTTTAATTGGCAAATATTTAATTAACATGAAATATAAATTATCTCCTGCTAGGATGGGCAAATTTGCTGGCAAAGTGGCTGTTCATGTGCATTGCAAAACTAGGTCAGATAGGGACCTCAGAACATGACCATGTCATAGTCAGGGAAGCCCCAGACAATGGATTTGCAGATATCCCTGAACAATTTGACCTTTAGAAACAATAGCACTCAAAGCTGTTTCCACAGAATGACTAATTGTTTTTGAGCTTCCTGCTTTGTTTTGTCCCCTCACCTGTCCCACCATTAAAGAGCTATCACAATTCACATCAATTCCTTTGTCACCTAATGCTAAAGTCATTAGCTCATTCTGGACCCCATTGTCTATTCTCTCAGGGAGTCATTAACACCTTCCCTGTCAGGGCAGAAAACGAGTATTTAAACCCTGACTCTGAGCCACATAGCTCATAGTAGTTTGGCATACTGGTCGTCACTCTGCCACTCTGATTCCCAATCTGGTACTACCCTTGGACCCTTGGTCTGAGCCACATTACTTCATCTCTTCACTTCTGGATAGGTAAATATCACCCATGTTACCCTAGACTCTCACTATCCAAACTTTTCCTCCCTTTTCCTTCAGCTAACCTTGTGAGATTGTGAGACTACTTGGATCATGTGTGTGTGATTGTTAATTTCCCCAATAAAACAAATATTCTTTGAGTCTCCAACTGGTGTTCCTGCATTAATACTAACATACATAAGTGTAAAAGATCCTGTTAGCTCACCCCCCTCTTGCAGGTCTCCTCTTTGAGTTAATATTCCCCATTGTTTCTTGAAGATGCTGGCACTGTGGGTGGATCTTGGAGTCTCCTACATTTTCGGGTAATGGGGTAGAGAAAATCTTCATTGTCTCACTCTTCTCTCAAAATGAAAACAGTACTCTAAATGGTGAGAACATAATAAATGTTGCAGTAAGGAGACTGCAGCCCATGATAGGGTAACAAAGGTAGCAAAGGAATTCCTAGATATTTCAAATTCATTCAAGTATCCAAGGCCAGATGAACTGCATTCAAAAGTACTAAAGGAACTTGAAATGTAATTTCAGTACCACTATCAATAATCGTTAAGAACTCTTGGAGGACAGGACGGTTTCCAGCAGATTGGAGGAGGGTAAATGTGCTGCTCATCTTCAAAGTGAGGAGAAAACTGGATCTGAGCAACTATCAGTGAGTTAGTCTGATGTCAGTATTGGGAAAAGTTCTAGAAGAGATTGTTAAACAGTCAGTCTGTGCACACCTAGAAAAGAGTGTAAGGCCTATATCTCACCTGATCACTTTTCTTGACAATATTAACTTTTCTTGACAATATTACTTTTAACTTTTCTTGACAATATTAAACACTTTTCTTTTCACTTTTCTTGACAATATTAAACAAAATGTCTTTCTGTCTTTGAAATAAAGATAGATTTTTATAAAGGATATATTTAATTGCATTTTTATTCCACTTCCACTAAAAAGGTGTGTAAGGTGCTTAATAAAACATTGCTAAAATTAAGCACCCATAAAATGATTAATACAATTAATACATGTGAAACTGAAGAGATTTTCCCCCACCTTCTTTTTACTAGATAGATAGATAGATAGATAGATAGATAGATAGATAGATAGATAGAATATAGACCATAGAGAAAGTTTGCAAGTGAAGGCAACCTCTTTTAGATGTCCTCAAATGTAAACAGTCTGATTTACTTGCTTCCACTTGCACGTGAGGTAGAAAATAGCAGTATATGTATTATAAAATTGCACATGTAATGTAACAAAGATAGGAAATATATACAATGTGTTGACATGCTTGGAATATTAACATCTAAATGAGGTAGCTGACTATTGTTTCTCTTTGTAATAAATAGAAACACAGAAGCAAATGTTTCATCTAGCCCTGATTTGAGGGCTGACAGTGATTACATTTGGAATCTGTTATCCTTCTGATTGCAACACTTCCACATTCACCTCAGACCTGAAGTTCAGAATGAAGCTAAGAAAAAAAAATGTGGGAGTTATTCATTGTACTTCCTTTACTCCTGTAGGACAAAGAAATTTTTCAAACTGTAGTCCAGTGTTCTTTAAATAAGCCATAGCTGTGACTACTTCTGTTTTCTACATCCTAAAAATGCTTACAGGTTTATTTGTTATCAAACCACCAACTGTGGTAAGCTTCCCTATATATATCATGATCTGAGATTCATGAAACGACGCCTTCATGTATAGAGGTTTCCAAGAACCATTAAAAGCAAAATATTATTTCTGTATTCCACATATGCACTCAGGCTGCATTTCCTATATGGGAGAGATATGGGAAGATGCACTTATCTACGCATACTTGAACATTCTCTTCATCTTTTGAAATGTAAGATAAGAACAGTGAATTTCACTAACACTGTGTGAATTTTTTTCTGAATAATCCCTGAACTTCAAAGAGTCTCGTGCATCTAGGATTCTTCTCATCAGGTTTTTCAGACAGTCAAGAAACACATTGTTTGACCATTTTTCATATATTATGAAATATTATTTCCATCTCTACTGGGTGGGAAAGGTCCAGATACTCAGTTACAAAACATTACAAAACATAATGGGCTCATTCATGCCTATTAGACTGACCAATACAACCTCAGTGTATTTCTTATAAAAGTAAATATTAACTGACCATGTGTGAGATCCTTTATTTAACAAATGGAAAATTAAGAAACATCCATAATTATTACTATTCATTCCTGTCTCACTTTTTCCCCCAAATGCTGGGGCTAAAGACAGCTTACACAACTGAAAATAATACAGTTATTTTCTAAAATACATTTAACTTGTGCTAAAATACATTTAAACAAGGCATTAAGTTAAAAGTCCTTTAAGCAAATAGTTTAAAAGGCAAAGAATAAAATACAAAAAACAAAAAACAAAAGCACACGAGAGAGAGAGAGAGAGAGATGGAATTATCCTAGAAAGAATAACTGTTAGACTGTGTCCAGTTCAAGAATTACTTTACTGTCAGGAAGCATTTCATATTTTGGCAGCTGTTAGGCTGATTCATTTTGTTCTTGCCATTCTTCTTGATATTCAAACAATTTTTCATAGTCATTTTTCCCTGAAAATATAATCCTCTTTTTTCAGGGAGAGGGGAGTTAGAAAAGCAATTTACTTTTTCTAATTGGTTTATCAAAAAGTGAGCCATCTACCTGCATTATGAAGGCTTGTAATGAAATTAAAACATTTAGCAGCTTTGCAACATGACTTGTATGGTTTTCAATTAATTACTTTCATTTTTCCCCCAGTAAAACTCTTTGGTCCATGATGTGAGTCATTGTGCAGATAAAGGCAATAAAGACAAACTGTAACTCTCCCCAGACTCATGGATTAGAGATGCTGCACTCTCTTAGCAGCTTATTTCCACAGAGATGTACTGAGGGGATGAAGTGAACATTTGTGAGACAGATTGATGGAAACTGTGTGCCCTTTCTTTCCTATTACCTTGTCTGCTGATGGAGGTCAAGAAGAAAGACTGATAAGGTAAACATGAGGGTACAATTGGAAGCATTTTAGTGGAACGCCAGCAAGTACATCCAGCTAAAGGATCATGAAGATATTGATGGACAGCAAAGGGTCATAACAAGTTTAGGCGGTCAACACAGGGGTCATTCTGAAAATATATGTCCCAGAGAGGGTCACCTATTTGGATATTTTGCTTTCACTCAGCTAATGCTATTTCCCTGTGCACAATTTCATTTTAGGACAGGATAAGAATAAAACAATTCACCCTTAACTTTAAATTTTCCAGGTGGATGGCAAAATAAAAATAATGCTATCCATAACACATAAGACTTAAAGTAACACGACTAACTGTTTGGGGACTCTAAATTCCTCATATTGCAAAATTGTTATTGCCATTTTTAAAGCTTTCTCCAGGACTAAATGAAATATGTTCCAAAATGGTGGGGAGGCTCATGCAGCCTGTGGACTGTGTATTTTCCACCCTTGATCTATAGCAGGGATAAGAAAAGTGCAACCAGTGGTCCACATGAAACCCCCGTTACATCACCAGCTACTAAAGGCTTAGGCTGTGTGTTGCTGACCTGTAGAGGTGTAACTCCCAGCTACAACTGCATATGTATTGCTTGAATTTTGTGAAAGGAGTTATCCTGTAACTCTCTGCACAACGCCCCTCAGCCTGGATGTAGAACAGCAGCAGGATGTTCATGGGCATAGTTCCATCTGTCAGGCAGCAACTGGAGATGCGTGTATTCATGTTACAGCTGCTTATGCATACCTGGAAAGAAAAAGCAGCCTGCACTGGGGTAAGTGACTATCCCTTCTTTCCAGGGTGAACAATACCAGCCAGAACCTCCAAAGAAGAAGGTGCTGTTACCCCAAATGTGTGTGACTCAGGGGTCCATCCACAATGGTATTACCGTCATGTGACAGAGGGGAATTAATTATATCAAAATCAGGAGGCCTGCAAGAGGATGGTAACTTAACGAGATCTTTCCACCAATGTTTATGGGGTCATGAAGCTAAGGACCAGCCAAAGAATCCAAAATTAAAACTAAACATGTGTTTTACTGAGAAATAAAAGCATGCAAAAGATCCGAGCACTTTCACACTCACACAAGGAGTATCCAAAGGATAAAGAGAAGAAGGCTGTGAATAGAGAAATTTTAGGGTTTGGTGATCATTGCTGGTCTGGAGAGAAGTGAGGAGAAGTGAAGATACGATTTAAGTGGACACCTAAGGATGGTTCTTATTTGGAAATCTGGATGAAAGAGACTGTGCTGAGCTACTCAAAACCGAGGGTTTTTATACCCAAAAACTACCCTGTGGGTATAGGTGTGAATCACTCTCCCAGTTGAGTGGACAATGGGAGTTGTAACACATACAATGAGGTCTAGATGGAGTTAAGGTTAGGTGACAAAGGGGTAATGGCTGTTGTAATAACTCTGTCTTGTGGAGAAGTTTGAGAGACAAAGCAGAGATACATCCAGGTGTGAGGGAACAGGGTTGAAACAATCACAGTTTGGTGAGAACTTTTCTTTTCTGCATAGAGGTGTTCAGCTTCAGCATAAGTCTATTGTCTCCAGAATTGCCTTGTAATCTGCCTGACAATGACTTTGGTTACACCTAGAGGGGATGTGGGCTAACCTGCTTTACAATCTCATGTTTACAGTCAGTGATTTTTCTTCTTTCAAGCTTGACCTTCCAGTCACCTCAGGTTCCATTTTATATCAATGCCAATTAATGTGGTGCTAGTAAAATAATATTTCACAAATTAAACCACATCAATCTTAGGGGATGTGTGGGAGCATATTTAACTGTTGAACTGCTCTTACCATCAGGAAGTTCTTTCTAATATCTAACCCCAAATTACATTTCTTATATTACCAACACTATTTCAGCCTGAAACCTAATTTAATTATTACGTAGATTAATTCATGTAATCTATGTCATAGGTACATCCCAGGGGATGGATGCAAATTCTTGTAAGAACAAGAAACTGTAATTTTTTTTATATCTGTAATTTATAATTTATATATCTGCTTCTCAATAAAGAGGGGAAAAAACATGGAGAAAAGGGAAAGGAAAAAGGGTGAATGAAAAAAAACAACCAGGAATGCTTTTCAAAAGTGAGCTAGCAAGGTTCTTGCTTGAGTTGTGATCCGGGGAGAAAAATTATCCGGTCTTACCAGCTATCCTACTGTGGCTTCAGTGCTCTCAAGTTCGTCCCAATCGTTCCATGTTGGATGTCTCCAATTGTCTTGCACTTGATTCTTAATATTCTATTACCTTGAACACTGAGACCATTTCTGAACTCCCCAAGCCCCTAGGGTCCCTTCACTTCTAGAAGAGAACATTGAGAGGCTTCAAGTCTTTTGAAGCCAGAAGTAGCCGCAGTTTTTGGATGTCACGTCCGCACAGCTGCTAGAGGGACAACCTGTTGTGCCGCCATTACAATCCCACTCTGTCATCCCAAAACAGTTTTAACATTTGTGAGAATGGTCAAAATGAGACAAATAGCCCATCTGATGCATCTAATTTTTAAAAATCCATGCAACAAGGGTATCATAATTTAGCTATGCATTTTGTGCTCTCTGTGCAAAAATCAATCAACTTATTCTTCTTTGTTTGTTGCATGTGCTTTGCTTCACAAAAGAAAATAACAGTGATTTTGTGCAGAAAAATGTTTGTGCACCTTATTGAAACGTAATATAAAACATATAAAATATAAGCATATAAAATAGCTTTACTTCCCAATTACTTTGCATGATCAAATTCATGATGTAATGGAACAGAGAGAGAAAAAGAAATATGTCTGCAGGATAGAGTGATGCAGGCAGATACCAAGAAATAGGATGTTACTATAATGTTAGAGTGTACCTACACTCCTAGAGAGTAACATACAAACTGGCAACTAGTGAGTATGGATGTGCAAATGATGAAAACTCAAACAATGCACTGTTGCCACTGCAAGCTGATCACTGACTGTATCACAAAAGTCTGGTCCATTTAATCTGTTACTTCTATTGCTGATTTTCTCCTTGTACTCAGTAATTAGGCATATAGTGTTTAAAAAAGCAATTAACACATCTTTAATACATGTGAAAGATGAGAAATCTAGACAGCACTGTATGAATCCACATGATGAATGATAAAGAGATCTGTTATTTCCCATAAGTTTACCTTCTACTTTGAACCCAAATACATTTTTTTCCAGCATCTGTGGCTAAAATGTATACACATATATAATAGAGCTCAGGTTAGATGAGCAAGAATCAGAATAAGAACAATTGAAAAAAAAGTCACCAATTTTTCTAATGAAAAGAAAGACCCAGAAGTAAAAAATTGTCAAGATCTGATGCCAAGAACATAGAATAAACATGAACACTGCTTGGCTAGGAAGAAATGAAGAGCAATTAGAAGATGCAGAAAATTATACAATGGCCAATGCCAAAAATGAAGGTAGGAAAAAGTAAGTAAAACAGAAAAATAGAAAACCATATTGAATAACGGACAATATAAAAACAAGGACAAAAAAGCAAAACAAAACAGCTCAAACATCAAATAAGATAAAGCTATATACGTATAAAATGCACTAATTGTGGTAAAAAGATACCACAATATAAAGATAACTTTTATTTGTATTTTATATGCATAGAGATTTCAAAACTATTTGTATTACTGAAACTAAATAAGCTTAACCTGAAAACCATAAAAGGAGGAAATGACCGAAATTCCTCCATTCCTAGTAGTGACACAACAGTGTTCATGTCCATGTGGCATGCACTGAACTGATGAATTCTGAAATCACAAAATGATAGATCTATTGATAGACAAAATTACCCCCCCTCTCGCAAGTACATCAGTGGTGGTTTCAGAGAAACTGTAAATCTATCCAAAACAGTTCAAGGCCAGTCTTCTGCAAAATTTTATAGTTTCAGACTCAAAGTCAAGTTTTTAATTCGTCAACTATCAATTTAAAAATAAACTGGCAATTTAATAAACCCTTTGACAAGTGAAACAAAGCCAGGATCTAAAAAGAAACTGTAGCATCCAAGTCATAATATAAAAAAGCTGACATTTAAAAAGAGCTGGAAGTACAGAATAGTGTACATACTGAAGTGCTTAAAGCTGCCAGAGTGGCTTTGAAATGCACTTAATATCAAAGGAGCTACATAAAATCAACATTTTTCCCTTTTCTTCTCTCCAAATTCTTTTGTAAAATAAATGCCATGGATTTTAAAAGCATGTTAACATTGAGAGTATGCTAACACTGAGTTTGAAGTCATCTAATTAGTAAGATATTGATGCCTTAAGTAGAGTAATCCCCTTTGTTTAGCATTCAAAGGGAATATTCTCCCTGTCTTCAGTGAAAAATCAATTAGGTCCCATCTGGTAAAAAAATAAAATAGAAAGCACCAAAGACAGCTGAGGTGTGAATTAGCTGTTCTCTTCTCCCCAGACTTTTACTAGAAGATCATGCAGTTCCAAAGGAGTGTGTCAAATATGCAACTCTGTGTACTCTTGTCATTAAAGACCAAACTAATGCTAGTAGTAAGAAAATAATATAAAATTACAAAGCAACGAAATGTTCAAAGAAATTGCTGTGTTAGGACTTTATCACACAAGGCAGGTAAATCACACTTTTTGTTGTTGTATGCCTTCAAGACGTGAGATGACTCTAAGTCAAACCTATCACTGGGCTTTCTAAGTCTGAGTGTGTGTGACACACCCACCCAGTGGGTTTCCATGACTGAGTGGGGAACTGAACCCTGGTCTTCAGGATCATAGTCTAATGCTCAAGCCACTACACCACACTGGTTCTGAAATTGCACGTATAGCAGGGTAATAGCATCTTTGCTTGGACCTAGCACATAATGCCATTCATGTCTTCCAGTGGAAGGCCATTTGGAAAGTATTTCTTTTACAAATGAGGTCATTAACAGATTAACCTCACCTTACAGAGTAATGTTTCACTGTTGCAGGGTGTTACCCCACTGGCATACTCTTTCCCAGAAAGATATAAAATTAATATCAAATATGCCTGCCATGCCAGAGAGGTTGCCCAGGTAGGTACGTAGGCAAAGAGGTCGAACAACCGAAACCAGGTCAAGGTCAGGAAAATCCCCAGTCACGTAGCCCAAGGAGACCTCAGGCTATACACGTCCACTTAAACAAAGGGTCCTCAACTGAGAATAGCCAACTTGAGGGGATTAGCGGGTTTTCCCCAGGTTGAACAACTTTGACTTTGGAAAATCCTACAAGGTGAGGACCATTTACATGATCCAATCATGCAAGCTATCAAGCTGCTTTTGTGCGGTAGGTTTCATTCAGTTTTGGCCATTGTTCTTCCCGGGAGAGGGCCTGCCCTCAAGGTATGTTCTGCCCTTTAAGTAGTCCCAGTTTTAGAAGGCTTGCAAGAGGAGGCTTAGAGCAAGATCTTTTCACCTATGCATACCAGTACCAATTGCAGAGTGGCTCCAGTTAAATAAAATATTTTATTTCGAATCAACAAACACACAGGAAATCAGACACTCTAAGTACCATACAATGCTATTAGAAATTAAGGCATGAAAGGTTGGATAGAGAGAGGAATTGAGGGAAGAGTGTGATAGTTACCAATCCTGGAGAAGAAGGATGAACCAGTAAGGCTCAGATAGCATGTGTTACTCCCAGAATGCTATGTCTGAAGTGCTGTAAGTTGCCAGGGCATTTCCAGAACACCCCTTTAGGATAGGAAAAAGGATATATACCCTTCTTCCTATCCTAAAGGAATGTTCTGGAAAAGCCTGAAAACTTTTTCATGGGACTGACAAAGGGTTCAGGAACAAGTAATTGCTTTGATACCAGAGTGACAGAATTTATGGGAATCATGATAAACTCTTGAAGTCCGGGCCCATAGCGAGTGTGGGAAAGATTTCTGTAGGGTAAGATCAAAAGGGATGGTCTCTGATGCACTTACCGAGGCCCATTCCCAAATGTCAAGATCTGAGATCAATGAAGAGTTGGCTTGAACCCCTTTTATACCAGGGGTATTCTACCTAAAACTCCTTTGAATTTATGGCCTGACCATGTCTTAGGTCAGCTTGAACTTTTCCAGACAGTGTGCCTTTGATTCATGTGTTTCTAGCCATATGAAAAAGCACACCCTATAGGATGGGGCTTCAGGATAGGGTAACTTTTTTTTTCTCAGAAACTTTAATTGGCATGAGGATTCTATTGCAACTAGGCACAATTGACATAGCACTAGTGCTACAGGACATGTCAGCACAAGGACAAATTTGAATAGGTTTAACCTTCTCTCCCCACAACAATAAGGTTGCTTAGCTATACTGTTAAATGTTTAACTTTGACTGGACAGTGTACCCCCTTTTTTTTTGCACACTTGTTGTAATACAGTATTCTAGACATAAATAAAATTCATTGAACCTTGCTGCAAATCTTCTCTTGTTTACATAGATTCCACAGATCGTTTTCTTTACTTTAAAACTACATTCTCAGCATCCACAAAGACTGTAGGAAAGGGAGCTTACAGTCTGACATGTTATCCTAACCTTAGTATGATTATTGACAAAAGCAAATTAGATCTTGCTGATAAATTAGATTATTCAAGGACCATAATAAAGAAATTATTGAAAGCACACGTCAAAGTTTATATATTTAAATATCCTGGGTCATTAATATTGCATAAAGCAATGTGCACAGCACCACAGCACACTTTTACTAGAGCCACACAGAGCATAAAGTTACTCTGCTTATGTCATTATGATGCTTTAGGAATGAAAAACCACATCTACTAAACATGTTTTGTTATCTCTCCTCTAAGTCTCTTCACCTCATTCGGTGGAGGTGACCTTCCTCCCCTTATTTCCAGAATGAATGACAGGACAATGATATGGAGTCCAGTGACAAGGGGAAAAATGGAACACTTGGGGGCAACTATCAACTTCACACAGCTTTGTGCAGCATAATTATTAAACAGAGAGCTTGCTACAGGATTTAAATACCTTATGCCTGCCTCAAATAGGTACAGGCCTAAATCCAACTGCTATTCCCAACACAATTAAATGCATTAAATCAGTTGGATTCACATAAGTTCATTTGACAACTGATTCT
Source organism: Ctenosaura bakeri (assembly GCA_948474755.1). Classification (NCBI taxonomy): domain Eukaryota; kingdom Metazoa; phylum Chordata; class Lepidosauria; order Squamata; family Iguanidae; genus Ctenosaura; species Ctenosaura bakeri. The sequence continues at coordinate 550,574 of CAOLHI010000526.1, forward strand.
ATGGATCTGCTCTCATTCAGACTAGCAGTTGGATTTAGACCCAGCAATTATATCAGCCTCCACCCATTTATCAGTGCAGAATTACCTGGCTGCATATTGTGCTGAGGAAGAATTTTCCCCATTGATCATGATGGATAGCTAAGGCGATAGTTTCCCTCCCTTCCTACTGACCAAATTTCTCCTGAGATCATGCTTAAAAGTAAGGGACATACCAGGTTTGCAATCCAGTTTCTGACTTACAGCAAGCAAGGCAGCACAGTTGTGTAAGGGCAAATAAGATAGTGGTGATCCCTTGAGGTACAAAGAAGATAAAAGGGGATTCCATAAACTGTCCATCTAGAGAAGAAAAGGGTTATAATGCTGATGGTAGGGCATGTGCCTTCTGTATATTTTTAGGCCCTTCTGCTCAATTAGCCGTCATGCTGCTGAATCTTGTCAATGTAGCATCAACAAAAAGGCTGCTGTTTCCTAGAAAAGCTGCTATTTTCCAAGAAAACACTCTGCATAAGGGGTATATGCATTGATTTAAAGCAGAATTGCTCTAATTTGGAATTGAGGGAGGGGCCTCTGCTATTGCTAAATGGAGTAATAGCACTATAACAGTCTAGTGTGGAAATATCCAGAGAGATGAAGAAAATTGATGTGACTCAGGCTTGCGCCCAAGTACAATATCAGAAATCAGAGTGACAGAGTGGATGCCTGAAATTCTTGTACTGCAAGGGGCGTTCCAAAATCAGGGACTCTTACACCCAAAACCCCGAAGTGTTGATAACTCTCTGCCTGGGAAAACAATGGAGTTTGCAGGGTGGACAAAAAGTGATTGGAATGAGTTGATGGTTTTAATGTGTAAGGGAACTAGGTTGATGATTTTAGCACGTACATGACGAAGGCTTTGACGACTATATGCCAGCTCTGTGTTGAGGACAGGAATGCAGAAGATGTTTGAGCTAGGAGAGAGGACTTTGGGAGGTTTTGATAGGAAATGCACACAGCAGGGGTGTTTGCTGGCTGCATCTATTGTTTTCATTGAGAAGATTAGCTTAGAGACATTAAGTCAAGCTTTCTGGCTAATTCTCAGTGAACCTCTGACCTGGCCATACTGAGATTATCTTTTGGCCTGCTATCCAGCCAGTTTCCTTTCTCCACATGGCTTTTCAGCCATAAGTAAGTATAATTTATTTTTATGCCCATTAAACATGTTTGCCAATTAAACCATATCAAATTGGGGGATGTTCAGACTGGTTAACAGTGCAGCCTCTCTGAAAGTTCCCCATCCCTGCCTTATCATTATTACAGCAAAGAGGGCCAGGGACCTCATACCTTTGGACTCAGAGAAGGTGACCCAGGGAAGACTCCTTAACACTACTGGATGTATGCCTTTGAGGAGTCAGAATCACAGAATCATAGAGCTAGAAGAGACCACAAGGGATTTCAAGTACAACTGTCTGCCATGCAGGAATACACAATCAAATCATTCCCGAAAGATCACCATCCAGCCTCTGCTTAAAAACATCCAAAGAAAGAGACTCCACCACACTCCAAGGCAGTGTATTCCACTGCTGAACTGCTCTTACTGTCAGGAAATTCTTCCTAATGCTTAGATGGAATCTCCTTTCCTGAAGTTTGAAGCCATTGCTCTGTGTCCTAATCTCTGAAGGAGCAGAAGGAGTAATGGCTTTCATATGGAGTAGTGAATCTACTTTGGGCTTAAGTCTGAAAGAAGCTATCCAAGAGCCAAGTCCTATCTCCTCAATAGATTCAGAACTTTTCTTAGCTCCTTTAAAATTTGGACTAAAACTCATTCCATTGACATCAGAGCCACCAGTCACCACTATTCAGAAGCAATCAAATAAAATCATAGTAAATATTTCCGTATTTCATAGAATTGTAGAGTTGGAAGAGACCACAAGGGCCATTGAGTCCAACCCCCTGCCATGTAGGAAGACGTCATCAAAGCATTCCTGAAAGATGGAAACCCAGCCTTTGTTTAAAAATGTTCAAATGAGGAGACCCCAGCACATTCCCAGGCAGCATTTTTCACTGTCAAACTGCTCTTACCATTAGGAAGTTCTTCCTAATGTTTACATATAATCTCTTTTTCTGAAGTCTGAAGCCATTGTTCTGTGTCCTAGCCTCTGGAGCAGCAAAAAACAGGCTTGTTCCATCCTCCATATAACATCTCTTCAAATATTTAAACATAGCTATTAGGTCACCTCTTAACCTTCTCTTTTTCAGGATAAATATATCCAGCTTCCTAAGCCACTTCTCATAGGGCATGGATTCCAGGCCTTCTGCTAATTTGGTGGCCTTCCTCTGAACATGTTTTAATCTTGTTGATATCCTTCTTGAACTATTTGCATCTATACAGATAAATCAGAAAATCTACATTGCATCCAAATATATGATCTACTTAATTCAAGGCTGGTCATGTATATCCTCCCTTTTTTTTTGTTATGACATCAAAGGTTCCTTATGCTTCTTCTGTTATCCTTACTGATGACTACAAGCTTGCCTATTTGAGGACACATCTATTTCTGTCCTGTACAGACTGACACAGATAGTGTCCCCAGGTTCAAAAACCTGACTTTTGGTTGGATCGCCTTTTTTTTTTTTTTTTTTTTGTACTCATAGATCTACCTTAATTTCAAGCTACTGTTACTGCACTCTTCCACAAAGAACTAAAAACTGAGAGCTTGGAAATTATTACGAGACAACAAAACATCTAAGAGTTGCAAAATTTTATCTCTCTACCAATTGTATATGAACTCAAGGAAAAGCCTGATGATATGTACAGAGAACAATGAAAACATTTGTGCACTACAAATTATCTTCTTTCCTATTGCAAATATGTTTTGTTAAATCCTCTCCTCACCTTTAGTCCCCTGACGTGCCTTTTATATAAAATGCAGATGAAGCTGGCAACTTTATTTGTTTTAATTTTGATCACGCACATTGAGACCTCCTGACCTTTCCTGTTCCACCACAGGAAGAGTGACTGTGAATGTGATAGAACATATTATACAACCCAAGCAGCATTAATTCTGATGGAATGATTAAATGCACCAAGGTACGCTAATGAGCTCTGCTCAGCAAGAACAGAAGGGAGAAAGTGGGAAAAAGAAAAGTTTTGATCACCTATCCCAACATATTTTATACTTCACCCTAGGCTTGCTTCGAATATATTCTAATTTTATATTCACTTTGATCTCATTGAACACAACAACCAAGATTGCTTCTCACACGTGGGAAACAATACCCCCTTTGCTAGATATTTGTGTTGTGTTAACATTGTTTAGTGTTCTTTCTGCCCAGGGCTCCTGCATTTTATTTATTTATTTTTGACACATGTTTTTCTTCATCTTTGACCTCCCAGTTTTCTACATTTCCACAGGTGAATCTGGTTAACTGTGGAAATCTACATTGCTTTTGATCGTCCATGCCAATAGCAGCAACATAAAATTTTTGCAATGGATCAACTTAGATGTCAGTATGGGAAAATTAAGCTGCAAACTCAGGTTCAAATATATATGAGGAGCAGAATGTTACTGCATCTCCCATTTTGCCTTACTATTTGCTTTACCAGCAAAGGGAGAGTTGAGTTGCCATTGAAATACATTGCTGAACCAGATATTTCACACCTCTGATCTCCTCTGATGTGTTTTCAACAACTATATCTAAAGTGCAGGGTACTGTGTGGCACTCATGGAAAAAAATATAGAATGAGAGCTTTTCTTAAGTTCTTCCAGGCATTAATCTGAGTTACAGATAATCAGGTTTCACCTGTTTTTAGTGTTCAGACTCAAAACATAGAATCATAAAGTCATAGAATTAGGATTGGTCTCATGGGACATTGATTCCAACTACCTGCTCAATGTGGGATCTCCAGCTAGAGCATTCTCAGCAGGCAGCTGTCCAGCCTCTTCTTGAATATGGCCAGAAAAGGAGATCCCACCACCTTTCCAGGCAATTTGTTTCATTCCTGAACTGCTCTTACTGCTAACAGTCTCCTATTATTCAATCAAAATCCATTATCCTATAACTTAAAACCATTGGACCTGGTCCTACCCTTACAAACCTGCCCCCTCCTCTCTTTAAGGTGTTTAAAAAGTATGATCATACCATTCCTCAGTCTTGTCTTCACCAAGCTGAACATGCCCAGTTCCTTCAACTTTCCTCACATATTTTGTTCTCTATACCTCTTATCATCCTCACTGCTCTTCTCTGAACCTGCTCCAACTTTCCATCTATCTCTCTTAAAATGAAGTGCTCAGAACTGAATGCAGTACTCCAGATGAGACCTGACCAGTGCAGAATATAGGGAAAATATTACTTCCCCTGATGTGGAAACTATGCTTCTATTAATGCAGGCTAAAACAGCATTCACCTTCTTTGCTACAGCATCACACTTATGGCTCATGTTCACTTCATGATTATCAATAAACCCACAATTCTTTCCACATGTAGTACTGCCAAGCCATTGATTCCCCCATCCTATAAATATTATTTGGTTTTTCTGACCTAAATGTAAAATTCTGCGTTTGCGTCTATTGAACCTTATTTTATTAAATTACGTTACATTTCATTAATTTCTATTACACTCAACTAGGAATGGAAAGAAAATCCTAAAATATTCAGAAAGTGATTTAAAAACAGGTTTGGAGAACCCTGATTAAGAAAAATATAGATGGATGTCAAGTCTAAGGTTCTTTTTTTTCTGTGAAAAATTCACCTTTTTTGGCAAAGAAAATGATAAATTCTGCATGAAAAATAAGTTTTCCATACAGAAGACAGCATCATCTATGTAGAAATGTTAATTTCTGTGCAGACCTTTTGATTTCTCTGCAAGAAAGGCCACATGCTTATGTCCCAGACTGCAAATGGCCTTCAAAAACTGCAGTTTTTGATGACTTGCTCACAGTTGGAAGCAAAATGATAATATTATCCATTGTTATTATGAAATGTATGAGTAGTTACACCCATAGTCCCTACTTACTTAGAGTAGTTAGAAGTTCAGAAAATGACTGTTGTGCTCCAAAAATGGAATTGTTTGGGCATTGGGCATGCTGTGAAGAAGAAACTGCTGAAAATTTAAGGTTGCTTTGTAAGATTTTGTTTATTTACCAAGAAGTACAGAATAGCTCAAGGATGGCAACATACATTCTCATGACAGCATTGGTCCAACTACTTCAAACTTATTCCAGTGTACAGACATGAATGTGAACAGTTTACATCAACACCCACTTCCCCAGGAGGAGAACTGTGTTCACTTCTCAAGTAAGTGTTTTAGTTGAAACATTCAAAAGACATCTCCTACCACTTTCTAACAATTAGTTCTTATAGAGACAATACCTATCACCCATGCTACGGTATTAGAATGCTTTGAATAACAGAAAACTGAAGCCTTCTATTAGCATATGCAATTTTCTTAGAAAGTCACTATTATTCAACTTTCCTCCAAGCTTGAGAAAGAAAATGGAAAATGGAATTAATACCCTATAGACCATTATGAGTGCCACACTCTTTTGTTGGCTACATTTTATGTGAAATTATAAATCACATATGCATGTGTGTAACATATAAATTACTGTATAACATGTATTTTAATACATTATCTCATATAATTATTATTATAAATTATAATTCTGGGACCCACAGAGACATACATTTATTACATGGCATAGCAGTGCACATGAGCATGAGGCTGCCCCCAGAGCTAGACCTCCATTTGATAATATACCATCCAGGATCTTTCACTGGACACCCCATCCACTGTGGAGTGAGATGTTCTGCACATTTTCTCCCCCAAAAGAGATTCTGCGTAATTATGCCAGAGTGTGATAGAGAATTAACAATCATTATCAAAGAACAAAGTAAATATGATATTAAAGAGAGTTAAAACACCTGGAACAAGAATCTGGTTGCTATGGGGAAAGTAAAATCACCACGAATCAGCTACATAGTAAAACACCTTCCCAGACCTATTAACTGGCATCCAACTGCTGCCTTAAGCAAGTGATGTCTGCATGAAGGGGAAACTGGCTGAGTAAAGAATGGTTGCCATACAACTATATGTGTTTTTAATTCAGGAAAGGTCCATTCCAAGATCCAATTGGATTTTCCAGTTGGCTGGTGCTGGGGCCTTTCTAGAGTATCAGTACAAGAGTGTGATTAAACATCTAGGCATGCTGACAGATATCCAGTGTGCCTTTTCATTCTGCTCAGGTGCAGACATGCTTAGATTGGTAATCCTAAATGGGTGGTAATTTTAATGAAAATTGTGTTTTTTGTGCAAATCAAACCTGTACAAATTCCCAATTACAGCTTTTTTCCCCCTGCAAAGCAAACAACATTTTCTGTGCAGGAAATAATAATTCTGCATTAAAATATTATTTTCCATGCAGCAGATGCTGCTTACTGCACAGCAGGAAGAAAACTGCTGAAATTATTCTTTGTACCTTCAAGAAGAAACTTAGCGAAAAATTACATCCTTGTGTAACACCTGGTAAGACAAAAAGCAGTAGGAAAAGAGGAAGTCCACACTACAAGTGGATAGATTTAATCAAGAAAGCCACGGAGCCCAGTTTCCAAGTTCTGAACATTGCTGTCACTAACGACTTGGAGATTTTTCACTCATAGGATTGGCATAAGTCAAAGTCAACAGCAAATATATTTTCACTTATACAATATAAAATACAGGATAGGAGCTCCATGTACAGGCATACCTCAGTTAACAAAGTAGATGTTTTCCTGGGCATTTCTGTATATGCTTGTGTTTAAGTCAACCTCATGGATAAGTCAAGGGAGAGGGGGAAGCAACAGCACCACCTCAGGGCATCAGCTGCCCCTGGCTGCCACTGCCATTTTCATACCCAGGCATTCAAAAAGGTCTTTTTCCACTCTACTCAGAAAAGGGGATAGTTCTTATTTTGTTATGAGTTTATGCTGTACTTTAACTTTTTATCAAAAAAGGAACCATCCTCTTCTCAGAGTAGAGTGGTGAAAGGTGAGAGCTTATTCCATTCTGGGAGAATCTAAAAGAAGCATCAGTCTCCTTTACCCTCTTAGCACTGCTTTGAAGGGAAATGCTAAAGACTGCCATTTTCCTGCCCAGCTATTCCAAAAGGACAGAATTGGCTCTCTCCATCTGATCAAAATCTTTGCCTGGGCCCACAGCACAAAAAATAAGACAGTTTAAGTACATTTGGATTTTGGAAATGTACAAAATATGAACCTAAGAGAGCACAATGATAGGAAACGTGTCAATATTATGCTTAGAATAAGAGAGAGCCGCCCCCCTCCAAAAAAAAAAAAAAAAGGCAAAGGCAAAAAATAAGACATGCAAAAGTTACTTGACAAAATTCAGGTCATGAATACACAGCAACCAGACTGAATTCATTAACAAAATAGGGGGTTGATTGCCATCCTACAGCTGCAGAAAAAGGAAACCTGCTGTGTCTTTTGAAACTAGATGAAGCAACTTCAAAGAAAATAAGTATGAAAATTCTTACCAATGACTTGCCAAAGTATTCAACATCTACCTATACAGAGCTGATAGTCAGTGATTCTTCATACAAGAAATGTTGAAGGAAGGCACAACATAGAGTAATTAGAATTCAGAATTCACAGTACAGTTTAAAGAAAAAAAGAATGTGCTATATACAATACTGAGTTTACAGCTTTAGTGCAATGACAAGAGCGGTGGCAATTTGGTGAGTTTTCTCTGAAAAATAGTAGTAACAGAAAGTCGGGATATGTGAACAACTGATGTCAGGTATGAACAGATGGGAATCAGCATAAATATAACAGTCATAGAGCAAAATCCAACATTACAGTGGCAAAACTTTTAAAACACTCTTTCTTCTCCCCTGAAGGCCCAGAAGTTTTCCAGAACTACTTTGAGGGGTCCAAGAAGGTTATAGTGGAGAGGGTGATTGATTTCTCCCAACTCTGTTGAGCTCCATCATTCAGAACATTTCCACAGTACTATTATTCCACTTTCAACATCCTGTGGAATTCTGGGGTTTGTAGTTTACTGAGGCCAAAGAGCTCTTTGGCTGAGAATTCTATAGGCTCCTCCTAAACTGCAAATCCCCGGATTCCATAGGATGTTGAAAGTAGAATAATAGCACTATAACAGGGTAGGGCAGAAATGGCCTCAGTCACCAGGTAGCCTCATATGGAAAATGAGTGATATGGCACTGTCAATACTCCATGATCAAAACAGATACCGTAATTAGGCTTTTCATGTGGGCAGAGAATTTGAGAAAGTGAAAGAATTCCAGCAGATAGTCACCACTTCTAGAAGTATGCTTGAATGATTAACACATGGGTTGACTGCATATGGGTTTGTTTGTTTTTACCTCATGCTCTAAATTTGGCTAACAAGCTTCACACTACTGTTATAGCATTTTGATATAGACTTTAATTTCCATGACTATAGCATTGTGGAATTTGTAATTTAGTCAGTGCTGGATCTCTCTGGCACAGAATGGTAAATATCTCATGATCTGCAAGATGGAGCCATGACAGTTAAGAGGACAGCACATAGATCATGCTTCTTCCCTAAGGAGTTTGTTGGTTGGCATTTCCTCTATCCATTAGGGAAGAGACATCAAACTGTGGCATCCAACTACTACCAAAAGGAATAAATAGGCACCAAAATAATCACAATAATTAGGCAGTTAGAGAATCATGGCCTCTACTAAAATTTGCAGGACCCAGAGTACGTTTTTCAGAATGAGTTAAGCCTCTGGGCAACCTAGGCATTAGGTCCCATATTAGTGAAAGATCATTTGTCAGTTGTGAATACATATAGATATAGATCAGATAAAGGTATAAATATGCATATGCATGCCATACTGGAACATTTGGCTGTAAATACAAATCAGAGAGTCAAAAATGTAATGATTTTCAATAAAAGGTCACAAGCTGCTAAAAGAAACCTAACTTTCTTTTAGTTATTCCAATGCTTTTCTTTGGGACAAGGCTGAAACTGAGTTTTATTAGATGGTTAGATAAAGAATGATAGATTTAAGCCAAACTAAGGCTGGATTCTGGGGGGATGGTTTATACCAGTTTAAGTTCTTCTGGGGATGCTGAACAAAGTGGTATTGAGTACTTCCTTGCCAGCACTTTCCCCACTGATATCCAGTGGCAGTTGGATGTTATCTGGGCACAGCTCTGACACACAAACACCCCTGCCACAGCAACTGATTGATTATGGTGGTACAGCTTTCTCTTACCATTACTGGACTTACAGCTTCCCCCACCCACACTTCAGTCAAAGTATAATGTTTCAGCTCCCTGTTAATGCCGGATAGAAATTTGACCTTAGTGGTGCCTTACTCTTGACTATGTTCCATTTATTCAGTGGAATTAAAACATGACAAACATGGTATGGATCCAACGCAGTTATTGTCACAGATGATCAGAATTTTAAATATTGATTTAGCATCTCCAAATGCAGTCATTGGACTATTGCAGTATACTGTCCAAATTTAATCTATCAATGTGATTCCTGTCAGTAATAACCATTTCCATGTATATCCCTAATATAGCTTCCCTTACCATGCATAATTTTTAGATTATGTCTTTTAATTTTCTCACTTATGGGCAGTAGGTAAGACTAAATCAATTCTAACAAGACCCCTCTTAGTTTTAAGAGCAGCAATTACACCACAGTGAACTCATTCCTTTTCCAGTAAGAAGGAGGAGTTTCTCAGTCTACCTCTTCATCTTTAATCTTCTAATAGTGTCCTAATTACTGCTCTAATTTTGCTCTTCATAAAGACTGATTGTTTCTTTGCCTCCTAACCTATCATCAATAGCCTTTGTTGTCTGTAATTTGTGAAGGATGGCAGAATTATCATAAAGTCATTCTGTATCAGTTCTAAATACTAGTCATGTTGCTATTACCTTCCATTCAATCTTAGCATCTAACACATGCTGAGGCAACGTTTTTATATGTATAATTAGGTATCAGCCTGCCAATGTGATGCCTGCATAGAACATAGCTAGGTCTGTGTCTAATGAGGTCCTGGTAAAATACTTTCTAGTCCTCTTGTGGAATGTCATACCTAGCAGTGATGATAGGGGGCACAACAGCACTCTGAGAGGTTTCAGGTGATTGGATCGAGCCACCATTTCCCATAATATCTCTGATACTACTGTGGTGCATTGTACAATACTAAAATTGTGGTTATACCTACTCACATTGTACTGCTTGGAATGACAGGTTGGCAAAATTTTCAAAGATGTATTATAAGGATGGAAGGAATATTCCAATACCCAACAGGAAAAAAAAAATGAGAAAGAGGCTTTTTGAGTACCCAAAAATTCAATGAAAAGAATCTCCCTCAAGTCCCTTTCTTATTTTTTCACTAATCCACAAACAAACGCAGGAACTAATCCCCAAACAAACTATGAAATTCTCCAACCTCTGCCCACTCTAGATTTACCTAAACCCTGCTCCTCAAGCTGTGAGTGTATGAGGGTCAGCCCAATTGGAAGGATTATCATTCTGGGCACCCAGCAACAATGTTTGCATCATCATGAACCAGTTATCACAACATAGATGATGATTATGATCCTCCTTGTTTGGCTGCCTTTTCATATTGCATGGTGTGGGGGAAACCAAGAGAGGATCCTGGAAGGGTATAGCTTCATGTTCTTCACCAGCTTTTTCCCTTCCTCCCACATCACATGGGCGTAGGTGGGTAGGGGTGCCAAGAAAGAATCCTGGAAAGCTATAGTGTTCCAAATCTTCATCCATCTTCCTCTACCCTCCTGATATCATAGGTGGCAAGAATGAAGAACTTCTTTCCATTCTGCTACTAAAGATTTTTCCCAACACATACACACACACCCGACCCCTGCATAACTCTCTATGTCAAAGATGACAGAAAGACAGGAGAACTTTTTTCCTGGCAGGAATAAATATTTTAACACCACACATTCATGGAAACAATTTAAAAATTTGCAGACCAAGGGGATTGGGATTAAGGTGACAAAGGAAAAGAACCATTCTGGAAATACACATCTGTAATTATGGTCAGATCTTTGGAAAGTTGTTCTTTGGACTAGAACTCCCAGAATTCCCAAGACAACATAGCTACTAATCAGGTTGAAGGATTCTGGAAGCTGTAGTCCAAAAAGGTAATTTTCCAGTTTCTAATTATGGTGAGTCAGCAATTCCACAGGTAAGCTAAGGCATTTCCCTCAAAAATAACATTTTGCCAGAAAGCTCTAGAATTAGGTAATTGAATGCAGAACAATTTCATTTTTTATTTTTAACTAACCCTAGGTTAGGCTGTCATAGTTCAGTGGCACCTGGAAGGCTGAATGGGTCCTATTCTTGACCTAGAGCTATCATGACACTCTATGATTCAGAGAATCTGCTGGTACCAGAGGGTTATTCCCACCCACTAAAGCTCCCAGATAGGCCAAATGATCTTTAATCTTTGAAAATTGTTGAATGAAATTTCTCATGTTAGAACTATACAATCTCTGTCAGAGTCCACTTTAGGAGGAACCAGACAACACAATGAAAAAGCCCTTAAGCTATCTCAGGCCCTGCTTTGGGCATTGTGCATACGCACGCACATGCACACACATTCTACTTTGATTTAGCAAGAGACCTTGAATTATCTTCTTAAATCAGTAGAAGGTCTTTCAGTCAGTTCTACTGCAATAGCAAAGGCAAGGCCACACATACAGCAAGGCTGCCTCCAAGCAGCCTGTCCACGTATGAGAGCACTTGTGAAGGACCACAAAATGATTGCGAGTGCTTGAAGCACTCAGGGTATATACTGTCTAATTATATAAGCACAGCCAGTCTAGACTTCAGGGCGAGATTTCATTTGTAGATAAATGAAGTTGTATTTGCATGACCTAAAATTCTGGTGATCTGTACTATAGAGCTGCCATCGAGTTCGACAAGCTGTTTAATGTTTTAAACCTCTGAAAACTGGCTGATTATAACTTCCAGCAATTACAGTTGAACCTTTTGCAGAAGATAAATGTTCGAGAGACTCCTGTGTCTGGTCATTAAGGAGTTTTCCAAACAAAATAACTATCATCCCTGTCTTTCTGCTACACTGTCTCTTCACACAGCACTTAGCCTATCTTCTAGACAGTCCTTTCACTCTTTCATTATATTAGGCTAATCTGTGCCTTGCTGTATTGTTGTCTTTGAGACCACACACTGGCATAATCAAAATCTGCCAGTGTCCCAGTGCCTTTTCTGTTTTTCTCATTATATATAATTCTTTTCTCTTTCAATCTGTCTCTCTCTCTCCTTCTCTCTCTTCGCTCTCTTCCCCCCTCCACCCCCACTTATGCCTGCAAAATTAGCAACAACTGACAATCTGGAACAAAAATAATGTCTTTATACCTGAAGAAACCTACATGAAGTTACTAGATCTCACTTGTTATGCTGTTGTAATTCAGAAATATTATTGCACCCAGAGATTGCTTTGTCCTTTTCTAGGCCTAAATCAAGTTACTAATCCCAACTATTGTAAAATCAGTTGATGAATGGTAGGTCAATCCTTATATAAATCCCATAGATTCAGAAGGCCTACTCAATTTTGGACTAGCACCCGTATCCTAAATTGTCTCTGGGTAAGAATCGTGAAGTAGGGATAAATAAATGTTGGATTAGAAAGCTGAATAAGTATACTGCTAGGGTGACACTACATCTTCTTATCTACTAGATAGCCCATTATTTTAAGAACTGCCTGCAGAACATCCAGAGTCTGTATGTTAGTACATTAAAGGTGCCCCTAATCTATCATGATACTGAAGGAATTAGGTATGATCCTCAAGTGCAAAGAAATAGTATAGTATTCCAAAGTCAGGATCAAACTAACAAAATTAATTTCAACAGGGAGAAGCCTAAGGTACTACAGAAAAAAAAAATGGGCAGAAAAAATGAAATGAACAAATATAAGATGGCCAGGAAAAAAAATGAAATGAATAGAATAGGATGAGTGACACCTGGCTTGAAAACAGTACATGTGAAAAGGATCTAGGAGTCTTAGTAGGTCATAAGCTGAATATGAGTCAGCAATATGATGCAACAGCTAAAACAGCCAATGAGATTCTGGGCTGTATCAATAGGAGTATAGTATCTAGGTCAAGGGAAATGATAGTTCCACACTATTCTGTTTTGGTCAGACCCCATCTGGAATGCTGTGTCCAGTTCTGGACACCACAGTTCAAGAAGGATATTGACAAGATGGAACATGTCCAGAAGAAGGTTGCCAGAATGGTTGAAGGCCTAGAAACCATGCCATATGAGGAGGCCCTTAGGGAGCTGGGTATGTTTAGCCTGGAGAAAATGTTAAGAGGTAGCATGCTAGCTATGTTTAAATATTTGAAGGGATGTCATATGGAGAATGGAGAAAACCTGTTTTCTGCTGCTTCAGAGACTAGAACACTAAGCAATGGATTCAAACTTCAAAAAAAGAGATTCCATCTAAACATTAGGAAGAACTTCCTGATGGTAACAGCAGTTTGACAATGAAATATGCTGCTTGGGAGTGTGATGGAGTCTCCTTCTTTGGATATTTTTAGAGGCTGGATAGGCATCTGTCAGAAATGCTTTGATGGTGTATTCCCACATGGCAAGGGATTAGACTTAATGGCCCTTGTGGTCTTTCCCAGCTCTACAATTCTGTGATTCTATGATCCTTCATGCTTTAATATTCCCACTTTCTATGTACGGTTGTGAAAGCTGAACACTGAAGAACGCTGACAGGAAGAGAATCAACTTATCTGAAATGTGATGCAGGAAGACAGTTCTGTAGATAACATGGACTGCCACAAAGGCAAATAAATGGGTTTGAAAGCAAATCAAGTTTGAACATTTCCTTAGAAGTCACATTGAGTAAATGGAGGCTATTTTACTTTGGATATATCATGAGGTTCCTACCTAAAGAGTAGGTGATTAAGCAATAATGGCAGCTGCTAATTCCAGCCAAGTTCTCAGCTGAAGAAGCTAAAAGGTAGGAATTATAAAATTTGGGTTTGCAATATTCTCTAAGGAAAAATGTTTAGACATGGCATAGCAGAAGTGAATGAGAGTTACTAAGGAAGCTAGAACTTGAACAAAGATGACCATGACTTAAGGAAATTAGCTCTTACTCAACCAGGATGTCTCCTTCTCCTTTTTCCAGAGTGAATTTCATCAAGCACACCTGGCTGTTGTTTTTATGTGTCAAGTTGAGAGACTGGCCCAGAGGTCCTCAGCCATGACATGAAGGATTCCCTGCCCCCCACAGCTGTCAGGGTAACATATGAGTTTGCAATAGGAGGAAGTTTCAAGGAATTTGGAAAGACTGAAAAGCAATGGAACTAAACAAGTACTGAGTAGTCTGCCTTTTCATTTATCTGTTAGTGTTTTGCCATCTTTATTGAGCGGTGGCCCCACTGTCTCCTTGGTCATTCTCTTGCATCAAATGTATCTGAAAACCTTTTTCATTGCTCTTTGCTGCCTAGTCAGTCTCAGCTCATTTTGAGCTTTAGCTTTGCTTATACAATTCCTGCAAGCTTGGGCTACACATCTGTACTTTTCCTTAGTGGGTTGTCCTTCATAGCTCAGCAGTACTACAAATGAAAATGATCTTGGGATTATTATTGATGATAAGATGAACATGAGCCAGAAATGTGATTCTGTAGTAAAAAAAAAATATGAATGTTATTCTAGCTTGCATTAATAGAAGCATCAAGCATTAGTCCTACTATATTCTGTGCTGGGCAGGCCTTATTTGGAGCATTGTATTGAGTTCTACATTTATCATTTTAAAAAGGACATAGACAACTTGGAATAGGTTCAGAGAAGGGCAACAAGGATGATAAGTGGTATGGAGAACAAAACATATGAGAAAAGATTGAAAGAGCTGGTATGTTTAGCTTGATGAAGAGAAGACCAAGGGGAGACATAGGTCATTTCCACGCTACACTGTTATACTGATATTATTCCACTTTCTTTCTTTCTTTTTAATTATTTCTATTCCAAATATTCTGTCAGGACATATTCCAATAATACATTAACATACTCAGTTTGTTTCCCTATATATAGAGAAAACAAGTTATTTATGCACAATAATTTTTGCATTTGCAGTCTTTTTACAATATATTATGATATATAAAACCCTTGTTCCCGTCCTTCCCATTTCATATTGAACATATTTTATTTGGTATAAATGTTCTAATCCCTCCCTCTCTCCCTCCCCATCTTTTCCTTTTGCCCTCCTTCTCCTCTACCTACTATCCTTTTCCCCTGCTTTCCTCAAGTCCAAACTGCTTTCAAATGTTTCTACTGAACTTACAATTTGTGAGGTATCCTTTTATTATCGTGGGTCTAGACTGACTTGCTTTATATGTAGAATTCCTAATATCAAAAGGCTCCTTTTGCCTAAATATACATTTATCTCATATTAATTATCTAATACACATTGCCTCATTAAATTCTTTAGCTCTTCTCCTCTTAATACAAGACTACTGTAGTAGTCTTATCTTGTTGCCTTTCTTATTTCCAGTGATTGCCTTCCTTTTGCCCACTCTATAACTGACTTTTAGTTCCTTTCAAACTGTTGATTTGAAGCTCCTTTCATTGAGGTTGACAGCTTTTCCATTTCCAAAAACTCTGAAATTTTTAACTTCCTATCTTCCTTTGAGGGTTCTTCTTTTCCTTTCCAACGTTGTGCATAACATAATTTTGCTGCTGTAACTAATTAAAGTATTATTTTCTTTTTTGTTCTCCACTCTTCTTGTCTTCCAATTACATTTAGCAAATATATTTCTAGGGACATTTCATATTTTATATCCAGGATCATTGTGATTGAATCATGCATTTTCTTCCAATTTTTCTTTGCCACTTGGCACATCCACCACATGTGGAAATGTGTTCCGGTCACTTTCCCACATTTACAACACAGACCATTTCCTTTATGTGTTATTTTCTTTAGTTTCTGAGGTGTCATATACCATTGGTACACTATCTTATAAAAGTTCTCTCTTAAATTTAGGCATAAGGTAAATTTTATATCTTCTGTTCATATCTTTTCTCATTTAGCTGATTCTATATTGTGTCCAATATTCTGTGCACATTTTATCATGGAGTCTTTGATCTGTTCTTGTTCCAATCCTCTCATTAATAACACTTCATATAATTTGGAAATTATTTTAGTTTGGTTTCTCAACAAAGTTTCATCTAACTTGTTCTCTTCTTCTTCAAAGTTTTGATCACTTAATTCTTCTCTAGTTTTCAACACTGGTTTCTTCTCTTCCCATTTAATCAGGTCATTGTACCTTAACAGTTCTCTTGATTTTGTTTCAGTTATTTTAAAGACTTCTGTGGTGATGTCCCCATTGGTATTATTGTTGTTGTTGTTGTTGTTGTTGTTATTATTATTAAATTTTTATTATTATTATTATTATTATTATTATTATTTATTGGTTTGCCAAACTTTTATTAGGGATCTTCTGATGTAGCAGTCCTTAAAATCTATATTTACTTCTGTATGTATGTGTATGTGTGTGTGTGTGTGTGTGTGTGTTATATATATATATATATATATATATATAAATAAGATAACCATGCCGGCCAAATCTTGTATTATAACCTTCTAGGTCTAATAGCTTATTATTCTTTAAATTTATCCATTCTCTTAACCATTCTAAACAGCAAGCTTGGTAATATACCTTCAAATGGGATAATCCAAAACCTCCTCTTTCCTTACTATCTCGTAATGTTTTCAATTTTATTCTTGGTTTTCTTCCTGCCCAGATAAATCTTGTTAATTCCTCATTCTAAGTCATGAAGGGGTTTTCATTAATTATTATTTATTACTCCACTTTCAACATCCTATGGAATCCTGGAATGTACAGTTTAGGGAAGGGCATTTAGAACTCTCAGCCAGAGAGCTCTTTGACCTCAGTAAAACTACAAACCCCAGAATTCCACAAGATGTTGAAAGTAGAATAATAGCACTATTAAAAGTGTAGTGTGGAAAGGACCATGATTGCATTTTTTAAATACCTCAAGGGTTGTCACAGAGAGGACCAGGCAGGTTTGTGCTATGCTGCTCCAGAGGGTAGGACTAGATCTAAAGTTACAGGTGAGGAGATTTCAATTACAAGTGAGTAGGTTAGATTACAGGTGAGGTAGATTACAGATAAGTAGTTGGCCCATGAGGCCCTTTCCAGTTCTATCATTCTTTAACAATATGACTCTATGAGATGACATAATTTATTAAAAAGATGATAAAGTGGGTAACGTTGAAATCAGCAGAAAATAAGGAAGATAGACTCAGTGAAGGCCCTAAGTTTGCAAGACCTGAGCATGGCTGTTAATAACAGGGCATTTGAGAAGTCTCTCATTCATAGGTTAGTCATAAGTTGAAGGTGACATGATCACAATTAACAGCAATTAACTGCAACACCAACACCAACACCAACAATGTTTCATTTCCATTTAGTTTTGCTTTTCATAAGAAGTTACCGATATTCAGAAAATTTGAATATGGAAAAAGAGAAACCAATATCCCCTTCCTTGCTTCTATATCTTTCCAGGAACAATTGTATGGAGGAAGAAATGACTGGCCTTGTTTTTCCATATAATATCTCTTAGAAGGAACAGGCAAGGACATCATTTCCCAAAGGCATGTGAAGTTTCAATTAGTGCTGTATGGCAGACAGGGAAGATAAGCTCAGCTCCTGACTCACCTTTTCCTAGGTTAATTACATTGTTAAGGAAAGAAGGGGGGCAGATTGGCCATGTATGCAAACACTTCAGGTTGTTTTCCCATAATAATAATCCCCTTATCACCACTGGGGGTGTGTGTCATGATGAGGATCCTATTTATCATTAAGCTGATTTAAGGGAAGTGGAGATGATGATATGAATGCATGAACAGAATTTGTTGAAGAATAATTGACTTTAGAGTTGGATTTGGATCAATAGGGGGTAAATAACTGAATAAGAGTTATTTGAGTAATCACAGCATAATATAAAGTAATTTCAAAACTTTTTGGTGGAGGGAAATTTTGATAAATTAGTTGGCCTTCTGAGAAATTTAAATTCTAGTGATTGTTTTTAAATTGAAATATGTACATACGTTTGCATATGTACATACCAAAATTTGATACAAATTGGTGTCCTCGTTTGTTGTCTACCCGTTTGTTGTCTACCCAGTGTCCTATTTAAAGGAACAAAGCAGGGGTGAGCCACAGAAGTTTCTACTGTCAGTTCCTTTAAAATTCACCAAGAAGCTTGGTTCCATAAAAAGTTGCCCCCTCCCCTGCAAGCACAGGGCAAAATAGGAAGCCACATCAATGATCCACCTTGGTAATATCCATCATGTCAGCAAAATGACCAAAGCAAAAAATTTTCTCAGCGTCTCAGACCTGCCATATCTCTCTGGTACTGAGATCTTTAGCTGGAGAATATTGGGATTTAACTATTGGCTCTTAAAATTAAATATGTGCTCTACAACTGCTCTGTCATCTTCACTCATAAGATAAATATCTATTTTCTTGGAAAATTTATTCATAGAATCATAGAAATGTAGAGTTGGAAGAGACCACACAGGCCATCCAGTCCAACCCCCTGCCATGCAGGAACACCCTCAAAGCACTCCTGACAGATGGCCATCCAGCCTCTGCTTAAAAACCTCCAAGGAAGGAGACTCCACTATACTCCGAGGCAGCATATTCCACTGCTGGACAGCCCTGACTGTCAGGAAGTTTTTCCTGAGGTTCAGATGGCATCTCCTTTCCTGCAGTTTGAATCCATTGCTCCTTGCCCTGGTCTCTGGAGCAGCAGAAAACAAGCCCTCTCCTTCTTCTACATGGAATCCCTTCAAATATTTAAACATTGCTATCATGTCCCCTCTTAACCTTCTCTTATTATCTTGGGACCAAATGGGGGTTTCTTTGGAACAGATTGGAAGGATCCATTTTCATGCTTTTATGCGGCACAGTCAGAATCTGTTGGGATGGAAAAGGAAAGATTTAATCCCAGGTGTTTGTTTTGTATGTTATTACTTTAGTAAGGGAAATGTTGCTAGGTGAACTGAAATATTATTCTGCTCATTTACCTAAACTATTAGCTAAAACCAAGTAGTCAGTGAGTGTGTTGTTATTTTTTTTGAACAAATAATGCCAAAAAAAATTGTGATAATTTTTCAGTCCAGGAGTTTATAGACTTTGAACTTAAGCTGGCATTTTGCAAGCTTGTTTAAAATCGTATTTTCATGTACACTGTGTCAGGTCACTTAAATTGTTATATTTGATTCCCAGCCTCCAGCTGAGGGCATTCCGTTCACCCCTAATATAAGATCTTCATTTCTTTGGTATTGTGTCCTGAGTTCACTACATCTCCTGTAGCATACATCATTAGTACATTCAGAAACCTGACTGTGACATTTTAGTTACACTCTTCCTAAAATGAATATGTTTTGTATGTTGAAAGAAGAAGAAAAAGAGCATCCAGGAAATATAGTCTCCTACCACTTGTGGAATAATTTGGAAGTGCAATGTGAAGACAAAACATATCCATATAGCATAAGGCCAAGGGAACCTAAGACTTTCATTATGAAAGTGCTCAACTGTCTTGAGACTGCATAAGCTACTCTATTGCTCACGAAATTTTTTGCTTTAGTTAACACTTCTCAGAGCCAGTGATTGCCGAAAACACTCATAGAGCTACTGTTTCCTATTTTCTCATTTCATGGTTGATGTGATGATTTTCCACAGATACTATTTTCTTTAAAAATGGAAATGTTAATTTTGCAGGAGCCAGTCATGACTATCTTCTACATTCAAATGAAGAAATTGAAGTGTAGACTATGGAAAGCATAATGCCAAACAGCTGTGTCTGATAAGATTCCTGTTTTGGCAAGGGAAAAATAAACTAGAATTCTCTTGTTGTTCAGAATCAGACAATAGAGTAAGCTTGGCCTGGGAGCACCATAAAAGACCAGGTTATTTCAAATGATGTCTTAAGTGTTTCTGTGAGAATGGCTTCACTGCCATCTGACCAGATTTCTCTTTGGGTAAAGCAGATGTGACACAGGGGACAGAGACCATTTGTTTCCCACTCCCTTGCAACAACAAGCTCAAATACCTCAATGTTCCACTACACTCTCTCCAAATGGTAATAGTAAGTGACATTGCTTCACTTACTGCCACCATTTGGAGAGGGACTGCAAAGGAAAAGGAGAAACAACTCCACAACCAGGTATATGAAAACAAGGGTTTTGTGTGTGCTGGTGGGTGGGTGGGAGCGCACATGCGCGCACATATACAGCCAGGTATGTCTAACCCAAATTTTCCAAAGCCCTCAACAGAGGTCTATACTGATTCTTGTGATCAGTGTATACCTCCACACCTCAGGACCAGCTCACATGATACATGTTACCCACATAAACAATAGAAAGCTTCCTGAGGTACCTAGATGATTAGGTACAGGTTAATCTGTGATCGATTAATAATCAATTTGGTTGGTATCAGATTCATATATAAGAAGTACTGATACTAATGGATATCTGAGGGGCTGGAACTGTTTAGGTAAATGAAATGTGTATCATAGTACTGAATCCTTAGTGGGTTTAAGCTAACTGAGAAATGATGAAGAGCATGCAATATAAGATAACAATTATTTAAAAAATGATTTTGAGATGATGAATTGATAGGTGATATAATGAGATTTCAAGAAATAACGACTAGATGAAGTATTCAGTTGCTCTGCAATTTAAAAGTGTTTAGGACACAAACAACTACAGCTGGAACCTGATACACAGTTGTATAGGAACAAATTACATTGAATCTAATTGGATTTAAAATGTAGTAGCCATGTGTAGACTGATAATGTGTAAAGGAAAAAAGGGGACCATTGTATGCATTTGCATTGTTATGGTTTCAGAGTAACCAGCTTCCATAGAAATGCAGGAACCCTGAATTGCCCATTCCTGTTCTAGACAGATCACTTCGTGTATCAGAAGATTTATTCACAAAACAATGAATAATTTTTCAAAGCTCAATTCAAAGTTTAAAGAATATTGACTTTTATCATATTAAAGCACAAAAGAAAACAATTCTTCTACTGACAGCTAGAGGGTTAAACTCAGCCAAGATTCTGTAAGTCATAGTGACAATTGACAGTTACCATTAGTTCAAGGAAGGAAAATAACCACCAAGGTTTAGCCTTTAGGGTTGAAAATAAAAGCTTTCCTACTGTGAATTGGTGGGTGGTGATTAGGTGGAGAGTGAGTAGCATGCTCATTTTTAAGCTAACAAGAAGAGAAAGCAAGGGCCTTACAATCTCATTTACTGAAGTTAAAGTGACTTACAAGTATACATCCATGTAAAAAACAGGATCTAACATGTGTTCTGTAGAATGGCCATAATTTTGTTTCTTTGAATGATACATGTAACCCCTCTGTACAATATACAAATCTGGTCTACTTCTCCATGCTACTGTGATATAGCATTGTTACACAATTATAAAGGGACATTTATACACTGTAATGTAAGCAATGGTGTACTGACTTATTATCATCACTTTTAAAAAGCCAATCATTTGCTTTTACATTGAAAACCTGCCTTGGGAGAAGGGCAGTGTGCTTCATGATGTCTCACATACCCAAGATGTAGTTATGCATTCGTAACTGCCCAACAAGATTCCAGCCATTTCCATTTCACACTTTCCATTTTACATTCCTGAGATGATGTGTCTGCTAATCTATTCCAGTGATTCTGAAAGTTCTTGCACTCTCCAAGTAATCCAGTGTTGTCCCAGACTCATAATGTAGGTGTTTGTACATTAAAATTTATCCTCCTAAGAGTTAGAAAGACGTCTCTAATTATTTTTTTCCCCTTCCTGTCTTGTGGATGATGAAGTTGCAGGACATTTGGGTGAGTCTGAGGGAGAGGGAGAACTAAGGTTTACTTGCTTCTTCTGAGCTACATTATCAAGAAAATATTGTACTTGAGACAACAGTGAGTGTTCATTCCAGAGCAAAGGGGTTTCAAGCCTGACATTCTGCATTGTGGTTACCAATTCATATTCTAGGGTTAATGGATCTTTCACTGCTTTGTGCTCAGAAAGAATACATAGTCTTACTGTGAGACTATATACATGCTCCCTTGCGCCCACCTGAACAACCAGCAGCCACCACATTATGCATAAGTGTTCTGTTCAGCTGCCAACTGGACATTTCCTGCTCCCTTCTACCAGTGAGCAAGGTTGCAACAATCAGAAACAGTCCCCATCACAATTCCTTGTTGTAGACTCACTAGCTTGTGGGAGGGGGCTGGAAATGTCCCCTTTCCTGCACCTCAGTAAGCAGCTGAACAGACCTCATTAAGCTGGTATGGCTTCTGGCTCTTAAGGTGAGTATGTGGGGCTGGGCCAGAATGCATCACTGTTATACTAAAGTAACCAGGTAGCTAATGTAGAATATGAGCTCCATTTCTTATGCATGTCTAGACTCTCCCTTCAGGGAGCTTAACTTGGGTTGTAACATGCTCATAACATTTCATTTATCATTGCCATTCCCTCAGTGCATCCCACTCTTAATGTATAACTCACAGAAATGTGAGATATACTGTTCACTTCTTTATCAGGGTGGAACTGATGAAAATACTGAACATCAAGAAATGCTATTTAACACATCTGGTTGCTACTGTCTCCCTGAAGATCAATTCATCTTACTTACATTATTTAACTAGCTGCATATCATTTTATTCATACAATCATAGAATTGTAGAGTTGGAAGAAACCACAAGGACCATTGAGTCCAACCCCTTGCCATGCAGGAACACACACTCAAAGCACTCCTAGCAAATGGCCACCCAGCCTCTGTTTAAAAACCTCCAAAGAAGACTCCACCACACTCTGGGTCAGTGTATTCCACTGTCAAACTGCTCGTACTGTCAGGAAATTCTTCCTAATGTTTAGATGGAATTTCTTTTCCTAAAGTTCAATACCATTGCTCCATGTTCTAGTAATTCGTTTTGGCCGTATATATTAATCTCTCCAATAAAGAAAGAACAAACATACTGTAGTTTTTATTAAAAATGACTGCTTTTTCACTTATGACAACAATTATTTCACAATAACTGTGTACAAGTTGTGTTGTTGAGTGCCTTCAAGTTTTTTCTGACTTATGGCAATCCTAAGGTGAACCTATCACAGGATTTTGTTCAGAGGAAGTTTGTCATGGCCTTCTTCTGAGGCTGAGAGAGAATGACTTGCCCAAAGTCAGCCAATGCATTTCCTTGACCAAGTGGGGATCCGAACCCTGATCTCCGAGAGTCTTAGTCCAACACTCAAGCCACTATAACCATGCTGACTCTTTATTGTACGAGAACCTTTATACTAAAACAAGTTCCTTCTAGAGTTGAGAAACACTACAGTTGAGAGGGAAAAAGAGGTGCCAAGCAAACATTGGCTGGTCTGAATGCATACTAAACACAATTTTATTTCAATCCAAGAAAGCAAACAAAGGCACCTAATCAGCCATTTATGCTTTGATTAGCAGCTTTGCTTGCCTAAAACACACCACACCAGTTGTTCCTGTTGTATAGTTGAAACAAATGAAATGTAACATGAACGCACTTGCATTGTCAATTATCTACCTAATAGGCTTATAATTGAAACCACCATAATCATGTTGATTTCCTAATAAGCCACAAATGAGGTAAAGTAAAACAGATTGCCCTTGTGGATTTATCCTGAAGCTGTTATTGTAAATAATCAAAGTTCTTTCTCCTGAATTCCTGAAGAATTTGGAAGAAATGAAAAATAAGCATCTGTATCTTGATACATTGCCAAGAATTTGTCTTGTTTCGCAAAGGATGTATAACTGTGTGTGTCTCTGTGTGTATCAGTGGCTCTCAAACTGAGGGGCAAAGCCCTAAGGAGGGAGCAATAGTTGCTCAAGGGAGGTGCACGAAAAGTCAGCCTGCAAGTACAGCAAATATATATATATAAAGGTGGGGGGAGCCTGTGTCTGTGTACGTTGTTGAGGACTGACTGGTTTCTGAAAAAGAAAGGCATAAAGTGTCTTTCGCTGTGCCTTCTTATGCCTTCTTCCAACCTTAGACATAGCAAAAATTGTCTGCCTCTTTTTATATGCTTTTCCTATTCAGTTTCACTGAACTTTCTGTCATTGGTGCAGCAGGTGCATGCCCCTTAGCAACCATGAGGCAGTTTCAGGTGAGAGAGAGGGAAGTGAAGAGAGGAGGCAGAGAGTACGAGAACTTAGCATGAAGATGATGGGTGCATGCAGCACAGCGGGCTGTGAGAGAGGACACGGGGGAGCACAATGTAGAGAGGGGCAGAACGTTCTCATGCAGATGTAAAGGGGATCAGATATGAGAACCACTGGTAGGTAGGTAGATAGGATGGATAGATGGATGGATAGATAGGTAGAGAGAGAGAGACAGACAGACAGACAGACAGACAGACAGACAGATACACCAAAGCCACCACAGTTACTAATACTATGGTGTTCCCCTCTATAGTTGATAGCATGTATTATTTCACTTCAGGATGAGTGTGCCATCTCCGTAGCATTTGGGCATCCACATTCTGCACTGTGACTGTTATAAACACAGGTGTGGTCTCAACAGTGCTCCAAGTAGCTCTCACTAAAAGAGAGCTAGTCCTCATCTAGCACAATTAAACCTAGGTCCAGATTTTTTTCTTAGGGTCTTTCACACTATATAGTTATGGCAGTATATACACTATGATTCCATTTTAACTGCCACCATTGATCTTATGCAATCATGGATTTGAAGTTTAGGGAGGGCTACTTAGAATTCACAACAAGAGAGCTCAACTGCTTCACCAAACTACAGATCCTCAGGATTCCACGGGATATAGCCACAGCAGTTGAAATGGAATCACAGTGCTTATAACTGTGTAGTTTAAAACGGCCCCTACTACTGGAGAAGTTAAAAGATGGCAGGGAAGCAGGTACTGATAAAACATTGCCCCAGCAATTTGATGTTTGTGCCACCTTGCCTTCTGCTATCTGGGAACTTTGGGAATATGCCAATGAAATGAAATGTGGGAGAAATAAGTCAAAATACCTCATAGAGCAGCATGAAATTTGAGAAACCCAGCATGCTGAGGTGGAATGACTGTAGAAGCCTGTGCAAGAAACTTTCAATAGCTATCATTGGCAGAACCAAGGAGCAAAAGGAGACAATTCCTTTGAAATGTAACATGATCTGTGTGAAATGGTACAAAGCAGTTGTTCAACATTTTCAAACCTTGAAGCCATCTTTACCTGGAACTTTCATCAAGGAGCCTAATTTTAATTTCTACTGTATCTTTCTTTTTTTTTATAGCAGAAGCTGATCCTCCCCCTCCTTTCTTTGTCACTATCTTTTCCTCTTTAAGAAAGAAAGACAATAAATATCTAAGCTGGGTGTTGCTGCAAAAACAGAATAGCCCCACTACTTCTGTCCCAAGCTATTTTAGTTGCTTCTGCTGCAGCTGAGTTTTCTGGCCTAGCCCTGTTCTAATGCGCATAGAAGTGAAGAGAGCTTTTCTGTAATTGCTGTCAGGCCTGGATAGCACAGACTTCTCCCTGATGGCCTATTCACAGTCTTGCTGATGACTCACCAGAATGAAGTTCTTTGCCAAGAGATATCAAACTAGCTGAAGCAGAAGTTCTTGATTTAAATGAGCATTTAAAACATTGCTATAATAATAAAATAGCTCTTATTTTTGTCATTATGGGGTCTTTTCCCATGACACTCCTTTCTGAAGGCGATTGCCCTCATCAGAATAATGGTACATCCAGGGCCAAAACAAAATGAAGTCAACTGAAAAGAGTTTTAGAAGCACTGAACTGTTGAAATTAAAGATGACTGGATCTCATAACCTTCCACCAATAATTTCTGTCCCAACGGGCAATTTTCTTTTTTTCCTATCCTCAATGAAATGCATATTCACCACAAGCATTCTTTGATATTACCAGATAACAGCTCGTGTTTGTTTCTTTTAGTAAGGGCCAAAACAGACATTACTTCATAAATGAATTGAGCAGGTCCACCTTTTTATAATTACTGATTGATGCTGATATAGTAGCATTTAAATATTCCCCACTCTGTGGTTCTTATCTGAATTACAGCAAATAGACCACTACTTTGCAAGATGAACTGCAAGCTGGTGGCAAGGGAGCAGTATCCCAAAGCAGGACCACAACAAAGAATGAAGTATTAAATACATTGGCTGTACTGAAGTTACAGATTTGTAGCCTAGGCCTATGGATCCATTAACTGCTTGCTGTTGAGTTATTCTATGTATTCACAAACATGTCACCCTGATTTTGCCACCATAATAGTGACATCCCTATAACAATCTGTGATATGAGAATTGAGAGCAGGAGCCCTGTTGCAACAATTCATTCCCTGCAGATAACTAATGAGAGGGCACTTGAAACATCATCATGCTAAAGCTTTGGTTGCCAGCCAAACAGACCTCCATCACTTGGTGAGGCTGGTGGCTCTCAAGGTAGATCTTGGGAGTCAGGATCTTGGCCATTTATCCTAGCTGTCACTTACTTGAGAATATTTCAGATATAACTACAAATGGCATATTTAAAGTAATGGCTACTTTGGCTCAAGGAATAAGGCCTTTAAAAAAGAACACTTCATATTTTCCCAAAGATGGGATTTGAGGTGGCACATAGTATTCTGTAACAATAGAAATCTCTGTTTATGTGCATTTATTGTATTTCTTTTGGTCCTGTAGTTCCAAGACCATGAAATTTAGCCCAGTGTTGTTTTTAAAAGTGAATAACTTAGGTCATTTCCACACGGGGCGAGGGAATTGCCCGGTGATGCTACTCACCGGATTTTTGGGCTCCCTGGTCCGGTCCACGCGTCTCCAGAGCAGTCTGTGGCTGCCTCTCCCCACTGTTTGGGGGATGAAAATGGCGGCTTCCGGTTGGTTGAGGGTCTCGACCAACCGCTGAAGCTCGCCAGCCTAAAGACCGCCCCTGGCAGATCGCAGGCTCACACCAATGCGAGCCTGCAAATCTGCATATGGGAGTAGGCTCACAGTGGCATACTCCGTGCTTTTGAAAGGCCTGTTTTTAGTGGTCTTTCAAAAGCACGCTGGATGACCACTTAGGATTGTTCAGGAGCGGGTTGAACTGTGGATCTAAGTTCATTAGGTCCAACCCAGTCCAGTACCAGGTGCAGACATCCTCCCTGGAGGACGCTCGGCCCCATTTAAAAAACCGTGTGTGGCAATGGCCTTTGTTTTAGTTATTTATATTCTATCTTTAGGCAGAAAAACAATGTTAAGTCAATGTGTTGCAGATATCAGGCTCAAAAAGAGTAAGAGGTTCCTTGAAAGAACATGGATCAGACCTCTAGGCCCTCTGGAGCACCCTGCCATCCCGCCATGAGGATGGGCAAGGACGGGACTGCGACAACGCTTCTTCCTGATATTGTCATAGTCCTGTACTTCACCTGTCCCCAGGTGGCACGATCGCAGGTTAAATTATTGACAGATTTTTCCCTATCAATAACACGCAATTGCACCACCATCCTGCACTTACCTGTCCTGTGGAAGGGCAGGAAGTGTGATGGCGGCACTTCCTGCCCAAGCACAGCCTCAGAAAGTACCCAGCTGTACTGTAGAAGGAAGTAGCATGTCCACTGCACTCCCTTCCACAGGAAACCAGTCTGGTGCAGAGGGGAGCGCTTGCACTGTGCACCCTTCCCAGCAGAGCCACTGCCAGGATCACCACCAGATGCTGCTACAGGAAGGTAAGCTGTAGAAAGGGCCTTAGTCTATTTCTGACATTGATGGACAGTTTTTCCAGGGTTTCAGATAAGAATTTCAAGGATTCAGCCCAGCAATTTTACCTGTAAGCATAAGATCTCTCAATGAAGAATAGCAGTTATGCAAATAAATAAATTAAATAGAATCAACCTCAGTATTTATCCACACTGAAAGCAGTTAAAATTAGGGATGAGTATTGCAAGTTCTCATAAATGACTTCTTCTCCCTTGATTAAAATTGGTTCTAATGCTTTCTGGAAATCAATCAAGTTCTTGCCAAACCTTGAAGCAAATCCAGCAACAATATTGTACCTTTCTTCCTTAGCACTTCAGATCTTTGCTATAAATAATGGATCTGAGGAAGCCAAATGTTTTTCATATCAGGCTGCTGAAATCAGAGGAAGTCCCTCTTGATTAACAGTCTAACTAATCTTAATAGCATATAAAAATATTGAAATAGGCCTAAATGATGCTATGGAGTGCAGAGTGTCACATAGGAGTGTGCTAAAGATCTCACACTTATTGCTAGCTTACACATTTTTCTCATTGCCTTCTCCTTTCGTATTCAGAAGTCAATATGTACTGTTGTAAGATAGATATGTATAATTACTGTAGATTTCAGAAGCTTAAAAAGGCAGAACTAGATAGCAAAAATTAGAATTTAATGAAGAATTCAACAAGAGGAATTTATAAAGTGGTGTCTTGAGAATATCGTAACGACTCAGAAATAAGGCAAATTAGATGAGTCCAAAAATGGAGGGGGGCTCATAGGGATCAGTTGGTGGCACAGGGAATAACAAGGCTGAGACAAGATTAAAATAACTTCAAAGAGCAGCAGAATGGGGAAACTAAGACTTTTAAATCAGTTTTAAAAGCTTAATGTGCCTTTTAAAATTGCAACATATATTTGAATGGCATTGTTAGCAAATGCAGTTTGTGAAAAGAAGGAATATTCTAATCACATACTAACAAAGTGATTTTGGAGAAGAAAATAAAGGTGTCTAAGAGACTGCTGGATTTCACTTGTTTTTCTGCTGAACATTCAGCTCGAAGTTATAACTCAGCTCAGCTATAACTGAATGAAACTTGAGTGCAACTCACAATTAGGACAGGACTTAGAAACTGAGTGAGGATAGACAGAAACACCTTTTCCCAAAGCTGTAACTTCTCATTCTCTCTCTTTGACCTGCTCCTTTCCTCTGTTTTCCCCTTTCTTAGATCTCTCCCTCTCAATGGTTATTTTCCTTGACATACTATATTTTTTTATCATTTGGGTCCAGCACTATTCAGAAATTCATCTGAACATGCACATGCTAAATTAATAGAGTGGGCAGAAGCCTCCATGCAATCAGGGATCTATAAAATTCATCCAGAGGTATGCTTAGAAAGCTTCTGCAATCCTTTTCCTGAATGTGGAAAAGGAAATAAATCTTGAGCTGTGAAAGAGAAGGATTTTGATTCTGGCTGATTCACTGTAACTGTGTGTGCCTGCCTACAACAGGTAAACAGCAGCTACCAACAGAATCTCTTGTTGAGCAGGCATGATTGGCCAAACAGAAAAGCCTGCCTCAACAGCTCCTCCCAACATGTTGAATAAACATAGATCTACAGTGGGCCCTACACTTTTGCAAGAGTTAGGGGTAACAAAGATATTTGTGGGAAAAAAAACACAAATATCTTTTCCCCTCCCATCTGAATGACTGAAGCCATTTGCGCACTAGACTGTTATAGTGTTATGATTCCACTTTCAACATCCTATGGAATCCTGGGGTTTGCAGTTTCGGGAGGGGCCAGGCAGCCCCTCCCGAAACTGCAAACCCCAGGATTCCATAGGATGTTGAAAGTGGAATCATAGCACTATAACAGTCTAGTGCAGAAATGGCCTGAGTGAGAGAATATATGTATGCACACTCCCTCCTTCCATTCCCCTGTTCCATCCCCTTCCTCTGCCTGCATGAGTGAATGAATGTGCAAAAGAATGCGTGTGCCCTTCCTCCTCCTGCTCTCTCTGCCCTATCCCCTTCCCCCACACCTGCCTGTCTGAGCAAGTGAATGAGTGAGGGTGGGGTTTTTTCTGATCTGAGGGTCTAGGAAAGGAATGGTGGTGCCAGCCAAAGGGGAAGGGGGAAGGACCTTGGAGCTTCAAACTCGCAAATAATCAAATTTGTAAAAATCAAACCTGCAAATCTGAAGGGTTGACTGTATTTTCTTTCACTCAGCTCAGAATGCAACTCTTTCCTTCAAGGGCATGCTTCAGTTTAGACCTAGAAACCTACCCTACTCTGAATAGGTATTTGCAATGCTTGTTATTGGCCATTTTCACATGGGGGTAAAAACCCGCGGTGGGGCGACCAGAGATGGAGGTCGTTCATACCGCGGGATGAGCTAGTGTGGTTGGAAAAGGTGAGGCTCCACACCTCCAACCGCTCTAGTGCAGCCACAGCGGTGGCGCTGCGATTTTTTTAAAAACCACCTTCCCAGGTGGTTTTTATGAAACTTGCCCGCACTAATCCGTGGCAGCTCCCTGTGAGAATCTGCAGAGACGCATTAGTGCATCTCTGCAGATCTACCCAGGGGTGGGCTTCCGGCTGGGACGCTGCCCTGATTGGCGGAGCACCGCCGGAAGCCGCCAGCTGCCATTTTGGACGCTGCCGAATGCCGCCGAAATTCGGCGGCGTGTGGAGCGGCGGAACCACGCTTCCCGCAGGGACGGAGCAAACCGCAAGCAGGTAAGCTCCGCCCCTGCGTGCGCCGCCCCGTTTTGGCCCCCCCACGTGTGAAAAGGGCCATTGTTTAGTTGCTCGAACAAAGCATGTGTGTCCCTTGAGTGTCTGTAGAGGTCTGTAGGTCTAAAATTGTTTTGCAGTTATGATACAGATAACTACTTAAAAGCAGCCACTTATTTTCTTGTACTCCTTCTTGACCTTGCTTGCTTACACACTCTGTACTGAAGGAAATACAGGCCGTTTCCACATGACACTGTTTATAGTGCTATTATTCCACTTTCAACATCCTATAGAATCCTGGGATGTGCAATTTAGGGAGAGGCCTTTAGAATTCTCAGCCAAAGACTCTCTGGCTTCAGTAAACTCCAAACCACAGAATTCCACAAGCTGTTGAAAGTGGAATAATAGCACTATAACAGTATAGTGCAGAAATGGCCAAAGTCTTTGTTTCCTATTTGTACATCAATGGTTAAATGAGTGGTTTTGAATGGAAATTAGTATTAGGGTGTGGGCTGGTCAGCATTTAATCAATGGAACCTATGATTTCCATAATGAGCAAATAATTTGCTTGGATTTGAGAGATCAGAATACAAGAACCCTACTGGCATTCTCTTATATAATCCAGAGTTTCTCTTACATGAAGGAAGAGTTGTTACCCCTAAAAGTGGGTGACTCTGGGGTCCACCCACAATGCCAGTGCCTCCATGGAAAGATAGGGAATTATTAGCTCAAAAGGGAGGCCTGTGAGAGTGGGGTAACTTCTGGGATCTTTTCACCTGTATATACTGATACTAAGGCAGGAATCCAGTTGGAAGTTAGAAGAATATTTTTATTGGGGGGAAAATCATAAAACGTGCAAGATTCAAGCAGTCTCAGAACCACACAAGTCTAACCAAAGGAATGGAAAGAAACTTGGACAGCAAGGAGTTGGGGTAAAGTGGGCAATATTTACCTATACTGAAGAGAAGAGACAAAGTGACATGGTTCAGACTAGGGGCCCAAGGGTGGCGCAAGATGGGAATCTGAGGAGCAGAGTCATGGCCTACATCCAATGTACAATGGATTGCCTTGCTTGGAGCCATGGTTTAAATACCCTTTTCCTGCTCAGAAGGGAAAGGTGTTAATGGCAGAGCAAACAAAGGGTTCTGGAGCTGGCCAATGGTCTTAGAATTAGATGACAAATTAGATGGGAATTAGATGGGAATTGTGATAGCTTCTTAATATCTGGGCAGGTGAGGAAACAAAAGGGGAAAATTAATCAAGAAATATAGGGTGTTGGCCATTCTTGATTTTTCTGGGAGTTTTGGTGGCTATTGTCTTCTAGGTTTGGGCTATTGATAGGCTCATCTTCTCTGACTAATCCTCAATGAAGTTATGACTTGGCCATGCCTAGAGGTCCCCTCAACCTACTTTTGCACATGTTCAGCCAGTCTTTTTTGCCAGCATGGCTTTTCAGCCATAAATGTATAATTTATATTTAGTGCCAATCAAATAATGTTCATTGCCAATCATGTCATGGAGTGGGAGTTATAGCATGGTAACAGAGTCTGAGCTTTAAGATGACAGATTCACTGTGCCCGAAAGCCATTACCCACCCCCTACCCACCCTCTAATGTTACTCCAAGGAATTTCAAAGAAATGAAGTCCAAAGAAATGACAGGGACCTGAATCTCTGTTGATGCAGCTTAAACCTGAAGAGAAGCCTTAGGAGTTATTGCATCCTCATATTTATGTTTTTTTTTTTTTAATTGTGGAATCATATTTTCAGAGGAACAGCCAAAACAATGCAAAAAAAAATGTACCCTCAGTGTTAGATAGATATTCATGTCATAAGAAGGTAACATAAGAAGCATTTTGGAAAGACATCAAAACCTATGCAAAGTCCACAGGAAATATATAAGAACAAATGTTGTTCCCAGATTTCCAGATGCATACTATCTCTCATTCCAAGACCACTCAATCTTAACATATTGCCTGAACTTAAATCCCTTTCATTTTTATAGAGCTTACTTTCAAGGGAACTCAGGAGTCACTTCTACAGAATCATCCAGTGAGTGATAGATATTTTGGCATTTGCTTTTCTAGGCCTTTTAGCAATATATATAGTTGTGGAAGTCATCCAGATGATAGTTAATGACACGCTCTCTCCAACTCAACTATTAAATAAACTCAGAAATTGCTGTAAGTCTTAAAAGAATACCTCTAGCTATTTTATGTTGATGATTATGCCAAAGTATTTCACTCTGGAGGCTTGCACCATTACAAAAGCTGGCAATTACTGAGATCAATTAACTGCATGATGGCTACCATACAGTGTAAAAATCTGTTGTTATAGTTTTAGAGAAATATAAATGCAGAAAAAAGAGAAAATGCTCCAGAACTCTCTCTGTGCTTAAGAGCTACCATATTTTCTTTCTAATATGCATTTGTGTGTTCACATACTGCTGTGCTATAGTCTTTTGGAAATGTTATTTTTCCAAATCAAACCAGGAGTTACCAGCCCTCTTTGTTCTGCTCCTTTCCTTTTCCCTGCATATACCTTGCCTTTAACTTTATTCTTTTGTGTGCCCACAAGCAAGAACTTCATTAAGTGAATGCAAGCAAATTGCTCAGAATGCTTTTGGTTTGATGCTACATCTAAGAGGTATATGAGGATTGCATGGACCTGGACTTCCAGCTGTGCTGTAATCAGCCTTATTATAACAAGATTTTCTACATCATCTTGAAGCAGTAGGTTGGAGCAGATGATTCTCAATAGCATGGAACATTAAAATAAGACAGGTATTTAATACCTGTGCTGACATCCTCCACACTAAAATTGCCTTTACTTGCCCTGTAGATGTGGGAGTTAAATATATTTGGTTATTCCTGGACAAAAAAACCCCAAAGTTTTGTGTAACAGGTATTATTAGCAGGATTCAGCATGCTGGACACTAAAAATCTATATAAAGTTTTGTTGATTCTAATACAGAATACTGAAGCCAATAGTGTTAACTCTAACTAGATTAGACCCATTGAATCCATGGAACTTACACAAAACTTGCAAGTTTTCTCAAGAAATCTATCCTACCAAGGGTAACAATATGATTTATACCTAATAGTTCAAGCAAACAGTAGAGGTAGCCTTTACATGAAGGAATTACTTCAGATATAGGAACCTGTATTTCCTTTCATTCAGTCTGTACCTGAAAAAATGATTTTACTAGGGCAAGGAATAGTTGTTTTGCATTTTTCCTGAAATGAGAAAATGACCAAGGTAAACACAGAGGATCATAAGTGTAGGTGGCCATAACAAATTATTGAACCTATCCCACCAAAAGATCCCACTGAACTGCAACTTCTGTCCCACAAAAAAAGTGTGTCCATGTTGATGGGAACACACTCCACTATTTGTACAGAAATGCTCTCTAGTATTTTTTAAATTTTAGAGATGGTTGTTACAATAATATGGACAAGACAACCCAGATCTGCTGCCAGAAATTACATTAAAATGCAGTGTGCTGGTGGGTATATTACAAAGCAGCACACCCACACACCCCGTCATTATTGTCAAGGAAATATAATATGCAGAATGCAATTCATGTGTGCAATCTTAGAGTAGCAATCTTAGCAGTATGATAACATTGATCTGACCAGGATACATTCAGCCACCGTCTATGTAACTTAATAACATTCTGTTTGACAGTAAATCAGACTGATGTTTCATTTAAAGTCATATTTATTGACCTCTGTATATTGATAATGAATAAATTTGTAGGTTTTGTTCATAAAAGGAAGTTATGCTCAAGTATATGTTCAAAGTCTATGATTTTTAAAAAACGTGGGACCCAATTCTATACATGCCATCTCTGGAGCAATAGGCCCCTCTATTTAAGCTCACTTCTTTCTTGGTTACTTTCTGATCTTTTCCCTTCCCAGTGACATAAATCCACCAACACTCTGTATCCTTGACCAACAGTTTCCATTGACATCCTGAGCCACCATGTCCTTTGTGACAAATATTCCTGATGAAATCCCAGGGTCTCCATTTTGTATCACTCTAGTTGTAGGAAAAAAAAGAAATGGCAAGCATTTTAACTTGAACCGAATTAGACACATTATCATCCAGTGCTGGAAGCAGGGGAAAGAATGTGAATTAAAGCAGAATTTCTGCCACCTAGAAGCCAAGTGTTGCTCCCTCTATCATCGCCTATTATTGTCTCTAGATTTTTATTCTTTTTCAGAATAAATTGACAATAGGATTATGCAGTGATGTAGACTCAAGTCGATAGACTAGGACTCAAGTCGGACTTAAGTTGCTTCAGTGACTCAACTCCAACTCAACTCAGCTATAAATGATGCACTGACTCAATTCAACTTGAGACTTGTCTCTTTATGCCTACTAGACACATGACAATCTGTCTCAAGCTCAAAGTGTGGGCACATTTCTCAGGCCCTTTTCACATGCTTTTTTTTGCGTGAGCGCCTCTTGAGCATTGTGTGAGTGGGAACGTCGCTCTGTATGACGCACTCCCACTCATGCGACACTCACAAGGCTAAAGTGGGGTGCACACGCATTTTCTTATTTTCGGCTGTAAGCCAAAAATACTGCGCTCTCACGCAATGCTCGCGGCGCCCTCACGCATTTACCTGTATGTGGTGCTTCGGCGAGCCAGGGCGGTCGCACTTCCTTCCCCCAGTGCAGCCTACAGCTCCCAGACTGCACTGGGGAAGGAAGGGGCGGAGCGCTAGTGCAACGGTCGCGCTACCAGGAAGCCAATGCGGGAGGTGGAAGGGCTGTTGTGAGTGGCTTGCATGAGCGGCTGCTCATGCAAGCGCCGCTCCCCACTGTCGCGATGAAGGTAAGGTGCGAAAAGGGCCTCAGAGAGGAACAGCAAACACGTTAGTCAATGAGCTTAAAGCATACTTGAGGTCTGTTTAGCAGCCTGTCCCCACTGTATATCAGAGGAGCCCTCTAAAACGTTTCCTAAGAGCAAAAGACAAGACGCACCCTCAGAGTGTGGGGTGCATTTCTCAGAGGGGAAAAGTAAATGTGTTAGGCGACGGGCTTGAGGAGGAAGGATCCTTCCTTCTAAAGTTTTTGAATCTTCAGTAATGGGGAGTAAGACAGGATCCCATTTCCCACTTCTGAAGCTGCAGATGGCAAAATTGCAAATGTGGAAAGCTGACTCTGCTTAAATTGTTAAAACTTACTTTATTTCACTCTATCCAATAATTCTGAAATTTTGGTTGGGGTATAAAGTTGGGTTCCAGACTTAAGACTTGACATGATACTTGACTTGAAAGTATCTTACAGGACCTGAGATTTGACATGAAACTTGAAGGTAGAGACTTGAGACTTGGAGTAAAAGACTTAAATACATCACTGGGATTATGTTAGCATGTTAGATTCATTAATTTTTACTTACAGCTGCTGTGTGTATCTGTGTGTGTGTGTGTGTGTGCACGCACGCACATATACACAGCTGTATTATGATTATAAAAAACTGCAACAACTTCATTCTTAGAGAACGCTAGCTACTTTCAGTGTTAACTTGGGGTGCAATGACCTTGCTAGGAAGGTCATTAATTGTTGACTGTTAGTAATGATTAGGACTCAAGTGGAATAAGTTGCAAGCTTAGCAGGGTGAAAAGGCAGATGTACAGAAGGATAGTGCTCAACAAAGAAAAGAAAAGAAAAGAAAAGAAAAGAAAAGAAAAGAAAAGAAAAGAAAAGAAAAGAAAAGAAAAGAAAGGCTAAAAGGTGGTTCTTCAGCATAGGAGATTGAGAGGCAATATAATTAAATTCATTGAGCACTCTGTCTACTGGACTAAATAAAAAATTGTATCTGATAGCCTAGATTCCTATTGCCATGTTAATTTTCATGCTATGAAGTTACCCAGCAAGCAAATTACATTTATGCAGGATTAATTAGTGCTGTTCTGTATCAAGTTAATATTCAATGTAAATGAAGCAGGCTAGCATGGAATTATGCAATGGCTTGAGAGAACGGAAACTTTTTCTTAAATAAAAAACAGAACTTTTGTGAAGTCAGATCTAGTAGAAGGAAAAACAAAACTTTCAGAATTTGAAATGCAACTTCTGTAATTACTTTTTTACAAGTATAGAAAGAGAATGGCAATGTGAAGATAGATCAATGTTGAATTTAGTGGTGTTTTCTCTCCACATCTAAATTTCATTATGTTGAAGTTGGAGCCGTGACAACTAGAAGAGTTTTGCCTTTTGTTAGAGGAGAAAGCACACAGAAATTTGCAGTGATGTAGACTCAAGTCAACTGACTCAGACTCGAGTTGGACTCAAGTCACTTTAGTGACTCAACTTGGACTCGTCAGTAAATGACACACTGACTTGACTCAACTTGTGACTTGTATATTTTAAGTGACTGTCTTGCTGCCCTTGGTTTAGTAACAGGACCCATTCATCCAGAAACTTTATGACTGTGAACAATCTGTTGTTGCCTACTGGTCACATTACAATCTCAAGCCCAAAGTGTGGGTGCATTTCTTGGAGGGGAACATCAAACATTTTAGGCAACAGGCTTGTGGAAGAGTTGACGTCTTCTCAGCAGCCTGTCCCCTCTGCATATTGTAGGAGACTTTTAAAACTTTTCCTAATAACAGAAGGCAAGAATCTTCCCCAGCCAACAGGGCATGTTTCTCAGAAGGGAATAGCAAATGTATTAGGCAACAGGCTTAAGGTGGAAGGACCCTTCTAAAGCTTTTGAATCTTCAGTAATGGGGAGTGAGAAGGATCCTATTCCTCACTTGAAGCTTCAGACTCTTCTTTGCCCATTGACACAAAAGCTTCTAGCTTGAGGAATGGGGAGCAAGATAGACCCTGTTCCCCAGTTCTGAAGCTGCAGACCCTTGTAAAGTCCATTGACCTCACCCCATACACCCCACCGTTGTTATTGTTGTTGTTGTTAAAGTTGCCTCTCAGATTTGAGACTTGACTTGAGATTTGACTAGAAAATATCTTGCAAGGACTTGAGACTCAACTTGAGACTTGAAGTTAGAGACTTGAAAGTTGCCCTGAGACCTGGAATAGAATACTTAAATACATCACTGTAAATTTGTGCAATTGATCTCAGATTCAAAGTCTGTTTTTTCATAGGAACTGTCCTATTCTGCAAGGTAGAACGCTCAAGACCAATATGAATTATACTCATATTCTGAAGAGAAGAAATAGAAGAAATTCAGCCTTTGAGAAACTATGTGAGACATCCCCGACACATTGGTCTGACAATTGGGTTGTGTGGGGGAGTGCTAAGTGGAAGTGAAAGCAAATAGCAAAACTGACCAAAACAGCAAAAAATGGGCTAAAATAAAAACAATATAAATGCTGCATCTAAGTTTGTCAGGTTCTGATTTTTGACAAGGTTAGAAATAGGAAAACCGATAGCACCATTTGGGCATTACAGCTGGCTATCCACATTCACTATGGTTAGGAATGCAGGACCCCTGCAAAAGTTGAAAAAAATGCAAATGTCAAAATGTTTCGTGTGTGTCTTTAGGAAGGGGGCTGAAGCACGGTGAGGAGAACAGGCACCCAGCGTTCAAACTAGGTCAGAGAAAGAAGAAGGAAAGAGCATGGGGACCTTATACTTCCTCCCTCTCACTCATTTCCTTTCTTGGGTGTTGGGGGCATCAGGAGAGAGTTTGTGGTGCTGAGAAACTAAGCTGCAAGCCATTTTTAGGTGGCCAGCCAGGGGCTTGTGGAGGATGAGGAAGACCCAAGTCAGGTTTTTAAATGGCTGCATGGCTTAATCAGAGCTGCCAAGAAGGAAGGTTCCACCGGAAAAGAAGTCCCTGAGGTAGGGGGGCAGGGCTTAGAAAAACTTGTATATAATCAAATTCATGAAAATTAAACCCACAAACGTTGAGGGCTGACTGTATTTCTACATGTGTTTAATACTGTGCAAAGGGAAGAGGCACTGGCTCCACTGTCATCATCATATCCCATTGGCTCTACTATGCTGTTCATCTACTTGGGGAGAAGGCCTGAAGCTCTATGCTCATATCCTCCTCCTCATTATGAATAAAATGCAGATCATTGATTATCACATCAGAGGAGAAGAAAATCTACATTGATCAGGGTCTTATCTTTAGACAACTGTTGGAACCTTCTCAAGGTCTAGGTGTCACATATGCCCCAGATAAACCAAAGGCCACATCAAAGGCCACAATGACTTCGTGGGAGTGTTTGGAGGACAGTTTCAACAGATGCCTCCCCAAGGTGTTTCTTATCCAGAGGGTGCCATTTCCCCTTAGAAACATTAAGTTACTGGACTTTGTCCACATCTGCTTCAGACCTTTTTACCTATGGCATCTATTATATAGACAGGAGAACAATGGTGGAAACAGAGCAATGCTCTTACCTGAATGCCACAAAGGAAAGAAGCCTGAATTTAAAATATTTTTCTTAAGTACCTAAGTTTTTCATTTATCTTAATTTTTTTATTAGTTTTGTTAAGCTTCTACAGAAAGCCAATGCTGAATAACAATAATACTAAAACAGCTGGTAACAAAATAAAACAAATAGATAAACAATCAGCAGAATGAATCAATAATCAACAGTAGCTCCACCTGTATAAATTGCAGTAGCTATTAACTACAATAGGCCCCCTATAACAACAGGAGAACATTCC
Source organism: Ctenosaura bakeri (assembly GCA_948474755.1). Classification (NCBI taxonomy): domain Eukaryota; kingdom Metazoa; phylum Chordata; class Lepidosauria; order Squamata; family Iguanidae; genus Ctenosaura; species Ctenosaura bakeri. The sequence continues at coordinate 589,764 of CAOLHI010000526.1, forward strand.
AGAACTTAACACATATGGCAAAAAATATAGATAATGGGGGTGGGGAACCATGTCAGGCTTCTCTCTACCTTGTCCATCTCTTCCTCAGTGGAGAGAGAGGCAAAGAGAGCTGTGTCCCTTTTTGCCAAGGAAGGAATGTCAGTTTCTTCTTTGGGAGAAAGAAGCACAGGAGGGAGCCGTTTGGGCTTCATATGCCTCTTTCCACCAAAGAAGGAATATCCTTCTCTTCCTCAGTAGAGAGAAGCATGGGGAGGGGGAGCAATATCAGGCATTGGATGCCTCTCTCTGCCATATTTGTATCTTCACTGATGGAGTGGGAGAAACCATGCCAGGCTTATGTGCCTCTCTCTACTGCATCTATCTCTTCTTCAGCCAAGAGAGGCACAAGAAGCCCACCTGTGCCCCACCATGCACCTCTGTTGGCTGGCAGCACAGAGCAAGGACTTTGGCCAGCACTGGCAGCCACAGCCCTAGCACATATCATGGGTAAGTGAAACTATGGATGTTGATTATGCCGTTATGGGGGATCTACCATACTCAGAAATACACAAGGAAACAAGTGGAGCTTGGTTTGGTGTTTAAATATTAAGAAAGCTGATGCAGTTGATACCTTTATGGGAGGGCAGTCCAAAGCTGGGATGTCACCATAGAGAAAATGCTATCTGACAATGCCACGTGAGTGTTAGGATAATGGCGAGATGAGACAGTGCTCCACTTCCCTTCATCTAAGAGCAAATACAAACTGATAGAGCTAGAGATATTTCTTCAGATTCCTGTACCAAAAGCCATTTAGGACCTTGTAGGTCAGCACTAGCCCTTTGTCTTCAGCACCATCATACTCTTTCATAAGTAGTGTCATATGACCTTTGTCAATTGTCCCTGGCAGCAGTATCTTGTACCAGTTGGAAATTTGGGCTCCAATCTGATAAAAACTTTCTTTCTGTGTATCTCTTAGGAAACAGAAACTTTTGAGATGTTGAACTTAGCAATTCCAGTAAAGATAACAAATATGGTGGCTAGCAAACGATCTTGGTCAGTGGAGACCAGAGGAGAGATAACTTGGAGGTTTTTAGGGGATCCATCGTATATTTAGATGGCGAAGCACATTCTATGGCTCTGTTGTTATTGAATTTCTTCTTTTATGTAGACATGCAACCACACAGGTGTGTGTCCTAATGAACCTGATGTAATTGGACAGCCTGCATTTCCTTCCTCACAAGCCATCAGAGTGTAATACACAGATTATGTGACTCTCACATTGTCAAACACACTACTTTCTCCTTTATGCTATGTAGAAACAATTTTGCCTTATGTAGAATCTCCAATCTTTTAACTTTGGTCTAGAAAAGGTATAATGCTATTACCACAGTATGAACATTCAAATATATTAGGAATCATTTGATGTTATAGTTAATGAACATGGAGCACTTCGTTCTCCATAATGCTAGATGGTCACTGATAGAGAAAATGGGGAGGGCAGGCATTTCAAAGTGGGGAAAAAAGAACTACAAAATTGCCATTCTCTGGGACAACATCCTATTAGTTTATTTTCCTGTAAGCCACAGAAATCATAAAACAGGCAGGTTACCATGTTGATTAAGGAGAGCTGGCATTATAAATGAAAAGGAACTTAGCAGATAACATGGCTTTCAAATTAAATCCATTTTTATTTGGATATGTGTACAGTGACTCTAGCCTTCTCACCAAAATTGAAATAGTGTCTCACAAAGTAATCTCTCCACCAAAGGAAAATGAGCAATTATTACTGAAAAACGAATTGTCATATGAAGCTATCTCTTTTTCTCACAAAGCTCACAAGCTCTGAGCTGATCTGTTTACAATGAACATGTTGGAATTGTGGTTGGCAATCATGGTTCAGTGCCCAGCCAAGACATTTTGACACCTGAGGTGAAGGACAAGATGGCATCTCTGCCTGTTTCCACAGGCGCTTTACAGAAGCTGACTGGACTGTCAGTTGAATTTTATTTCAGCCTTGTTGACAGGATAGTTTCTTCTACCACATGTAAGATGAACTGCCTAATCTATCTATCTATCTATCTATCTATCTATCTATCTATCTATCTATCTATTAATTAAAATATTCATATTCCACCTTATATTATGGGATCTCAGAATGATGCAAGCCAGGTCACATAGCAGTTATAGCTTTGTTTTCCAATATATTGCCATTGTTCTCTGTCCCTGTAGTATATGCTGCCTGAAAAGGCCCATTTTAATCTGCTTATTGGTATTTTTAACCTGGTCATAGTTGCTGGCTCTGAACTCCTTGAAATGAAGAAAGATTCTAAATAGGGCCATCATGGGTATATCTAAGTGCACTTGAGCTTGCACATGTACCTTTGCTTTTTCATGATATAGCTTGTTCAATCAGATCCTATGAGCACTGGGATGCATGTGAACATCCCCTGTGTAGATAGGATGTGGAATACCTACAAGTAAGAAGCAGAGTCATCAATGAGGTGCCTGATTACCAATACCCTCCATGTACTAATCTGCTCACGCATTAAATGTCTATGAAATACTTAGTTGTGATCTTTCTCCTTGATATGTTCAGTATGTATCTTTTGCCAATGACTCTCCATCCCTAGTTATGTTTGCATCAAATCAGTCTGTTTCCATTTTTAACATAGGCTATCAATCATCATTCCATGAGTAAATTGCTTCATACTAAGCGACAAATATTACATTTTAATGCAATTGGGTCATTATTATTCTCTGGAAACTATTCAGAGGTGCAATAAAACAGTGATTGGAAATGCCCAATGGATTTTAATATCCTAATTATTTTTCTTAACTATCTCTAATAACTTAAATTAATTTGGAATTTATTTAGAAAACACATCAATGGTTTTTGTTTAATGGGAAGGATTATTCCATCTCCACCCACTCTTTCCACGCAGTCATAAGCACTAATAGAACTTACTAAATTACAAAGGAACTTTTCAAGAGGAAGAAAATAACAAATAGGCCTAGACCTTTAATTTCATGATACTTTTTATTTCTGTCCTGCTTGACAGAAATTATTAGAAAAGCAATGTTGATTTAGTTTATAGATGGTAATCAAACAGTCACCACCTTCCGGAATGGTAGGCATATAATGAGATTTGATAAGCCTTCTTAAGGGTCTTTTCCAGGGAAATATAGGCAAGAAAAACATTGTTGTTGTTGCTTTTTCCCTGCCACCATTGCCTTTTCTTGCCAGGAGTCTTTTACACACAGGTCCACACGAGGAGAATTTAGACCAGCAGTTCTTAATCTGTGAGGACATCTCTGTGATGTCCTCACAGAGGTTCTGAAAAGGTTTGAAAAAATCTTATGCGCTTTTACAGTGTGTTACGCTCAGCTGTTGTTGTTTTCTATTTTCATATAATCATTTCAATAAAAATACAGTTAGTGTATGCATCTACTTATTTTCTCTCTTTCTCCAAATTTGAAGACCTTTAATGAGCAACTTTAAATAAATATTTGATGCACTTTAGGATTTTAAATCTTGAGTTAAGTCCTGGTAGTTTGTGGCAACACAAGATATTTCAAGGGAGTCCATGGTAAAGAAAAGCTTAATAACCACTGATTTGAACCATTCAACAATCCACTGTGAACAATTTCCTTAAAACTGTGCAGATAAAATTGCTCAGAACTGCTCTGCCTTGGATGCTATACTTAGTACGTATTTTGTGCATGAGACTTTGACCCTCACTTGTCTAGTGGTAATGGATACTTTTCAATAGGGATGGGACGACTCCAGAATTATTCAAATCTGGATCCAAATCCCTAGAAGGTTCTCAGAATCCACAAATCTCATGAATCTCACAAATCTTGAATCTTTCGAATCCTTTTTTTGAAAAGGGTTTTAAAAGCAAGGGAAAGAAAGCACTTACTGAAAAGTGTTTTTGAAACAGAATTTGACAAGTCTCAAGTCCTGCAACAAGGAAGGCACTTTAAAACAACAACAACAACAACAAGCCTTTAGTCCAGTCAATTCTCTACCCTCAAGTCCAGTCTCAAGTCCTGCAAAGGACATTCAAGTCAAGCCTCTAGTCCAGTCTCAATAATTTCCAATCTCTACCCTCCAGTCTCAAGTCAAAAGCCTAGAGATTATTATTACCTTGCAGAGGGATGCAGCCGCAGGGACAGACAGCACAAGCAGGCACAGGCAGCCCAGCAGGCACAGGCAGCAAAAGGGCACAGGTAGCAACAAGGGAGCACAAGCAGCCCAGTGGGCACAGGCAGCACAAGAGAGCACAAGCAGCCCAGCTGACACAGGCAACAAAAGGGCACAGGCAGCACAAGGGAGCACAGACAGCCCAGTGGGCACAGGCAGCCCAGTGGGCACAGATAGCCCAGTGGGCACAGGCAGCACGAGGGGGCACAGGCAGGCCAGTGGACACAGGCAGTATGAAGGAGCACAGGCAGCCTAGCAGGCACAAGCAGCCCAACCGGCACAGGCAGCACAAGAGTGCACAGACAGCCCAGATGGCACAGGCAACAAAAGAGCACAGGCAGCACAAGGGAGCACAAGCAGCCCAGTGGGCAGAGACAGCATGAGGGAGCACAGGCAGTCCAGCAGGCACAGGCAGCAATAGGGCATAGGCAGTACAAGGGAGCATAGGCAGCCCAGCAGGCACAGGAAGTCAAAGGGTATAGGCAGCACAAGGGAGAACAAGCAACACAAGGGAGAACAGGCAGCCTCAGGCATGTGCGTGTGTGGCTTTATGCTGCAATTTTCATGCACCTAGGGGTCTGCCACACAATCAGGCCTTTGGCAGGCCCAGGAAGCACCAATTCTCCCTCCACATTCCAGTTTCAGCATGATCATGCCCAGGGCAGGGCAGGGGAAGATGGGCAGAGTGTGATCTCATGCTCACCACTCTCCTCCCGGCCCACCACTGCAAGATCATGTGAGCTCAGGCCCTGGGGCATGCAGGGACGCAACGATCACCCGCCCTACATGCCCCTGCAGGCTTGATTGGCAGTAGTTTCAAAAGATTCCACTTGCCTATTTTGGAGGCTGGATTCAGATCCGCAAATCTCAGAGGATTCAAGGATTCACAGATTGAGTTGGCCCATCCCTACTTTTCAATTTGTGCAGCTTGAGAATGTAGACAGGGTTATTGGAGAGGAAGAAGAAACAATGTGTGTTAGATCCTGGCTTATCAAAACAAAACAAAACAAAACAAACAACCAGAGGGGGACAGGCTGAGGGGCAAAGAGATTGGGCAAAGCCACTCTAAAACAGGACAGAGTTCCACCATGCCTAAAGGACACAGTTGTAAAACTACTGCACGTAAAACCCTGCCCTGCACCCCATGTTACTGGAGAATTCTCAGTCAATTTCCAGTATTCCATTTCTAGCCAAGGCACTGGTGCACGTGGTGACCTCCAAGTTCCAGGAATTCCTGGATGAGATGGATTGTCTAGACCCTATTTAATCCAGTTTTAGATCTGACAACAGGACAAGTTAAGTCTTGCTATGAGATAGTTTCAGTCTAGGAACACAACAACAACAAAAACAACAACAACATTAGCAAAGGCTCCCAGAATGCTTTCTTAATATGGCTAAAAAAAAAAAGCATCATGGAGGCCTAAGGATCCTTCCTCTTCCGGAATTCTCCCCTGCAAAAGAAAAGAAATGGACCCACAGCAAAGCAGAGCAAGAAGATTTTGCTTCTAAGCCTCCCCATCTATTTGCACTATCTGCAGAGTCCAGAAACAGTGTCATTGCAAATTCCATCTTGATGAGGCCTCTTCTGCCTGCTGTGACTACTTCTCACCACCACCGGTGTTTGCTGCCATCACCACTGATGTTCTCCATCATTTCAACCTCCTATACTGATGCCTTGCCTCAGCCAAGTGGCCTGGCTCACTGAAGTTGAAGACTCACTGCTTGGTGTTCCCTCACACTGTGTCAGCATTAAAGAAAGAAAGGAAGAGGTAGAACTGGATTATAAGGCCCTCAGGCTTCTCCCCTTTCATTTTCATGCCTTGGTGCTAAAGCACTGAGATGTAATCCAATACCCATCCACTGGCCTCCATTCCTCAGACTGGTGGAACTTCTGTACAGGACAGCAGTGAATTAGTTCAACAGAATTCAGTATTAACACTTCAGGGAACACTTCCACACCCCAAACTATGGACTGGACAAATCTGTATGGTGTCTGCCTTATTTATTTCATTGTGTAAATGTGTAACCTCCATTTCTGCAACTAAAATGGAAACTCATCAGTTTAAACATGTCTTGTGTGAATTGAAGGAGTTAAATTCAGAGAAGTATTGCATGAGTAGGAAAATAAGTGAATTGGACAGCAGATGTCCCTGCCTTATCTCAGTTTAAAAATATGATTGGCCTTGTAATGCTATGCTTAGGTGCCTGGGAAGTAAAAAGGGAGTCAGGCATACTCTCTCTGCCTCTGCTTTGTATTATCTGGTGACTGGGTCTTTTTCCCTTGTTTTGGGGGTGGTATTAAGCTCCAAATGTAATGGCTGACGTAGACTAGAAATGTGATTGATTGCTGACGTTGTTGACCAAAGGTATAAAAACTAAGTGTTTTAATCAATCGGGGCGGGCAGTTTTGGACATTGTATTTCCGCTGCTTGCCCTGCGCAGTAAATAAATGGTTTGGAAAATAAAGCTTTCTGTGATGGAACAACCTGAAGGTCTTCATCATTTCCTTGCCACTACATTTTTGGTGCGTTGGCCGGGAAATTGAGAGAAGGGGCTTTGGAGCCCCCTTGACGGACGCTTGAGTGCTAGGGTCGCTGCCCCCCTCTTGGCGAAACCCAGGGCGCCCTCGACTGCTTTGGTCAAAGAGGTTTGGCTTTGAGCGGGGTGGTTTCCCTGGCAGCAGCGTTTTCCAGTCAACGGACTCTGGTCACGCAGAAAGCATAAGGCCTCCCCCGGCTAATTGGTGAAGTTGACTCCCTTGCGATTTCAAGGGAAAGAGAGAGCTTGATCACCTCTCTAAGTCTCGCCCTAGTAACTCATGGCTAGTGGGGCCGTGAGTGAAGCCGCGAAGACTTTGGTAAAGAGACGTCTCTTCAAGTCTGGTAAACGGTGGTGGGAGGCTGTGTTTGTTGTCTGAAAGCGCGTATGCGTGTATCGTTGCATTTCTTACTGCAGACCGTTGGAACTTCCGGCTGCGTAAGTCAGCGAGTCTGAAAGGTGTCTACCTCATTGTTTCGAGCTGTTGGGACCCCCTACCCTCAGCTCACCCCCACCCCTACTGTGTGTTGTCGTTTGGGAAGAAATCTGGGTGGAGGGTGGCAGTTGACAGACACTGCTTCAATGCATGTTGAAAACTTCATGAAAGGGTTAAGTGGAAACTTTACTATTTCTGTGCCATTTGTACTTTAATATGTGTAGGAAAAATTCCAGGAAAGGAAAATGGTTTATTCCTCTCTCTGATTATCTTTCGGTGCTTGAAGCCATCTCCCCACAGCCCCTCCTCCTCAGGCTCTCAGATTTAACCATATGGTTGCTGGCTGTTTTTAGGCTAGAAGTTTATTTAGCCAGAGGCTTGGAAATAGCAGAAATTAAGTCAGTATGGAAATGATGAAGCAAGCCCTAGGTGTTAATGAGAAATAGTGAGGAAACAATAGGGTTTCATTGTTTTCTCCAAATGCACAGGTCGGTGATTCAATCAACTGGAAAGAAAATCACTCTGCAAGAGGCAGAGGGAGTATCCCATGGACTGGCACTTCAAAAGTCAAAGGACTTTCAGGAGAAAAAAAAGGAAAAAAAAGGAAGCAGCAAGCTTTTGAAAAAGGAGTTGAATATAGGAGACTTTTTCTTACCTCGATGTTACTTAGCTCAAGTTTTGGGAGCAGGAAGGGGGTTGAGAAGAGCAGCATTCCTTTGCCTGCCTCCCTTTCCCCTCCCTGTAGCCCCTCCCTTCTCCTTTAGATGTTAACTCCATAGTTGCTGGTTTTTGGAGAATGGAAGGTTCTTTAGCCAAATGCTTAAGAATTCTGTCAGTGTGTACATAGGGAAAGCTATGAAGTAGTTTCAATAACTCATTTTCAGCCTGGCAGGCTGAGTGAGGATGTCATAGAAGCAGGGTCTGATTTCTAAATAACCGGAAGCAACCTTCAACACACATCAGAGGTAGAGGAAAAATAATAACAAAAAAGCAGGCTTTCAGGTAAATGAATACAGGATGGCAAAGTTTTGGAAAACATTGCTGAAGACTCTGGTGACAGCTGCCTGTTTCATGTTTTAAACTCTTCAGCCATCAAGAATCTCCCACCCCCCTTGGACTCACATAGAAGGAAAAGAATAGGAAAAAAAAAAAGGAGAACTTTGGAAACTTCTCCTCCAGTACTTTTTGCAACATTTCTAAACAATACAGAGTCCCAATGTTTTCTCTAAGCACAGAGAAAAGCTGCATCTGGAGAAGAAGGGAAAAACAACAAAAACAAAGCAAAAACCCCACCTTGAGAGCCCGTATAGACAAACATGTCATACAAGAGGTGATAGTTTCGTTTTTCCCTTACAATGAACAATGAACTATTCTTTCTAGTGTGGCAGCAGTTGTGTCTACCTTTTTGATACATTTCTACATCAAAGAGAGAAAACAAGATTACAATGCAGCTTTAGCACAGGGAAGGCTGCTTCTCCAAAAGACATGGCTTTTTTCTCTACTCCTTGTGGCCATCGGGCTGAATGCAACCCTCCCCCTCTTGAGACGGAGGGAATGAGGAGCGTGAATTTGCAATTCTGGCATTATTACGTCAACAACTTATTTAAAAAAAAGAGAGAGAGAGAGAAAAAAGAAAAAAAAAGGGGCTGCAAATCTCTATTTGACAATAAGTTTAAAAAAAAAAGCATTTAGCATACGAACTTTGGGGCACATGGGAATTGTAGTAACAAGAGAAGTAAAATATTGGGTCCCCCCCCCCCGGGGGAATTAAACACACCAACAGGAAACTGCCTCTCCCCTGAGGAGACAGACAGGGAGGGGGAAGAGCAAAAGAATCAGCGTTTGCATGAAAGACCCGCCTGCTTTTGCATGGAAGAGAAAAGGGTGAGACTGACTGGGAAAAGAAATGACTGCAGCAGTTCTTCCCCACCCAGCTTGCAATGAGAAGGAGGGGGAGGATGGGAGTAGCGGAAGACCCCACCAGAGAGGCTGCCTGAGGATTCTAAGCAGCAGAACCAGAAGCCATGGTGTCATGATTTTTATTAAAGAAGCTACTCAACAACTTAGGGAGATTGTAACCTCCCCTTAATAGGGAGATTGGCCTGTGGACATTCGGGCTAGGAATGCAGTTGCCTTCTATTGAGGCAGCTAACTCAGATGATGCCAAATCTACAACACCTCCCTACATACCTGTTTAGGCTTATGCATATGTGCCCTTCACCACGTCTGATCTGTTGAATTGAAAGATAGTAGAACTGTGTTCTAGCATCATGGCAATGCACATGCCTAACTGGCAAGATTGCCAATCACTACTGAAGAAAGGAGCCAAATTATTTAGCAGGTAGAGCGGATCATCCAGGAGAGAACTTCCCACAGGCATGGACAAGGGGGAGAGTGTCTTTATGGACCCCTGAGGGGATCTGAAACACTAGGAATTCTTCCCAGTGTCAGACTCTGCGGTTTAAAGTTGTGAGTGGAGAATTACAGGAAACCACAATCCCTGGCTGCCCTTTCCTACCTGAGAGGAGAGGGAGGGGATGCTGCAGAACGGTGGCCAGTAGGAGGTGCCATCTAACATAGTAGGAAAAAGCTGCATGAAACCGAAGGGAGCTGAAAAAGAGAGGCTTAGCTGCCTACGGCCATACCGCCCTGAACACGCCCGATCTCGTCTGATCTCGGAAGTTAAGCAGGGTCGGGCCTGGTTAGTACTTGGATGGGAGACCTCCTGGAAATACTGGGAGCTGTGGGCTGTTGTAAAAACCCAAGGCTATCTGAGTGTTTGGAGGAGGCTCCAGGAATCTGAAGGGACTCCTATTGTTAGCAACCTCTCATATGATGCAGCAGAGGAATCTCTTCAGGAAGTCTTTGAAAAGGCTTCAGGATACAGGATTCCACAGAACAATTAAGGAAGGTTTAGAGGGCCTGCGATTGTAAGGCTCTATGAAGCAAGATTTATGACTGGCTGTCAAGCGGAGAAAGAAAGAAAGAAGATTAACGAATGATGGAGCAGAGGTCAGAAGAGATAAGAGACCCCAGAAGAGGATGAGGGTCTCGGAGAGCCAATGTGCCCAGTGGGGGCA